>OX465559.1:0-600000 GCA_950022955.1 Xestia ashworthii | reverse complement strand
AAAGTTCTCTTTGCAAATCTCTATTCAATAGTGCATATCTTATGGCTATAGTTACCGGTAAACTCTTAATTGGTTGTAAATACAATTTTAATATCAGCGTCCAACTAGTCAGCTATTTAGGTCAATAACACCGAACAGAATAAAAATTAGTGCAAGTCGTTTAATGGAAAAGGTTTCCCTTGAAAAGCTCTATCTAAGCTCTAGCTTATTGCTTATCCAGAAAATCTTAACTTTGGTGATCAAATAGTCACATAGTTAGGCTAATAACGCCGTACGAAATACGAATTGGCGAAAACCACGTAAAGGGCAAAGATTTTCCTTAAAAAGGTCTATCTAATGATCACAAGAAAATAAAAAACAGATAAAGACCTAACTTCAGTGTCCAAATGGTCAACTATTTAGGTCAAAAACTCAAAAATAGTTAACATTAGAAAGCTGTCCACGATGGTATATACGTTATTGGTATTGGTCACTGAGAAAATGTTAACTTCGGTGCTCAAACATTCGCTAGTTTAGGACAGTAACTCCTAACGTCCTGGCCACAGCTAATGGCCTGCGAGAATCGCGGCGCGTCTTGCGGTGGTATGCTACAGCTCGACTAGTAGAGTAGCGACCGCGGCGGCGTCAGCGGTGGACGTATTTAGAGAACATTATTAAAATGGCTCCATCAAAAGTGGCTCGGTAATGCCTTGAAACAATTGCGTTCTTAGTTCAAGATATCATTCAGTCAAGAAGCGCACCCAGTTAACCAGAAAAGAAGAGAACTTGGCGAATTTCATACTCTGTATCATGAATATAGGAACCATCCCGATAAGTTTTTTGAATATGCGAGGGAAGGGACACCTTTGATTATATACTCGGCCACTTGAAAACTCATGTTAATTTCAAGTATTTTTTATCTAAACTAATATTATAAAGCTGAAGAGTTTGTTTGTTGGAACGCGCTAATCTCAGGGACTACTGGCAAAGTGCTACTGGTTCGAATTGAAAAATTATTTTTGTGTTATATAGTATATTTCCAGGAAGGCTTTACGCTATATAACATCACGCTACGAAAATTAGGAGCTGAGCATAAATGAAAAATGTTGCAAAAACGGGGTTTATGTTTTCCTTTACATTTTCTCTCTTATGTGACGCAGACGAAGTTGCGTGGGTCAGCTATTTTGTTTATAAAAGCTGGACGCGCCATAAAAACAAAATTATTTGTTTCGGTCGCGCGATGCCGAGTCCGTCCACCGATGACGCAGCGCATGACGCAGCGCGTGCCGCTGTGGCGGCCTGAGCTGTGGCCGCCTCGACACTCGCTAGTACATTATTTTGTTTCACTCGCGCGTTACGCAGCCCGTCACCGCCGCTTGTCGCGCGGCTGTACCCGCGCCGCCGGTCGCGCCGCAAATTGCGCAGCCAGTAGCTGTGGCATACTTCATAATTTCATATTATGTTGTCTATCATTTGTTTTCGCTGCTAACCGCTTGTCGCACCGCAATTGGCCAGAACGTAACGAAGAACGAATTAGCGGAAGTCGTATTACTGGCAAAGGTTCTCCATAAAGAGTTCCATGTAATGGATTATATGTTATTACTACTGGCAAACCAGAAAACATTAATTGGTTGTGAAGACAATCTTAACTTCGGTGCCCCACTAATAACCTACTTAGGTCCATAACTCCGAACGGACTACGAAATGTCACAAAAAGTGTTAGAAGCAAAGGTTCTCCTTGATATACTCTTTTCAATGGTATATATCTTATGTCCATTGGACTTCAGGGCAAATACCCATTCTCCTTTCTTTTCCACACCAAAAGCGGTTATTTCTAGTTCAGTAATATTGCGAAATGATAAATATTTGACAGATATTGGCGAGGTTACCAACCTTCTGAATGAGAACACTCTTAATTGTGATTTTAATTGTCATGTATAAGTATTTATTATTATTAATTAATTACAACTTTATGCACAATTAAAACTGTACAAAGGCGGACTTTATGCCTTAGGCATTTTCTACCAGTCTACCTTAGGGTGATGCAGAGATAATACCCAGTAGGTGCAATAACCGAAAAGATTGAATTTCCCCAGATTATAAAGTTTGAGAACCATTGATAGCGGTGATGACGTAGACTTATGTCACCCACGTGACTTCTGTGTCTCGGAATGCTATTACCTGGCCCCCCACCCCCAAAAATAAGCAAAGCATTGACCTCCCTGCCCCCCTATAGTGCTTATGTAATACTTGAACAGTCCCTATCCTAAATAACTATTAACCTGTTTTCTAGTAAAAATATTGTCCTTAAAGCTGGAAACACAGTTACGTGGTGTGGCGTGTCGCGCCATAACCCCACCACCGCTCTGGCCAGTCGGTGCCTCGGACCTACAAATATGTCTCTAACCATATTAAATGTAGGTATGCAACCGATATGCTTCTGGCGCACCACGCCGCGTAAGTGTGTTTCCGGCATTACCCCGATAAACAAAAATTCAGGTAGTTTATACGCCCCAGCTTCTTTGCAAATATTTTGAAAGTTGGGCTTACACCCTTGTGTACCTGCTCAGGCTGTATTTTTATGGGGTGTATAGGACATTTATATTTTTTTTGGTCATAAGGCACACGCTATCTCAGTCATTATAGGACTAGCGCCATTTTCGAAAAATACTTCTTAAACACATAAAAAATCCAAGAACTTTTTCCCTTTGATATTTTTATATAGCTCTAAAACTGAGCGAGATACTCGTATACCTAACCCAAAAATGTTTTATTTTTTTGTTTTTTGCTTCTGAAAACCCACGTTTTGTGCTAAACGCCCTTTGAGTCCAGAGGTATCGATATGTCACCGTAATATTGTCAAATGCGTTATATTGTAATATCTCTAGCGATATTGTAAAATCTCGAAATATTGTCAAACGAACATACTGCTTACAATAAAACATGTCCGTGACTACTGCCGGACCACCAACGCCAACCGCTTCCATATTTGGTCAATAATTTGTACTCAATGGGTACCAATTAGTACCCGAACAACAAAATTGGTACCTTAGCAGTTTTCGAGAAAATCGACTTTGAAGGTGGTCCGGCGGTAGTCACGATCCCTTCAGCAGGACCACCATGAGCGCCGAAAAATGGGGCATTCTACAGCTATTCTAAGTATACAAATAATTTGTACCCTTATATGTGATTCATTTCGTAAAAAAAAAAACAGAACTGAAACATTTGTATTTACCGATAAATCAACGATGATAACTTCGTGCGCTCGTTCAGCAGGACCACAGAATGTTAATTCCAAGTTTCAGGCACTTGTTGCTTTCCTCACACCTACATAGAAAATTTGTACCCAGGAACATAAAATTAGTGCCCAAAATTCAAAATGCGTTCCTCAGTAGTTTACGAGATATACCATGCCATTGGTGGGGTGGCGGTAGTCACGGTGTTAAATTTTCATTTCAAGATTTCCCTATTAAAAACTCTGTGATTTCTTCCCAAATTGATACAAAAATTTGTACCCATAAAGAAGTTATTGACCAAAAATTCAGATTCCCAAGTGTTGTATTTTAAGAGAAGTTAGCTTTCATTACTTTTCCATACTAAATCTCCGCGTAAAACCTGACCAAATTAAGTTGTCATTGTCAATGGTATTGAGCTGAGCTGTTTGTTACGGGTAAGCCTCAATCTATATAAATAAAAATTAAACCCCCAGGACAAGGTTTGAATGTCAGAAAATTTACGGAAAAAAAATCCACCGGGAAGGTCTAAAATTTAAACCCGTACGAAGCCGGAGCGGGCCGTAATACCATTGACAATGACAACTTAATTTGGTCGGGTTTTACGCGGAGATTTAGTATGGAAAAGAGTAATGAAAGCTAATTTCTCTTAAAATACAACACTTGGGAATCTGAATTTTTGGTCACTATAACTTCTTTATGGGTACAAATTTTTGTATCAATTTGGGAAGAAATCACAGAGTTTTTAATAGGGAAATCTTGAAATGAAAATTTAACACCGTGACTACCGCCACCCCACCAATGGCATGGTATATTTCGTAAACTACTGAGGAACGCATTTTGAATTTTGGGCACTAATTTTATGTTCCTGGGTACAAATTTTCTATGTAGGTGTGAGGAAAGCAACAAGTGCCTGAAACTTGGAATTAACATTCTGTGGTCCTGCTGAACGAGCGCACGAAGTTATCATCGTTGATTTATCGGTAAATACAAATGTTTCAGTTCTGTTTTTTTTTTTACGAAATGAATCACATATAAGGGTACAAATTATTTGTATACTTAGAATAGCTGTAGAATGCCCCATTTTTCGGCGCTCATGGTGGTCCTGCTGAAGGGATCGTGACTACCGCCGGACCACCTTCAAAGTCGATTTTCTCGAAAACTGCTAAGGTACCAATTTTGTTGTTCGGGTACTAATTGGTACCCATTGAGTACAAATTATTGACCAAATATGGAAGCGGTTGGCGTTGGTGGTCCGGCGGTAGTCACGGACATCAATAAAACGCATTATTTTTTTCGTGAAATGCATGCGATGGTACTCAACTCACGCGGTGTGGAGGGAGGGAGGGGTCCCCCTTGCCCAGTGGTACAACTCTCATGAAAAGATAATGTACCATTCCTGAGAAATACCGATTAATATAACCTAACCTTAAAACACTTTATATTCCCCTAAAAAGCGTAGTCGACGGAGCCCCAGTTCGCGGGGTCTCTATTTCCGAGTGCAGAGTTTAAAGGAACCTAACTAACCTAACAGGGGGGTGCCCCAAGTCCCGATTATGGGGGCAGAGATACTTCCGTGTGTTCAGTTGACTATTTCGAGTTTACAATATCGCTAGAGAGAAACACGTTATATTGTAATATAACGTGTTTGACAATTTTACGGTGACAGATATATACACAAAAATAAAAAGATATTTTCTAATAACCAATTTCTTTTATTTGGGAATTAACAAATTGCCGCTAGGGCATTAAAATCTATCCACATCCAACAAGTCCTGGAAGCCAAAAAATGGCCGATTTAGCAGAATCTTCATAGGATAATAATATAAATTTCGTTACAACTCTTAAGAGTATAATAGTCACAAAAGACAATTCATTCAATTTTGCGTGTGTGTTATCTCAATTTCCGGTTATGATTCTGCTAAAGCGGCCATTTGAGACGTCCTGACCCTGCTGACCGTGAACTGTCACACTCTACAAGTTGTACAAGTACATGGGTCGGATTAGGTAAAAACGATACCTAATCCACCTAATCCTAGTATTTAAAAATACCTAATCCATTTACCTAATCCGAATATTTATTCAATAAAGCCACTGGCCTGTTACGATATATTAGGTATCGTATGTGGATTTGGTAAGAAATATTCGGCATGGAGTATGGACGTTCCGTTTCTGATGTAGTGTGGAATATTTTCTGATATTTCTGATCGTTTTTTCATGGGCAAACGGTACTTTAAACTAAAAGTCAACGTAAACCTTTTGTTTTTGTTTGTAACGTAATAATATAGTTAGGTTAGGTTAAAGTTCGCTTTTATAAAACAACTCAAAAAACATAGGTACCTATTTTTTTTTATCATTTTTACCGAAAAATGGCTTTAAAATTAAAACTGGTGTACCTACTATGTATAGAAACTAGAGCATTATTATATTCAAATGCATTTCACCCTATTATCAGATGAGTTTCTGATTTTTACACATTTATTTTCATTAAAAGACTTGAAAGTTTTGTTATTTTCTTTGAGAGTATCATTCCGTATGACTTAAATCGCTAGAGCAATATCTAGTCCAGTGGTATTCTACGTAGATGGCGCTGGCGGCAGTGCTAATTAAATTTGAACCTTAACCTCCACATTTTAAGGTACGGAATATCTTATAATATATGTAGACTGTGTACTAATATTTTGTGCCATACCTAATCCTCGACGCTTTGGATTAGGTACGGACTCGTATCGAAAAATACCTAATCCACATACCTGTTCCAATATTTATGCCTCACGTCTATGTACAACGCGATCGTTCCCAGCGCGAGCGGGGCACGCGCCTCTCACGCCATACATTGTATGACTTCTCATTATTACCATTTAACATAAAATCGCTCACAACTTACAAATTGAGCAAACGCTATTCATAGTACCACAGTTATTGTAACAAATACATAATTTTAAAGGCCCTGATAAATATGCGGACATAATATAAGCGTAAGCGTCGAGACCAACTAAACGATGTGCGACGACGGAATACTGTGTTAGTGTGTAGTATGATTTGTAGTCAATTTCTTTATTAGAACTTCACTAGAACGCTGCTGGGTCCGAAAAGACGCAATTTTTGGTTGTACGGATCATTCTGAAGGCTGATGCTCCAGGGTCGCCCGCGAAATTCAAATTTTCTTACGTTTTTTGCAATTTGCAGACCTGTGCTAGGTTTTATGTTTATTAAAATATTGATCGCGACTGTAAGACGTGTGTAGTTACAGAATAATAATCGCCAAAATCATCAATACAACCCTCCCAAGTACATAAAGGTCGAGGAACGATTTTGACCTTGAAAAAACAGGGCTACCCTGACGCTTTCACCTTAATTCTGCGTATATTTTATCTAGACCAAAAGAACAATTAAGAGAATCATAAAACCTAATTAATAGGCCGATAATATTCATACAGGGTGATAGGCCATCATTGGAGGCATTCCTTCGGGATGGATACTTGAATTAATTAAAACGCGGAAAATTTCGAGCTTCTCAAGTTTCGTTCTAATATAATCCATATCAAAGAATGCATTCAATCACCAGTTACCCTGTATACAATGTTGCACAAATGTAGCCTCTATTACTTATTATGCTCATAATATTATTGTGAGATAACATTACAATATTCTGTTAACAATAATTGGTTTGCGTGACACATGTACATATGTCTAAAAACAACACTTGATTTTTATACGGGGTGGAAGGGACAGCAACGTCAAAACAGCTGTTCCATACATTCTGAACATACTTCAGTTTTGTAGGGAACATCTGTTTTATTTTATAACCTATGTAAAATGTCCATGCTCTGAATGGTGTCTCTTCCACTCCGTTTGAATTAAATAAACTGACGAGTGAAGGAAACTGACAAGTGTTCTGTGGACTCGTTTAAATCAACATCTATAGTACTACATTATTAGGAACCAAACATGTGAAAAACGTTTTGAGTTATGAGCGTGAATTCTGAAACAATATTATTTTTTGCATTTCATAACCAATATTTTAATGCACTATTGAACGATATCTCATTTAGTTTAAATTGATAAAAATAACTGCAACTACCTACGATATGTTTTGCAAGTATATAAGACGACACCAACTACAACTGCCACAATGTGCCTGCAATCGAATTACCAATTTTCGATTAATTATCTTTCATCACATTTATATGACATACATTCGCATTAGGCATTGTTTCGTGCATTCCATGATCATAATTTTCACATGTCTCTATTTATTTCACATTTATGTACAAATTAGCACAAACTCGAACTTGTTTGGCAACTAACTACAAGATACTGCTTGTTTTAGCAAATAACATAACACCCCGTAGTTTTTCGTCGGGGGTTAAAAATAGTATGACGACTTATGGTGGATGAAAAAGGACCCATCACGAAGCCGAAAGGCACTTGTTCTCCCAATCATTGTGATATCTTTCAGGTCTGGACCATACGTGGGACCCTTCTTGTTACGAACATATTGAAGGTCAAAGTCATTCTAGTTATTTTTTTAACACTAGATTTGTGTTTTGTTTGAGTCTTACCGTAATCCATTTTTCACCCCAAAACATTTATGTACAGAATGCTTGTTTGACGGTTTCGTGAAAGGTCCGTTTACATCTTGTAACAATCAAGAGACGATGATGTCGAGATGTCACTTCATATATTTACTATTTACATTTGAACGACAATTACATCTAGATAGTTATTTTTATCAAGGGAGTTTTAGACTAGCGCATTTTCTGCGCGTATGAGCTCGTGTTTGGATGCGTGTGTTCAGTCACGACCAATAATTGTAAACACTTAAGAATTTTTAAAAGTGTGTTTCTCCTACTGTACTGATTAAAATTTCATGTTATTACGTACATAGTATTCTGGAACTCATATTTTTATGAAAATGATCATATCTCCTAGTTACAATCGTTATTTCTCGCGAAAATAGCTATAACATTAAGGAAAGTGTATACATATTGGTGGTCATGACTGTACGTGCACCTTTTGTTACGTGCGCTTGTTAGGTCGTGTTAGTGTGAGCCGCAGCAGATACTGACAGAAGCTACCAGTTCTAGCCTGACCCAGTAAGTGTGCGCACACCTTCCAATTGTTTAGCTCCTTAGCCGACACGGACTTATACCTGCTGAAACATACGCTAGTCTGAAACTGCTCATAGTGTCTAAAAGGACGGTATAATTTTGTATTCAATTAAAAAGTTTTCGCCTAAACAGTGACAAATTTGATAATATTCAATAACAGTCAACCGCACATCAAGAGAAACAATTTAACATAGACAGCGGCTACTTGGCGTAGCAGTGTCATACTGCTACACATCGTAGTAGATAATGTATAAACAACAATAGCCCAGTAGAAATCGACGCTAAAAAGCCTAAAATCGCAAAGCACGATGTAGTTCTGCATTTTTGATATTATGTTGTACAGATCAGTTAGGGTGATGTGAATACAAATTTGCAACTTTGAAAAACTTGTGCTTGCTGCGTATCACGCGATAAACTGCCTAATTTTGGGACATTTTTTTACATTTTGCTCTAAAACTCAAAAACTGTGAATTTTGAATAGAACATTAATTATTTTTATAAAGTTTACTAAATTTGCAACAATTAAAGCCTAACCGCAGCTCTACAAACCTTGTTGGGACCAAGAAATGGCCCTTAAAAGATGGTAATTTTCTTGATAGTTGGAAATTTTAAGCTTTGCTCCCGTCCGGAGATAAATATTGGGAAATCTTTCGTCTTATGAGACAAGTCATCAATGAATAAGTCGTAGTAAATCTATTTTTTTCACTCAAACTCAAATCGTTTACTTTTGAATGTTGATAAAACGAAAAAAAAAAGCGAAGCTACAGTCACAGACACAATGCATAATAACTTGAGAAAGTACTGTAGTTGCCCATTCCCTAGCGTAGATCTCTATGGAGACGAACGGACAAGAAACTCCATGGACACTCTTTTCAATCAAAAATGTTGTTACAAAATCTTGGTTACATCATTCATGTTGAGATGGTATATTATGTGAGAACAATGTAGCAAGATGTGCACGTTAAAAGTGTCCATAGCAAAACAAAATACAACTCAAAAACAAAATAATTAATTCAAATAAACCATGGCGACTAAGAGATGACCAGTCACAACTGACAGCGCCCGTTCACGCACATGACGCATGGATCAGCACCATTCAGCTCAACCATTTTGAAGGGAACTAAATGGTCCGACACACGCGCCATAATCAGCGAGACATTTGTTTGAGTGAGCATGACATACTCTCAACCGCCAGGGCACATTCAAGTCAATGAAAGATAACTAAATGCAAATGGTAGCTTTACAGTACATGGTACTCACACATGTGCTATGCAATTATACAATACTAAGAGATGGAATCTATCTTCTCATGCTCTAAAAGTACGCCAATATGAGCGCCCTACCAAGCGGGATTAAAGTGACCTTTTTAGTCTCTAGGGAGTTACAGTAATTATTTTTTTAATTTCCTTCATATCAAAAACGCAGAACTACGTCATGCTTTGCGATTTTAATGTTAATTTCCACTGGCCTACAA
The DNA here is from genome assembly GCA_950022955.1 of Xestia ashworthii. Lineage (NCBI taxonomy): Eukaryota > Metazoa > Arthropoda > Insecta > Lepidoptera > Noctuidae > Xestia > Xestia ashworthii. Next base: position 590,200 of record OX465559.1, on the reverse strand, counting down.
TGCAAAATTTGATTACTATGAAATAACTGTTTGATAACTACTTCTAATGTATCTTTTTATAATTATGTACACATGTATTCACGATTAGAGATCTATAATATAATAATACTATCTTACCGCATCCGGGTATGTCTGAGTGCCCGGCTGTATGTCCTGGCTACCGGCGCGGCACCAGCGGTTACACAATAATGTTACCCTGCCCTCCATACTGTACACGGTCTACGAGACACCACTGTTGCGTTACGACTTACATTACAATTCTTGTACTTATAAAAATACTTTTTGATTAATTACATTCAACTTATTTACTATATTTACAACAGAAATATTCTTTATACATATTTATATATGTACAATAACTAGAATCAGGTATTAGCGTAAAGATAATACCTATATATAAAATACATAAAATCTATATTTGGATTTACGATGTGTGAAGTTTAAGACATTTAATAATGTACAAAAAAAGCGTCAAAATGTAAAAAAAATAATTGATAAAAATAAAATATCGAATTGTTAGGATTAAGTCACAAAAGAATCAAGCAAACAGGAACTAACGAGTTTTCCACGACGCAGTAAATATATATCGAGAAGCGACGTGGACTACCGCAGAGCAAAGGAGCCAGTCGTGCCACCCAGTGCACATACTGCACGTACTGTACGCACTGCACGCACTGCACGCACTGCACGTACTGCACGTACTGGGCGCGCTCAGCGCAGGAACTGGTCGGCGTCGGGCGCGGCGGCGACGCTGTAGAGGCGCTCGTCGTCCGACAGCAGCTGCAGCGAGAAGCTCTCCGAGCCCTCAGAGCCCTCAGACTCGCTCGGCTCGTCCGGCACTATACGCACGTTGCCCGCGTTCGCCTGCACACACCAATACTGTTACAGACCCTAACTTTCGGTTTGGGCCGAAACCCGTCAATTCACACTGAAATGGCAGCGGTCGGCAGCGTAGTTTCACTGTCATAACTATTTTATGCTTTGTCTCCATTAGGAAATGCATAGTATCGTTTGAAAGACTCGAGATGGACGCGCGGCGCCGCTGAAGTCACGCGGCGCGGCCAAAGCAGCGCACTGAAACGTGAAACTGCGAGACTCGGGTGTGAATTGACCCTTATTTAAACATAAAATTGAAAGTAACCAACGTGGCAATTCTGCTAGCCTTCTGGATCCCTTTCCCGAATGACAACGATGGGATGATCGTTTTAATTTCAAGTTATTATTTTTGTTCATCGTCGCTGCACAATTCTCGCCTCGCGCTCGTCAGTAGCGAAGTAATCAGAGAGACTGACCAGGAACAGCGTCGCCAGCAGCACGTGCGACACCTCCTGGTCCGTGCGCGCCGTGCGCAGTAGCACGGTGTGGAAGGTCTGCGGCTGGTGCGCCTGGTCGCACGCAGTGAGCGCGCCGAGCACGGAGCGGCCGAGCGCGTGCACGTCGAGCGCGCCGCGCGCCTCCGCCGCCGCCGCGCGCGCCACCACTGTCTCCTGCCACGACGCCCACTCCGAACTCTCAGCCGTGCGTCGACTCTCATCCGCGCCCGTCGTATCGTCCGCGCGCCGACTCTCATCTGCGCGCGACGTCTCGTCCGTGCGCGACGTGTCGTCCACGCGCGACGTATCGTCCGCGCGCGACCTGTCGTCCACGCGCGACGTGTCGCAGCCGTCGCCCACGGAGCTCTGCTCGAAGAAGCCGTCGTCGTCGCTGTCGGGCTCGAGCGCGCGCCAACTCTTCACCGTGGCCGCGGCCTCGGTCGCCTCCGCAAGACTCCAGCCCGCGAACTCTGTGAACAGAACGAGGTTGTCAGTGTACGCGTACTACGCGTCCCGCTGGCGGTCGGCGGCGCCGTGCTGACGCTTACCTGCGCGAGGATCCGGATTTAGTTCGCGCAGCCGCCATCTCTCGCTTAAAATATAACTCTTTCGCTTTTTTACTATTCTTTTAATCCATCTAGTCGGTATACTAAACTCTCGTATCTCGACCAACTGCTGCCGCAAATCTGTAACAGAAAACAGAACTTGAGTATTGTTCATTTTTGATGGAGTATGCGCAGCTCCTGGTTACCGACGCGACGTAGCCCGAAGAATTGCTAAATTTAAGTGGCAGTGGGTAGGCCCATTGCTCGCAGAACAGATGGCCGATGGGGCCGAAATGATTTGGAGTGGCGATCGCGAACCGGAAGACGTTGCATTGAAAGACCTTCCACTAGGTGTACCAATGACCTGGTGAAGGTTGCGAGAATCCATTGGATGCGAGTCGCACGGGACCGGTCAATGTGGCGACACTTGGGGGAGACCTATTTCCAGCAGTGGACATCTTTCGGCTGAGACGATGATGATGCGCAGCTGGTAAAAGCCAAATATTTATTTTATTTATTTATTTACATAATACATGGAAGACTTACAGCTAATAAATACAGGAAAAAAAAGGAAACCATAGTCACTAGAAAGCCAATTACAAGTCCTCACGTATAGACGTATTATAGTTATTTATGGTGTAAGCACAAAAACGCAAAACACATGTTATCTTGCTACTTGCGACACTCCGTATTCTTGAGAATATGACTAACACCGCGCTGTGCGGTGCACCGTGAGATACGCTGTCTCAGCAATTCGACCGTGGGATCGAAGATTGTGCAATGCCAGTGATGAATGTTAATTTTAGCTTTAGTACGTCACTCTTGCTTCTTACATCGAGCAATTGTCACACAACTTAGTTTTACCGATTTAAATGTAATTTTTATTTTAATTAAATTCAATAAGTAAATTATATCGGTTTCATTTGCATCCTCGTCTGCAGCCGAACGTAATTGGCGCAGTCGGCAGGATACTCGCGGTCGGTTTCGCGCAATAAGGAAGATTTCCGTAATCGCAAAGCTGCCCGTGCGGCTCTCCAGTCGCTCCAGAGTATGCATCATGTAAGTACATTAGATTATTTCTAGTGACCGCTTTCCCCTAGCCTGTACTAATATAATTATACAAAATTTTCTTTCCACGAAAATCTAGGAAAACTAGGATAGTTAGAAGCAGAGATTTAGCGATAGATTCTAGAAGAAATATTAATTTCGATACGTTACACGAGGACTCAGAATCCTTTTCTAGCAAAATGTCCTTGGATTTAGACACCATATTTAGAGCATTACGGTTGGTACCCGAGTTTGACGGGAACCCGAATGTGCTGACTAGATTTATTCAATTATGCGATCATTTAGTTAAAGAATATTATAATGTTCAAGGTGGTTCCGAATTAATTAACTCTGCACTTATTAATGGTATATTAAATAAAATTATAGGATCTGCTGCTCGCTTAATCAACTCAAATGGCATAGCAACTGATTGGAATGGCATACGTAAGGCATTCATAAAGGCTCTTTATAGCGATTTATCTCTTTTGACACAGGGCTCCAACACCCCACAAGAGTTCTATGTGCGTTGTCAGAATCTTTTTAGTACAATTATGACATATGTTTCATTACACGACAAATTAACAACTACTATAGATGCTAAAAGAGATTTATATAAGAAATTGACGCTCCAGGCATTCGTGCGCGGATTAAAAGATCCTGTAGGATCACGCGTGCGTTGTATGCGCCCTCAAAATATAGAACAAGCACTAGAATTTGTTCATGAGGAAACTAATACAATGTATCTGCAAAATCGTAACGACCGTTTGCCCGATAAAAGAACTAATAGCAATAACCAACCCAGTAACCAGTTTAAAATGCCCTCTCACTCTCAGCCGTTTAATATGCCTGACCCAAAGTTCAATAATTATTATAGCATGCCAGGACCTACCCGATTCCAATTTCCATCTCAACAACCACCGCAGTTGACACCTATTTATTTCCAACCTCGCCAGTTTGGTCCGACCCGTACTCAGCAAGTTTTCAGGGCACCCCCACCGAACTATAACCGTCAGAATAACCCATTTCAAGTCGCCCACCAAAATTCTTCTAACCGGCCTAGTGGCTCAGTGCAACCACGTCCAATGAGTGGTGTAAGCAATTTCGTGAGCAGACAATTACCCCCTACTAACGCTTTGTCTAGGCATGATTGGAACAAATCCGGAAATCCCCCACCTAATAATTATTTTAAAACTCGAGAGATGCATTTTAATGATTCTTTTATTGATCCTCCGTTAAATGATTTCTTTGTCGATTATGATGGAACTTATTATGGCTACTTTGAGTACCCAGAAAATGTGTCCTATGAATGTCAACCATTCCCTCAAGAATATTTAGAACACCCCCAGCAACCCGGAAGCATAAATGAGGACGTCAAAGAATCCAAGGAGCCGGATTTTCAGATAACACAGAAATCCGAAAAATTAAAATAGAAATAAAACTCAACGATATCTTCCATACGTTCAAATTGAGTCACCTCCACTAAAGCTTTTAATAGACACAGTAGCAAACCAATCATTTCTTTGTCCTAATGCTGTTGAAAAATACTTTGGTAACTTTCCATTAAATTATTCTCCATTCGAAGTGCATAGTGTTCATGCTAAAACCAGAAACGATTATTCAATTACCTTACCTATTTTTGACGAATTTAATGATTCAGGTACAGTTTCATTTGATATCTATAAGTTCCACGACTTTTTTGATGGGCTTATTGGTACCGATTTGCTAGAAAAATGGGAAGCTACTATAGATTATAAAAATAAATTATTTACCACTAAGTTCGCTTCAAACCCCATTAGAATTTACGACTCACGTAATACCAATTTATATGAGAATATTATTCCAGCTGGTACATCTAAATTACTGAAGATTCCGATTAACGTTCACGACGGAGATGCTTATATTCCTGAACAATCAATTTCAAACTGTATCATTCGCGAATGCCTCACTACAGTTAAACAGAATAGAGGTATATTAGAAGTACAGAATCCTAGCAAAAACGACATAATATTTTCAATGGACCATGCAATGTCTGCAGAAGTTCATAATGTCGAGTGCACGCGCACTGAACAGCAAAAGCAACGCGTAAAAGAAGTGCTATCGCGCCTTCGTACTGACCACTTAAATGAAGAAGAACGCATTAATCTTGAATTATTGTGCTCGCAATATGCTGACGTTTTTTATATTGAAGGTGAACAATTAACATTCACAAATAAAATTAAACATTCAATTAAACCACGGATGAGGCCCCAGTCTATACAAAGAGTTATAGATATCCATTTATTCATAGACAGGAAGTACAAGATCAAATAGGTAAAATGTTAGAACAAGGTATAATTAGACCATCTAATTCTGCTTGGAGTTCTCCTATTTGGGTGGTAGCTAAGAAAGCTGACGCATCAGGAAAGGCGAAGTGGCGTATAGTAGTAGATTTCAGGAAACTTAATGAGAAAACCATAGACGACAAGTACCCTATCCCCAATATAGCTGATGTCTTAGACAAATTAGGTAACTGCCAGTACTTTACTACATTAGACCTAGCTAGTGGATTCTATCAGGTTGAAATGGACCCCCAAGATATTACAAAAACCGCATTCAATATAGAACATGGGCATTTCGAATTTCTGAGAATGCCTATGGGACTTAAAAATAGCCCGTCTACCTTTCAAAGAGTAATGGATAACGTGTTACGTGAACTTCAAAATACTATTTGTCTAGTGTACCTAGATGACATAATAGTTTTTAGTACATCATTGCAAGAACACATAGTCAACCTAGAAAAAGTTTTAAAAGATTACGCGAATCTAATTTTAAAATACAAATGGATAAGTCCGAGTTCCTTAAATTAGAAACAGCTTATATAGGACACATTATAGGCAAAGATGGAATAAAGCCTAACCCAGATAAAATCTCAGCAATACAAAAATATCCTTTACCTAAAACCCCTACTGAAATTAAAAGATTTTTAGGACTTCTTCGCTATTATAGAAAATTTATCCCTGATTTCGCTAAAATAACCAAACCGTTGACTCAAAGCTTAAAAAAGGGTTCCAAAATCACACTTGATCAAAATTATGTCGAATGCTTTGAAAAATGTAAGACCCTTCTGGTCAATGATCCAATTCTTCAATACCCTGATTTTAAAAAAGAATTTGTACTCACTACTGACGCTTCAAATTTGGCAATTGGTGCAGTACTGTCGCAAGGAACTATTGGATCTGATAAACCGATAGCGTATGCCTCGCGTACGCTTAACTCTAGTGAGATAAACTATAGCACTATTGAAAAGGAGTTATTGGCTATAGTCTGGGCAACTAAGTATTTCAGGCCATATTTATTCGGACGAAAATTTAAAATAGTAACCGACCATCGCCCTTTACAGTGGGTGATGAATATTAAAGAACCAAATTTCCGTTTAACCCGTTGGAGATTACGGCTAAGCGAATTTGAGTTCACAGTTATCTATAAGCAAGGAAAACATAATACTAACGCAGATGCTTTATCACGAATAGAAATTCATAATGAGGAAGCTAGTTCGATTGTAGTTAACACCTCACAAGGTGCGCCTTCAGATTCAGATTCTAGAACTGAAACCGCGGATTCTAGGACTTTAAGCGTACATAGTGATTTAGAAAGTCCCATATTAGAAATCCCTATTTCCGACGACCCTCTTAATAAGTTTAATAAGCAAATCTATCTTAATGTCGTTGGAGATATAAAAAGTAAGCCTAGTGTTTCTAAACCATTTGAAACACACACTAAAACTGTCATCCAAATTTCAAAATCTAATTTAGAAAAAGACGTTATTAGCGCAATTAAAGAACACATTAATCCAAAAGTAAAGACAGGTATTTTAATTAATCCTACATTAGAAATGTATTCTATAATACCCATAATTCAAAAATATTTTAAAAATTCGGCAATGAAGTTGGTACTTACCAAAACCGAAGTAGAAAATATTAAAGACTATTTCAAGCAACAGGAAATTATAAAAAAATATCATGAAGGCAAAACTAATCATAGAGGCATCACCGAGTGTTATCTTGCCCTATCGCGTAAATGCTATTGGCCAAATATGAAAGAACATGTAACGAAGTATATCAATGAATGTCAAATATGTGGGCAAGCTAAATATGATCGAAATCCAGTTAGACCAAGGTTACAAATTGTACCTCCACCTACAAAGCCTTTTGAGGTTGTACATTTAGATCTGCTTAGTATTGAAATGAATAAGTATCTTATAATAGTGGATGCATTCTCTAAGTATGGTCAAGCATACTTCTTGAGAGATGCTACAGCAATTAGTGTCGTACAAGCCTTACTAAAGTTTACTACTCATCACGGAGTGCCTTTAACTATTGTAACAGACAATGGTCCGGAATTTAACAATCAAATATTTTCTGAATTTACTAGATTGCACCAAGTGCAACATCATAAAACCTGTCCTAATATACCCAATGAAAATGGAATGGTAGAACGACTAAATTCAACACTATTAGAACATTTGCGTATATTAAAATTAGAACATCCAGGAGAACCAATTACTAATCTTATAACTTATGCTATATTGGCTTATAATAGTTCAATACATAGCTTTACAAAATATAGGCCTATCGATATAATTACCGGTCATTTTGATCCCCGAGATCCTTTAGATATGAATATTTCCGAACATCTCTTACAACAATATATCCAAGAACACCGCAGACGAATGTCAAAAGTATACGATATTCTTAACGAAACTTCACTTCATCGCCGTACTGGAATTATCGAAAATGTTAACAATAATCGCGAACCTGAGAAAGATTACGAACCAGAGCAACAAGTTTTTATTAGGAATCCTTTATGCCATAGGCAAAAGTTAGCAGCTCGATATACACACGATACGGTATTAGCGGATTCGCCTATTCATATCTATACCAAAAAGAAAAAAGGCAAGGTGCCTAAATCACGCCTAAAACGGGTGCCTAATAGTGCTCGTTTGTTACAGGACACTACAAATACTACTAGTACTGAGCCTGGCCCTGGCCCTGGCCCGAGCAGACGAGATAACACTAGACAGTCTTAACGATGGACCAGGTATTTTGCCCTTCAACCTAGGACCCACGAGAGTCATTTCACATTTCCACTCCTTTCTCCAAATTATAAACCTTGATGATATGCGCAATAGTTTAAAGACAGTTAACGAGCAACTGCAAAATCTTACACCACAATTGAGTAGGTAATATATCACGATCTCTCTACGAACCCCACGTTACCTACCTAGATACTAAATTAGAAGAAATATCGGAGCAGTTGGAAACACTTGAGATAAACCGAGTTAAAAGAGGTCTTGGTCTTGGTTCTGTAATAAAGAGTATTTCGGGTAATTTAGATTACACTGATGCGTTAAAATACGATAATGCCATCGCAATCTTAAAGCAAAATGAAAATAATTTAGTTGCTGAAATGAATCACCAAATAAGTTTAAGTAAGCAGTGGGTTTCGCGTAGCTCAAACGTTACAGATAAAATAGTAGAAAACCAAAAGAAAATCGAGAAAATCATTAATTCGATTTTAGCTAGCAATGTTAAACATGAAACAGATACCATTCAATATGCTCATTTGGCACAGTTACTAATGATATTAGGAGACAAAATAGATAATTTGTCTAAAGAACTTGACAAATTACAAAATTTACTAGCATTTATTAGGGCTAAAAGTATTCATAATTCGGTATTGAATTATGCTATGTTTAAGGATATGATGAATAGATTAGGTATGTTATATAATAAGGATCAATTTCTAGAGATTAGTTTTAGAGAATATTTCGACATTATTAGACTAGGATATTATTATAATGGGAATAAAATAGTGATAGTTATACAATTTCCGATACTTTATCCTACTAACTTTATCCTACAGGGTGAATTTGAATAAATGCGACAAAATGAAATGGGAGCTTCAGTTACAGTAACATAGTAATTATAAACTGTTTTTTCTACTATCTAAATCGTTAAAAATATTACGCGATTATCGTTTTCAAAAGGTCCATTGATGTTACTCGTATTATCTTTATTTAAGTACGAATTATCGGTATTCCCGTTCATAGCGGTCATTTACCTAATTTAGCCTAGTTTCTAATGTAAGTATCGCGCGACGTTGCCAAACCTCGCATGTGCGCCAGCGCTGACATCCCTTCCCGGCGACCGCGCGCCGCCCACTACCCTTCCTTCGTTCACTACAATTTTACATTTGATATTTTATACATTTTCTTGACAACACGTATTATTGTATATTTAAATTTGTCGCATCTATTCAATTTCACCCTGTATACAAATTATCCCTTTTTTTTTTTTTTTTTTAGGATGGGAAATCATCAAATGACTTCTCCCACTCTGGGCGGAGCGGGAGGGAGTGTCAGACTCTTACTGACTAAAACCCATCCATGTTCCTTCCTCGCCCTTTACGTTCCGGGGCCGCGGTATCTCTTTCGAACAGTCCCGCAACCCCGGCAGGTACAAATTATCCCTGGCCCCTAATTATAACAATAAGGTCCTTATTCCAACTTATCCTTTCATAGCGGTTCACGAAAAAGATCTATTGTAAATGGAGACAGAATGTCCGAAGTATAGTCACGGTCACCTTTGCGAGGATAACTTAAGTCACCACCATGGCAAACAATCAGACTGTATCCGGCAGCTCATACTACATCAGAAAATCAATGAGTCCTGTCAATTCACATCAGTCATCCTGTCTTCTGAAGCGATGGAACAGCTAGAGGACCAACACTTCATTGTAAGCTTTCCTCAACCTACGAAAGTTCGCCTCACTTGTTCTGAAGATAATTATAGAATGCTGAAAGGGAGCTACCTATCTATCATACCCAGAGGATGCGCGCTAAGAACTACATCATTTACGGCAAGCAATCGTCATGACCAAAATAAAGGAAAGATATTGAAAATTATGGACTTACCAACTATGAAGGATTTATCGAATGTACCTACGAAGACTATAAAATTAGATACCATTGACCTCGGCAGTTTGCATTCAAGTAACTCTGAAATCGCTCTACAAGAACCTGTTACGCTACAGTCGTCGAACACTGAAGCCATATACCACACCACTATACTGGTATACACTCTACTATCCGGTGCATGTGTGCTCATTATCATCATTATACTTCGTCGTCGCAGATTGAAAAAACTAATACTACAGAAAGCCACTGAAGTAATCGATATCAAAGATAAGGATAAGGAGGCCTGCCACACCGAGATTGATCCAGCTTCGCCATCGACACTATTTTCGACTAGAGTCTTCAAATAGTTGCCGATCTCGTGGAGGGAGATGTTATGTTGCTACTTGCGACACTCCGTATTCTTGAGAATATGACTAACACCGCGCTGTGCGGTGCACCGTGAGATACGCTGTCTCAGCAATTCGACCGTGGGATCGAAGATTGTGCAATGCCAGTGATGAATGTTAATTTTAGCTTTAGTACGTCACTCTTGTTTCTTATATCGAGCAATTGTCACACAACTTAGTTTTACCGACATATATGTAATTTTTATTTTTATTAAATTCAATAAGTAAATTATATCGGTTTCATTTGCATCCTCGTCTGCAGCCGAACGTAATTAACATAAAAATAATAATTATAAAAACCAAAACAAACAATAAAACCTACGGCTACTTGAAAAAATTGAGGCTTAAGCACCTTCTGGCCGAATTTACACTTAGTGTGACTTTAACAACACTTTAGACTTTAACGACATATGCAAGGAATATTCCTTGCATATGTTATTGAAGTCTCTGCTTACCCGCACAATATAACTGTTCTGCCTATAATTCGAAGATGAATGAAGTACACGTATGGGTGGATTAAAACGAAATGTCTAACTTGGCACATTGAAATGTTGCTGAACACTTGGATGGGTTGAGATCAAGTTTATTAGCCCGACAATACTCTTCAAGCCGATACAAATCAGCCTGAAGCGCTAGACTATCTTCGAGCTTTGAAATAGTGCTAAAGATTTTCATGTCATCAGTGAAGCATAATAGTTTGGATGGATGAATGGAGGCACTGATCGATGTCGTTCACATAGACTACAAATAAAAACGGACCGAGCAGCGAGCCCTGAGGCACTCCACTGGGCACATTTACCCAAGCAGACATATAATTATTAAGTACTACTGCTTGTGACCTGTTATCAATGTAGGAGGAGAACCACCTGAAGTTGACTTTAATTTTGTTATATTGACATTTTGTTTTTGATTGTTATCTGTTGACATGATGGTATTTCGATTATTATTGTAATGACCTGATGAATTTCCGACTCTAATTTTATTTATTCGATTTTATTCTCTAATTTTTTTTATTATATCCTTTGGCATTATTTACTTATTTGAACTTACAATTTTTTGATTAATGACGATTTTTTTCAATGCTACTTACTGTAAAATACTATAAATTGTTGTGCCCGACAGGGTCCATGTGAACTGTATTCTAACTATAAGATCTTGTAAAACACATGTGATATGCAATAAATAATTGAATTGAATTGAATTGAATTGAATTGACACCTCAAGAGGTCCCCACGGATGCCCATGTAGCTAAGCTTCTTTATGAGAGTATAGTGGTCGATGCGATCAAATGCCTTGCTATAGTCTGTGTAAACGACATCGACCTGCTTACCATTATCCATAGCATCCGTAATAAAATCATTGTATAAGATCAAGTTAGAAGTGGTAGACCGTCCTTTCAAAAATCCGTGTTGAAAGGAGCTGAACGAACTAGCAAGAGCGGGATATAACTGGTTATAGACAATCCTTTCAAATATTTTAGCGATAATGCACAACTTGGAAATAGGCCTTTAATTAGTAATCTCGGTTTTGGACCCCTTCTTATGCACGGGTGTAATAAAAGCAGATTTCCATATTTTGGGGACAACACCTAGGGTCAAAGACTTCGAGAACAAAATTGATAGGATAGGTAGGGCAATGGAAGGCGCGCATTTAATTAGAAATTTAGCCGATATATTATCAGGGCCAGCACCTTTAGCTGGATCCAAGTTACGAAGTAAACTGGTCACAATATCAACATTCACTTCTATGTGACAAATGTCAGATGAAGTACTGTTAGTGCCAAAAGGGAGAACAGGAGGTGGACGGGGAGTATTAGACGAAGCGGGGTTGAGGAAAGTAGACATAAAATAGGACGAAAAAGCCTCACAAATAGAATCTCCAGTGAGTAATGGTTCGTCGTTATAGTTTAATGTGTTAGGTATATTATTAGAGTTGTAGCGATTTTTTACAAAGGTCCAAAAGTGTTTAGGGTTATCTTTAATGGATTTTTCAGTTTTATTTAGATAGCATTTATAACATGAAGCTTCCATAGTCTTGACTCTGTCACGCAAATATTTAAAGGTTAACTCGTCAGATTTATTGCCGTAAATCTTGTATTTTTTTAAATATTTATATTTTTCTTTAATTGTATTGACGAGTGATGAGCTGTACCATACCGGGTATTTTTTATTACTTACTAATATGATACTAATAAGATAGTTTCAATAAACTACTGCAGCCGATACTGATTTAACTAGATCGTAACTAACGGTATATTATGGGTGTTGTGTAAATGGCTACAGCTGTCTATGAACGCTGTGTGCAATGTGTACAGTCACGAACACCAATATGTACCTATACACTTTCTTAAATTTAAAAGTAATTTTCGTGAAAAATAACGGTTGAGACATGGAGATAGGATTTTTCTTTATTCATAAAAATATGAGTTCCAGAATACTATGTTCGTAAAAACATGACATTTTTAATCAAAACAATAGGAGAAAAACACTTTAAAGTGATTAAGTGTTTGCATATTATTGTTTGTAACTATACCGGTCAGAATGAAACAAAAAACAGGAAAATACTCTCAAATGCGCTACCGATTTCTACAGAAACCTCAACAACCTCAACAGAAACAAATACAAGAAAGTAAAAGACAAAGAACAAACCCAAGAAACAATAGATTCAATAAGTGAAATGGAAGTATTTAGGCACATAAAAGCACTGAAAACAGAAAAAAGCCCAGGACCAGATAATCTAACTAATGAAACACTCAAAATCGGAGCACGGATTTTAACCCCATACTTGACAGAACTCTTCAACCGGATTTTAGAATCAGAACAAATACCAGAACAATGGGGTCTATCATACATAGTTCTACTTTACAAGAAAGGAAACCCCCTAGATGTAGGAAACTACAGGCCTATTAGTTTGTTATCGGCTGTATATAAGCTGTTTTTTTCGATTTTGCTAAGCAGAATAGCACCTAATATTCACAAAAACCAACCAATGGAACAAGCAGGGTTTCGACCAAACTATTTGTGGCGACTGTGTCTCACATACTCATCCCTTGCATAGTTATTAAGAATGTAATATTTTTCTATTGTAATTATTTTAATTTTGTGTTTTCCCACGTTGCAACATCTGCAAAGCAATTTAAGTAATGGGTACTATTGTATTCTATAATTCTTTATAGTTATAGGTACTATTGTCTTTTAGGATTCTTTATCTTTATTTAAGGTTCATTGTTCGGTTATTTTTAGTTATCGTTTATTGTACCCATTTGTATGTATATTTCCTGTGTTTTATTATACTTCTACGTAACAATCGTTTTGCCGCATCCTTTGTTTAGAAAACTCCAGATGTGGGAAGGATGTTCCGAGCTTTGGACGAGGCAGGCAGTCTGTTTTCAACCACGATCGTGCGAGGTCCTTTTCTGACCCCGATCATTTTACTCGCCGAAGCTCGCGGTGATCTTGTTTGTCTATTTGTAACATTTCTAATTTTATCTAATTTTACCTTTTCATATCACGTGTAACTGCTAGTTTTAGTTACTTGATATTTTAATAAACTTTATCTTTATAACTTCTTTGTGTATCACTTGTTCACTCGGTCGCGAACCCGCACAGTGGTGACCCCGACGTGATCAAATCGATCATATAGCGTGAGTTCGTGATAGTGTGTGAAAAGTTTCGCGAGTGCTAAATCAAATTACGTGTTAAAAATGGAGAACGGTAACGTGTCGTATTGTAAGCTGTCGACATTCACACCAGACTGCCCAGATTTATGGTTCGTAATAGCAGAAAGGTCAATGGCAGAGTCTGGGGTGACAAACCCTGCAAACAAGTTAACATGCTGTTTACGCAGCATAGACAATTGTGTATTAAAAGATATACGAGACATTGTGCTGGAACAAACACCTGTCGGGCGGGACGAATATGAATATTTTAAAGAGAGAATCATTCAACGCTTCACCGACTCGAAAAACGTGAGAATTACAAAGCTTCTCCAAGATCAAGAGATGGGCGATCGAACGCCTTCTCAATATTTGCGTCACCTCAAGCATCAGTGTGGAAATTCAATCACTGAAGACGCGCTGCGCGTAGTATGGGTCAAAGGTTTACCCAAGCAAATGAGAGTTATAATGGCCACTCAAGAGGACGTACCGCTCGAGAAAGCCGCAGCGCTTGCGGATACAATATTAGAAACGCAACGAATGCCAGAGTATAGCAGCAGCTCAGCCATTGCAGCCGTTAACGTTGAGCGTCAGCCCAATGATATGTTAGCAGAGATGCTGGTGAGAACCATGACCATGTTGGGAGAGATAATGCAGACCGATCGTAGATACCCTAGACAAAGGTCGCGGTCACGCTCCAGCTCCAGACCACGTGGCATGTCCCCATCGCAGCAGAGCCGCAATGAGGGCTTGTTGGTATCATTTAACTTTCGGCGCGCAGGCTCATAAGTGTATACAGCCATGCGCATACAATCGAAACCAGTCGCAGCCGGGAAACGCCAGCGGGAGTCACTAGCGGCGGATGACGCGCACTCCCAGCTCACCTCACGTCGCATTTTCGTTTACGACTGTGTCTCAAAAGCACAATTCCTGGTAGACACTGGAGCAGAGCTATGTGTCTTTCCTCACCGGTTAGTGCTACCTTCAAGAGAAAATACCGACTACGAACTTGTGGCGGCTAACGGCACCCCCATCAAAACTTATGGTACCATAACTCTCACATTAAATTTGGGCCTACGCAGAGATTTCACTTGGGTGTTCATAGTTGCCGACGTAAGCAAGCCGATACTAGGTATCGACTTCCTAGAACACTACAACCTTATGGTCGATACAAAAGCCAAGCGACTCATTGATGGTACAACCACAGTGTCTGTTAACGGACAGGTGGCTGGCCATCAAGAGATATCCATAAAAACGATAACGGGTTCATCGCCATATCACCAGTTGCTCTCAAAATACCCAGATATCACACGCCCTGATGGCACTGCTCAAGTGAAACATAATACCAAACATCATATCATTGTTACTCCCGGACCACCCGTCGCGCAGAAACCCAGACGTCTTGCTCCAGATCGATACAGCGCTGCGAAAAAAGAGTTCGACGCGATGCTGAAGCTAGGTATCGCTCGGCCATCGCAAAGCCCCTGGGCATCACCGTTACACATGGTGCCTAAGAAGGTCGACGGATGGAGGCCATGTGGCGACTATCGCGCACTCAACGCCAGGACGGAACCGGACCAATACCCAGTGCGTCATATTCAAGACTTTGCACAGTGCCTTAGTGATAAAAAAGTGTTTTCGACTCTAGATTTAGTGCGTGCGTTCAATCAAATTCCGATCGCGGAAGAAGACATTCCCAAAACCGCGATTACTACGCCGTTTGGGCTTTATGAGTTTACATACATGACTTTTGGTTTACGTAATGCAGCCCAAACCTTTCAGCGGTTTATGGACGAAGTGCTACGTGATCTAGACTTTTGTTATTGTTATATTGATGACATTTTAATCGCCTCGCGTAGTGAAAAAGAACATTTTGAACACTTAGAGACAGTATTCAATAGATTAAGGCTTTATGGCGTGGTCGTAAACCCGTCTAAATGTGTGTTTGGTCAATCAACCATTAAGTTTCTCGGCTATCTTGTGTCAGCCGATGGTACGTGCCCGCTCCCTGAAAAGGTCGAAGCGATCCGTACCTACCCAATTCCAGCCACAGCAAAGCAGCTGCGTCAGTTCCTGGGTATGTTAAACTTTTATAGAAGATTTATACCTAATGCAGCCGGTAGTCAAGCTATGTTATGTGAACTCTTACGAGGCAACCTTAAAGGCAAAACACCAATCGCTTGGACCGACGAAGCCAAAGATGCTTTTGAAAATTGTAAGCTCAGTTTAGCTCAAGCCGCGTTGTTAGCTCATCCGCGTTCAGACTCAGACTTAGCCGTTTTTGCTGACGCGTCTGACTTCACGATAGGCGCTGCGCTACAACAAAGAGTAGGTAATGATTGGCAACCTATCGCCTTCTTTTCCAAGAAATTGTCACCTGCTGAACAAAAGTACTCAGCATATGATCGCGAACTCCTCGCTATTTATGCTGCAGTAAAACATTTTAGACATCATGTTGAAGCGCGTAATTTTATTATTTTCACTGACCACAAACCAATTACATTTGCTTTTAGAAAGAAAGATCAACAAAATACTCCTAGACAGTTTCGTTATTTGGACTTCATTAGTCAATTTACAACCGATATTCGCCACGTTAAAGGTACAGACAATGTACCAGCTGACGTCCTATCGCGGATCGAAACACTCGATTCATGTATAAATTGGACAGAGTTGGCAGTTTCGCAAAGCAGTGACATATCTTTGCAATCATTACTAAAAAATAATAATTCTTCCTTAAAGCTGAAGCAGGTAAATCTACCTGGTACATCTGAACCTATTTATTGCGACGTTAGTACACCAAACGTTCGGCCTTTTATTACCGAGTCTTTTCGCAGAGCAGCCTTTGACTCCGTACATAAACTATCACATCCGGGTGCTAGAGCTACAACGAAGCTAGTGTCGAAGCGTTTTGTGTGGCCTTCTATGAACCAAGATTGTAAACAATGGTCTAGGGCATGCATTGATTGTCAGCGTGCTAAAGTTTCACGACATGTCCATTCAATACCAGGAAATTTCGCACCTCCGTCAGCTAGGTTTGAGCACATCCACTTAGACTTAATTGTAATGCCGTATGCAGATGGATGCAGATACTGTCTAACTTGTGTCGACCGTTTTTCGCGCTGGCCTGAAGTCATACCTCTAGAAAACCAAGAAGCTGAAACCGTTGCTCGTGCATTTTACATTCACTGGATATCACGTTTCGGCGTTCCCTTACGTGTTACTACAGATCAAGGCAGACAGTTTGAATCACACCTATTTAGGAATCTCAATACCCTATTAGGAACCAAACATCTTCGTACTACTGCGTACCACCCATCTGCCAATGGAATGGTAGAACGTCTGCACAGGCAACTCAAAGCCGCAATAAAATGTCACTTAACAACTGATAATTGGGTACGCATCTTACCAACAGTAATGTTAGGCATTAGGTCAGCCTGGAAGGAAGATCTTCAAGCTACCCCAGCTGAAATGTTATACGGTCAAGGTATTAGACTGCCGGGTGAGTTTTTAGCACCTTCTGTAAATAGTAGTATCATAGTGGTGCCAGACTTTGCTCAAGAACTTCGATCTCAATTCAATTCTTTAAAACCAGTAAATGGCTCTGCACATGGTGATAGAAAGAGCTTCATTTTTAAAGACTTGGCAACAGCCAGTCATGTCTTCTTGCGCAATGACACTGTTAAAGCTCCTCTAGTACAGCCTTACGATGGGCCTTACCAGGTCATCACGAGGAATGACAAAACATTTGTCATTCGAATTAGGGACCGTGACGTTACAGTCACAATTGATAGGTTAAAACCGGCTTATATACTGTCAGAAAATCAATTTGCGCCTAGCGAGATTATCACAACTTATATTGTGAACCAAAATGATCACCAAACCGCAGCTTCCGATCAGCTGCTAAGGGCCGATAGTAACACACAACAACAGCAACAGCTTATTCCTCGCCGTTCTGGTAGGCGAGTTAAATTTCCTGATTACTATCAGGCAAGTTTTTCGTGATCTTTATCACTGGTAGGGGGGTACTGTGGCGACTGTGTCTCACATACTCATCCCTTGCATAGTTATTAAGAATGTAATATTTTTCTATTGTAATTATTTTAATTTTGTGTTTTCCCACGTTGCAACATCTGCAAAGCAATTTAAGTAATGGGTACTATTGTATTCTATAATTCTTTATAGTTATAGGTACTATTGTCTTTTAGGATTCTTTATCTTTATTTAAGGTTCATTGTTCGGTTATTTTTAGTTATCGTTTATTGTACCCATTTGTATGTATATTTCCTGTGTTTTATTATACTTCTACGTAACAATCGTTTTGCCGCATCCTTTGTTTAGAAAACTCCAGATGTGGGAAGGATGTTCCGAGCTTTGGACGAGGCAGGCAGTCTGTTTTCAACCACGATCGTGCGAGGTCCTTTTCTGACCCCGATCATTTTACTCGCCGAAGCTCGCGGTGATCTTGTTTGTCTATTTGTAACATTTCTAATTTTATCTAATTTTACCTTTTCATATCACGTGTAACTGCTAGTTTTAGTTACTTGATATTTTAATAAACTTTATCTTTATAACTTCTTTGTGTATCACTTGTTCACTCGGTCGCGAACCCGCACATATTCAACCAGTGACCATATCCACACAATGGACCAACTAATAGAGAAATACCAGGAATTTAATAAACCACTATATATAGCATTTGTTGACTATCACATATTACAAGTTGAGCGATTATATCGCTGATAAAAATGCTTGGCTTAATGCTGGTCCTGCTCCACATGGACAGGGGCGCAAAAATTGTTAGCATTAAATGATATAGTTGGAGCTGCTGAAGATTGTACTTAACTATCTTTGCATTGTATAGATTCAATGTTAGTATTATATAATCGCATAGCTCATATTGTGTGAGTACTATGTACTAGTAAGCTATCATTCACTGGAAACCTACGGCAGTTCTTGACTTGAATGTGCCCTGGCGGTTGAGAGTATGTCATGCTCACTCAAATGTCTCGCTGATGGTGGCGCGTGTGTCGGACCATTTAGTTCCCTTCAAAATGGTTGAGCTGAATGGTGCTGATCCATGCGTCATGTGCGTGAACGGGCGCTGTCAGTTGTGACTGGTCATCTCTTAGTCGCCATGGTTTATTTGAATTAATTATTTTGTTTTTGAGTTGTATTTTGTTTTGCTATGGACACTTTTAACGTGCACATCTTGCTACATTGTTCTCACATAATATACCATCTCAACATGAATGATGTAACCAAGATTTTGTAACAATATTTTGATTTAAAAGAGTGTCCATGGAGTTTCTTGCCCGTTCTTCTCCATAGAGATCTACGCTAGGGAATGGGCAACTACAGTACTTTCACAGTTTTTATGTCTTGTGACTGGGACTGTAGCTACATTAAATGTTCATTTTTGTTTCGACAATTCAAAAGTGCCTGTAACTGGCCTACTTGAATTAATGCTTTGATTTTGATTTTGACTATTCAAAAGCATTCGACAGTATTGTGCATACATCTATATGGGAAGCACTTAGAAACAACGATATACATGAAAAATACATAAACCTCATAAAGAACGTGTATTCAAAAAGCGTCAGCCGAATAAAACTAGAAAGGAAAGGCAAAGAGTTTCCTATAGAAAGAGGTGTAAAGCAGGGAGATCCGCTTTCGCCGAAGTTATTCATAGCGGTTCTTCAAAATATCTTCAAAATATAGATTGGACAAACAAGGGGGTGTGGATACTAAATAGACGTCTAACCTATTTAAGATTCGGCGACGACATAGCTCTTTTTAGTGAAACTGCCACAGACCTAGAAAAGATGCTTCTAAACCTCGACAAAGAAAGTAAGAAAGTAGGGTTAGAAATGAATACCAGCAAAACGAAGATAATGACCAATAATATTCAAACCCCAATAAAGATAGATGGAAGGATCATAGAATATGTCAATGAATATAAATATACCTCGGAAAACTTATGTCATTTGATACCAATCGAAACGAGAATGAAGTAGACAGAAGAATAAACACAACATGGAAAAAATATTGGTCACGGAGAGAAATCCTCAAAGGAAATTACAGTCTGAAGTTAAAGAAGATCATAATGGATTCATGTATCTTGCCCTCATTAACACATGCAAGTCAGACCTGGACTTTCACTAAAAAGACTAAAAACAAAATCCTCTCCTGCCAGCACGCCATGGAAAGAAGCATCCTGAAAACTAAGAAGAATAGATAAAACACGAAATACTGACATTCGCAACAAAACAAAACTCATGGATGCACTGCAACAAGCCATGGCACTGAAGTGGAAGTGGGCAGGCCATATTGCGAGGTACCAGGACAACAGATAGAATACAATAGAATAGAATACTCTTTATTATGTACACCATAAAAAATTGAAATACAAATTTTTTAAACATTTTACAACGGGTGACACAATGGGCGGTCTTATCGCTAAAAGCGATCTTTTAAAGACAACCTTTGGATGGATTTAAAGGGGAAGGAGAGATAATACTGCAGGTAGCCTGTGGTGTACCATTTACATATATACAATAAATAAATACATACATATACACACATAAGACATATACACATATTACACTTATGTATATATATATAAAACATACATATATAAGTGCATATACATCATATATATATATATAATAATATACATACTTTTTCAATTATCTTTTAATTATCATGAAACAAGTGCGAACGAACTAAAATTGACATACCTAATAAAAAATAAAAATAAAATTTGCTTAAGGAGAGAGATACAGTTTTTTTATCATGCTTTTAAAAATTGGCAGAGATTGAGCACGCCTTATAGACACTGGCACGGCATTCCATAACCGTACTGCTTGTACTGTAAAAGAAGGATGTTACAAACAACAAAGTGGCTCGGTCCCACTGGAAAAAGGCAAAGAGGACGGCAAAAGAAACGATGGGTTGATGACGTCATAAAGGCGGCTGGGAAAAACTGGATGTACACCGCCCAAGACAAAGAAAAATGGAAAATGATGGAGGAGGCTTTTTACCCTACAGGGTAATACAATAATATTATATCATATGTAAATTTTTAAAGTTTGTAACTACACACATCAAAAGTGTCTAGGGATCAAGCATTTTTATGCGGATTTCTTGAGATTGAGATGTGGTTTTGTGTGTTTTCTGATGAGTCTCGTTTTGGTATGAGACCGGATACAAGACGTATACGACACTGGAGAACCCCTGGACGCCAACAGCGATTAAAATCCTGCCAGGAAGTCCATCCTTATAGTGGTGGAACCATCATGGTATGGGCGGGTATTTGGATCGGCGGAAGAACTGAGTTGATTTGGATCAGAGGCAACCTCAACGCTCAAATTTATGCTGAGACGATTGTATCAGACGTCATCGTTCCTCTACAAGTGCAAATCGGTCCCTTATTTCAGTTAATGCATGATAATGCACGACCGCACACCGCAAGAGTTGTAAGACAGACTCTCGCCGCAGCTAACATCAATGTCCTGCCCTGGCCTGCTCAGTCGCCACTCGCCAGACTTGAACCCGATTGAGCATGCATGGGATATGCTACAGAGAAGAGCTCTGCCGATTATGGAGGGTATCCAGTCGCAAGAAGACCTTTTTTTGTTGTTGTTGCAACAACAAAAACATGGGCGGCCATTCCACAGCGTGATTTGGATGAACTCATTTTGAGTATGCCAAACCGATGTTCTTGTGTTGTTAGTGATCGCGGTAGAAACACGGATTATTAATTGTTTAAGTTACCCAATAAAATTTTAAAGAAAACTGTTATTTCATTCTTGTTTTCGAACTTTAATGTTAGTGGTTCAAATGTCAAAAATCCCTTTATTAGGAAAATGGCAAATTTCTTTATTAATGCAAAGGTGACTTGGTTTATCGTTACTGTGACAAACGAAAACACTTTATTTGATGAATCCTTAAAGAAAATTTTAATTAATATCAATCAGGAGAAAAGTTATTGCAAAAATATATGTTGATCCCTAGACACTTTTGATGTGTGTAGTATGGACAAATAAAGCTTAAATAAAAAAAACCTGTACTGTTGTGCTACATTCTTATCTATATCTATACTTCTATACTTAATATTATAAAGCAGAAGAGTTTGTTTGGTTGAACGCGCTAATCTCAGGAACTACTGGTTCAACTTGAAAAATTCTTATTGTGTTGGATAGTCCATTTATCGAGCAAGGCTTTAGGCTATATAACATCACGCTACAATCATTAGGAGCGGAGCAGGAATGAAAAATGTTGCACAAACGGGGATTTTTTTCCTTTCGTTTTTCTCTCTTATGTGACGCGCGGGTCAGCTAGTTTTTAATAAGATTTTCGCCTATTCTGAATTTGAGAACTCTTAAGTCAGACTTACCTTCATTAATGTTTATTTTTAAACCGCCTTCGATAATGTCATCCATATTGATAACGCTATGACGCCTTTTCCGTTCTCTCTTAACAGGCGTCTGCAGGGCTACCTCGGAGGACACTTCGGCCACCGCCGTCTGGTCCGGTGCAGCCGTCTGGTCGCAGGCGGCAGTCTGGTCAGGTGCAGCGGTCTGGTCGCGGGCGGCAGTCTGGTCAGGTGCAGCGGTCTGGTCGCGGGCGGCAGTCTGGTCAGGTGCAGCAGCCTCGCCGGGTAGCGGCGTGCTGGTGCGCAGCGGCGAGCTGGGCCCGGCGCCTAGCGGGCTGGCGGCCGCGGCCGGGCTGTAGGTACGCAGCGGGCTCGAGGGCGGCAGCGGGCTCATGGCCGCATCGATGGCCTCCTGAAGCTCGCTCATGGAAATCGGGCGCGGCCCCTCCGGGTCGAACAGCGTCCGGGGCTCGAAGTCGTCCACCAGCATCCCCGTTTCCGACTGTGACAACATAAAACTTGACCATGGGTCATCGAAGCACAGACGCCACGTGTCTCCCTCGTCTCGGCGCGATACGCGGGCTCGCTAGCTCGACTCGTGCTGATACTGACGTGGTAGATGTCCGTGGTGACCGCGAAGTCGTCGGGCAGGCCGACGAACTCGTTGTCGTAGTCGTAGATGGCACCCCAGGAGGACGCGGTCATGACGCGCGGCTCCAGCTCCGTGAAGGTGTTGGGCAGCTGCGGGTGCGGCCGGCTGGTGGCGGGGTTGTACTCGTTGCGCTCGCGGCTGGCGCCCGGGAACGTGATCCGCTGGAAGGCGGCCAGGCCGCTCAACACGGCAGGACGGCGCGCCGGCCGGCCGGAGGGGCCGGAGGAAGGGCCCGCCACGGGCTCCGCGGACGGAGACGCGCGCGCCTCCTCAGCTGCTTCCCTGCGGATGGAATACTGGTGGTCGAACTCTTTGTGAAGGAATTTCTTCCGAAACTACTCATGCTAGGTTTAGCTAAACCTATTTCTGCCGCTGAGCAGCGGTGCTGTTCCGGTTTAAGAATAAAGTTAATAACAGTAAAAAAAAATATGCAG
This sequence comes from Xestia ashworthii, assembly GCA_950022955.1. Taxonomy (NCBI): domain Eukaryota; kingdom Metazoa; phylum Arthropoda; class Insecta; order Lepidoptera; family Noctuidae; genus Xestia; species Xestia ashworthii. Next base: position 566,839 of record OX465559.1, on the reverse strand, counting down.
TTTGAAAAACAAATCGAATTCATACATTCAGTGCAATGATTGTTCCGCCGGTTACTTGTAACAAGGACAGAACAGTTTCTCATATTTTCAACATCTTTGATTATGAATGAACTTCCAGTCTGGGTATTTCAAATCATAGTTCAAGTTCAAGTACCTATAAGTTATTACAAGAAGGTACATAAGACAATTCACCTTGATATTATCAGAGTGACGCTGCTTGCTTAAAAAACGTCGTCCACCTGTCAAATGGCACCGTGTGTCAAGTTATATTGAACTAGCACTTGGCCGCGACTTCGTCTGCAAAAATTGTGATATATCGGCTAATTTGCATGATTTAAATATACTTTATGGCTTATGTTACTTCCTGGTAATTTCGTTTCGAAGCTTATTTAGTCAAACAAAAAAAAAAATTTCTGTAGGATATTAGAAAAGACTGAATATATGAAATAATCGTAAGGTGTTGCATGACTCACGGCGGGGCCTGCAGCGACTCGCTGACGTCGAGCACGTGCTGGTACAGGTAGTCCACCTTGCGGCCGTAGATGGCGGCGGACTGCTGCAGCAGCAGCGCCAGCTCCGCGTAGTTGGGCGCCACGGTGTCGGCGTCCCCCGCCTCGCCCGCCTCCCCCGCCTCCAGCGCGCGCAGCCCCGCCTCCGTCAGGTACTCCTCCAGCAACTGCACCAGGTCACGACCATACAACACACTGCTGGATCAACACCACCATTTAGCTGCATCTGCCTAGACTAGAAGGCTACCCTGACATACACACATAAAATTCAATACTGTCCAAGGATATTATCCATAGTTTTGCTAGGTCTAAAAGATTGAACAGCAATTTGTTGCTGACACATTTATTTACTGTACCTAATCCAAATTCAAATAAAATAAATACAAAATAGACATGAGCAGCAAAACAGAATTAACTGTACATTGATAAAATTTGTTGTTCATTTGTTTTTGATTTAAATAATAGTTTTCTTACTTTATTTTATACGAAACCCTAAAAACGCACAAAAAAAAAAGAATTTTGCAAGCTACCCTGGTGCTTTCACCTTAAGAACTTTATCCTAGTAGGGAGTAGATCCTAGTCAAGATTGATCTGACTTGTATAAAGAGGAAGTAGGTAGTCTTTTTTTTATGCAACAAAGGCTAACTACTGCAACAATGATCAAATGAAATAGTGAGGAATGAGGGCAAGCAATCAAACTGTCGCCTCCAACTTACCGGCCTCATTCTGTGACTGGGTCATATTGTTTACACACGCAGATAGCACACTCAATACACACACTTTATTGTAGGTACATTTCTGAGACAAGAAAGATTGAATCATTTACAAAACAAAACACCTTTGAACAAATTCGATCTATAACAATACAGAACAAGAAAATAGTGGCATTTATTTTGCCTTGCTTTGCATTTCTTAAGGCCTCAACACATTGGAAAACTGAAAAAACCATTGGAAGGTGTTTCATTGTGTTACACCTGTCATAAACAAATAAGTTGACAAGACACTCTGCTAATCAATCACCTCATCTCTCTGACAAAGGGGAAATCTTTGGCATTGACTATCACATGTCAATGTATCAACAGGGTCCATAATATACTGTTCTTTAAAATATGTGTTAGTTTTTCAGTATAACACAAAATAAATAAGATGAATTAAAATGTGTAAACACCTGTTAGTGCATATCAACCACAAACAACTATTTTCTGGCTGTAGGACAATCACTGTTGACAATATTAATTTATGTACACAGTAATGTGAGTTATGTAACAAATATGCATGATCACACATGTTAATGGCCCTTCAGGTGTTTACTATGATATTGTTAGTAAACAACAGATTCAGACATTTCAATATCTACTAAAATTTCACCATCTCCATGTGTACTGAGCACATCAACTCACTACCCCATTTAATTGACTATAAACTTATTGATTTTCACTAAATATTGGAATGCAATGTGAGGACAAACCACAATAACAACCTGCATGTAATATACATGGTTCGCGTACGCTGGTCGACTCGTTATTAGATAAACTCGCAGTAATATATCATAGGACTATCGTTATTTTACTATCACAGGACAAGGGCTATAGGTGCCCCTGAAGCTGAAAAGCATAAATGATAACAATAGAGAATGATGCGCGGGGTGATGCACCGGCGGAGGTGTCGGCCGTCAGGGACTCACCGCGGCGAGGTCTGTGTCGAAACATCGGCGGGAATCGCTGCTGATGGGCCGCATCAGCGCCGCCACAATTTCGTCTATTCTTTGAGAGCTCATACTCCACCGTTTTTCTCTCCGGGACAAACGTTGATCCCTGGAAATAGCGTCCTTGCATTGAAAACATTACTGACTGATGCTGGAAGGCGTCGCAGACAGCGGAATACAACACATAGTACAAAGTTTTGCTACCTCAGTGGCGCGAAACTTTCTGTCAACGACACCTTTTCAATTTATATGAAACTTTATTTTTAAACTAGAACACAGAAACCCTTCTTTTTATCACATAAATTACCTTTGCCTTTCAATGCAGTCGGCGTCCATTTTACAAACATAAAATTGAACAAATAGGAAGAACGTAATAACAACGGTGGCCATTTATTTATGTTTTCGAGGGAGACATTCCGCGTTCCGCGTTCGCTGTCAAAGCCCCGAACGTTCGTTGTTCGACGCTGTGAAACTGTACCGACTCTATGGCTTACTAAATTTTCTTGTACAAAAATATTAATTTATTCCTTAAAAACTAACAACGTATTATCACAAAATAAATAACGTATTTTTACAAACGTGTAAAAGATAAAAGGTGCCTGAATGTATTTATGGACGGCGCCTCTGAGGTCGGCCTAGAAAGAGGTGGCCTTGGTGGCGAGATAATCTAGACGCGCATTACGAAGGCTGGTATGAGGTGGCGCAGAAGAAGAGTACCTGAAAGGATATGGGGGAGGCCTTTGCTCAGTTGTGGGACATTCAGCAACGCTATCAAAAAATGTCAAAAAACAAAGAATTATTTATTACTTCTGGCAATAATTTACTTTTCATCACCAACATCAAATTGTCAATGGTACAGCTCATTGTGCTCATGGCTCAACTAGTGCTACAGCCACAGAGCATCTATACATGGCTCAGAGTAAAGTAACTATTATCATGGGGTCTCAACTAGAACAAATTATAAATAGTCTTGAAAAAAGACAATAGATGGCAGCATAGGTAGCAGTAATGAAATTAACAATCACTAAAATGCGTTATACGGTAGATTTTGGAAGAAATAAGATTAGCAAAAATCAAAAGTTCCTTGTTTAACGCTAATCTATCTATTTACGCTCATATATCACGTTATTTCAACAAAATAGATAAAGAAAGCGTTTTACTTAATTCGTACCCATAAATTGATAAAGTTGTCAAAAGTCAGCCATCTGTGAATCATTTTCTTTAGAGCTGTTTGCAATAGATGGCGTTTTACTCAATTTATCACATTCAATATTACCACAATCGTAACTGATTTACGTTTAGTTGTTTCATTTTAATTAAATTTAAACTTTAAAACAAAATAAATGTATTCTGTTTATAGAAATATAAAAAATCTTTTAACATTTCCAAGATAAATAATAACATATTTTTCTCATTTTATTAAACTCGGAACTACTTACATAACACGAAACGTTCTACACGTAGGTAGTTACTCTGTCTGTCAATGTCAATTCTTGACTCTCCATCTCATCCGACATCACGAGCGAAAGGGATAGACGCTGTGATGAGCAGTAAGGAGCTAGTGCGCGTACACACACATAGTCACATACGCACTCCTGACCACAGAACATTTATATAAGTACTCTAGCCTCCTGACCCTGAATGAGGCATACATGTGCGACTTCATTGAATTGACAGCGCGGGCGGCCCGTGTGATTCATGTTTGAATGACAACATGAACTCAAACAAATAGGTGTTAGACTGGGACTGAGGTTTAGGATTATCACTGTGTGAAACGTAATAAATATGCACCCAATTTACCTAGTCGTTATTATGAATGGTCAAGCTCCTACATAATACTTAAGTACCTGCGACTTTGCCCACGTGACAATGAGTTCTCTTGCTAAAGCGTGAACATTATTATACGTTGAATAATGTAGGTAGATATTGTTATTATCAACAAATAATTTCATTGATTAGATTTTTTTTCTTTGATGTGACTGTGAGGCTGGTTGTTGGTTCGTCAAATAAAAAAATGTGTTATTTTGTAAATTGTTTATTGGCTGTTTATTTACAATAGCGGTCAATAGCTAGTACAATAAGCATTGACAATAATCTCTTAGTATACAGTTATCAATAATACATTGTGTAACCACAGGGACTAGGCGGAGGACTTGCCCACAATATTTGCTTCACGTAGGTTCACAATGGGATTGTATTGACGATTTAATTACTTATAGTTCTGTGAATAGATACGTGTTACGGATTTACTTCAACGAATCATAATTATTTTGTTCAACATACAGACTCAGACCAAATAAAAAGGTAAAGCCGCGAGACGTAATTTGACGGGCCTCACTTTGCTGTTCGCAGAGTTTCAACATTTCCTTTTTATTTACATATATGTCTTACAGTCTCGAGCGATATTTTAATCAACATACAAACTAGCACTGGCCCGGCAGTCTCGACAGAGATAACGACAAAGTCGCTAACTTTCGATCGCTTATTACTAACGAATAAATTCGGTTGCAATAATTATGCTTACGAGAAACGCGTCTAGGATGTACAGACTTTCATTATTCGTAAGCATAATTATTGCAACCGAATTTATTCGTTAGTAATAAGTTTGCAATTTTGTCGTTAACTCTGTCGAGACTGCCAGCCCTGGCCTGCAAATTGCAAAAAAACGTTAGAAAATTTGAATTTAGCAGGCTACCCTGGAGCATCCACCTTAAGTATTGAAATACTCAAAAACACATGAAGAGGCATTCGCTGCAGCGTGAATATTGCTAACTCACTCACACAAAGGAAAATGTTTCGCCGACATTTTTTGTTGTATTGTTATTAGCTACTCGTTCTTGAACGCACGGCGATGGTAAGAATCTATATAAAACAGCGCCATCTAGTACATGCAATGCCACTTAGTATCGAAACAACCCAGTATCGAGGTGAACTCCTAGATGGCGTTGTAAAACTCTTCTGGTGCTGTCATCTGTTGTAATAATGGAGGAAGGAATATAACCGGAGCAATAACCTGACTTGAGCAGCAGTGGCCCAGTGGTGGCGGCCCCGACTTACGAACAGTAAGTCGTGGGTTCGAACCCAGACAGGCGCATTACTTTGTGTAATTTATTTCATCACCGCTGCTCTCAAAATGGTGAAGGAAAACATCGTGAGGAAACCGGCATGTCCTAGAACCAAAAATTCGAAGACATGCGACATCTACCAATCCGCACTGGGCCCGCGTGGTAGATTACAGCCCATTCCCTCTCATTGAGAGGAGGCCTTGTCCCAGCAGTGGGGGATCATTATATAGGCTGATGATGATGATGATGATTAACCTGACTTAGGGAGGTGTCATTTCTTTGTATGGGATTGGGTATCTGTACGAAGTATTATAATATCTGTGCTATTATAGAGGGAATATGTGGCTACAGCTACTAAGTACTAATATATAATCTGTGGTCAACTACTAATATCTAATCTGTGGGTCAAATTCGAAGGCATTGAACCTGCGTAAAGTAAATACATTTTGAAATTGGAATAAATACGAAAACAGGTAGAGCGTACAGTGAAAATTATTATAATAATAAATTATCAATGAATAATTTGGTCAAAGACGACTAAATCTTGTGACATTGTTATTGAATCCTAATATCTCACTGAAAGCCATGGGTATGTCTCGGTGCTATTCGTTAATGAAGTGCTTGCTGATACTCTTCAACATAATATTTTTGGTAAGAAGCTGAAAACTTTTTTAAATCTTTTCCTACGGTAATAAAAGTAGAAATAAGTTATTTTTTTCTGCTGGGTGCGTCGCATTCTCCTAAACGTTTATTGAAACTCTAAGACCAACATACGCAAACATGGATGGTTAAAATTCAGCCAGTGACTATAAAATCGCGCGGCCTGTTTACTTGTAACGAAATGTAAACAAATGCTACAAGTCGCTGTATGTCTCATTGTCGGCAGCTGGAGGTCGGCAAAACTCGCTCCGAACTCACTTATTGTCACCATCTTCAGCAGTCAACAACAATAATTGACCATAGCTAGTAACCTTCTTGGGAATAGCATTGAAGATAAAGATAACCATACGTCTCAGAGGCGCACGATATTTGATGAAAACTTTTAAGGGTTTAGTTTATTGTGAATATGTTTTTTTCTCATTAATAAAGTTTGTGACACTACATAATTATAAAACAAAGTCCTCCGCCGCGTCTGTCTGTCTGTTCGCGACTCAAAAACTACTGCACCGATTTTCATGCTATTTTCACCAATGGATAGTGGTTCTCGAGGAAGGTTTTGGTAACATAACACATAGATCACATTTTATCCTGAAAAGTTCAAAAGTTTCCACAGGAATAACTATAACTACTTTTTTGAAATGCACGTGGTCAAAGACGCGGGCAGCAGCGAGTGCTTAGTGCTTGTCATCATCGTACAGTCATGCTCCTAACAATTTTGAAATTCCGGAAAAACCTTTTTAAAATTCCTGAATCCCGGAATCCCGGAGACATGCCCATATTAATATATACGCTTCAGGTTATTGACCCCAAATCAATCTAGGTACCTATTCCAAGCTTTGCTCATTGTCATGTACATGATTGTAGTGTGTAAGTATGGATATGTGTTTAGACTATTGAGGGTACTTGTTTCTCTTGTTGACATATATAAGATGAACTAAGTTGGGGGTAGGTTTGAATCTACACATTGTGTCAGGCTACCTAGCTGAATAAACATGCAGTTACCTAATTCCGTGTTTTAATGATATTTCTGGACATAATAGTGGCGACGACGGAGTAAAATAAGTGAAAATGGATCGTAAATGTGTGAAGTTTAGTGAGTTCAACCCACATACAGACAATTGGGACATTTTACATAGACAGACTTAAGTTTTGTTTCGAAGCGAACGGAATAATAATAATAAAATTTATTTTGGAATCGTGATAGACAATGTAAAACGGGCAAATTTCTTTACTGTGTGTGGTTCGCAAGTGTTTGAAACTTTATTAGCACTAAGTACTTACACCACGAAAAGCCAGCGAAGTGACGTTCAATGAGATCATAGAAATTCTTACCAAACATTACAGTCCGAAACCGAACGAGATATCCATTTCATACAAATTCTATAAGCGTGATCAAAATCGTGCCGAATCCGCCGCCGAATACATAGCTCAACTTCGGAAAATCAGCGCTAGTTGCAATTTTACTGATTTAGAGCGCATGTTACGTGACAGACTTGTGTGTGGAATGACGGACGATAGGTTGCAGTACGAGCTGCTTAAAAGGGACAATTTAACATATCACAATGTAGTCGATGCTATGTTGTCATCTGAAAGTGCGGGTAACGACGTGCGCATGATGCGCGTGGGGGAAGGCGCCAGCTGCAGCGCCACGCCACCGCCGACACCCGCCGCTCCGCCTGCGCCTCCCGCGCCGGCCGCGACGCCGCCGGAGCCCATGGATACCAACGCGCTGCGCCCGCGGCCCACACCACGCGCCACGCTGCCTCGCCCTGCCCCGCGCTCCGCGCTTCGTCTTTGCTACCGCTGTGGAGATCGACACGCTGGCGAGTGTCGGTTCATTAACGTTACGTGTCGATATTGCAATAAAAAGGGACATCTCGAAAAAGTCTGCATTTCTAAAAAGAACGCAAATAAAATTAACTTTACGGAGGAGGATGGAGACGCGAATTTAAACGGCATTTATGTCGTCCAAAGTACGACTCGAATAGCGCCGTTTGTCATTCGTGTGCTGCTGGCGGGTGAGCCCGTCACACTGCAGGTGGACACGGGTGCCTGCTACACTCTAGTAAACGAGCACACATGGCGCCTGCTGCGGCCGCGCCTGCCGCCGCCGCGCTGCCTCGACGCGGCGCCGCTGTCTCTGCGCACCTGGACCAACGCGCCCGTGCACCTGCTTGGCCAGATAGTGCTGCCTGTGCGCTATAACGACATTGAGTATCATCTTCCGTTACTAGTGGCTAAGGGTAATGGACCGAATCTCTTGGGAAGAGACTGGCTTATGCATCTAGGCATTACTATGAATATTAATTTCGTATCAAACGGAGATTATACTGATTTGGAGAAAATAATCACAAAACATAGTTATGTATTCAAGGATGGTCTCGGTACGTACCGTGGAGATCCTGTGGCAATACATTTAAAACCGGGCGCTACCCCTAAATTCCTAAAAGCTCGTCCAGTTCCTTACGCCATTAAGGACAGAGTGAGGAACGAAATCGACCGTCTCGTATCCGAGGGCGTGCTTCAGCCGGTGGCGTACTCTGAGTGGGCCACGCCGGTAGTGCCGGTTGTCAAAAAATCAGGCGAGATTAGGCTATGTGGTGACTACCGTTGTACAGTCAATCAAGCAACGGAATCGGACACCTACCCTATGCCTATGGCGAATGAAGTATTTGCAGCTGTAGGAGGTGGAAAATTCTACACAACATTGGACTTGGACCGTGCTTACACTCAAGTGACTATCAACGACGAAACATCTAAACTTTTAACTCTCAACACCTGCAAAGGATTGTATACCGTACATAGGCTTGCATTTGGTGTGAAAGCCTGCCCCGGTATTTTTCAGAGGCTGATGACAGCGCTTCTAGCGGGCATCGGAGGAGTAGCAGTGCTGATTGATGACATCATAATCGCGGGACGTACGATGCCTGAGATGCTGCAGCGCTTAGACATGGTCCTGCAGCGCATAAAAGAAGCGGGATTACGCCTTAATAAAAATAAATGTAAGTTCGCTAAAGAGAGAGTCGAATTCTTGGGATTCATCATTGATGCGGATGGCATTCATCCGTCGCCGAGTAAGGTCGAATCGATACTGAACACACCGGAGCCCCAGAACGTTCAAGAATTACAAGCGTTCCTCGGTTTGTACAATTTTTACGAAAGGTTTATAACACACAAAGCTACCATACTTGAACCTTTGCATCGTCTGCTAGACAAAACGCAAATATGGCGCTGGACCGAACGGGAACAACATGCTTTTAATACTGCCAAACAGGCCCTAACATTTGACATGACTTTAGTGCATTACTATTTAAATAAACCTCTGATTCTGACATGCGACAGCTCAGAATATGGCGTCGGAGCCGTGTTATCACACGTGATGGAAGATGGGAACGAAAGTCCCGTGGCCATGAGTTCCCGAACATTAAGCTCCACCGAAAGGCGCTATTCACAATTAGACAAAGAGGCAACGGCGATTTTGTTTGGGATACTAAAATTCCACAACTACTTGGCAGGAAGACCATTCACTGTAGTCACAGATCATAAGCCTTTGCTGGGTATATTCAACCCAAGAAAACCGACACCTAACATACTGTCACCCCGTTTGACAAGAATAGCAATCGCGCTCACCTCACACGACTATGATATCCGTTACAAGCCTGGGAAACAGATAGGCAGTGCAGACAATTTGAGTAGATGGCCACAACCAGTTCCTGAGCGACCTGAAGTAGAACTGAGTGAGATTCTGCTGATGGCTGAGAAACCTGAAGATTTCCCATTCGATGCAGACCATATTGCGACTGAAACACTAAAAGATAAAACGCTATCAAAGATAGTGCACTACGTTCAAACGCGCGAACGTAATCCGATACCTTCGGGTGGTATTTGCGACTCATGGTTTATGTGAGATACTGGTTTCTGACAATGGGACCGCTTTTGTGTCCGAAGAAATGAAACAATTCCTTGACTCAAATAAAATAAGGCACATCACGACAGCACCGTATCACCCTGCCACCAATGGGTTAGCAGAGCGGATGGTCCAAACGGTGAAAGACAAGATACGGAAAATGGATGACATGGCTTGGGACATAAAAATTCCAAATCTGCTACTAAGCCTCCGCTCGACATCGTGTGCTGGAACACAAAAGACTCCTGCTGAACTCCTGATGAATCGAAAACTGCGCACCCTACTGGACACGATACACCCAGACCATATACAAAGAAAAAATACTGAACAGAAAGTTTTTGACAATAATCAGAGGCGAAACAGAGAGTCTGATGTTGGCTGTAGAATTAGATACAGAAATTACAGCAACGGCCCAAAGTGGTTACCGGGCAGAATAGTAAATAAAACTGGTCCATCTAGTTACAAAGTGCAAACGGATGATGGTCTCGTCATCAACAGACATATTGATCAACTTATCAAAGTTGCATCACAGGTAGAGAGCTCACAAAACGAAAGGAGAGAGATAAGTGAGGAAGCTCGAGACCAGATCAGCGAAGAACCTGAACAGATGATAGAAATTCCCAGTGAAGAGTCTTGGGCTGATATTCTAGGAATACCTAGATAATTGTAGAAATAAAGTTATATTTAAACTGATGCTTTACTACTTAACATACTTGAAACTGTATAATTTGTATGATGTTTTGTTCTAATTCATATATTTCTTATTTAATTGTTCTTATTCTTGATGTTAATTTCTTATGTACTATTTTGTGTGTTTACTTGGGGGAAAGGTATGTCATGTACACGATTGTAGTGTGTAAGTATGGATATGTGTTTAGACTATTGAGGGTACTTGTTTCTCTTGTTGACATATATATGTCACCGTAAAATTGTCAAATACGTTATATTACAATATCACTAGCGATATTGTAAAGTCTCGAATTATTGTCAAATGAATATACTGCTTACAATAAAACGCATTATTTTTCGTGAAATGCATGCGATGGTAGTCAACTCACGCGGTGTGGAGAGGAGGGGTCCTCCTTGCCCAGTGGTACCACTCTCATGAAAAGATATTGTACCATTCCTGAGAAATATCGATTAATATAACCTAACCTTAAAACACTTCATATTCCCCTAAAAAGCGTAGTCGACGGAGCCCCGCTTCGCGGGGCCCCTATTTCCGAGTGCAGGGTTTAAAGGAACCTAACTAACCTAACGGGGGGGTGCCCCAAGTCCCGTTTATGAGGGCAAGAGATACTTCCGTATGTTCAGTTGACAATAATTCGAGACTTTACAATATCGCTAGAGAGATACACGTTATATTGTAATATTACGTATTTGACAATTTTACGGTGACATATAAGATGAACTAAGTTGGGGGTAGGTTTGAATCTACACATTGTGTCAGGCTACCTAGCTGAATAAACATGCAGTTACCTAATCTGGACATAATACTCATGATTCACATTATCTTGTGCTTGCTACAAACAGCCTTTTGCACTTCTCGCAACTCATTCTAGTTTAAAAAAAAATTGACGTGTAAAAGTGTTTGTGAAAACCTACTTACAAAATAAAGATCATTTATCATTTATCATACTAGTCATTTTCTTTCATTTATCCTCATTAAAACTTTACATCCATCCATGAATTACTCTTCAAAGTCGCTTTTCTCACACACTTCGTTAGATGATCTTCTAATTCACTGTCGCTCTTCTCAACGGCATCAGATTCCACTTGTATGCCTAATAATAATGTTATTTCATCTTCATCCGAGCCGAGGACATCCCATGCGCTATGGTGATCACAACATATATAAATATTTCCTGATAATAAAATTAAATTTGTGCTGAGTCCCATAAAATCAAAAATACTTTAAAATTGAAACTGCACTAAATGTTACTCATAAGATAACCATACGCCTCTCGAGCGCATCAATCTATTATAACTAAAAAAAACTATGATACTTACCGCACACGCACACTACGCACAGCCACCAGTAAGCGCGACGGAAAAATAAACCGTTATTAAGTTTTCGTGGGCGCCTCTGTGACGTGGGTTATGAGTCTCTAGGGTATATATTATGATGTGCAAGACGCCGCACAGTGCACGATGATAATCGATCGCTCGTGTTGCAGTGCGTGGGCAGCGCGGCGTGCGGGTTCGCGGGCTGGGCGCTGTGGGACGGGCGCGGCAACGAGAGCTCGGAGGCGCGCGCGGGGCTGCTGGCGCTGGCGGCGTGGGGAGGCGCGCTGGCGCTGGGCGCGCTGGCAGCGCTGTGCGGCGCGGCGCGCAGCTCAGCGCCGCTGCTGGCGGCCGCCTTCTCGCTGCTGGCGCTCACTGCGGTGGCGGAGGCGGCGGCGGCGTGGTGGGGCGCGGCGCACCGCCCGCAGCTGCGGCGCGCGCTGCTGGACGCGCTGGACCACACCGTGCGCCACGAGTACGGCGTGCTGCACACGCGCACGCAGCTTCTGGACGTTATACAACAAGGGGTCCGCTGCCTTCTTCTACTACTTATAATGATTCATTAATTGTTCCATACTTTTTTTCGTGTGGTTTTTACCAAAGAGTTTATATGCCGCCCATGGGCCTCCGTCTTGGCTTTACATGCTGTAAAAATATCTCAGGCATGCTGGTTTCCTCATGTTTTTCCACCGAAGCAAGTGATAATTATAACCGACAGTTACACTACTAGGCTATCACTGCTAATTGCTTGTTTCATACTGACATATTATGATCCTGATCTACTTGTCCAGTCATACCTGTCTTGTGCGTCGTTATGATTGACGCAGACGAAACCATTATGATGAAATTGTAGAAGTCGCTTGGTCATGGAACCTAGAGGAAGTTCTAAACCTATTTCCAACACAAAGATCATCACTGACATGTTCTCCTTAGAACCAATATCTGTATTATATGTGTAGAAGAAGAGACCACTGTGCAACCACCTGCAAAAGTAACATTTAGGTGTCCGAGCCTTCGCTTGACCCACTACATTGTTGTGAGATAACCTCTTGGATTTTACGTGTGGCAACACTGGTTTACCATTGGGCACCCTACTATACCGAGTGCGTGACGTCACTTCCTAGCCACTCGATCGATCGCAGCGGCGGTGCAGGCGCTTGGGCTTCTTCAGTACGTCTTGGATTTTTGACGTGTAAACACCTGTGACTAGAAGTGAACAACAAAAATAGTTATTTAAAGTGCGAATCTACACAAACTTATTAAGGTAAGCTCCCATTATGAACGTATTTCTGTTCTTAACAGGAAAGCCTTGTTTCTTAATGTTTGATTGCGCTTTATGAACGGGAAAGTCCCATGCTCGCTTTATGCTTTCTATAACAGAAGCGCAAAAGAAGCGCTCAATAAACCTCCTTCCAGAAAACCCAATACTTGGGAAGTTCTGACCTTATTAATTACCTTCGTAGTTACACTATTGACAATAGTAGTTTGTTCCAAGTGTTGCGGCACGTAGCTGTTCTTCTTCTTCTCGCCACTAGAAGGATTCTCCATGACCTTACTCTCTTCGACATCAGCTCAGAAGGCCTTGAGGAAGTAGACAATCACTTAATCCTATGGCCCAAGTTCGGTTCGAAGACTGACTGTGCAACCTTTCGTCAGTTTGGCTGGAAACTATCTCCTAATGAAGATCAAAAATTTGATCTAGTCCATGGGATTCGTATCCTGATAACCGTGTCATAATCTCGTAGATCAAGTCGAGATAACTTGTGTAGCCTTTTTATTACGACACGATTGACACGAAGTAAAGTCGGTCCTGCATCTCGCACAGTCATCGCAGGATGGATCCGAACAGTTTTAAAGGATGCCCATATTTACGATTCACCCGGCAGTTTTCGATCTGCAGTAAATAGTGCAAACTGGAGAAACTACAACCTCGATTTGGACGAAGTAATAAAACGAGGTAACTGGAAAAGTAGAGATACTTTCTTAAAGCACTATTTTAAAGAAACCAAAAGTCGTCGAAGTAGGCAAAACGTTGATGCTAATATTATTGCTAATTGCTTTTCGACATTGTGATTTATAATTAAAGTGATCTCTTAATCGTTCCTAATTTTTTTCTATGAATAAGTAGAATCATAATACTTATAATTAGTTATAAGATTTACCGTTGTTATGAAGAAGTCTCATTACAAATTTTGTTAATTTTGTTTACTGAGTTATATACAGGGTGTTAGTGTAAACACCGTTGTCACTCAAACCACGGGTAGTTGACATAAATAAAAAAATATAGGACCAAGTTAAAAAACTGGATAAGGGATTTTCTTTAAGAAAAAAATTAAATTAAATTATCCGACGATGTCCCCGAAATCATGGCTAGCCCGACTACACGAGTGACGTAATTGCTGCCCGCCCGTCGACGCATCTATCTACTTACAGAATTCTCGTAAAATTACCTGATAAATGCAACTTTTCCTGGCAAAATACCTACCTCACGTGTTGCGTGACGAGTCTAAATGTAACTTTGATGTGACAACAAAGAAAATGAAAAGAAATCCAAACTACTGAGTAGGTATTTTGGCGTATTTAAAAATTTCATCACAATTTTATGTACGTACAGTTAAAAATCACCGATTAAATTTACGCAGAGGTCAGTGGGTCGTATTAGACAGATTGCATATCTACTAACTTTAGGTATTTAGTATTTCTGTTCAAAATTCACACATTTTAGGTTGTTGAGCACTCGAGAATCTGATGTCTGCATACATCCTACGAGCCTCGTACAGGTTATTTATCACCCGCGATGGCGTAAAGCCGTACCATTACGGTCCACTGTTGACTTGTGTAAGACATAGCACTTAATTTACGAGCAAGAAACTTAGGACTCGGCCCGCGGCGCGCGCTCCGACGAGCGACGTGGACTCGCTTTGGCGACAGCTGGCCGACTGAGGTAAGGTCGTGACTCACCGTTCACTCGATCCATGCGCGGGCGCGCGGGCTGCGGCGCGGTCGTCGACCCGGTCGGCGGTCAGCTGTTTCCGAGTGTATTAGGGTGAAATGATCTTGAAGAAAATAGTGGATTTTATTCGAAAAAAAAAGCTTGCTTTTTTTCATTGGTTTTAGGTTGTACTAATGAAACCGAACCCCTGGTTTGAAGGATAACGGTGTTCACACTAACACCCTGTATAATAAGTTGAAACATTGAATTATTTTACTTAGTTGAAAGGAAACCTGTTTTTTGTTCACTCCAAATATAACATTCCGAACATTAGAGACTTGTGATTTTGGTCTTTGTGTGTTTCATTGGAATGTCTACCACAGCATTAGGCTCCCCCTGTACAATCGCAGCGCCAGCAGAAAATAAACACTTCTCACAATAATGTAGTGGGTCAAGCGAAGGCTCGGACACCTAAATAGCAACGTTTTCCCCCCGTAGGGTAGAAAACGTATATTTAGGTTCCAGCCGAAACTTGACCCACTAGGATTTAACATCCTTACTGGCTTGTGAGTACTGAAGAATCGCAAGCGCCTGCACCGCCCGCGCCGCTGCGATAGATCGAGTGGCTAGGAAGTGACGTCACGCACTCGGTATAGTAGGGTGCCCAATGGTAAACCAGTGTTGCCACACGTAAAATCCAAGAGGTTATCTCACAATAATGTAGTGGGTCAAGCTTCGGCTGGAACCTAAATATACGTTTTGTACCCTACGGGGGGAAAACGTTGCTATTTTAGAAAAATTCTGTTTTTTTCTACAACTACATGCAGATTTTTTTTAAACTCGTTTGTATATGTGTTGGTGTCCCTTCCACTCTGAAGTAATTTTAAAATGATATTTGTTAATGGACACAATTATTTTATAGCATTGTCAAATGGCAACTTAATTTGGGCCCAGAAGATGGCTTACTGTGACTTATAATATAGCAGTTCTTGGTCAATGAGTCGTTTTAGGGATACAGATTTTTAGTATTGTTCTAAAAGTCAAAGTCATAAAGTTTATTGTAAACTAAGTGCAATATTGGTGTTTAATGTTACTTCAGTTTGGGAAAGAGATGGACAGGACGTCTCGCTCAAGTGTATAACTCCGTCTCTGGCCCACAATGGACGCTAAAACATATGCTGGTATAAGCCCACAAGTTTGCTATGAGTTTAGTGCCTTCAGTAGCATCCATTAATTCCTGAAATGTGCAAACATCAGGACATGCAGGACCAATATTAAGTGCCCTATGGTTTGTGGGACAGCACCAAAAACAGATTATGCACGTGATAAAGATCCTTCTGAGTGATCATGATTGAATAGAGATTGTACCGTGTGCAGCTGGAGTGCTGCGGGGCGACGGGCCCGCGCGACTGGCAGCAGTCGGCGTGGGGCCGCGCGCAGGAGGGCGCGGCGCCGAGCGCAGACGCGCTGGACCTGTCCGTGGCCGCGCCCGCCACCTACTACTGGGTGCCGCCTTCGTGCTGCGTGCGACCCCACAACCACGAGGTACTCTCAGTCTCTTTCATGCACATGTGTGTGTGGAATATCTACACTTTTTCAAACTAACGACATTATTCGGCCCTAAACTAAACAAACAGCCACTATACTATACGAAGTGGTTCTTGTAAGTAACACAACATGGGGAAATCATACTATTGGCATACTTAACCAACCGTGTGAGGTGCACATCTGCTGTTCCGATTTGTTCTTCTCTTCTATTCTCTCGTGAAATGATCCTTTACACTACAGAGTTAAATAAACTAGGTCAATATCACTTTTTTTTTACAATTCACACTTGATTAAAAAAAAGGGTGTAAAAAACCTCTTAACGAAGCTGAAAGGCACCTGTTCTCCCTGTTATTGCGATATTTTTTTTGTTCTACACCATATCTGGGTAACCTTCTAGTTACGTAGGTATTGGGGTTCAAATTTTAATGTAAAATGTTTACTGTTAACACTTCCACGACCCCCGTACCTACTAGTCATTCCATTGCGACACAGAACATGATTTTCCACCCAAAAAAAGTCGTTTACCAGCAATAATTTTTGCGTAGGTAAAGTTATTTAGTTTATTTAATGTATGGATTGCTTGGTTGACGGCTTCGTGATGAGTCTGACCCTGTATTACTTCATTGTCCCACCTTGAAAGAATCACCCTATACAACTTGTGTATTTTTACATCCTAAAGTTCTAGGGTTATATTCTCTTAGTAAACATACTTATTACAAACTAGCTTCTGCCCGCGACTTCGTACGCGGATCCTGTTGCTTTTGCCAGCGACACCGGGTTCGTCAAAATCGAAGATCTGAAACGTCTAATTCTAAGAGCCCGGGGACGGGAAAATAACGGATCTTTCGCACCTGAGCAACACATACCGTTTGTTTCTTTTTGCCATTTAACAGCTTCACAAAAAGTAAAATTTTGAACCATACCTCCGATGGCGGAATTAGTGGCGTATTCAATCATAGGAGTATAAGTACGTAAATGAATTCCGTTTCTTATCAACCCAAGGAAGGTCGTCATGCCCTACGGCTATATCTTGAGACACCCGATTCTAGTCTTCGCGCTCTTCTTCTGTCTCTTCATGCCGTACTCCAGCAATTATTTCTCTCTCACTATCTAACAGATTATGAATATTTTGTTGTGTGCGTGTTCGGCGCTCTTCTTCTGTCTCTTCATGCCAAAAACACTCAAATAACATAAGCTCGAAGACATATTTATTCGATAAAATAAAATAATAAATGGGAGTGTTGGCCAGTAGAGTCAAATTTTCAATGATAATACCATCGTCATCGAAAATCAGTCCTAAACTGTTACTGCCTGAACCGCGTGGAAGTACTCCCAGTTTTTGTTATTTTATAATTATATAATTATACAGTGAATTTAGTGATGGCTTTGCAATAATTTTCACATCAGATGTTTCTGATCTTCGATTTTTTATAAGTCAACAGGAAATGCCCATCAGACCGAACAACTTTTGCTAAGACGTCATCATTCCTGTATGTGTTATGGTGTAGCTGGGCTCTTGGAGTTCCACAACAGGTGTCCCAGATCTTCGATTTTTATAAGTCAACAGAGAGTGCTCATCAGATTGAACAACTTTTGCTAAGACGTCATTCCTATATGTGTTATGGTATAACTGGGCTCTTGGAGTTCCACATCAGGTGTTCCAGATCTTCAAATTTATTCTCTCAGCAGAAAATGCACATCACGTGGAACAATTTTTGCTATGGTGTCATATTTGTATCTCTTATAGTTTAGCTGGGGCCTAATTCTGCTATTTTAATAAATTTGTCACTCCAACACGATTCCATTCTCATCCCTTTGTCATTTTGCTTAAAGTTCGTAATCTGCTAAATTCACAATGGTCGGTCAATGGTCTCGTAGTAAAATCGTGTTTTAATGACATTGTCGTATTGTCATTATTATAAAACCCTTAGTACAAATGGTTTTCGAAAACTAGTACTAAATGCGAACATTTATTCATGCCAGATTTCATGTACGAGATTAATATTCTATGACATTTCTTTCAATGGAGTGTCAGTGGTTGTTCATTGAGAAGTCATAATGGCGCCATTATGATAGTAGAATTAACAAACTTTTCAAAATTTGACAGAACTTGATCATTATGAAATCAATGATCGAATACTCTGACACTATTGTAATAGCACAATCGAGGCCCTGGTCTATTGCGGTTCTACATCAGGTGTTCAAGTTTCCAAGATAAATTATAGCCTATATGTTGCCCAGACATAATATCTATACAACAACAAAAAATCCTTCAAATCCGTCCAGTACTTCCGAAGATTAGCGTGTACAAACAAACAGACAGACTTTTTTTTTTGGATTCGTGGTCTATTACTGTTTCTAAACCCCCTTCAACTATTATTTTTTAAATATATTCAACACAGCTTTTTTACTCTTTTATTATATGTATGGTGACATATACATATAATAATCATCGTCATTGATCAACAATATTATGAGATCAATGAAATTCTATCGTGACACTATTGCAATAGCAGAATCGGGGCCCTGCTTACAAGAAAACGCATTATTTTTCGTGAAATGCATTCGATGGTAGTCAACTCACGCGGTGTGGAGGGAAGGAGGGGTCCCCCTTGCCCAGTAGTACCACTCTCATGAAAAGATACTGTACCATTTCTGAGAAATATCGATTAATATAAACTAACCTTAAAACACTTTATATTCCCCTAAAAAGCGTAGTCGACGGAGCCCCGCTTCGCGGGGCCCCTATTTCCGAGTGCAGGGTTTAAAGGGAACCTAACTAACCTAACGGGGGGGTGCCCCAGGTCCCGATTATGGGGACAGAGATACTTCCGTATGTTCATTTGACAATAATTCGAGAGTTTACAATATCGTTGGAGAGAAACACGTTATATTGTAATATAACGTATTTGACAATTTTACGGTGACATATATATAGAAGTTCTATAATATGAAGTAGTCCAAAAATGCATAGTTTCGAAGATATCATCAATCATAATATTAATATAGTTCAGCTTAAGTTTCATTGAAAAATACTAAGTTATTAATTTTCATCCAAACCAATTTTTCATATACAGGGTGTAATGGATAACTTTGAAATGGCTTAAACATATGGCCATTTAGACAAAAATATTTTTCATATAAGCAGTATCTAAGATAAGTACCTAATGAAAAAACAACAATATTTTTTTCACTCCTCTTGCTCGAAAAGACCGTCATGATAGCGTACCAGAGGGGCCGTAAAATTGCTCATTATAGCCCTAGGGTAAATAAGCTTTTTTTTTTCGTCGTCGGTGTTCGAAAACGCAAAGTCTTTACTCATAACTCCTAAAGAATTGACTTATTACTGTTCCATAAAAAAAAAACATTTTATTTTAAAAATGGAACCAAACGCGCCGAACGCCGAACTCTTTGGCAGGATGGGTGCGTTGCATTCCAACAGAACAACAGTACAAATTGTACATTTCATTTTTAATAAAATAAACTATCATATTAAGTAAATATGGTTATTTTATTGTTACATCGGACCTACTAGAACATTCGAGAAAGCACGTGATTACAGTATGTGTACGTTGGAATTTCGAGAGATTTCTATTATTATTACTTTCAAAGTTAGGTAGGTACCTACAAACTCGCGACCTCTTTATAAAAAGACATTAGACTTTAGACCGTACGCCTAGGGCATACGGTTTATATTTGTTTGTGTTGTACAAGTAGCTAGTAATAATAATTACCTACCTACCTACCTACTCTTTTGTTAGTGTTTTCTATGACCCTCTAGAATATTCGAGGTTATTCTGGTGTGTCTGTGGGCGAGTATAAATAGACCGCTCCGGGCCGCGACAGTCAGTCTTGTTTTGGCTACCATCGAAGCGAATCGAAGTGAACTTGAAGTGCGATATCTAAGTGAATAGTGATCAGTAGTGTACTGTAGTGTACTTGTGATTAAGTTTAAATTGTTTTGTGATTAATAAAGTTATTGTGTTGTTTAATCGGTAGTAATTGATTTATCTCATACCCAGCTCGTAACAAATTGGTGTCAGAAGTGAGAGATAAATTATGCCAATTCTACCAAAGGACGACATGGACGGTATCCGTACCAGAAGTCAGCGACAGCAGGACATGGACCAAAGGCGGTTTGGAGATTCTCCGACACAGACAGCGGGTGGTGTCCAGCCTACGTCACAGCCAGTCGCTGGCCCATCCGGAGTTTCTCCAGCATCAGTGGCGCCAGACTTGTCAGCTTTAATGGCGCTGCTGCAGGATCAAGCTCGCCGCCAAGAGGAGCAAGCTCGCCGATTGGAAGAGCAGTTACAGCGAGATAAGGAGGAGCAAGCTCGCCGTCAAGAGGAGCAATCTCGCCGTCAAGAGGAGCAGGCTCGCCGATTGGAAGAGCAGTTACAGCGAGATAAAGAGGAGCAAGCTCGCCGTCAAGAGGAGCAGGCTCGCCGGTTGGAAGAGCAGTTGCAGCGAGACAAAGAGGAGCAGGTTCGCCGCCAAGACGAGCAGATGCTCCTGATAAAGGATCTGCATGCAACTTTCGGCAAGGACCTCAAGCTGATGAAAGATCAGGTTCACCAGCATGAGAACCGCATCTCAGAGGCCGAAGTTAAGATTGCTGGGGTGCAGAAGGCTTTGGGCGAACTGAAGATTGAAGGTGGAACTGTAGCTTCAGTGGTTGCTGCACCTTCTTCGCGTGGTTTTAAGGTTCCGCCATTCGACGGAACATCGTCGTGGTCGGCCTATAGAATCCAGTTTGAGGCCGTCATGAAGGCGAATGGATGGACCAAACCACAAGCCGACCGCGACCGCGCTCACCTTGGGCCTCCGAGACCAGGCCCTGACTATTCTCGAGGCACTCGGCAAGGATGTAACCTACGAGCAGCTGCTGGAGGCGTTGGAGTCCAGATACGGCGACGCGCACCTGGAGCACGTATTCCGTGCCAAGTTGAAGGACCGTGTTCAACGTAGTGCCGAGAACCTACAGCAGTGGGCTCTGGAAGTTGAAAAACTCGTTCGGAAAGCCTACCAGTCTGCCCCTGCACTGATTGACGGAAATCTGGTACAGGCGTTCGTTGACGGAATACGTGACTTAGAAGTTAGAGCCGCCGTGAGACTTGGGCATCACGAGACATTGAAGGACGCCTTGGCCCATGCCTTAGAAGTAGAGGCAGTGAGGCAGGACCACCGAACACACCGCGTCAGGGAGGTGGTGGCATCACCTGTACGCGACCGCCCGCAAGGGTATAGCCCTAGGTGCTACACTTGTGGAGAAAGGGGTCATCTTCGGTCAAGCTGTCCTAAGCGCAGCACCCCGAGAGAAGATCAGCAGGGAAGGGTGGCTGAAGTGACTGCCCTGCCACAGCAGGGAAACGAGTAAATGCCAGGACTGGGGGGCGGGTGCTGGCTGGTATTGAAAGAGCCCCGAGAATCTTGATCTCGCAAGCACATGACGGGAACAGCCTGGCCATCAAAGGCGAAGTCAATGGAACACCATGCAAACTGACGTTGGATACTGGAGCTTCTCACAGTTCACACGGTCGTCAATTCTAAACTAGCAAGTCGGTTTCTTGGGAACTACTTCAATAAGCACGACCATATAGTTATTAACAGCTACCGGTCAGCACATAAACGTCCGAGGCAAGAAGGAGGTGGTGTTAAAATTGGGCGACAGATTTTACAAGCAGAATGTCATCGTGGCCGACATAGTGGACGATTGCATCTTGGGCTTGGACTTCATGCGGAAATATCGTTGTGAGATCGATGTTGATCAAGGAGTACTGAAATGTGGTTCAGAGGAAGTGTTCATGGAAGGTGCACCGTCAGGAAAAGTGTACTGCCTGAAGAAGATTGTTCTTCCTCGCAGGTCAGAAACGATGGTGCCAATTAGTTTACCACAGAATTCTGGAAACAAAGGTCGAAGTGTTCTGATAGAAAGGGTAAACAATGACTTCCCATGGAAGATGGCACGAACTCTGGTCAAGGCCACCAACATCTCAGTAGTACGCATACTGAATCCAAGTGACCAGGAGCAAGTGATTAAGAAGGGCACCTTGATCGGCACTTGCGAGGAAGTAGCTTGGATGCAAATTGCAAGATGTCCTTTCCGAAAATAAAATTCGTAGTACAAAATTTGACGTGTCAACGCTTTTGGAAAACTCCGATTTAACTAAAGGAGAAATGGACAAAGCTAAGAAGATGTTACTTCAGTATGCCAACATGTTCTCTTCAAATGATGCTGACATAGGGAGAACTGGACTTGTTCAGCACCAGATTAATACGGGTAACGAGTTACCTATCCGTCAGCGACCAAGAAGACTGCCAGTTGCACGAGAAAAAGAGGTGGAAACCATGATTGAGGGAATGGTGAAGGACGGTGTTATAGAGCCTTCATCGAGTCCATGGTGTTCTCCTGTGGTCCTGGTAAAGAAAAAGGACGGCAGTATGCGCTTCTGTGTGGACTATCGGCGACTGAACGACGTCACGAAAAAGGACAGCTACCCGCTGCCTAGGATCGATGACACACTGGATACGCTGACTGGTATGAAGTGGTTTACCACACTTGATCTGAAGAGTGGCTACTGGCAAGTAGAAATAGACCCCAAGGACAAGGAGAAAACTGCATTCTCAACAGGAAAAGGGCTATGGCAGTTTAAAGTTATGCCTTTCGGTTTGTGCAACGCTCCTGCGACGTTTGAAAGGCTGATGGAGCAAGTACTCGCCGGATTGATTGGGGACGCATGTCTTGTCTATCTGGACGACATAATAATCGTGGGCCGTACATTTGAAGATCACCTTAAAAACCTCAACCGAGTGCTGTCAAAAATCCAAACAGCAAATCTCAAGTTAAGTCCGAAAAAGTGTTCGTTTTTCAGACAGCAAGTGAACTTTTTAGGACACATAGTTTCGGGGGAAGGTGTTCAAACAGACCCAGAAAAAGTAGTCGCCGTCAAGGATTGGCCAGTTCCGAAAGACAAGACACAGGTCAGAGCATTCCTGGGTTTGTGCTCCTACTATCGAAGGTTTGTCAAGAATTTTTCCGACATTGCAAAACCTCTGCACAAACTCACTGAGGAAAAGCGGCAATTCTGTTGGGACGAAGACTGCGACGTCGCATTTCAGGAATTAAAGAAACGTCTGTGCAATACACCTATTTTGGGATATCCTGACACTGAAAATGACTTCATAGTTGACACAGATGCAAGTAATACTGGAATTGGGGGCGTGCTGTCTCAACGGAAAGGAGACCGGGAGGTTGTAATAGCCTACTTCAGCAAGTCTTTATCGAAACCAGAAAGAAATTATTGCGTTACAAGACGGGAGCTACTCGCCGTAGTAAAGACATTGCAGCACTTCAGTAAATATTTGCTGGGACGCAAATTCCAATTACGAACTGACCATGCTGCACTGAAGTGGCTATTACAGTTCAAGAATCCAGAGGGGCAAGTGGCGAGATGGATAGAACTACTCCAAGAGTTTGACTTCGTAACTGAACATCGCAGTGGGAGAACTCACGGTAACGCAGACGCCTTGTCAAGAAGACCTTGTCCTGAAGACTGTAAGCACTGTGCCAGGCAAGAGACTAAGGCCCGTATTAATAAACGTAACTCAGCCCAAGATACCGCACTTGATATGAATGTTGAGATCCTGATCGTAATAATAAACGTGATTATACATGTTCTCAAGATGCGGATTAGGTTTACGTCATCAACTGAGTGATGGACTGATTAATAAACGAAACTCGACCCTCAAGTACGCATTGAGCGCGGGTCCCTGAGATGCTATATCGTGAGTGCAGATCGTCCATGACTTGAGGAGTGATTAGCGTGGCGCGAAACATGGAATTGAAAATATTTTGAGTGATATAATATTAATTATTACGATGAAATAGGTTACTATGACGATATTTTGTGGCCTTTGGGATTACGTTTTTCAAAAGTTTATCTATGCGATGCTTTTGTTGCCTACCTAAAATTTAAGAAAAAACGATCTAGATTTGTTCAAATTGCAGTGTTATCATTAATCAAAAACTCATTCGTAAAATATAATAACAACAGAGGTCTTCTAATTTCTCCAGAAATAGCCGTACTTTTTACTTTTATGTTTTATGCAACAGCATCATTTTAGGTTAGTATGTAATATCGTAAGTAATAAAATTAACTACATACATAGTACAATTTTACAAATGCTTTTATTTTTTGCAAAACAGGTTTTTACTTATTCTTCCATTTTCAGTTTTTCCCGAACAAATATTTCCCATGAATTTATTTTAAGTACATTGTGAACAATACATGTCATAAATGTCGAAATCTGGGTGTATTGTACACATCTGCGTACCCCCCTCAAAGCATACAGGCGTTATATTACGTCATGATGTTGTCTAAACAATAAATATCCAAGCGATTACACCAATCACGACAGGTTTGCCGTCTATTTCTGAAGAGTATTATAGAAAACCGAGAAGTATCATTCAAAACTTCGGTCAATTTGACGACATCGTTCACGAGATCAAGCCCTCAAGTACAGCTAGTTGAGGACATGTACTCTGTGGTTGAGGAGCTGTCTTGGTAACTGAGATACTGTACTTATGCGTCTATTAATTAGCATCAATCTTGAGGTGCTGATGACGTCATAATGGCGTATCAAATGATAACGTACTTGAGTACGGTGTTGAGGGACGTTTATTAATACGGGCCTAAGGAAGTAGTGCCCGTGAGGATGCTTAGAACGGATCTCAGCGATGAATGGAAGGAGACCCTACAGCAGGCTCAGCAAAATGACCCGGACATCAAACCGATCTTCGAGTGGATCAAAGCTGGTGTTCCTAAACCCAAGTGGAGTGATGTGGCTGCGATGAGTTCCATCACTAAGAGTTATTGGGCGCAATGGAACAGCTTGGTAATCCAGGATGGAGTCTTGTGCCGTAAATGGGAAAGCGCTAGAGGGGACAGCTGCCATCTACAAATGGTTGTCCCTAAAGCTAAGGTACCGGATGTTCTACGGCTTTACCATGATGGATGTTCAGGAGGACATATGGGGGTAAAAAGGACTTTACTAAAAATTCGAGAACGCTTTTACTGGATCCACTGTCGAGATGATGTGGAGGACTGGT
The DNA here is from genome assembly GCA_950022955.1 of Xestia ashworthii. Lineage (NCBI taxonomy): Eukaryota > Metazoa > Arthropoda > Insecta > Lepidoptera > Noctuidae > Xestia > Xestia ashworthii. Next base: position 541,397 of record OX465559.1, on the reverse strand, counting down.
GTCGCAAATGTACCAGTTGTGCGGCCGTGAAAGGACCCCAGACACGCAGCAGAGGTGCATTAAAAGTGTACAACGTTGGAGCCCCTTGGGAACGGATAGCACTTGACGTTGCGGGACCATTTCCAGTAAGTGAGAGCGGAAACAAGTACTTCCTGGTGGTCATGGATTACTTCACAAAGTGGCCAGAAGTCTTCGCCATTCCTAATCAAGAAGCTACAACTGTCGCAGATAAATTGGTTCAGGAAGTCTTCTGTCGTTTTGGGGTACCCTTAGAAATACACAGCGATCAAGGAAGGAATTTTGAATCGCAAGTATTTCAAGAGACTTGTCGATTGATGGGTACCCACAAAACCAGAACCACCTCTTACCACCCACAATCTGACGGAATGGTGGAACGATTCAACCAAACGTTGGAGAGATATCTGGCGAAAGTTGTGGAAAGCCGGCAAAGGGATTAGGACAAGCACATACAGCCGTTTCTTCTGTCTTACCGAAGTGCAGTCCACGAAAGTACGACTGTGACACCAGCTTTCGCGAACTTTGGAAGGGAATTACGGTTACCTGCTGATTTAATCACTGGAACTCCCCCTGATGCTCCATGTAGTGGGGTTTTACTACTACTACTTTTTGTTTTTTTTTGTTGTTCGTGTGTTTTGTTTTTTTTTTTTTTAATGACATTTTACTAATATGTTTTTATCTCACATGATTTATTTATTATTTAACACGATTTATCTTTTAATGACATGATTTATCTTATTATCTCACATGATTTAATTATTATTTGTATTATTTTACACGATTTATTTTTTATTGACATGATTTATTCTTTCGTTAACTTGATTTATTCTATTGAAATAATTATTTTCAAATTTTATTTGTATTATTTACTTTTAAATTGTAAACGTTAAAATCCGTGGTGTTAGTTTTAAATGAGTTTTCGATACAATGTAAAATTGTTTTTTATGAAATGACTTCTAAATGATAAGTCCTCTCCACATATCTTATTTTTGCTGTGCCCGACAGGGTCCACGATTGTCTCTAAATATATGTATACCACCTAAGCCTACATTGTGGAATGCAATAAAGTATTGAGTATTGAGTATTGAGTGTAACAGATTACGCGAATGACTTGCGTAATAAGTTGAACGATGTTTATGAGCATATCCGACAATCCGGCCAACAAATTTCTGAGAAGATGAAGACCCGTTATGACCGGAAAGCAAACGGTAGGGGTTTCGACGAGGGTTCACTGGTGTGGTTGCATAACCCAGGGCGGAGCAAGGGAAAGTCTCCGAAGTTACTAGCAAAATGGGATGGACCATACCGAGTCGTGACTAGGATCAACGATGTCACCTACCGAATACAGAAGGGTCCACGAGGTGCGCCTAAGATTGTGCATGTAGACCGGTTGGCGCGATACTACGGAACTAATGATGCTCGGGACGAGCATGTCTAAGGAGGGGGCAGTGTTACATCGGACCTACTAGAACATTCGAGAAAGCACGTGATTACAGTATGTGTACGTTGGAATTTCGAGAGATTTCTATTATTATTACTTTCAAAGTTAGGTAGGTACCTACAAACTCGCGACCTCTTTATAAAAAGACATTAGACTTTAGACCGTACGCCTAGGGCATACGGTTCATATTTGTTTGTGTTGTACAAGTAGCTAGTAATAATAATTACCTACCTACCTACCTACTCTTTTGTTAGTGTTTTCTATGACCCTCTAGAATATTCGAGGTTATTCTGGTGTGTCTGTGGGCGAGTATAAATAGACCGCTCAGGGCCGCGACAGTCAGTCTTGTTTTGGCTACCATCGAAGCGAATCGAAGTGAACTTGAAGTGCGATATCTAAGTGAATAGTGATCAGTAGTGTACTGTAGTGTACTTGTGATTAAGTTTAAATTGTTTTGTGATTAATAAAGTTATTGTGTTGTTTAATCGGTAGTAATTGATTTATCTCATACCCAGCTCGTAACATTATTTTCTCGCAATCGTAGTGAAAAGTACGGTGTAACACACGGCGCTAAAATCCCATTATAACTCGGTTGCTATTTACTACCTCGCTAAAGCTCGGTAGTAAAAACTACCTCGTCTATAATGGGTCATTTTAGCCCCTTGTATCACAATGTACTATTGTGTTATTTTACTTTATTGAACACTTTGACTAGAAATTCATATATTTTTATAATTAGAATATTGTTACGAGCTGGGTATGAGATAAATTAATTACCACCGATTAAACAACACAATAACTTTATTAATCACAAAACAATTTAAACTTAATCACAAGTACACTACAATACACTACTGATCACTATTCACTTAGATATCGCACTTCAAGTTCACTTCGATTCGCTTCGATGGTAGCCAAAACAAGACTGACTGTCGCGGCCCTGAGCGGTCTATTTATACTCGCCCACAGACACACCAAAATAACTTCGAATATTCTAGAGGGTCATAGAAAACACTAACAAAAGAGTAGGTAGGTAGGTAGGTGTTAAATAGTTTAAATTTGCCGCCTTATTGTGTCTATGACAAACTACTTTTTTATTTCTCTTGTCTGTGGTACGCTCTGCCAACTTGTAACGTCTTATTTTTGACTGTAATAAATTACAATAAAATCCACATATATCTTTCAAATCTCCGTTTTAATTCAACAGGTTATGGGCCCAGTATGCCCAGATATTGAAAGATTATATAGGAAAAGATTTTTTTGAAATTCGGTTTTAACTTCATTTTGCATAAATTACTGGTGCATCAGTTTTCGGAAGAAAATCATGGGTTCGAACAACAATATGACCCTGATAGAAAAATTGACCGGCAGAGATAATTTTGCAACCTGGAAGTTTGCAGTAAAGACGTATTTACAACACGAGGAACTATGGGAATGCGTATCAGGTACCGGTGAGCACAATCCTAAGAAGGACGTAAAAGCAAAGTCAAAGATTATACTCCTGGTGGATCCGATAAATTACATCCATATTCAGGAGGCCAATAGTGCCAAGGAGGTATGGGATAACCTCTGTAAAGTCTTCGACGACTCCGGCTTAACACGTCGAGTTGGATTGCTACGAGATCTCATCACGACAACACTTGAAAATTGTCAAAGTATTGAAGAATACGTAAATAAAATTATGACTACAGCGCACAAGCTTCGAAACATCGGGTTCAAGGTCGACGACGAGTGGCTTGGAACGTTATTACTCGCTGGACTCCCCGATCAGTATAAGCCTATGATTATGGCGATAGAAAGCTCCGGTGTCGGTATAACAGCAGATTTGATCAAAACAAAACTGTTACAAGAAGTCAAAAATACTGATCCTAGTGTATTCCTTGCAAACAAGAGCAAATGAGACACCCCAACCCTCAAACATCACATTTGTCTGCATGACAGTTTACAAAACCATATTTATTTAAGACTGAGTTGAACTTAGCATTCCAGCAGCGTGGTGCTTGTTTCAATCCATAAAATGATTTTACTAACTTGCAAACCATATTATTTTCAACATTAAGCCCTTCAGGTGGTTTCATATATATTTGTTCTTGCAACTCACCATACAGGAAGGCGGTCTTAATATCAAATTGCATTATAGTCATGCATTTTTCCACTGCAATGGACAACAGTAAGCGAATAGAGTCATACCTGAAAGTAGTGACTGTAGCACAGATCTGTCTACTCATACTGCAGTGGAAACAAGTAACACTGATGATGAGGAATATGTGCCTGAATGGTCAAATGAGACACCCCAACCCTCAAACAAAATAAACAATCTAAAGGACCAAGATGTTTTACATGTAACAAATATGGACATATCAGTAAAGACTGTAAAGACAAAAATAACAAGAAACAAAGTGATAACTCTTTTGTAGCCGTTTTTTCAGCCTCATGTAACCATGATTCTGGATGGTATGTGGACTCGGGTGCAGCAAAGCATATGACCATGAATAGGGAATGGCTTTATGATGAAAGTCCATCTCAAATCAAAACCATCCGTGTAGCCAATAACAAAGAGCTGCGAGTTGAGTCCTGTGGTAAGGTGAATCTGTATGTTAAAAGTAAAAATGGACTTACAAACAGAATACAGGTAACAGACGTTCTTTATGTACCAGAGTTATCCACGAATCTTCTGTCAGTCAGTAATATAGTCAAAAATAAAGGTAATATAAAGTTTGACAGCCAAGGTTGTTATTTGTATAATACAGAAAATGTTGAATTTGCAATGGCAACACTTGTTAATAATATGTACAAGCTGAATGTTGTCTCCGTGCAAGCATTTATGTCAACCAATACTAATGATGATTTTTATCTCTGGCATCAGCGACTAGGTCATTTGAACTACAATGATATGAAGAAGCTAAAAGATCACACCGAAGGAGTGAAAATACCTCAGAGCAGCGAGCTGACCTGCATCCCATGCATTAAAGGAAAACAGGCAAGATTACCATTTCCAAATGAAGGTTCCCGAGCAAGTCAACTGCTAGAAATCGTTCATTCAGATGTATGTGGACCGATGGAGGTAAAGTCCCTCGGAAATGCAAGGTATTTTCTTACATTCACTGATGATTATTCTAGAAGGGTGTGTGTCTTTACTATAAAATCAAAGTCGGAATGTCTTGGAAAATTTAAGGAATATAAGTCATTGGTTGAAAATAAACTTGATACTAAAATCAAAACACTTCGAACTGATAATGGAACTGAGTACACAAATAAGAACTTTACTGAATTTCTAAAGTTACATGGAATTAAACACCAAACATCAACTCCATATACTCCACAGCAAAATGGTCTGTCAGAGCGCATGAACAGAACGTTACTTGAAAAAGCTAGATGTATGTTAATAAATGCCAATTTACAGAAAAACCTATGGGCAGAAGCAATCAGAACTGCTGCATACATCACCAACCGTTCACCGACGCGAGCACTGAACTACAAGACACCAGAGGAAGTATGGAGTGGCTGCAAACCTAACTTGAGTCATATGAGGATATTTGGCTGCGATGTCATGATGCATATACCTAATGAAAAATTAAAAAGTGGGACTCTAAGTCATGTAAGATGATTTTTGTTGGGTACTGTGAGGAATCCAAAGCATATCGACTACTCAATCCTAAAACAAGGACTGTAACCAGAAGCAGGGATGTAGTGTTTCTAGAAAATTCTATCAAAAATGATACAGTACCAGTTTCCTTATCAAACACTGAAGAACAACATGTAAGTACAAGTAGTCTCTCTGAAAGTAGTGACTGTAGCACAGATCTGTCTACTCATACTGCAGTGGAAACAAGTAACACTGATGATGAGGAATATGTGCCTGAATGGTCAAATGAGACACCCATGTGACAGCAGCTCCGTTTTTCATGAAGACATAACCAGTGGTTGATCGCCTTGTCACAAGATCATTAGCATAATCAGCATCAGAGTAAGATTCCAGAGTGTTATTTTCTGTTGATCTGACAGTCGGAGAGAAAGTTTCAGTGTAATCTATGCCGCTCTTCTGAGCATAACCTTTTGCACAAAGTCTAGATTTGTACCTAGGACCTGTAGGTTCATTTTTCACACGAAACACCCATTTACTGTCTAATAGCCGCACATCATCTGGTTTGTTTACTAGCTCCCAAGTGCCATTTTCCTCATGCGCCTTAAATTCTTCTTTAATGGACTTAACCCACATCTCAGAATCCTTGGAAGAGAGAGCATCTTCATATGTCAGTGGTACATCAACCATACATACATAGGACTCAGGTTTCATTGTTGGTTTTGGTCTGTTACGAGGACGAAGTGTGATGTTTGTTTTAACTGAGTAGAATAATAAGGCTAGAATTTAGAGGGAGTGTTAAATAGTTTAAATTTGCCGCCTTATTGTGTCTATGACAAACTACTTTTTTATTTCTCTTGTCTGTGGTACGCTCTGCCAACTTGTAACGTCTTATTTTTGACTGTAATAAATTACAATAAAATCCACATAAATATCTTTCAAATCTCCGTTTTAATTCAACAGTAGGTAATTATTATTACTAGCTACTTGTACAACACAAACAAATATGAACCGTATGCCCTAGGCGTACGGTCGAAATTCTAATGTCTTTTTATAAAGAGGTCGCGAGTTTGTAGGTACCTACCCAACTTTGAAAGTAATAATAATAGAAATCTCTCGAAATTCCAACGTACACATACTGTAATCACGTGCTTTCTCGAATGTTCTAGTAGGTCCGATGTAACAATATTATAAATGTGAAAGTGTGTGAAGATGGATTGACGTTTGTTCCTGTTTAGGAGTCGGGAGATCCGGAGTCGTGTGCGAGGGCGCGGCTCGTGGCGGCGGCTCGTGCGGGGAGTGCGGGGCTGCATGGCGCGGCGTGCGGGGGGCGCGTGCTGGCGGCGCTGGCGCGGCTGGCGCGGGTGCCGCTGGCGCTGGGCGGCGCGCTGCTGGCGCTGCACGCGCTGGCGCTGCCGCTGACCGTAGCGCTGTGGCTGCGCGCACACCCGCACGCCGCCTACAAGGCCTAGACGCACCCGCCACACCCGACACCCTGACGAGCGCCGCGGACGCGCTGGCGCTGCGAAACGTGATACGTTTCAGAGGTTGATGCGCAATTTTCTGTAAAATCTAAGCATAATATCGACAGAATTGAAATTTATCTTAATCGCATCTTATAATTTACTTACGTAAACGTTACTATGTAATTGCACCTTTTTTACTTGTTGCAACAGTAAGTTCGAGTATGGATTACAAGTTACGCCCCGTGCCCTAGTGGTAATTGTCAAAAGTTATGGGTGACAGTTATCGTATCGTCCCTTATGTAAACAACTTCCATTTAAATACTCAAGCCACGACACTTAAAATAACATGATTCGTCTGTCGTCACAACATAGTTGGAACGACGCATTATACATTTTAAGATGTAAGTATTCCAATTCTACTGAATTATAACCCATTTTGACCATCATTATTCATATTATGCGTTCACTGCCCGCAACGTCAGCGTGAGAACAAACTAATGCCGTTATTTTGTAAATCGATACGAACACGAAGTAAAAATCAATAGAACGCTTTCGTACGAGTAACCGCGTGGAACACCTGCACCTGCACTGTGCACCTGTACTATGCACTGTGCACCTGTACTGTACACTGCGCACCTGTACTATGCACTGTGCACCTGTACTGTACACTGCGAACCTGTACTATGCACTGTGCACATGTACTGTACACTGTGCACCTGTACTGTACACTGCTCACCTGTACTATGCACTGTGCACCTGTACTGTACACTGTGCACCTGTACTGTACACTGCGCACCTGTACTATGCACTGTGCACCTGTACTGTACACTGCGAACCTGTACTATGCACTGTGCACATGTACTGTACACTGTGCACCTGTACTGTACACTGCTCACCTGTACTATGCACTGTGCACCTGTACTGTACACTGTGCACCTGTACTGTACACTGCGCACCTGTACTGTACACTGCGCACCTGTACTGTACACTGCGCACCTGTACTGTACACTGCGTACCTGTACTGTACACTGCGCACCTGTACTGTACACTGCGCACCTGTACTGTACACTGCGCACCTGTACTATGCACTGTGCACCTGTACTATGCACTGTGCACCTGTACTGTACACTGCGCACCTGTACTATGCACTGTGCACCTGTACTGTACACTGCGAACCTGTACTATGCACTGTGCACCTGTACTGTACACTGCGCACCTGTACTATGCACTGTGCACCTGTACTGTACACTGCGAACCTGTACTATGCACTGTGCACATGTACTGTACACTGTGCACCTGTACTGTACACTGCTCACCTGTACTATGCACTGTGCACCTGTACTGTACACTGTGCACCTGTACTGTACACTGCGCACCTGTACTGTACACTGCGCACCTGTACTGTACACTGCGCACCTGTACTGTACACTGCGTACCTGTACTGTACACTGCGCACCTGTACTGTACACTGCGCACCTGTACTGTACACTGCGCACCTGTACTGTACACTGCGCACCTGTACTATGCACTGTGCACCTGTACTGTACACTGTGCACCTGTACTGTACACTGCGCACCTGCACTGTACACTGTGCACCTGTACTGTACACTGCGCACGCGATTATCTCTCCATTAAGTTCCTCCTCCGCGACTACGAAGTTAGTTGTGAATTATACGGAACGAGGGAGGTAATAATGATAGTTTGTAACTGTAGAGCTTAACCAAATGTGTGTTAGATGTAAGTTATACTTGTTATGTATGCTCTATTTATTTAACTAGCGACACGACGCGCGACGGTCCGCCAGGCCCCGCAGCCCCACAGCCACACTAACTTAGCAGAGAATGTTGAATAACTCGAGCTTTTGTAATAAAAACATTACATCTATTTTACCAAATGTAGTATTCCAAAATAGCCAGTGTAATGTTTTTTGACAACATAATAATATATAGAAATACCTAGTATAGCAGAATAGTATGCTTGAAGCGAGTCGGACTCGCACACGAGGGGTTCCGTAGCACCAAACAATATTTGTTGCGCTCATTCATAAGTCAATTTACACTCAACAGCAAAACTAAATTTGCTTTTCATACCAAGTTACTGAAAAAGTTTCACGAAAAAATACCATGTTCTCTCAAAAACTATCAAATCTAATTAATTTACGCAGGTTCACAATTTTTACGGCTTGAGAACTTTTGCATCTCAACTACAATTGGCTTGAGAAATAATTTTTGATTGTATTCGAGGCGGAATTTACATCCGAGCCGCAGGCGAGCACGTTATGGAGCCGAACTACAGTAACAAATAATGCTCACGTGTATCAACCGACGTTTCCCAATACACTTTCAAAAAAATAAAATAATACAACGAAAAGTATTTTTGTCATGAAATAATATTATATTGCACGTTGAACTTAATCGTAGTGCGATAACAGTCAGTTTTCGAAGAAGTGTATTGAAAAAAGTATTTGTGATACCTCCATAACATGTTTTAAGAGCTGTCGATAGACAAACTACACAGTTAAATACGTTGAATTTTGTAATGTGATCAACGAAACTCTGAAAATGAACATTCAATCATCAATGCGTCTAATTTAACAAGTGATCGTGTTTCCGCCAGTGCAGCAGTGTCGCAGTCTGGCCGAGAGGCTGCTGACGGCCGATCTGTTCGTGTGTGTGTGTGTGTGTGTGTGGCGCCCGGGCGCTCCTGTAGGTTCGTTAGTTAAGTGAATGAAGCACTTGATACAATATTCTATTAACGTACTTATGTTTTTCTAAGTTTTATTGAACACTTTATTGTGTACTAACTCGTCTGCCAAAGAGTCGCACAGTGCACAGCCACGCGCTGCGTGCGTACTGTCGTAGTGTCGTAGTGTGAGCTGTGCCTCCACTCATTGTCCGCGTTACGAACAATCGTACAAATACTCACATATAGTAATATAATACGATACTTGATCTCTACACTGCCATTTTACACAAACCTATAAGACTTTTATGTTGAGACTGATTTTATTTTCTTTTCGTTAGTACTTAAGTTGTAACCCAGTACAAATATTTAAGTAATTATTTGTTATATTCGTTTCCACGAGTCTATATTGTAATGATAATGCATTTATTAATTTGACTGATTTTTATAATAAATAGGTTTAAGTAGTGTGTAGTGCTTGCGAGGGTCGGGCGCGTCATCTCACAGTCAGTCACAGTATGTCATGTACTCGTACTATGTACTATGTACTATGTCCACGTATCAACTCATCGCCACTTGTACGAGTATGGAGCTTGTTGTTCCGCGGAGGGAAACTGTCCACACTACGAGTTTGTAGCTATGTGTACCTCCAATTGAATGTAGGCAACATTCTGTTTTTGTACAAGTTAAGAAGTATATTTTAACTTATTTTTACACTTTCATTATTGAAGCTCATTCGAGCTTGAGATGACACTGTGCAGAGGATTAGCCATTCCGGCATGAACTAGTGAACAGTTTGTGCAACACGGACTGGGATCCACACTGACGTGAACACGTAAACCACGTGCTCAGTACTGAATACATCATTTGGAGATGTAGGGGTACATTGACATGTTTTATTGGTTATTTAAAAGAAATCTTTCTGTTCTACATGTAGACCGTGTAGGATTGCACGAGTGTAGGAAACAGCTGTTTTTTTTTCAATTTCTTTGTGATATGTCAGAATGATGTACTGTGGTGTACGTTTTCGCGTCGGTGTCTGTTCCGCCCTGTAGGCTGTACCTAAAGCGCTGGACACACAGAAAGGACGTAACGGAACACGCAGACAGGGCGCACACATATTATGTCACTTCCGCGTCCTTTTCAACCGACTTCAAAAAAAGGAGGAGGTTCTCAATTCGACTATTTTTTTCAAATATATATTTGTTACTTCATAACTTTCGACTGGGTGAACCGATTCTGATGATTCTTTTTTTATTTTAAAGCTGGTGCTTCCTGTGTTGTCCCATTTCAATTTGATAAAGATTTGCTGCTGATTTTCGGAGATTATAATGGAACTCTTCAAAAATAGACACCAAATCTGCAGTGATTGCTGCAATCGCTTGGACGTTTATTGTTTATACACCATCATGACGTAACATCACGCCTGTATGCTCTGTGGGGCTACGCAGATGTGTTTGATACATCCAGATTTCGACAGTTACGTATGAAGTGCCATTAATTGGGGACTAACCGATGCCCGCGTAAAATTATATACAGTTCAGAAACCTTGCTCTTGAATCACTCTAAACACCCGCATCAAAATCCGTTGCGTAGTTTTAAAGATCTAAGCATACATAGGGACAGACAGACGCGAGACGCGGCGGGAGACTGCTTTATAATGTGTAGTGATAGTGATGATAAACATAATAGCATGGCATGTATTGTTAACAATGCTAAATAAATATTTGTTTGGGAACAACTAAGAATGGAAAAATAAAATCTTTATTGCAAAAAATAAAAACCGATTTAAAAAACAACGGGAATCGCGTAGCGAAGTTGGTTGAAGATCTCTCGTGACTCCCAGCGAGCGTCACGTCGGTGCCTCGTCCTTTCTATATGTGTTTAACCTTTTGGACGCCATTGTCACATATACGTGACAAGGCAGCGCGTGCCCCGTACGCCAAACGTCACGAATATGGTGACAAAATAGTAGATGAAATTGTGGCTTGGCGTGGAGGGCACGCGCGTGCGGCGGTCAAAAGATTAAAAAGGCGCGACGCCCCGTCCTCGTCTTACGTCTCTGTGTGTCCAGCAATAATTGTTTCTTTCTATTTCCACATGAGTAATGAGCATTGTATGCTATTGAAATAGTTGTCAAGTAATATCGCAGAGGTGTAAAACCGTACAGGTATAAGTGCCTGCGGCCGCGCGCGGTGTGCTACCAGAGCGAGTAGTGACGTGTCAGTAGATGTTCGATGTCAGCCCGCTAGCCGCGCAACACGTTAGACAACACGTTGGGTGGCGTCGCCGCGTCGCGCGTCGACACCAACATAAACAACATATACTTCATTTGGCGCACTACGCCTTGATACCAAAACGTTCAAAATACGCAAAGTTTGGCCGCAAGTGGTCGACCTTTGGTAATTGAAACTATTCAAAGGCTTATTAAACTCGTAGTGAGAGTCTCATCTCATGTGTACTTGAGCAAATCATTGTAGAGCTTGGGGAGGAGTGACTGCTTGTCATGATGAGTGGCGAGCGATGCGGTACGGTGCGCGCCACCTGGTGCCATGTAGCGTAAACTAACAAACTGAATGTTAACACTAATATAAACGTCTCGTTGTGTATATGTTTTTTTTTATTTCCCCTGCCCCAGTCCACGCTCACGACGAGCTCACGAGCTCACACAACCACCAACCGACCAGCACGATACTTGGAATGGCGAATCCTTCGGTTCAATCTCTTTCACAGAATATTTCGCCTTCCGAGCGCCATGAATATTGTTGATTTGTCTAATTGTTATGACCAATGCAACGACCATACAGCCTATAGACGCCTAATACACGATCTAACGCACGAAAACTATTCTGTCAACTCGCTGAGGTACGAAGTACGCGAGGGAGACGGGGTACTGCTTTCTGATTGGCCAATTCAAGGTCATTGCATTTCACTAGGGTTGGGACAGTTTTAAATCAGACAAGAAAGTATCGATATTTTTTAACTGTAGGCATAATAAAATATGTTTTACATACTATAATTGCATTAAATTACCTTCTTTATTATAATTACGATTGAATCATGTAGGTAAAATATCTGAACCTATATGAGAACTCAGTAGGCGGCGACGGTTTTTCATAGGGATAAAACAATCTTCGGTAAAATGACGTGAACATATTAATAAACAAATAAATGTTGTAATTTTTAATTATTAAAAATATATTTTTTGCATAAATAAATAGTTATAAAACATATGACATCCGGGTATTTATCGCGAATTTAATACTTCAGTCTCCCCGCGACCACGGCTGGTGCAATCCGGTCGAAACGTCGGGATAAAATTAAAGGTAAATTCGCGATAAATACCCGGATGTCATATGTTTTATAATGTGTTCTGATCGTGAAAGTTTAAATAAATAGTTATAGGTTTTATTTTTTGCTTTATCGACAACAGAGGCGGTCGTACGATTTGGAACATCACTAACTATGTTAACGTAACATCGAGGAAAAGAGATAGAGAAAAAAGTACTTTCAAAAGAAAGGGACGCAATCATAAAAGACATCAAGTATGACCAGTATAAGATGAACTTCGATAAATATTGTCAGAAATTTAATCTAATTTAGATTATGGAACTTTTAAATTACCGATGAAATGTGATACCGTCTTTCAGGAAACTTGAAGTCCGGCTTTCTTTATCACACCAACGTATTATACACGGGGCCATATTATGTCTATTTTCTCGATTTTTTAAAGGAGTAATGCGGAAGTGTTTGCGGCTCACAGGAGTGGTCGAAACTAATTCGGACTCGGTGAGTGACGACGGCTATAAGATTTATACCCCTTATGTGTTGACAGACATCGGTCGCCTGTTATTAGGAGTCTAGAGGCTGTATGGTCGTTGGACCAATGATATTTAAGTAAACAGATATGTTATGAGCGCGCAAAACGTGAAGACTAGAAAACGTCCTAATTGGGACGTATTGCCTTTAGTCTGTGTCACGCACGACTACGAGTGATACGTGGCGCGCTGCTACGTAATTACCATCCAAAATGCCATCGTGTGTATTTAGGAAGTGTACCAATTATGATACCAAAGTTAATAAAACACAAGGGTTCTCATACCACACGTAAGTACGCAATATACTTCGATTTATTAATATATTTCAATTATTTTCCTAATATTCTGATATTTGGAGGTTAGAAAAAAGAAAGAGATGGAAAGTACAATTTTTGGCGTAAGAACGACAAGGATGCGTGCACTCCACACATAGAATAAAAATACAGATGCGAATATTAGGCAGTAAAGTCATCTTTACTCCAGAGTAGGTACTAGTTTCCCTTTTAATAACTTTTCTTTATAATTTTGTTTGATATACTTAATTGTAAATTAAACATATCATATGTAGGAAAAGACAATATAAATAGCTTATCGTTACCATAATATGTCACAGATAGTGTTAAAAAAAAGCTACCATTGAGATCAGGCTTCAAGAATGGATTGCAATAATATTATTATTTGTGTGCGTTTCGATGGCGCGGCCATGACGTTTTTTTTTTAAAAAAATTATGCCATGATTTTGTAAAAATTTGTAAAAGTAGACTCCCAAAACCATAAATTTGTCAAAGCTATGGTTAAAAAGTTATAAGGGTTTGAACGTGGCCGCGCCATTGAAACGCTCCGAACCGCGCGGCCACGGAGATCTTTAAAACTAAGCATTGCAGAGACCTGAAATTTTGCTAAGTAACAGATTGAATTTGTAAAAAATTTGTAAAAATATAGAAAAAAATCCTGGGCTTATATTTTAGGAGCTGTAAGACTAATACGCCATGGCCGCGCCATCGAAACGGTGAAAACACATTTTCGCCGATATCTCGCTGAAAAAGCAACGCAGACATTTGGAGTTTTTTGTAAAACCCAGATTTGAATTTGTCAAAACTAGTAAAAAATAAACAAAAAATCCTCAGTTTACATTTCAGGAGCTATAAGACTAATACGCCATGGCCGCGCCATTGAAACGGTGAAAACACATTTTCGCCGATATCTCGCTGAAAAAGCAACGCAGACGTCTGAAGTATTTTGTAAAAACTGGATTTGAATTTGTCAAAACTAGTAAAAATGAAATAAAAAATCCTAGGTTCATATTTCAGGAGCTGTAAGACTAATCGTTCTCTCGTTACTTAGGGGCAGGGACTTAGAAAAAAAACGAATATAAAAAAAAAATACGATTTTCGCGGGTTTTTTTACATCTTCTCATGGTTTACGACTAGAGCAACAAATTATTTCCCGAAAAGTTTTTCATCCGAGCTACCATTTTGGAAATATACAGGGTTTTTCAAAAAACTTAAATAAAAATAAACAGCTCCTAACTCGGAGACGGTGCGTCATAGGACCATGCTTTTCAGAAGCTAAATGGTTTCTATGGTCAAGATCAATATGATACTGCAATAAAATTGTTAAAATTTCGAAAAAAAAAACAAAGAACGAAAAATTTTCTAAGTCCCTAAAATTTTTTCACCGTTTCAATGACGTTTTAGTCTTACAGCTCCTGAAATATGTACCTAGGATTTTTTATTTCATTTTTATTAGTTTTGACAAATTCAAATCCAGGTTTTACAAAAAACTTCAGACGTCTGCGTTGCTTTTTCAGCGAGATATCGGCGATTACGTATTTTTTCACCGTTTCAATGGCGCGGCCATGACGTTTTCGTCTTAAAGCTCCTGAAATATGAACCTAGGATTTTTTATTTAATTTTTACTAGTTTTGACAAATTCAAATCCAGGTTTTACAAAAAACTTCAGACGTCTGCGTTGCTTTTTCAGCGAGATATCGGTGATTACGTATTTTTTCACCGTTTCAATGGCGCGGCCATGGCGTATTAGTCTTATAGCTCCTGAAATGTAAACTTGAGGATTTATTGTTTATTTTGTACTAGTTTTGACAAATTCAAATCTGGGTTTTACAAAAAACTTCAAATGTCTGCGTTGCTTTTTCAGCGAGATATCGGCGAAAATGTGTTTTCACCGTTTCGATGGCGCGGCCATGGCGTATTAGTCTTACAGCTCCTAAAATATGAGCCCAGGATTTTTTTCTATATTTTTACAAATTTTTTACAAATTCAATCTGTTACTTAGCAAAATTTCAGGTCTCTGCAATGCTTAGTTTTAAAGATCTCCGTGGCCGCGCGGTTCGGAGCGTTTCAATGGCGCGGCCACGTTCAAACCCTTATAACTTTTTAACCATAGCTTTGACAAATTTATGGTTTTGGGAGTCAACTTTTACAAATTTTTACAAAATCATGGCATAATTTTTTTAAAAAAAAAACGTCATGGCCGCGCCATCGAAACGCACACTATTATTTCTTTCTTTTTAAAACGAGTTTTATTTTTCACCTACCTACCTTTTAATAGTGTATATACGTTGCATAGGCACAAATCCCGGCTACAAATTCTATACACGCGGTTTGTACCTTCTGCCTAGTTAATTTGTTAGTCTATGATGCCAACGTGCGGTGATTGGTGGATCGAATAATGTTTGTTTACATTCACGCGCAATTGACAACATCTAGCTGTCACTTTTTTTCTTATTGGTTTTATCAAGCTATCCTTTTTCTATCCTTTTTACTTGTAGTGAAATGTAAAATGAATGAAAAATGTGTTTGTGTGCTGCCTCTTGGCGCGGAACACTTTTTTCTGTTGTTTTGTAAGTGTATAACATATCTGTTTATTAGAATATCATTGGTTATGACTCATCAATAGTGTCCGCCCGAAGACCGATTCTGGCTGAAGTCAAAACCAATCGGCTATCGTAACGCCGTAAAATTGTCCGACGATGGCTTTACAATTTTTAGATAGTACCTACCTACGCACCTCCCAGCCTGCTCCGACTTGCGGTATCTCGGTTCACTAGTACAAATGTAACGTTACAGTTTCCTGGTGAGGAAAATGTAAGGTTGCATTGTGTAAAGTTTAAAGAAAAATGGCAAGAGAAAATATGATGGTTTAATAATACAAGGAAATAGAAATTTACTAAGTTAGGGAAGCCGAGGTAACGTGATCAGGGTCCAGGTCGAGGTAAGGGTCCAAAGCTCGCAACTGGCAGAAACCGCTCGCCGCAGTGATAGGCTCACTCGCAGTCGCCAATCTACGATGGTTCGAGTGTCGAGACTCACCCGCTGTCCGTGTCCAGGTTCTCAGAAGTAGGAACAGTAGGAGTAGCAGCAGTATGTTTTCAAGGCAGACAGCGTCCAGGGGCTCTCAATAGTGGTAATTGCAGTAATAGTTGTAGCTTCTCATGACGACGCCAGAACTAGATCTCGCCGGCTTTGTGACCACGTCAAATGTTTCAGAGTAATTCCCAGCTTGTTGCTGGCTCGAGGCTCGAGGACCAAACGCAGACTGAATATTTCAGGCTCGGCTTCCCGTCATGATAAAATTATGAATTTCATAATGTCGGTTCTAGAACATGGAAGAATAAAATGGTTAACAAAGAAGGTCTAACATCAAATGTATAAAACCTACAACTCCAAGTTATAGCAATAAATTAAAAAGAAAACTAATCTTGTCATTGTCATTCTCTGACATCACAAAAGTAAACAAAGATTTAAAATACTAAAATGTACAGAAATGCAACAATTATAATTTATGTATATGTGTATTTTTGTTTCAGTGCTGTCCTACTAACCAACAACAAGTGCTACAATGAGTTCAGCTATTTAATTTTTTTTTTATTACTTCTTAATTCCTTTTTAGGGTTCCGTACCTCAAAAGGTAAAAACGGAACCCTTATAGGATCACTTTGTTGTCCGTCTGTCTGTCTGTCTGTCTGTCTGTCTGTCAAGACCTTTTTTCTCAGGAACGCGTGGAGGTATCAAGCTGAAATTCATATCAAATACTCAAGTCTATGGTCTCTTGGAGCTGTGAAAAAATCAAACTTCTAAGTCAACGCGATCAAAAGATACTCCCGTTTATGCCGCAAATTTTCGACACTCGCAAGGGAATCAAAACCTACAGGGTACTTCCCGTGAACTCAGAATCTTGAAATTTGGTACGAAGCAACGTCTTATAACACAGATAAAGGAAAAATTGCGAAAAGCATAAATTTTTAGTTACATCATATAATAAAAATATTTTTAATAATTTTAAACTTATTACCCCTTTACTCATGAACGCGTAGTGGTATTATATTGAAATTCTTAACAAATACTCAAGTCTATAATATCTTTAAGCTGTAACAAAATCAAACTTCTACGTCAACGCAATCAAAAGATACAGCAATTAAAGCCGCATATTTTGAAACTCGCAACTACTCGCAAGGGAATCAAAACCTAAAGGATACTTCCAGACGACCTGGAATCTTGAAATTTGGCATGAAGCAACGTTATAAAGTACACATATAGGAAAAATTCCGAAAATCTTAAATTACCATAACTTTTACTTATATACCTACAGGTTTGTACGGAACCCTCGGTGCGCGAGTCTGACTCGCACTTGGCCGGTTTTTTTTTTTCTCTTTTTTCTTTCTTTCTCTTTCTTTTCTTTCTTTCCTATACACCACTTGCTTCTTACTTCACTTCTGACATTGGCAGAATATTATTGTCGACATTGGCATCGACACAAATTGCCATAACCAAACATAGAATAGAATAGACACTTGAGTATATAATGCGCTCATTGTCAAAAATCTTCAGAGAATTCTTGCCTCTGAGTGTATTTTCCTTAGTTTTCCTCGTATTTTACTGAGTTGAGATAAACAATTTCCTCTGTAGTTTGAGACAATACTGATTGTGCATGTGGTACGAATTTCCATTGACGTTGGTCGAATTTAGGGGGGTGGGGGGGGGGAGGGGTACTACCCCCCCTGTGAAGGAAAAGTTGCGGACGCCCCCCGTTTTTGAGATATGATTTTTTTAAGTTTGAGGTTAGGTTGGTGTATTTTTGTACCCAACTGTGATTGGGATGCCCCAAGTAGGTTCAGAGACTATGAAAAAAATACATTTTTTTTTCGTAACCAATTTCGAGGTGGCGCTCGCCGGCCGCTGCCGCGGCACCGCTCGCTCCGCTCGCTCGGCTCGCGCGTAGTTAGTCACAGTTCTAACCTAACCTAACCTACTGAGTCGGTTTTGCTCTAGTAGTTTTTTTTAATACGGGGGGCTGCGCCCCCCGAACCCCCTCTAGTGGGGGGGCGCAGCCCCCCCACTCCCCCCGCTTCGGGGTCGAAAAACCTGTACTAAAGCATAAAAATAACGTTCCGTTTTGCATAAATACAATAGTGGTAGTCAATCAAACGTTGTTTTCACCGACAGGAGTACGTAAACGCTCTCGACTGCTAGGGACACAAACGATAATTGACGATGACAGTGACAACACAAAATAGAGCGTCAGTTTTACGTTTCGTTCCACAAGCCGGCAAAAGACGGTAAACACTACACATTTTAATTACAAATAATTTCATTACGAGCTAAAATAATGAAATTATTGCTATAATTTAAACATAAACTGTTCAATATAGTTATGTGTGCATGAAAACTAATGAAATGAGTACAAAATATAATTATTTACGTAAAATAAAATGTTACCGAACGTATGAAAACAACCGTAGGTAAAACGAAACGTTCATTGGCGAGAATTCTATTTAATCTGTGGTGGGAACTGATATAAATAGTGCAAAAATATTTGATTTTCAATAATTTTTTTCTCAAAAAGTACGTGTCTCCGCATGTTGAAACTTTGCGTGTGTGCTTAAAATAATATAACCTTTCTGTAAAAAAAATATCAACCTCCAACTCCACCGACGTCAATGGAAAACTAACCCGTGCATGTTAATGTGCGATTATTCGTCATGGGAATCCGAAAGTGCTGTGTAGGTGAGTTTTCCCAAGAACAATTAACTTAGAAATCTGTGGATGCCTTCCTAGTGCCAACAAACTCCCTCCTCATTGGACTCAGGAAACGTGTCTATGAAAAACAGAAGAAGTTGCGTAAGGCGTTCCGCTTAGTGTAGCTGGTGAGTTTTGTTAAACTTCTTAGGTTATGTAAAAGTCGTTTTGTTCTATGTACTCAGATCAAGTAAAAAGAGGACTGTTTTTTGATTACTTGATTTGAGATGTTATAAGTTTTTTTTATTAAAACTTCAATCAACTAGAAACCAACAGAACGTAAAGAACATATAGCGGACATATACAAAAAACATATACAGAATGTACCTTTACAGGGAAAACATAAAATCAACTTCGAAATACTAAAAATTACTGTATTAACTGTATCAAATATGTTTCCAGGTTGGGATGTAATACTTGAACATAATTATTTCAAGGAACAAGATGAGGAGGATGTACATGTACTACAACTGGTGTGTATGGTTATCTAAATATAGTCCCATTTATCAGTATTATTTTACGATAAGTATGAGTACAACTCGCCAACCCATCTTGAGCAAGCACGATAGGTAATCAATGCTCGTGCCTTCTCTGTTGAGAAGAGGCCTTTGCCCAGCAGTGGGTCAGTTATAGGCTGGTTTTATTAAAATGAGTACAACTTATAATAATATGTATTACAGCAATATTTCTCAATTTTTCAGGGTGGTTGGTTGGTTGGTACAGTTGATCATAATTACTCCGAGGACAAGATTACAGTGTCATAACATCATCAGTTTTGATTGGAACGGCAGGTATAGATATACATACATAAATATTCTCTAATGTTTTAATTTTAATCCAATATAGGAAATAAGAAATTCCCTCCACTGTGGCACCCTCAGAAAATATTCTTAGCAGTGTGAGGGCTCCTTAGTGCCCCATAACTTTTGTCATGTCATCACTTAAATTTTTTTGTTGTGCGTCATGCTGATGGACCTTTTTTTACTTTATTAACGTACATTTCTTAGTTGTTGTGGCAACTGCGAGGGCTATAATTAACAGTCCAGCAACGTAAGGTCTCATATACAAAGTGTCTCCATTTCTACAGAACTGGTATTTGTTTACTAATGTGTTCATTATTCTTATTTTCAGAAAAATTACATGGTCTAGATTCTGGAGCTACAATGGCCACAACAGCTGAAGTTGTTGAATTTTTTGATGAACTGTTTGACAGTGTGTTTGACAGTGGCTATCCTGGTGGTGGAAAAAGGAGACAATTAAGACGAGCTGTAAAGAAGACTCACTACATCATTCTTTTTGGATTGAAGCCATCAAAAAATTAAATCAGTTTGTTTAAAAATGACGTTTATACAAATATAAACCTATAAATCATCATTTTTATTTTATTATGATTACCTGAACCTCAAAAATAAATCAACTATATGATGGCGCCATTAAAGTATCGATATCAATGCAAAGTCGATATAAAAGAACATCACTAGTTATCGATAACAAGATTCCTGCAATCACTATTACACTCACATACATATCTATATCTATATACTTCTGTCAAAACCCCGATGGCTACAACAGCGCCAGAACGGACCCTTTGGAAACTCTACCAAAAAGTCACTGTCGTATCTGTAGCTAGCTACTGATATAGTAATCTGTGATCAATCGGGAGTATGGTTTACTCTTTATGGGACGGGCCCGTTCGTCCGTTAACGGACTTAGCGAGTAGACGTTACCCCCTCTTTTGTTTCATGGTGGTTCTGCTAGGCATACTTACAGTAAATCTTACTGTAGAGTTACACTATGTAGATATATTAGAGAGGTTGCATGGCAACGAGCGACTATCGAGAGCCTGCACCGGGTGGCCTGACTAACGCCTGTTGCGCAGAACTAATAAAAGAATTGAGTCACAATCAATATAGCTTCGTTAATAGACAAATGCTTCATCTTTCTCCGTCAACGTCTGACTGACTGATGTATTTATTATGGGCGTTAAGAAGAAATGAAATGTTACACAACTGTTCTGCTCATGTGTTTGCCCTACCACTCCAGCCGTACAAATAAATTATGTGCGCGTGAACTGAGGGACCATACTGGGAGTCTAAAATGGCCGCTTTAGCAGAATCGTAAATGAATCACGTTGAAAAATTTAAATTCTTAAAATGGTCTTTGTAACCATTACCATAAAATCCATTTTAAGAATTTTAAATTTTAAATTAAAGTTTATAGGGAAGGTTCGTTAAGGAAAGGCGGTTTGCGGTAGTTACACAGGTTTACTCATAATACTCATACACCACACAGCTTTATCACCAAGCGAACGTACAATTTATTACAATAGTTCACAATTATTCGTAGTTTTAAGTCTTTTAACCATAGACATATATGTTTTTACACGGAACGGGCGAGACGCGGAACTATGACACTCCCACTAACGCGCGTGGGTTCTACTTGAGAGCTCCAGACCGACTGGTCCGTACACATTCCCCAGACTCTACCAAGTGGGCGGAAACGGAAGAATGCATGAACGGTTCGTCTAGAAGGTTCTGGAACCGTCGTCGACCGGGAGTACCCTAGTTCCGCTACCCGCCACCAGATGGCTGTCCTTTTACTAATTAGTGTTGCCAGTACCGGTTAGGTTTAACACCCCTATTCCTCCGATGAGGGAGTTTACCCGTGCCCACCGGGGATCCCGCTATATACTCCCCCTCCAGTTCATGAAAACGTCCCTGTTCATGAACTGGCACGTCCTGAGCAACCACGGAAGGAACATCCTCTCCGGCAGCCCCATCAACATCCACAGATCTATGAACTTCAGGTGGGCGCCGAGGGCGACCACGGTTGCGCTTGGGAACAAGAGGAACCTGGTTAGTATTATCACGAGCATGAAAGAGTGACAGCTCCCTAACATGAAACTTTCCCAAACTTTTGCCGGGATCATCGAGAGGAGCAATAAGGTAAGTGGTAGGGCTAACCTTCTTAGTTACCAAATAAGGACCATCTCTTCGGGGTACGAGCTTCGAGCTGATGGACTTAGCAGCATTGCTAAGAACATGTGTATTCAACAGGACTCTATCTCCAACATTTATTTGTTCCCCGACACGACGAGCTTGATCTGCATAATCTTTCCTCCTGTCTTGTTGTACTTCAACTTTTTCTCTAATTGAAGCTAATGAGCTTAAAAATCTTTTAAGATATGGTGTAATTTGTGGAATGAAATTTTCTTTTTCTAAAATTGCTCTTGGATCATTTTTCACTTCAAGCGGTGATCTAAGTTCTCTTGCAAATGTAATAAACGCAGGAGTAACTCCTGTCGATTGACATTTTGCTGTATTCATAGCAAATCTAATGGAAGGTAAGTATTTCGGCCACGAGCTGTGGTTTGTTTCGACTAGCTGTGCCAACTGAACCTTCAAGTCTCTGTTTTTTCTTTCTGCAGGATTACTTTCTGGGTGAAACAGTGGTAACAGGTCTTGCTTAATGTCCAGAATAAACATAACTTGTTGCATCACGGCAGAAATGAATTGAACTCCATTATCTGAAATAATACGACGCGGTAGGCCATACCGTAGGAAAAATTCTTCAATAAGCGTGCGTGCACAAACTTCCGCAGTAGCTTCTCGCAACGCATACAGCTCTACCCATCTGGTAGCTGTATCTTCTACCAGTAGCACCCAGCGTTGATCCTCATCACCGGCTGGCAATGGTCCAAAAAGGTCAATGGCTAGTACCTCATTTCGTTGATGTAGCACCGGCGTCTGCAATAGGCCAGGAGGTTTTTCATTCGTTGCCTTATACCGTTGACACGTGGCGCAGGACTTGATGTATTCGGCGACGACGCGTCTCATGCCTGTGAAAAAGAATCTCTGTGCTATCTTTTGGTAAGTTCTTTCTATTCCAGGATGACCTGCTACAGGCGCATCATGACATTCCTTAAGAATTTCTTCTCTCAATTTTCCAGGAATCACGAGTTGTGGCTCTTCGCTGTCAGAGTCTGGATTAAAACGATAAAGAACTCCTTGCTCCATAATATAGCCGCGGTCGGTCCAGCGTCGGACGTTGACCTCGATATTATCTTCCATTTCATCTATTATCTTCTTAATCTCTGGATCGTCCAACTGAAGCTTACGCAAGATTGAGGGACTTCGTGCGGGTAAATCTATAATGACAGAACAGATGCCGCATGTACTAACAGTTTCCTCATCGCAGTTGGGTCGACTAAGAGCATCTGCAACTAGGTTAGCCTTTCCAGGCGTATATTCAAAGTGGAGGTCGAAAGCTTGGAGCTTTAAGGCCCATCTTATAAGACGTCCTGATGGAGATTTAAGAGTCAGGAGCCACTTTAGAGGCTGATGGTCAGTACCTATTATCACTGGGTGTCCATCGATATATCCCCGGAAACGCTCGACGGCCCAAACGACTGCTAGAGCTTCCCTCTCGGTTGTCGAGTAATTTTTCTCAGCAGGTGTTAGCAACCGGCCTGCATACTCAATGGGTCTCTCGTTGTTATGATCACCCTGCAGAAGTACAGCCCCTACTGCATAGTTGCTTGCATCCGTTCTAAGGGTAAAAGGCTTCGAGTAGTCTGCCTGCGCGAGGATCGGGGCTGAAGTTAATAATTTCTTTAAATTTTCGAAGGCAGCCTCCTGATCTGGTCCCCATTGCCATGGTTGATTCTTTTTTGTAAGTCTTGTTAGTGGTTCTGCAATTTGAGCAAAACCAGGAATAAATTTTCGAAACCACGAGCAAGTTTGTACAAAGGTCCGAAGATGCTTCAAAGTTGTCGGTTTCTTCATCTCGGCGACAGCTTGAATTTTTTCCTTATCGGGTGAGATACCTTGAGCAGTAATCACATGGCCCAAGTACTTTACCGACTCACGGCCAAACTGACATTTTTCTAGATTGCAACGTAGCTTAAACAAACGAAGTCTATCAAAGACTGCGCGTAAATCCTGAATGTGCTTTTCTAAATTATCGGATATAATTATAATGTCGTCTATGTAGGCTAAAATAGTGACATCTTTCAAAGCAGCTCCGGTTCGAAAACGGTCTATCAAACGTTGGAAAGTTGCAGGCGCGTTCTTTAGCCCAAAAGGCATACGCTTACAGCGAAAAGTGCCGAACGGAGTTGTAAAAGCAGTTTTATCTCTATCTTCCTTTGAGACTGGCACCTGCCAGTAGCCTGACCTCAAATCTAATGTGCTCATCACACAACCAGGTTTTGTTGCATGCAGCAATTCATCAATTAATGGCATTGGGTATGTATCGGATTTAGTAATTGTATTTAACTGGCGATAATCCACACAAAAGCGAAATTTACCTTCTTCTTTTCTAGGTACAAGCAGGCCTGGCGCTGCCCAAGGTGACTCGCATTCCTCTATGATGTCCTCGGCAAGCATCTTGTCTATCTCCTCCTGCATAACTTTCTTTTTCGCTGGCGTGAGGCGATATGGGGGCACTGCAATCGGTGGGTGACTACCAGTCTCAATACGATGCTCAGCAAATTCTGTTGGTGGTCCAGTTTCTATAAAAATATCTTTATACTCGGCAAGAAGTTGGGAAAGCGAACCTTCATTCACAGTCAGCAAGTGCATGTCAGCTGAGCTGTCACTACCTTCATACCGCAAGCTGTGTTTATTGTTAGAATTAGCAAACCACCACAAAGAATTTGAGAAATCAAAAATAAGATCCGCTTTGGAAATAAAATCTATGCCTAAAAGTGTTTCATTATTCATAGAGTCCGGAAAAATAATAAATTCAGTCGGCAAAATTTTATCAGAAAGCTTCACATCAATGTTTGCAGTTAAAATGTTTGCAAGCCGAACAGAACCATCCGCAAGCTTAATATGGCGTGATGACGGCTGCAGAGGATGTCCCTTCGACCGTAGGACAGCATGCAACGAATGTCCTGCTATACACCCTTTTGCCCCAGTATCAACCAAAGCTATCCCTTTCAAACCCAAAATTTCAATTTCTACAATAGGACGGCGATAAAACGAAGAGTGAGGAGTACAAGCTAACTCCCCCTTGATGGAACCCATCTCCGTATGGACAAACCCTAAGGGCACACACGAAGGCAAACGTTCACTCCCCTGGGCACACATAAACTCCCCCCTCGTCAAATCAGTATTGTTTTTGCACTGGGCAACAACCTCCATACTATTTTCATTACACTTATCCAAACCAAGGTTTTTAACATTTTTAACGTTTAAAAAATATTGAGGGTCACTGACCTCTGTATTTGAAAAATTACAAAAATATTGAGAATTACTCCTAAAATTATTTATAGAATCACCCATATAAACATCTTGAGTAAAATCCCCAATAATATTTTTATCAAAAACTTGGGCTTCTTTTTGAGAGTGTCCCTCATAAACAAACTGAGTACGGCCATGGACTAATAATGATTGACCATTTTCCCTAGAATTATTTTGACAAAAATCCATGGAATGAGAATTATTATTATTATTGTAAAAACTATTTGAAAAATTCTCATGGATATTCTGTGAATGTAATTTAGGTGTCGCAGAAACATTCTGAAAAAGACCTACTGAATTACTTTGAAAGTCAGGCCGCAGAATGTTAAAATTTAAATTATCATTTTTAACAAAACCGGTTGACTTTACATTACAATTTTCCTTATTACACTCTACAGATAAACATGAACTATCATTATATAAAGTATCTGGAAAAGAGTGACATTTGCTAGTACAATTTAATGTTTCTACTTGAAAATTGTTCTTATAATCTAAACCGCATGAACACTGATTACAACGCACTGAATTTAAAGTATAAAAAGCAATTGCACTCTGAGCACTGCATTTCTTGCAATTAGCACGCACAACACCAATTTCACCACAACCATAACAAGCTAATTTAGAGTCAGAAGATTGTTCACTTTTGGATTTAAGCTTGACACACTGAGATTTGTCATGGTTGGGTTTTCTGCAGTAAGAGCAAAATAAGCGTTTTACAGTACCTGTAGTTGCACCATTGTCACCTGTTGATGTATGCAGCTGCGGCGAGGAGGCCGGCGGCACAGGTGTGCACGCCTGGCCAGAGCTGGGCTGAGAGGGCTGCGGACGAGATGCTGGCGACGCTTTTGCACCGCGCGGGGGCGGCGCGCCAGTCGGCGGGGTGCCAGCAACGGGTAGCCCACGGCTGTGTGATTGCCCCGTAGGGGTACTTTCTTTCAAGGAATCCTCTATGCTCCTTGCTCGCCGTAGGAGCTCATCGAATGAAGACGTGGTGTCGCGGTCCATTCTTTTACGAATTCTTAAATCTAAGAGACCAAACACCATATCTATTTGTGTCTTTTCACTGAGTTCACCTTCTGGTATTCTCGCGAGAAGCGCACGTGCTTTGGCCACAAATAAGTCGGTGCTTTGGAGACCTTGCTTCATTCCGAATAGATCTTTGTATATCTGAAAAGGTGGACGACGTTCTCCAAAAGCGCTCTTGAGTGACTGGGTGGCTTCTTTCCATGTGTGAACTGTTTTCTTAATGCCTTGCCACCAGGTACCAGCTTCATTTGACAGCAATAATGCTAAACCTTTCAGGGCGTTGTCATCGGTAATGTTTGTAGCTTGTTTGTATATTTCTACTGCGTCAATGAAATTTTCTACGGATTCGGTCGCAGCGCCCGAGAACTTTGCTTGACAGAGTGCAAAGTTCGCGCCCATGTTGGACGAAGACGCGTTCCATAATGACGTGTCCATGACTGGCGTCGACTCGCGGCGTGACTCACGAAGTTCGTTAATGAGACGCGAACAAATCTCGGCCTGCGACTGCTGTAGCGTAGCCAATAGAGCCGCGAAATTATCTTGTGAGATTGTGACGTTTTCGCTCGATGAGGTGTCCAAATTGTGTTGAGCTTGAGCGGGTGCGGTAGCGTCGCCGGCGCCACGTTCATCTTCGGCAACGCCGACAGCGCGCGCTTGAGCTGTACTACGAGTTTCCGGCATTATTCGGAAGAATGTGAACCTGTCTCGATTTCACAGCACGAATATCACAACGAAACACGCACAGAATACAGTTCTCGTTTCACCCAAAGTCCTTGAAGTACTACCATACACGTTGGGCGTCAGATATAGGGAAGGTTCGTTAAGGAAAGGCGGTTTGCGGTAGTTACACAGGTTTACTCATAATACTCATACACCACACAGCTTTATCACCAAGCGAACGTACAATTTATTACAATAGTTCACAATTATTCGTAGTTTTAAGTCTTTTAACCATAGACATATATGTTTTTACACGGAACGGGCGAGACGCGGAACTATGACACTCCCACTAACGCGCGTGGGTTCTACTTGAGAGCTCCAGACCGACTGGTCCGTACACATTCCCCAGACTCTACCAAGTGGGCGGAAACGGAAGAATGCATGAACGGTTCGTCTAGAAGGTTCTGGAACCGTCGTCGACCGGGAGTACCCTAGTTCCGCTACCCGCCACCAGATGGCTGTCCTTTTACTAATTAGTGTTGCCAGTACCGGTTAGGTTTAACACCCCTATTCCTCCGATGAGGGAGTTTACCCGTGCCCACCGGGGATCCCGCTATAAGTTCAATAAAATGAATCACAAAAATTAAAAATTCTCACAATAATATATTGTAAGATTAAATAGTAATGGTTACAAAGACCATTTTAAGAATTTAAATTTTTTAACGTGATTCATTTACGATTCTGCTAAAGCGGTCATTTTAGAGCCCCTGGTATTATTATTAAATTCAAGTGTCTGTTCATATCAAAATAACAGCTTTTTAATGAATGCATAATTATGAAAATATTTATGGCATCTACCTACATATTATAATAACAAAACAATTTGTTTTTTCAAATCAAATAATAATTTATTAAGTACCTACTTTGCAAACATGGGTAATACGAATAAGTAGGTACATGTTTTATACAGGGTTACTGGTAACTCGACGTATTCCTTGCAGGATGTCATAGTAGGGTTAAAATGCAGCAAATTAAGCCACCAAATGTTCTACCGAAGTTCAGTAGTTTTTGAGTTAGTTAGATTTTTTGGTTTTTTATGAAAAATCCCAGAATAAATCATTTGAAGCCAATTTAAAAATGACTTACGGCGCGACTGTACTGGAATTTAAGTTTGTATCATAGTTGAAGTCGTAGCAAATCTTTGTTAACAATTAAAAGTTCAAAAATGCTAAAAACCTTGGCAAATATCACAAAACAAACATTTATTTTTTGTGATTTTTGCTATTACTTCATACAAAATGTTGTCTAGTGAAAAAAAAAATTACTACGCCTGATGTACAAATTACTTACAAAATATCCTTGTCTTAACAGCTATCCAAAAAGGTATGAAAGTTAATACAAAGTGATGGACTACATTATGTGCGTCTCACAAAAAGGTGATAATTCGGATAATCAAATAAAACAATTTCGTGAATATTAGCATTATTTTAATCAATATCAGTTTAGAAACTTTAATTACACATAATTTCACACGTCTTGTTCGATGTGTTGCCCTCGGTTTCGAATACATGTTCTTATTCGCTTCCTCACTTCGGTTTTTGTGATTCTTGATGTGATTGTTGCTCTCATCTGGTCCGCTGCCTCTGTTATTCTCTCCCTTAGTTCTTCAATTGAATTTACTGGGGTCACATAAACTAGGTCTTTCATATGACCCCAGACGTAAAAGTCTAGCGGCGTAAGATCAGGGCTTCGTGCAGGCCACGGAATCGGCCCACCGCGCCCTATCCATCGGTTTGGATAGGTTTCATCCAGCAATTGTCGAATTGTGATTCGGAAGTGGGCTGGACATCCGTCATGTTGATAAATCATGTTTACTCTTCTGTCTTCCGGTACATCCGTGAGCAGTGGTGTTAAATGATTTCTTAGGAAATCTTCATAAAGTTCTCCATTTAGTGTTCGGGGTAAAAAATGTGGGCCAATTAATTTGTCGTCGATAATACCCATCCAAACATTTAGCGAGAACCTACGCTGGGATGCGGTTTGTTTCAGTTTCTTAGGATTTGCTTCTGCCTTCGGTGCCCAGTAATGTAAGTTGTGGTAATTTGTGATACCATCACGGTCAAAACATGACTCATCGGTCCACAGAATGTTTTTTAAAAAGTTTTCGCCTTCAGCGTCGGCACTTAGCATAAAACGACAAAATTCAAGCCGTCTCGGCGGATCCCCCTCTTCTAATGACTGGACAGGTTGATAGTGGTATGGATGTCGGCCTGACAAGTGAACTACAGACCAGACTTTCCACTGTGACATACCAAGCTCACGCGCTACGATGTTTGTCGATATGTTGGGGTCGTCAATAAAACGTTGAAGAATCAGCTCCTCGTCTTCAGCCGTGTATCTCCGAGAACGACCAGTGTCAATTTGCCTGTTTCTTTGGACGCTGCCAGTTTCAGATAATCGCCGATAAGTCGATCCAAAAACACTAACGTGTGGGAGTCGGCGGTTGGGAAAGCGAAGTTGATATTCTCTCCGCGCCTGAGCAGCATTACCGTCACTAAGTCCGTAACAGTACATTATGTCAGCGTATTCAGGGTTAGAATATGCAGCCATAGTCAGCACTAATGAAGGCACAGCACGGTACAAGATACGCAGCAATAGTTAGGGAAATAGCCAGATAACAAAACACGAGCTTGCGCGACGTAGAGTTGAAACTAACTAACGCTGACGACCAGATTTTGTAAAGTCGCACCCCGTGTCATGCCTAGAGAACAATAGTGACCAATCACAAAGCTTGCCGAGTGTTTGCAGTTCAAGCGCAGCGGGGTTACCACAACGTCCAAATGCGATTCAATTTAGGTTTGAGCTGTCATTTTCTGACAGTTTTTCTATGGAACTGACAGCTTGCGACTCAGTTTAGGACCTGAATTGAATCGCATTTAGAGGTTGTGGTAACCCAGCAGGTAAAAACTACGAATAATACGAATACGAAACAATAGGTTGACCGTATCGCAAGTTTACCTGCTCCCCATAAAACTCTTCCCTTCGCTGTCACACTTGCAAAAGTATTGACAATCATACCTTTCTGAATAGCTGATAAGACAAGGATATTTTCCTAGTAATTTGTACATCAGGCGTAGTATTTTTTTTTTGCACTAGACAACATTTTTATGGAGTAATAAGCAAGAATTACTAAAAATTAAATGTTTGATTAGTGATATTTGCCAAGGTTTTAGGCATTTTTGGACTTTTAATAATCAAAAAAGATCTGCTACGGCATCAGCTATGATATTAACTTAAATTTCAATACAGTCGCGCCGTAAATCATTTTTAAATTGGCTCCGAATGATTTAATCTGGGATTTTTCACAAAAAAACTAAAAATCTAACTAACTCAAAAACTACTGAACATCGGTAGAACATTTGCGGGCTTAATTTGTTGCATATTAATCCTACTATGACGTCCTGCAAGGAATACGTCGAGTTACCAGTAACCCTGTATAATAAACTTCTCCACATTTAGCCGTCATATGGGCTTGCAAATAGTTGGTTTAGGTAGGTACTTACAATAATTATATTATAAATGGCATGTCATTGGAGCGAACTACATACCTACATATAATAAAAACGATTTAATTTTTGTCCGTCTGTTTTTTGTATTCCGACTAATCTCGACTCTCCGAAACGGCTGAACCGATTTTGACAAGACCTGTATTGGCAGATAGCTGATTTTACAAGGTCTAACTAAAGCTGCGGTGACGCCTGAGAGTATCTACCTACACCACCAACCGCCGCCCGCACCGGGATCAGTCGGCTAGCTGCACCGAACGGTTTGCTTTACTTGTGATTTGGTAATAAGTAAATATGCATATGGTGTACTACAGTGCAGTAACATCGGTCTCACAACTCACTGCAAGCTCATCAAATATACATTTGCAAGCGTTGCTTGGCGTGAAACGTAACTGTCAGTAATGCAGTGATGCAACGACGCCAGTGGCGTGGTGTGCACTGTGCAGCCTCCCGGCCGGGTATAGTGACGTAATACAAGTCAACCATAGTTCAGGACGCAGCGCCTCCTCTGCGCCCATTCTTTCGGTACATCAATTAAAAGCAATTAAAACGACTAACGACCTACCAGTCCATAGTGATTTATTGATCATACGTATTTATTTAATTCCAATAGGATGTAGGTTGACATGCCGGTGAGTCGGCTACGCTATGGAAACAGTCCGCGTGTGTGTGGTGTCTGTCTGCCACTCTGCCCACCCGCTCTGTTCGTAATTGTCGTTCATTGGCATCTTAAGAGCTCGTAATTGACGACAGCAGCGCTCCGTACGAGACTCGCCGCTCCCCCGCGCCCCGCCGCGTGCCCTCTGACCGATCAACGAGTGCCGCCAACGATCACCTATTGAAAGCAATCAAACGAACCAAATTGAACACAAATGTACGTAGGTACCTACTCGCTTGTTGCATAATTTAAAGTCGACTACAATACCGTTTCTAGCCAGAAGACGACCTCCAAGTCTTGTTTACATGCAGGGAGCAGGTATCTATATCATCAATTAGAATTATTTACGTTACATTAAGTACCTAGTGGCGAAACAGAACAGACAAGTCCATTTATTTCTTCGGTTACCTAACCGAAATAACTATTCAGAAAATTCCTACCGCAGAAAGTATAAACGGTCTGATTTCCGAATAGCTATGTGGTTTTTGACCAGATGTGATTTCGCTGTTGCTTTACTCCAAATACCTATTGGCACGTCAGAGCAATAATGTATCTAATGTTATACAATATACCTACACAGTCGAGTTACATGGCAGAGTGACATTTACACGGACATCGTCAGTCGGACTTATCTCATAAATAAGTTAGTATGACATAAGTAAGACGAATGCAACTCCTACAATAGGTAGTATGGAAGTCCATATTACCTATGGTAGACAAGAATTAAGTACTTACATTCATCTTCGATACAAGAAATCACCACTGTGAATAACTTGAAGGAGAGACTGCAGCAACTGTGTCTGACTGCACAAAGTAGGGCCTTACGCTTTGAGTTTCAGATCTCGCAGACAAGCTAACTCGAATCGAAACTTCTCAGGAGACGGGGCCGCGGGGGTTTTTTATTTTTTCATGAAACGTAGCATTTGGTTTCCATGAGCGTGGCTACGCGGCTACGAGAACCTCGTAGTCGTACGTAGCAGCCGTAGCGCGCTGCTATTGGCTCACTACTGCTCATCACGCCACTACTAGACGACATCACGTCATTCATTGAATCATTGTTTCTCGAAGCACGAAGTAAAAACCGAATGCCATGTGGAACAAGAGGGCAGTAGAATGAACTACCCGATTATTCGTAGCAAAGAGAAAAATGGCAGAGTACTTGAAATCAAGTTGAGGTGAAGCTACGATGAGTAATAAATAAGGTATTTCTACATGGTAAGTACTTAATACTCATAATTTGTCCCAAGGAACCTTGTGCTGTAGCAAGCCGCAAGCGGCTGGTCGGGGGGCCAATGATGTGCTCATCATTCATGCACAACAATAAAATTGAGTGATCATCTATGGTGAATCAAAGGCTGTGTGTTTTAATTCAGAGATCAGGCTGAACTGCAATCATTCTGACATGGTAAATACCCTTGCTGATCTGATAGATACCCCAATCTAATCTTACTATAGGTAGGTTAGGTAGTTGGAGGTCGGAGGTCCATTTCATAGGTACCTGCGCTAGTAGGTAGGCAACATGGACTAATCAGCCGTGGCAAGCAGGTGATTAGTCAGTTGTGTAATAAGAAAGTACGATAATAAGTAAGGTGTTTCGAATTAGCAGAACCTGATTAATTAGGTAGTTACTTAGTAAAGACAAGGCGATTAAGGAGTATCTAACTACCGTACCGTACTTATGTATCGACATACCTATGAATAATTTAACAAGGTAATGGGCTTTCAACTTCAACTAAAACACCCGAGTGTCCATTGCTGAGTAAGGCGCAGAGGTGTAAATAGTTAATGGGCGTCGCGTCGCCAGGAGGATTCTGCTGCCCCTAGAAGCTCAGGATTTTTAAAAGTTATAGCTTTACCTGTCAGATGCCAAGAATGCTATTGAACATAATAAACTGTAGCGTAAAATAAAATCACTCAAATTAAAATAGGCCATGAAGCGTTCTTCCTCAAGGCAGTGTGTTGGCACCAATGCTGTTTAACATCCATACTAACGACCAACCTATAACACCCGACCCACTTTACTATGACTGAGCGATTTATGTATGCGGATAACCTGACAGGCTGGCACTAGCGCCACAATCAGCGACTTTCGAAGATGTTGAGCACAAATTGACAAAGGCACTGGACGTACTAGGAAAATATTATGACAACTAGCTGACCCGCACAACTTCGTAACGGTAAACGGTGTATCTCCTAAGATATGCATTGAAATCAATTTATGTACCCAAGGGCAATTTTGTTCAAAATCAAATACTTGTGATTTACAACGTATTTATTTGGATAAAAATAAATTACCATGTTTAAAAAAACAGCTATTGACAGCTTTACATCTTCATACTTAGACACTCGATGACAGTCATACTCCAGCTAGGTCTGCAGTTCTCATCAAGGAGCATGAAATGTGCCGCAACACGATATAACTGCTGTAAACTGTTGCGGACCTCTTACAACTGCTTACCATTTAAAATTTCGAACTCTACGTCCCTACGCTATGACGCCGTGTCTTAAAGTGCACAATCTCTTTAAAGCTTAGACACCTTCAAATGCGGTACCTATTAATGTTTTACGGTGACTTTCGAAAAATTCCAATTTTTAAACAGTATTTGCAATTTTGCACCATATTTTTATGTGAGTTCAACCTTTTTGGAATAAAATCGGATTGGGTTTTGAAATATGTATCAAAATGACATGGAGTTTATATCAGAATCTCTAAGGAGCATTGACATCAAATTCGAAACAAATCACCGCCTAAATAACTTTCTACCCCTTTTTAACCCCGTTAGGGGATGAATTTCAATGCAATACGAAACGCGTCCATCAATTCTGTTAATATTGTTGATTGCAAAGTTTGGAGTAGACCCCCTTTACATCCCCTTAGGGATATAATTTCAATAATTTCATTCCCATCCTAAAAAAAATAAAAAAGGGGTGTAATAAGTTTCAGGTTTCTACAATCTGCGGTTTAGGCTGTGCGTTGATCCATCAGACAGTCCACAAAGCATTTTTTATTTGTAGACAGTAGGATTTTTACTCGTTTGTAATGTATTTGTAACTTTTCCGGCTTTATGTCTTATGTACATTCGTATAGTCTACATTTTCTTCGTAATATTATTTTATTTGTAATATATTATACAGGATAGAAACAATTAACGGGGCAGTAAGGGGAGCTACCTTAACCGTTGAGTATTACAAACAGGATCGATTGGCATCAAAAAAATGTTTTGTGTAAAATAACAATTTTCTGGCCATTTCCCATATACTGCCCCGCTGAAAGTAATTTTTTTGCAATTTCTGACGTTTTGAGTACCTGGGTTGGTCTGGAAGTACTTTTTGATCAGTGTCGGAAAGAAGATCGATTGGCACCAAAAAAATTGTTTTATGTTAAATGGCAATTTTCTTGCTAACTGTAGGTACTTTATTTTTTTATTAAGTCTGTGAATGGGGATCAACATTTCGTGAAAAAATTACGGATTGTTTCCTATGACCATTTTTGTGTAGCTGCAGCTCCCTTTACTGCCCCGTTTACCGTTTCCACCCTGTATTACCAACTACTTATACGAGTACCTAGGAAAGCCGATTTTCTTGAGTTCTTGGGCGTATTCACTTCAAAAATCAAATTTCAAGAAAATTGAGAAATCACATTTACCTGTATTAGATTTGAAGTATTTAGAGCAACTTTTGAAGGTTTCCACTTCATTAGATTTTATTCTATAGGTGTATGAATTTAATTAATTTTAAACACAAAACTCTCTTTTTTACGTCTCTGGATGAAATTTTTTAAAAATGCTGAAACAGGTATTTCTTTATTTCTGAG
Source organism: Xestia ashworthii (assembly GCA_950022955.1). Lineage (NCBI taxonomy): Eukaryota > Metazoa > Arthropoda > Insecta > Lepidoptera > Noctuidae > Xestia > Xestia ashworthii. The sequence goes on along the minus strand of OX465559.1, from coordinate 506,382 downwards.
TTTCATGAATCTAGAACAATCTAAAAAATTTTTTTCATACAAACTTTACCCCCCCTTTTCATCCCCTTTTTTCAAAATTTTCCATAATTTCTATAGCCTAAATATTATTCTGAGTTTGTTTAAATAGATTAGTGAAGTTTTCATCAAAATCCGTCCAGCCGTTTTTACGTGATGCGTGGTCAAACAAACAAACAAACAAAAATTTAATACAAATGGTTTTAATAAGTTCAGTTACTTACCTAATTTAAGTCACCCTAGTCGGTTTTTTTTTAAATCTTCAATGTAAGTACAGATTTTTTGATCTCAACGATTTTATTATATGTATATGTCACCGTAAAATTGTCAAAAACGTTATATGACTCCATAAAAACTCATTTTATCGAGAATAACTGTCAAATTTATCTTATCGAGCCCTATCGATTTCTACGTACTTGTACTGCTGTAGCGATATTGTAAACTCTCGAATTATTGTCAAACGAACATACTGCTTACAACAAAACGCATTATTTTTCGTGAAATGCATGCGATGGTAGTCAACTCACGCGGTGTGTAGGAAAGGTGGGGTCCCCCTTGCTCAGTGGTACCACTCTCATGAAAAGAAACTGTACCATTTCTGATATTCCCCTAAAAAGCGTAGTCGACGGAGCACCGCTTCGCGGGGCCCCTATGTCCGAGTGCAGGGTTTAAAGGAACCTAACTAACCTAACGGGGGGGTGCCCCAAGTCCCGATTATGGGGGCAGAGATACTTCCGTATGTTCAGTTGACAATAATTCGAGAGTTTACAATATCGCTAGAGAGAAACACGTTATATTGTAATATAACGTGTTTGACAATTTTACGGTGACATATAGATAATGAGGATGGAGGAGAAGTAATGAGGGGTATTATGATGAAGCGGCTACGTTTTGTGGATTTTGCTCTAGGACGGCCGGGTGACCGGGAGCTTTGCAAAGATGGGCTGCGTATCCAGCCAACAGCTGAGCTGAGATCGCATCTAGTTTAAACAGTACCTACCTATAACTTTGCCCGGTCTGGGAATCGAATCCAAGACTTGCGACCCAATAAGTCTAGACCAACGAGGCCATTTTCAAAAGTAAAAAGGTCAAATAAGTATTTTATGCCTAAATAGGGTACAAGGTCAAGGGTGAACGTTTGGCGGGTTTGGTTGGCCTAATTACTGTGTGGTTAGGGGTCGCGAGCTTGACTGTGCACCTGCGCCTCCTGGCGGCTGGCGGGCGCAGCTTGCGGCGCTCGGCTCGCATCGGCCGCGCTCGGGACGCGTCGGTGACTCGGTGTTCGTTACACGGGAGGAGACACGCTGACACGCACTGACGCACACCAACAGAATACCCACGAAATAGCAGGATTAAGTACCCCATGAGCTGACACTTATTTCTAGTTGTTTTCTTTATTTTATTTCAGCCTCCTACATTTTTCCGTGTCGCAAATCTAACTCCTAAGAGTCAGCTTCACTATCCAATTCCAGTAGGTACCTACCAAATTCACCTTGTTAATTATTATCTCCTCCCGACCTTGAGTTGTCCGATTCATCAGGAATGCCAATTCGTCAAATTGTGATGAACACAAGGTAATGATTCACAATGAATGAAGTGCGTTGCACGTTGTCGGGACAATCGTCGTGGGGCGCACGGGGCGCACGGGGCGCGGCGCCCGCCACCCTGCCCCGGGCGGCTCGCGCCTCTTGCCTCTCGCTCGCAGCGCTCGCTGCTCAGTGCTCAGTGCCTTACGAGGCGCGACCGCGAGCAAGCGCCCGCCGCGCCCACGACAGACGTCCGACGGCATGTAGTGAAGTGCACGCAACTTCATGACACAGTGCTGACACATACACACCGGAGCTCGGCAGTCGCTCAGTGCTCAGGACGCTCCAGGACTGCAGGCGGGTTGCATGACCGCCACCATGGGCTGTGCCAGGGGACTCTGCACCGCTGAGAAAATATTCATCTTCATCAACATCGCCTTCGCGGTCAGTATTCCCAGAATTTTAGAAACCACATTATGTTATTATTTACGAGATTGTCTTGGAATTAACACCTCAGTTCCCACTCATTTATTTTGAAAAAATATTATGGGTACTTAGAGTATTAGAGTGTCTAAGTACTTAGTACTTATTTTATTACAGTAACTAATATACCCGCAATTATGAATTATCTACTTACTTTAAAATAAATAAACTTCAACAATAGAATGTAATGTCAAAATTAAAATCTCAGCAACGAACAATACAAATAAAGTTGAGCTGTTATCTAAACTTTTATTGACGAATAATTCACAAGCGTTATAATCAAGGTTACGTCTTTACGTTACGATGCGCGATGGTCAGTCAGACCCAGACCGGTTTAGATGTCGTCTCAGCGGTGTTGGACTGTTGGTATCCCGTCGTAACGTGAAGAATGCAGCTTGTAAACAATGCGGGCTCCTCGCGCGGTGCACGTTGCACGCGGCGCGCGGTCGCTCATCGGTGAGCGGTGAGCGGTGAAACGAGCTTACAAAAAGTATGCTCTACTGACACCGGAGCTAATATATCGGCTACCTGCATTGCAACCTCGATCATCGCGCCGCCCTGCGTTTAATAATATAAGTAATGCTCATTTTTATTTTATTTTAATACATCACTTCTCTTTAATGAATAGGTACCTAAGTAATAATTAATATTTATTCAAAACTTTTGAAATCTGTTTTTTCATCGTATTTCATCATTTACGCGAATTCTTAGGAGGGACTTTAAATAAGGGCAAAAGGTGAACGATGAACTACCTACACGCTAATGAGACAGATCTAGAGAAATGACCGTTGATACCTATATGAGGCAAGAAATAGCTTCAAACGATGTTTGACCAATTGCACACTTTAATTTTATCATACCTAATTAGGATCTAGTACCTACGTCTAGATGCAAGAAATAGAAATAGCGAATAAACCTTATGAAGTTTGGGTGTAAAGCTCCGATCACCGACACGCATATTCTCTGTGCTCTTGGTCGGGGGGGGGGGGGGGGGGGGTTAAGCGAATCTCACGTGGCATTGGCTTGTATGAGATCCGTTGATGATCCTTCATACACGTAGACTGCCTCTCCGCAGTCTCCGCGCGGCGCACTGCTCATACGCGTCGCTGCAGCCTCCGCCCGACCGCGCGGCAGAGCAGTGAAGATTAGAAGAAAAGATTGGATTGCCTGACGGCTGCTTGGGAGAATGGAATTGGTAACATTTTACGCCGAACCCGAGTTAAGTGGGACAAACACCAGGGCAGGTTCAAAAAAAATGTTGGCATCGGTTAGATCATGGCTGGGTCATCACCAACACCAGCTAAGTTGTGGTGACTGCCGAGACGCTTACGCACAATATCATGTAGGTAGGTTTACATCAGTTGCTTTAAGTTGCATTGATGGGATGGGAACGCTTGAAGACAAACGAGATGCGCTGGGTAAAGGAAGGCAGTATTGAATTAGCACCAAGATAAGCAAAAAACATAGGCAAAAATAACTGCATGTGTCGCTACTTTCTACCAGGCGAGACCGAGCTCTTACAAGAGCAATCCCGTTTATAGAAACATAAAGAGCTTCATCCAACAAAACAATAACTTGATCGATGACAACATTAAGTTAGACTTTTGTTTTACATATAAACTTGTCTTATATATACAGCAGATACTCGAGATAAATAATACATGTTCTAGTAAACTATGATTTGAAGACGGCGGTGAAGCGCGCTCGACATGATAGGGACATGATAGGGATCTGGAGTGCCGCTGAAGTGAACGCGCGCTCTCCAGCGGCCAGCCACACTGAAGTGAACTCGCGCTCTCCAGCGGCCAGCCACACTGAAGCACCTCTGTCATCGACATCCGCCTGCTCGTCTTGCTGCCCCACTTTAGCCCCATAAGTGCTGCTCTGTCAAGAAAGTAACGGGAAAAGTCATCAATAATACTTACACAAAATATTTTTTATTCATCCAAATTTTAATTTTTCGCGGGTTCGCGAGTGGTGGAAAGAGTGGAGGGAGGCCTTTGCCCAAGAGTGGCCTGCTCTGTAGCAGGCTAGCCGAAAAAAAAAAAAAATTAACACCTTCAAAGTATGCTCCTTCAGAAACGACACACTTACGCCAACGAATAATCCAATCATCCAAACATTTTTTAAACGCTGTTTCCGGAATTGAGTTCAGGTTCTCGCCGCAAATTCTTTTTTTTTTTCGGTTTCGGTTCAGTTGGAAGGCGCCACTCCGAAGCTTGTTGACTAGTTTGCATGTCAAACTTGTAAACCCACGTCCCGTCACCAGTACAGTAACAATGCGTTTCATAAATGTTGGGTCGGAATTGACTCGTTCTAGCATGTCCTCAGCGACTCACATGCAATTGAGTTTTTGGAGAAAATTCAGGTCTTTTGGGACTAGCCGAGCGGTAACATGTTTCATACCCAAATGATTAGTTAAAATGAGATACAGAAAGTTCGGCGGCTATCTCTCTCAAAGTTGAATGAGGATTTTCAGTCTCTATTTCCTTCACTTTTGCAATGTTAACTTCAGTTGAAGACGTTGATGGCCTACCAGAGCGAGGCAAATCTTCCATCACATCTCGACCGCTTTTGAACGCTTTGTACCACTCATAAGCACGTGTTTTTGATAAAGTCGATTCACCGTAAGCCTTCTGTAACATTTTCAGTGACTCCGAACACGAAATTCCATTGGCGATACAAAATTTGAGTCAAACTCTTTGTTCGATGTTTTTGTCTGTAATGAAATTCGCTATACACACTAGATATGATATAATTTAAAACAACACTGTATTTAATATAAATAACAGATGCAACTCAAACTCCGCGCCAAAATGGAAAACAGTTGTGCCAATCTAACAACAACAAAGAAAAAAAAAAATTGAATTTAAAACCATAAACAAATCATCCATTCCCGATTATTTTTTTGACTGAATGTAGGTACTTTTATAACACATTTCATGTTTGTTATTTAGCGTCATCCCCATTGTGAGCTTCCCAAACTGTTTTGTGGCCAGCCTGTATTTTGTATTCCTGCTTCCTGCAATCACACTAAGACTTGTTTTTGTTCAGCTGCAAGTGTACATCTCTTCCACCAGGGAGTTAGTTGCGCCACGCCTGCTGCAGCTATACCGGTGGGAAGTGGTGAATGTCGGGCGGTTCCGAATGTTTTGTTTGACCATTTTAATACCTGTTAAATAGTTTTAGAATACCGAAATTATTCTGTCACAGAGGACTGCATCAATCATCATCCTGCTCCACAAAAAGGGTGACAATACCGAAATACATAACTAAAGACCCATTAGTCTACTGGCGAAAAATCGAGAAAGACAAGGAGTTTAATGTGTCATTATATTGCTGTTTTATCGACTACAACAAGGCATTTGACCCAATTGAGCACGAAAATATCTGGTATTGTTTACAGAACCTAGGAGTCGAACAAAAGTACATAAGAATAATAAAAAACGTATACCTACTTATGTCACCGTAAAATTGTCAAACACGTTAGATTGTAATATACTAGATAAACGTAGCGATTATATACTCTGTGATACTAGAGAGATTGTAAACTCTCGAAATATTGTCAAACCACAAAACAATCAAAAATCGCACTAAAATAATACAAAATGTTTTAAATAGAATCCGGAAACTTAAATGGCAATGGACAGGACGAACAATAAGATGCACCGAAAAGTGGAACAGAAGCGTAGTGTGTTGGTACCCTAGGAATAGGAAAAGGAAACCAGGCAGACAGATTCGTAGGTAAAGAGAGACAAAGACGAGATAAAGGCGATAGCAGGAAAACTATGGACAAGGAAAACTAAACCAGGAAGAGTGAAAAGGAATGGAGGAGGTCTTTACCAAACTTAGGCAAACAGGCGAAGTTGTCAATTTCAGCGACCCAAGAGAGTCGTAAACTTAAGATTTTATTTTGTAAATATCCTTTTTTATGTCTGAATAATATTATGAGTGGCGACCGTTCGGCGCGCGCGAGATTTCTTATCATATTATTATGTAAGTTATGAGTTTTTGACGTTCAGAAAGTACTGATTCTCGGCCATTAAATAAAAGTTTTTGTTTATTTATTTATTTATTTATTTATTTATTTATAGGCCTATCTACAATTGTTACACTGTTTATCCTAATAATACAAGCAATATGGTGATACAAGCATAGTGTACAATATGATGCGATAGACACAGCATGCAAAAATACAAATATACAGTATGTTAGTTTAAACGAGGGACTTACATGATACTAATAAACATATGAACAAAAAGAAAACACTAATACATAACAGATAGATCCATACCAAAAACATCGCCTAAGTTTCGCAACGTGTGCGCCATGCGCTTATCGCAGAACATGTGTGCGGGTCAATGACCTTTGGTATAATCCATTTTCCCTTCATTCTTTAAATCTGGCTTTAGACAGGCAAATATCTAGGTAACTAGGTACTGACCGAATGTTCGCAGTCGTTGATTGACACCTTGCATAATAATTAACGGTTCCTCGCACAATATCACTAGATAACACTTAAGCACGAACCACAATCCCATTAATTCTTCACTGGAATGACGATAAGACGTAATTTTTGGTTATTCAAGAACACGTTTATAGGACACTCTTAATGTCGCGAAGTAAGCGGGGTTGTTAGTTAAATGCGATACACGGAAACGCAATATTAGACATGCGGAAGTAATAAATGTAATAATAATAATAATAATAATAATAATAATAATATTCCACAACTATCACACAACGCCATCTAGTCCCAAGCTAAGCAGAGCTTGTGTTATGGGTACTAGACAACTGATAAACATACTTATATATTTCTAAATACATACATATTATAGATAAATTGGCTTCTACAAAAACTTTGGCTTCTTTGTGTCCGCTGAGTCCAACAAGTGGTAATTCCCAAAACTCATACAAATTGCAATACCTGTAATCATGCACGTTCATCATTACTCATGTTATTTGTAGCGTAAAATAACTCACATACATATTTCCTATTTATCAAACATATTTCCCATTGACAATATTTTCCGTTCTTAAGTGTTTATTCGTCGAATTAAAAATAATCCCGTTTTGCTTCCGTTGTCCATGTTCTTAAGAGCGATCAAGGAAAACCACAATTTTATTTGTGAACTACGTTAGTAGTAAAACATTCTGAAACTACATTCATTCATTGCATGGGCCGCAGGAGGCTGTAGCTAATCGTGTGAGGTAACTACACATTTGTCACGCTATCGCTAGTGTAAAACAAAGCACTGTTTGTTTTAGATACTGCCTACAAAGCAGCTGTTTCCGATCAGCTCTGCTATAGCAACAGACGCGCCACATTAACAATCTACGTCGAATTCCCTAAAACACCCGACTCGTAGTAAACTTCAGTTACCCACATGACGCGTCATACGTGTCTACGCGTCATACGGCTCATGAGATACCTAGTCTGAGTCAGGTCAGGACAGGCCACTCTGCTTTGTCATACCCACCTATCAGCACGTAGGATTCGGCTTTCTGGCTCTCCGTCCTTAATTTTACCTTTTATTGTCATTTTTTTATTTTATTAAAATGTGCCGGTCTCCTTTGTAAATGTTCAGCTTTTTGTCAGAACTTTTTTGGATATAGAAACGGATGACTTTTTTGGATGGGAAAAGATTGGAGGGGGTAGGTGTAGACCTACCCCCTCCAATCTTTTCCCATCTTGCGATGCTGTTCGTCCTCAGAAATTAATACTACGTCGTGGGCCTCGGCTTGGCAATCACTCAGATGCAGCCTGTCCCTTTGCTGCCCTGCAAAACCAAGGCTCGTACCCCACAGGGGGTGCCCATAACACGCCGTTGCTTAGTTTTAAAGCCCCTGACTGGAGGCCTTACACTCAAGGCACCCACAGGCTAGCCTGGTTGTAACATAAAGGGCGAGGAAGGAACATGGATGGGTTTTAGTCAGTAAGAGTCTGACACTCCCTCCCGTTCCGCCCAGAGTGGGAGAAGTCATTTGATGATTTCCCATCCGAAAAAAAAAAAGGCTAGCCTGGTTAAGCCGAAGCCAGCCTCATACATTGGCACAATGTGAAACTTATACTTGTGTGTTCTGTAAGTTGTAAAGGTGGAGGGATTCCATAACGAGTTCTTTACACGAGTATTTCAGGTAATTCTACCTGAAATACCTACTCGTGTAAAGAAATGCATGGGCATTTCCCTGGCGGCATCTGCCATGTTAGCCAGGGAGATTGTGGACTACTCAATTCGTATACTCTCAGACAGCAGGCTGTATTAGTAGCACTAAACAACCACACAGTCAACACTGGGTTAATAAACGAGTGTCACCAACGCCTGAACCAGGTTGGTAATCTCAACAGTGCAACCATCCAATGGATCAAAGGACACAGCGATCGTGATCCATACATAAAATTAAATCACTAAACCGCAAAATGCGCGTGAACTAGTTTTTTTTGAACACGTGTTGAAAGTCTCAATACCTACCTAGGCACTCTTGGCGTTAACGCGCTGGGTATGCTCCTACTCATTGTTTGCGATACAAACAAGCTAGTACAGCTACAGACATAGTATGTTCATTGTTGACCACTGACCAGACTGTTGCGGTCTGCCCGGCCACTGACCACGGGTACGTATCATAATCCCGAATTTTAAAAGACCGAATTTTAAAATACCGATGGACGAAATCCCGAAAATTGAAACGCCGAATGGTTGTTTGACCGAAAGTTTAAAATCCCGAAAGTACATTTGCCCGAAGGTTTAAAATCCCGAAGTTTATAAACCCTAAGTTTAAAATCCCGAAGTTTAAAATCCCGTAGTTCAAATACCCGAAAGTTCATTTGCCCGACAGTTTAAAATCCCGAAGTTCGAAATCCCGACAGTTCATTTGCCCGAAATTTAAAATCCCGAAGTTCAAAATCCCGAAATTGTCACCGTTTCCGAGAAAAACGATTTTTTGTAAACCTAACGTAAAAACACTTAAAAGTTGCCTAGCAAGCAGCACGCATGCAGCAGGCATGCAGCAAGCATACAGCAAGCATGCAGCAAGCATGCAGCAATCATGCAGCAAGCATGCAGCAAGCACGCAGCAGGCATGCAGCAGGCATGCAGCAAGCATACAGCAAGCATGCAGCCAGCATGCAGCAGGCATGGTTTCTGTCACGGCTCCGGCGCTGCGGGGCTCCGGCGGTCACACGCGAGCTTATCGTCGCAGAGGGTTTTAACACTCACCACCGCAGCTTCGGCTTGCTGGCCGGCTGTAGCCGGCCAGCCTCAGCCGCAGCGGCGAGTGTTAAAGCCACCTGCTCCTCAGCTCGCGGCCCGCCTCGCCCCTCCGCGCCTACGCGGGCTTAAATTACACTCTAGGGGTAGGGCAGAAAAGACTACGTGGAGTCGGTTCTGCAGCGATTCATTTCTGTCACAAAATTTGTGCTTATATATGTCTCCGTAAAATTGTCAAACACGTTATATTACAATATAAAGTGTTACTCTCTAGCGATATTGTAAACTCTCGAATTATTGTCAACTGAACATACGGAAGTATCTCTGCCCCCATAATCGGGACTTGGGGCACCCCCCCGTTAGGTTAGTTAGGTTCCCTTTAAACCCTGCACTCGGAAATAGGGGCCCCGCGAAGCGGGGCTCCGTCGACTACGCTTTTTAGGGGAATATAATACGGCTATTAAATAAAAGTTTTCGTCCATTCGGGATTTCGTCCATTCGGGATTTCGTCAATTCGGGATTTCATCCATCGGTATTTCGTTCATTAGGGATTTCGTCGATTTGGGATTTCATCCATCGATATTTCGTCCATTCGGGATTTCGTCCATTCGGTATTTCGTCCATTAGGGATTTCGTCCTTTCGGTCATTTGAACATCGGTATTTTGTATTTCGATATAACGACTATCGGTATTTAAAACTTTCGGTATTTTGAATTTCGATGTTTTGGACGTCGGTATTTCAATCATAGGTATTATGAACTTTCGGGATTATGATACGTACCCCTGACCACACTGTCTACAGTGAGCACGGCCGCGCGCCTGCTCGTTGTTGATAACTCGAATGAGTTCACTAAGACTCGCTAGTTGTCACTTGTTGACTGTCGCTGTGTCGCACCTCCGCGCTCCGTCATTACGACGAGGGTCGCCTCGACCTTCAACATGAAGTGGTTACGATCTTGACTTATAACCTGTTGATCATTACTAGCATCGTCGGGTCGATTTCTTGATACACGGCATCCACAACGAGTCTTAGGTCACTTGATGACGTGGGGCTTAGCATACGGTCCTCGTTATACCACTCATGTATACTGACAAGTTTATTCGATATGCAAATATTATGTACTGTCTATTTACTGTAAGTACGTATAATACACTATGGTTTAGCAATTTGTTTATACCTGGGATTTCATTTTGCTGAGCAAACAAAACCCGACGACGCAACTCATATTCTATTGTACCTATTAGATAAACTTACTACCTACTAGAATAGCTGCTACTGCTGACTCACACTCGTGTTTGTCCAATGCGAGTGTCAATAACATTGCTCGTGCTCGCATACTTGCGTGTTTGACTCACAAATTGTGGATGAAATACCGAAGACTTGTCAATACTATGATTAACAGGACCCCCCCGGTCACGGACTCTGGTCGTGCCCGCGAGTTGACCCCGCGCCGCGTCGGCGTCTTCGAGCATCTGATCTCACTTATTTGAATGTACCTACTTAAATTTACTGCTCTTGCATCAATTAGTCGGCCTTGATCGGCCATCAACGTGTTTGTCCGTACACTTAGCGCGCCGCCGCTCGCCGCTACCCGCCACGCGTGACCCGCCGTAAAAACAAACCAAATCGGTTCAAAAAAAAACGGCGATCAAAGATCGAACGGCCGGCGAGAGGAATATCGGTAACTTAATCGTAGTTGTAGGTACAAAGTTTATAATATTATTCTTAGATTACGATTTGATCTGTGTTGTTCGCTTATTTCATTGCCATTATGTTTTTTTTATACTGTCTGTAACTAATTATTGCTTTTACAGGTAGCAGTACAAAATGTATCATAAATATTAGGTTCTGCTTGTTTTAGACGATTTTGAAAAAAAACAGCTGTTCAGTACATTAATGTTCGCCTAATGTACTGAACAGCTGATATTTTTTGAATTTTTTCGCGATTTTAGGTTTGGTCCCATAATAAAAGTTGTTTGTTATCATGAGCACAATCACGTGTTTGTGTATCGTACATTGCCAGTCAACAAATTGTCGACTTAGCACTTGCAAGTGTAATAAGTACGTGAATAAGTACATCGGTATTCTTTGGGATGCCTACAGACCGAGACAGAGAGTTAAACATAAGTCGAAGCTGAGTTGCAAACACCTTGGATTTAAATCCCAAGAAGATACACCCATATTTTTATCCGAACACCTGACCGCCAAGGGGTCCCGCCTTCACTTCCTGGCCCGAGACCTGACGAAATCAGGATCTTACAAATTTTGCTGGACTGCGTACGGAAAAATCTACGTGAAGAAAAATGAACTTTCACCTACCATAACAATCAGAAGCGAAGAGCAGGTACATAAGCTTATTCTGGATAAATGACTCTTAGAGCATGGTCATCTACTGTGCTTACGTCACAATTTACCTTACCTTAGTTATCATATGCTTGTTGTAATAGTTTTGTCCACTTTTTATTATCTTAGACGCTTTTTGATAGGCGCATTCATTAATTTGGGCTATTTGTTAATTTGCTGCTTGTCCTTATACTTTTGTACACGTATAATAATTCATGCCAACCTCAACATACCAAATTCCTACACACACACAAACACACACTGCACACTTAATGACCTGAATACCTGCACGTCCTCCTCAAAAACAATAATAACTCAGTATTGTCATCCGAACTGTAATCACATTTCTATGAGCCATAATTGTTTCAGTACCCTAACATGTAACAGCATCGACGTATATGACACTGTGACTACTACTGTCCTAATTAATAAATTCAATGGATAGTACCCTACGAACACTAACTGAAATAGACGAAATTGAAGTTGCACGAATATTTGAATGCGCCGGCACGGATTTACATAATCATATTACTACCGGTAAAAGCGATTTAACCATTATCTCGCAAAATATACGGAGTATCTACTGCAACTTTGATGATTTCACACTCTTATTATCCACATTTAAATTTGAAACCGACATCATAATTTTAACGGAATGTAGGCTACACTCTAATAAACCAATCCCGCATCTCAGTAACTACCTTTTCTTCTATACTACACGCCAACTAAATCAAAATGACGGAGTAGTTGTTTACATAAAAAAATCTTTAAAACCAAAAGTTAAAGAAATAAGTCTGGCACAGGCATCTTGTCTTCAACTGGACATACTTAATAATATTATTCTGTGTATATACCGGTCTCCATCTAACACAAACGCAGACTGTTTTGTAGATTCTTTAAGCACACACCTCAATAGTTTAAACTCCCAGCAAAGCATTGTTATAGCAGGAGATTTTAATATTACCCTTACAACTAAAGACGTTGAGCCGCCGCATGGATATAAAAATAGGACAAACTACCTTAACATGTTATCACTATACGGCATTCTACCTGGACATACCCTACCTACACGAGAATCAAACTGTTTGGACCACTTCATGATTAAAATTAACAAAAAAAAGGTATCAGCATCTATTGCTATTCTACATACGACTATCACCGACCATTACACCACATTTTTATCATTATCAAAGCTAAAAATCAAACAAAATAATAATAAAACTACATCATCTATTGACTTTGAACAGGCCTTAATACACCTTAGAGAAAATAACATTGCTGAGCTGCTATTCTGTAACGACCCGGACCGACTTACTGACCTACTATTATATAAATTGACTGAATCCATCAATCATAGCACTGTAATCCAATTAATTCCTAATAGCAAGCGTACCATTAAACCCTGGATAACCACTGGTATACTAAGATGCATTAGGAATCGCAATAAACTTCAAAAACAAACCCGCAGTGATCCTTTTAATGAAGTTCTAAAATTAACTTATCGGCGGTACCGCAACTTTTGTAATAATCTAATAAAAAAATTAAAAAGGAAGTTTGAAAGAGAACTACTTTCAAAATCAGTAACAAATAGTAAATTATTATGGAAAAATATTAAAACATTAACCTACACAAATAATTTTAAAAACTTAAACACGGAACTACTACACATTAGACCAAGCCCAGCTGAATCCGTAAATTTCCTAAATGATTATTTTGCAAACATTGGTAAAGAGCTAGCCCAAAAAATTAAACCTCTAAATAACTCTAATACTTTCCATTCAGAAAATCTACCATCACAGCCAAACTCGTTTGCTCTTTTAGATACTGATCCCAACGAAGTGGGCGGGATTTTGATGAGCTTAAAATCTGACAGTGCACCTGGCTGGGACAATGTGACAACTAGATTCTTGAAATACATAGGCCACGAAGTGGTTCCAATCATAGCCCACTTAACTAACCTCTGCTTCGCAAAGGGTATCTTCCCTGCGCCTCTTAAGCAATCCATCATCATTCCGGTTCACAAGGGTGGGGACGGAGACGATGTCAACAACTACAGGCCCATATCCATTTTACCAGCTATATCTAAAATAATAGAAAAACTAATAAATAATAGACTCTTAAAATATCTACACAACTTGAATATTCTAAGTAACACACAATTTGGATTTAGACAGGGTAGGTCAACCGAAGATGCGGTTGCTGCCCTTAGCTCTCTAGTAGCTGATAATCTGGATAGGGGTAGTAAATGTCTGACTTTGTTTCTGGACTTAAAAAAGGCTTTTGACACCGTGTCTGTTCCCATCCTAATAAACAAATTGGAAACTGCAGGGGTGAGAGGAATCCCGCTCAAACTTTTTAGAGACTACCTCTCAAACAGGAAGCAGAGGGTTAAAGTGGGAGACCATGTAAGTTTGGACGCGGATGTCACATTTGGAGTCCCCCAGGGAAGCGTGCTTGGGCCTACGCTTTTCCTGCTCTATATCAATGACCTCTGCAATCTTAAAATTAATAAGGCAAAAGTTTTTTCGTATGCCGACGACACTGCTGTCGTCTTTAATGGGTGTACCTGGCGTGAGGTTGCCTTAAGTGCTGAAACTGGCATGACCCAAATAGCTAGATGGCTCACAACTAACCTACTCACATTAAACACAGCTAAAACAAATTATATATGCTTTAGTATATCAAATCGTACACAACCAAGTACAGATTTTAGTATAAGAGTGCATACATGTGACGATGCACAGAATTGTTCATGTCCAACACTAGACAGAGTGTCACAGACCAAATATTTGGGTGTTGTTGTTGACCATAGACTCTCCTGGTACCCCCAGCTTGAACAAGTTACTAATAGGGTTAGAAAACTGAGCTGGATCTTCAGGACTCTGAGACATATTGTACCAAAAAATGTTCCCTCAAACTCAAAAACCCCCAGACATCTCCTCAACGAAATATACTTGGCTTTGGTACAATCTGTCTTAGTGTACTGCATCCCCATATGGGGAGGAGCGGCTAAGACTAAATTTATTAACCTTGAGCGGGCACAACGTGCTCTGATAAAAATAATGTATTTTAAGAGGATTAGATATCCTACCCAAAGTCTTTTCCAAATTAGCGACTTACTCACAGCGAGAAAATTATATGTAGTCAAATCTATTCTAAAGTCACACAAAACCCTACCTTATGTCCCTGGCCAAACCTTGAAAAGAAGAAAAGACATAATAGCAGAAGTTCCCCAGACGAAAACAAAGTTCGCCAGCATACAATATAAAAAACGCTCAGCTCAGCTATACAATAGATTTAATAGAGAGATTTATGTACATAACAAGAAACTACATGAATGTAAAAAAATAGTAACCGGTTGGATTAAACCTCTTTCCTACGAGGACACGGAGGCGCTGTTAAAATAAAACACGAACCGAGATCATTTTCTATCCCATACACCCACACAGCCATACGCAAAGCACACCCTTTCACATATCAACGCTTACACTCTCAACACTCACTCACTCATCCACTCACCCCACACAACACAACCTCCCCCCCACTTAGGACTACATCATACACTCACTCACACACCCCTCTCCATACACACCGTCTCGTGACAAGCATATTCACTTTCTCACTTTTGTTTAACTTAATTTTGTATTTTTCATTTTGTATATTTCATGTTGTTTGTTTTTTTTTTTTTTTTGTATTTTTCTAATTTAGTTTTTCTGTAAGTAATTATTGTAAATAAAAAAACAAGTTTGTTAATGTTTATATGTTATGGAAGAGTGGAGTTTCCTAACACAGGCCTTAGACACCTAAAAGGAAACTCCAATCACTAGATTGTAAGAAAAACTTGGCAAAAACAATAAATAAATTTTTCATTTCATTTTCATTTCATTTCATTGCTTCCAAATAACATTTAAAGGATTATTATACGTATAAAGTGAATATCCTAATTACGTGTTTTAATGACTCCGATAACCTCATAAATTAATAGCTACGGCTTAGCTTGTCTGATGATATATTAGCTAACTCTTTTTTTTTTTTTGCAATCAGTTTTACAACTATGAGCAGATGATTTGTATGAGGAGCTGACAGGTTAGAGTTTGGTCCTCATCAGGATCAACTCTTTCAGTTAAATATCACCACTCTACAGGTTATCTAGCTGTAGAATGTTGCGTCTTTTGAGTCTGTTGACACAATCCGGTATTGTCAGTTGTGCGGCCAATTGGTTGGGGTGTCTCTCCAATCTGGACTATTTTTGTGAACACAATTTTATTTCTGTTTTGACTGTGTTCATGGCGAGGTGTTCGTGAACTTTATGTAATAATGTTGATGTTACTATCACTTGCTGAGCCCCACAACTGGATGCCGTAAGTCCAGATAGGTTTCAACATGGACTTATAGATCAGAAGCTTGTTGTCTACAGACAGCTTGGAATTTCTACCTAAGAGCCATTGCATGCTTTTGTATTTAATGTCAATTTCTTTCCGTTTTGTTGTGATATGCTTGCTCCGTGTCAATCGCTGGTCCAGATGCATACCAAGATATTTGACGCAGTCTCTTTGAGGAAGTTGACTACTGCCTAGTTTCACAGGTGGACATTGCTGGTGTCTTAGGGTGAAAGTGATTTGTACCGATTTGGATGTGTTAGCTCTTATCCTCTATTTTGAGAGCCAGTGGTCAATGTCATCTAGACTTTTCTGCAGGATTTTTGACGCTTCAGTGGGACAGCCGCTAGATGCTAAGACTGCAGTATCGTCTGCGTAGGTAGCGATTGTCACACCAGGGGTTTGTGGCGTCTGCAGTGAAAAGTGTATACAGGACTGGTCCAAGTACCGAGCCCTGCGGCACTCCAGCTTTTATGTCATGGAAACCGCGTAAACCGAAGTGCTATCCTCTTCCTTCATCTGGAAGATCCTATCTGAAAGGTATGATTCCAGAATGTTGTAGTAGGAGTGTGGCAGGTGTAATTTGATTTTATATAACAGTCTCTTATGCCACACTCTGTCGAAGGCTTGCTGTACGTCCAGAAAGACTGACGAACAGTATTGTTTGGTTTCCAGGGTATTTCTGATGTCGCGACAAATCCTGTGTATTTGTTCTGTGGTGGCATGTTCAGGTCTAAATCCAAATTGATGGTCAGGAATCACAGACATTGCACTCAGAAGCGGGGACATAATAATATTTTTTCAAAAAGTTTTGAGGTTACAGGCAGAAAACTGATTGGTCGATATGATGTTACTTCATTCGGTGACTTCCCTGGCTTGTGAATCATAATTATTTGCGATACTTTCCATAGTAATGGGTAGTACACCCTGAGCATATTATTGAAAATAGTAGTCAGATAAACCATTGCCTTTTTAGGCAGTTCACTGAGGACTTTTTTGTCGATGAGATCGAATCCTGGGGCCTTTTTATCATCCAATGCTCTGATTAACCGACCAACTTCTCTCAGTGTAACAGGTTTAACTGGTCTTGCTAACTGAAAGTCACTTTTTAGTAGGTTGTCTATGTCGACCTCGTCTGCACCATTTTCTGGTTCATTGGGCACAAAGACTTTTGCTAGATGTTCAGCAAATGCATCTGCTTTTTCTTTATTTGTTCTAGCCCAAGCTGCTCCGTCTATCCTAATAGGTGGTTTCGGTATTATGGGTTGGTTTGTCTTCTTGCATATTTTCCAGAGTGAGTAATCAGTAGTGCTGGTTGCAGACAAAGATTCCAGGTGAGCTTCCATAGCAGCATCTTCAGTCTCTTTAATGGCTCGTTTCAGATTCTGCATAGCTTTATTTAGGGCCCGTTTGTCATCAGCAAGTCGGCTGATGTGCCACACTCGGCGCAGCCTGCGCTTTTCTCGGAATATCTGACGAATTTCCATTGGCACTGGGTTATGTCTAGGTGTTACATTTTTTTTTATTTTTTTTTGTACTATAATATTAAGAACAAATGTCTTAATAATTAATTACGATCTAGCCTAAAAGACTAATAAGCAATTTAACTCTAACTTAATATGTTACGTGATAGAATATGTTAAAACTAAGAATAGTGTTCATTTGCACTTTTACACAAGTCCGTAGCACTTTCTTAGAGTCTAATATAATTTATAAAACACTATGTTCATGTGTTATATGAATAGCACAACATTGTTACTATTACTCATTCACTTTGTACACTACACTAATTCAAAAGGTTTAGTTCTTTTTAACCTACGCACTAAGTCTGTGTTGTCTAGCAGCTGAATTGCCTCAACATTCACGTGTCGATGAAGTCTGTGTTCGTGGGCTTCAGCAAATTTTTGGATAATAATGGTGACGAATTCCATTCTAAGGTCACGATGAAGGTCGTCATTTCATATCTACCAGGGTACATTGACAGCATCCCTAAGTACTTTATTTTGGAATTGCTGGATTATTTTGACGTTGCTTTGTTTAGTACAGCCCCAAAGTTGGATGCCATACGTCCAAATTGGCATCAGAATATGCTTGTATAGGGTTATTTTATTATGTATTGATAGACAAGATTTCTTTCCGAGTAACCAATACATACTTTTAAATCGTATATCGAGTTCCTGTCTTTTTTTTTTAACCGACTTCCAAAAAGGAGGAGGTTCTCTATTCGACTGTATGTATTTTTTTTTTGTGTATGTTCACCGATTACTCGAAGACGCCTGAACCGATTTGAAAAATTCTTTTTTTTTGTTTGAAAGGGTATACTTCCAAGTTGGTCCCATAGAAATATTGTCATGATCTGATCACGAACTTCGGAGATATGGAACGGAACTCTTCAATAATAGACAGCAAATCTGTCGTGATTGCTGCAATCGCTTGGATGTTTATTGTTTACACAACAACATAACATAACATCACGCCTGTATGCTCTGAGGGGGTACGCAGATGTGTACAGTATACCCATATTTCGACAGTTAGGTATGTTATATAGGATAACGTACAGCAATTTTGGTATTTTCTACAACAAGTGAAGCATTTGCATTTGATATGAACCAATCTACCATCAGATCTGATGATGAAGCCAAGAGTCACGGAACTCCATAATGAGACAATCTATCCTAGTCGTGTTTGGGCTTGTTGTAATTGTAACGGTATGCACTTTCCATGTGTACCACTAAAAAGTGAAAAATAAAAACTTTTTTGCAAAAAATAAAACCGACTTCAAAAAAAAACCAAAAACGTGAAAAATAACTTTAGCTTCTGAAGTCGGTGACAAAAAAATTAAATGAATCAAACAAACGTCACCGACTTCAGAAGCTAAAGTTATTTTTCACGTTTTTGATTTTTTTTTGAAGTCGGTTTTATTTTTTGCAAAAAAGTTTTTTTCACATGAGCTTTCCAACGCAACTTGGCGTCGAGAGAGTAACATTTATTGACGTAGTTGTACACCTCCAACATGCGTCTTGGACTATTCTTGTGAAATCTGTACTTAACTGCCTTGTCTATTTCATCATTGGTTTTTAGGGCTATTTTGAGACTAAGTGATTTCTCAATGATACTGCGGTACTCCGTCCAGTCCGTTCTACTGTTGTATAATCTTGGACTCTTTTGGAGATTTAGGACAGTTGCTCCGATTGTCAATATCACTGGTACATGGTTGGACGATCCATCCAAGCAAGATTGAATCTCAAAGAAGAGTCGACTCAAGCCTTTCGTAATGAAAATATTAGCCAACTGAACTTACAAGTTAACTACTAAATATTGTACTTACTGAAAGCCAGCACCATAGTTCCATCACTTTACGATTTTGACCTACAGTCCGCGACTTCAAATTGTATTTGTCCAGGTAAATTCCTAAATATGGATGGGAAATCATCAAATAACTTCTCCCATTCTGGGCTGAGCGGGAGGGAGTCTCAGACTTTTACTGACTAAAACCCATCCATGTTCCTTCCTCGCCCATTATATGTTCCGGGGCAGCGGTATCTCTTTCGATCAGTCCCGCAGCCCCGGAAAGCTTCGGCCCTTGCGGGCCCCGTCACTGTGCTGACACCTCTTTGTGACACCCACGTAATCCCCGACGCCCGGTGCGTGTCCCCCGGCGGCGACCGGCCCTCTCGCATTCCGCCACCTCCTTCGCTAGCATGACTGCTTCGCAGAAAGAGGTGACGGCTTCCCATTCCGTCTCGCTCCGGACCATGGATTGAACCAGGGCCGGCGAGAGAGGCGTTTCCTCCCGCCCGATTCGTGAGTACCTGCGTCAGCCGAAAGGTGAGGACGCCGTGGCGTATCTCGAGCCACTCCTCAAAAAGGGAACTTATCTTAGGCGTGCCCTGCACGGGGTTGCGACAATCGCTATCTTCATGTCGCCATGGGATCACGCCGGAGGTCTGTCCGCTGAGCGGCAGTTTGCCGCGGCAGCGAAGTTTCCCCCCGGTGTAGCACCTCCGCGAGCCGTTCGTACAGGCGCGCAAGGACAATTGCCTCCAGATCCCATGGCGGCAATCCGGCAAGCATGCACCTGAAATCGTTTTACTAGTTTTACTACCCATCATCATCATCATCATCATTTCAACCGAAACACGTCCATCTGGACATATGCCTCCCCCAAGTGCCACCACATTGACCGGGCCCGTGCGACTCGCATCAAGCGGATTCCCGCAACCATCACCAAGTCATCGGGCTACCTAGTGGGAGGTCTTCCAATTGAATGTCTTCCGGTTCACGGTCGCCACTTCAGAACTTTTCGGCCCGATCGGCCATCCATTCTGCGAGCAATGTGCCCTGCCCACTGCTACTTCTGTTTGGCAATTCTTCGGGCTACGTCGGTAACTTTGGTTTTCTTGCGGATGTCTTCATTTCTGATTCGATCACGCAAGGAAACTCCGAGCATAGCTCTCTCCATTAGCTTTGGACTTGAAGCCTTCTGATAAGGCCCATTGTGGGCAGCCACGTTTCGGTCCCGTATGTAATCGCTGGCAACACGAACTGGTCACAGACTTTCGTCTTGAGACACAGCGGTAAGTTAGCCGAGAAAATACCACGCAATTTCCCGAACGCTGCCCAGACGAGTCGGATTCGACGATTAACCTCTTTCTCGAAGTTAGACCTACCTAACTGGACCGTTTGTCCCAGGTACACGTAGGTACAACAATTAAGTACTCAATTGTTCATTCGGTCTTAACTCACTTCCGTCTACCGATTGCTGTGCAAGCATTGTATTCCGTGCTTGAATTATAATAATAAATAGTTCTGGTGGAAATTACTTGCAGTTTTTCACTCTAAGATAAGATAAGAAAAGACCTACAAACTCTAAAACATACAGTCTACGCTCTAACACAAGGTGCTAAAGCCTTTTCGCAAACCGGCTGGTTCGAGAGGCTGAAAATCGTCAAACATGCGCGCAAGACGATTCGTGATGACTCTTGAGAATAACTTATAGACATGGCTTCTAAGCCATGTCTATAAGTTATTGGACTTCTAAGTGAGATGCCTATAATTATTCAGGCGGGCATTGTCGTCCTTCTTGAAGAAGAGTACCACTACATCTCTGCACTGCACCATGTTTTCCCCTCGAGTATGACGGAATTAAACAGCTTCATCATCCGGTGTCTTGCCCACCCATTCAATTTTAACTGAAGAGTCTTTCAAAGGAAGAACAAATTAAAGAAGTTAAATGAACGGTAAATTCAACGCGTAATTAGATCGTTACTGATGTAAGGGCTCCCCAAACGTAGCTCCCCCAGCGAAGCCTTACATATTACAGATCAAGTAAACGAACAATTGACGCCGACTGCCGCCTGCCTCCCAGTACTGTCGCGGTTTGATGACCCACAGACCGACACTCACGTCTTGAGTAACACATAACATAATACTGTGTCATGTTTCATTATCAGTTGGCATTGTTTAGCACAACTGTGCAAGTATTATGCTTACTTAAGAGTCTGCAGCGCACGTTCACTCGCTAGAGTTTAGGCAAATTAGTTGCGATCCTATGTTTGTGTGCATTGTTCAATGCAGATACACGCACACAAGGGTTAATCTCGAGTGTAGTGATCGCTTAAAAATAATATCGTTTATAAGATCAAAATGGTGATCTTAAAAACGATATTATTTTTAAGTAAAATATGAGCCCGTATTATGTAGTTTTGGTGATATTGACCGATCTAGATCTCGGTATCTTTATGACCTAAGAGTTCGCTATTTGGACACCATTGAACTTGGACTTATAATCTTTAAATCTGTTGAAGCGACAACACGATTTTAATTTTAATCCGAAAAGATTTACTCTGTAGAGTAAACATAACATCACGCCTGTTATTATTTGAAGGTGGAATTTTATCAGTTATTTCGTCATGGGTGTCGTTTTCATGGTTTTTGGGGTCGCTGATAAAGAAAATGATGTCAAAATGAAAATCCAAGATGGCGCTTAGATTTTTTTTTAGTTTTTCAATCATGGTTGTCGTTTTCATGGTTTTTGGGGTCGCTGATAAAGAAAATGATGTCAAAATGGAAATACAAAATGGCGCCTAGGAATTTTTTTGGGATTTCCATCATGGGTGTCGTTTTCATGGTTTTTGGGGTCGCTGATAAAGAAAATGATGTCAAAATGAAAATCCAAGATGGCGCTTAGATTTTTTTTGGTTTTTCAATCATGGGTGTCGTTTTCATGATTTTTTGGGTCGCTGATAAAGAAAACGATGTCAAAATGAAAATCTAAGATGGCGTTTAGATTTTTTTTTGGTTTTTCAATCATGGGTGTCGTTTTCATGGTTTTTGGGGTCGCAGATAAAGAAAATGATGTCAAAGTGGAAATCCAAGATGGCGCCTAGGAAATGTTTGGGTTTTCCATTATGGGTGTCGTTTCCATGGTTTTTGGGGTCGCCAATGACGAAAATGAAATCAAAGATAAAGAAAATGGTGTCAAAGTTTAAATCCAAGATGGCGCCTAGGAAAATGTTTGGGTTTTTCATCATGGGTGTCGTTTTCATGCTTTTTGTGGTTGCTAATTACGAAAATGATGTCAAAATGAAAATCCAAGATGACGTCTAGATTTTTTTAGGTTAATCCATCATGGTTATCGTTTTCATAGTTTACGAAAATGATGTAACAATGAAAATTCAAGATCGTATCTAGGTAAATTTGAAACACCCATAAAAACCACACCTATGCGCCATCTTGAATTTCCACTTTGACATCATTTTCTTTATCAGCAACCTCAAGAACCATGAAAACGACACACCTATGATGGAAAACCCAAACATTTTCCTAGATGCCATCTTGGATTTTCATTTTGACATCATTTTCGTAATTAGCGACGTCAAAAACCATGAAAACGACACCCATGATGGAAAACCATGATGGAAAAACCAAAAAAAAATCTAGACGCCATCTTGGATTTTCATTTTGACATCATTTTCGAAATTAGCGACCACAAAAACCATGAAAACGACACCCGTGATTGAAAACCCAAACATTTTCCTAGGCGCCATCTTGGGTTTAAACTTTGACATCATTTTCTTTATCAGCGACCCCAAAAACCATCAAAACGACAACCATGATTGAAAAATCAAAAAAAATCTAGACGCCATCTTGGATTTTCATTTTGACATCACTTTCTTTATCAGCGACCCCAACAACCATGAAAACGACACCCATGATGGAAAACCCAAACATTTTCCTAGGAGCCATCTTGGATTTTCATTTTGACATCATTTTCTTTATCAGCGACCCCAAAAACCATCAAAACGACACCCATGATTGAAAAATCAAAAAAAATCTAGACGCCATCTTGGATTTTCATTTTGACATCATTTTCTTTTTCAGCGACCCCAAAAACCATGAAAACGACACCCATGACGGAAAACCCAAACATTTTCCTTCGCGCCATCTTGGTCGGTCGCGGGCCTGAGCGGTGTATTTATACTCGCCAACAGACACACAAGAATTACTACGAATATTCTAGAGGGCTATAGAACTGCTTCATAAAAAACATTAACAAAAGAAAAGTAGGTAATTATAAGGTACTTGTACAAAACAAACAAATATGAACCGTATGCCCTAGGCGTACGGTCGAAATTATAATGTTTTTTTATGTAGGGCGTGAATTTGTACCTACCTAACTACCTATCTAACTATAAAACTAATAATAACAGAAAGCACTCGAAATTCCAACGTACACATACTGTAATTTGCGCTATAATCAGCTATTTCATACACTTAGACCGTGTTTGCATTGCAGTTAGGTAGAAAAAAGCCAATTGGATTTTCGAATGACCGATCGGTATAGTGAGGCTGAAATAAATTAGGATACCCTTGCCTCGAGGGCTTAATATTAATAGGCAATTAAGTGGCATTCAAATACAAGGTTGCAAAAAATGGAGCATGTGGACATTTTGATGGTATCTGAATTTAGTCGAGGAAAGATGTACAATTTTCGAGCTCGCTTCGATCGCTCTTGTAGGCTAGTCTATCTTTAATCTTAAGTTTGTCTGTAACTTACCCAAGTAAATCCGGTAGTTTGAAACAATGCTAACCTGTCCACTATAACTGTTAAAATAAAACCGACTTCAAAAAGAAAAAGTGAAAAATAACTTTAGCTTCTGAAGTCGGTGACGTTTGTATGATTGATTTAATTTTTTTGTCACCGACTTCAGAAGCTAAAGTTATTTTTCACTTTTTCGTTTTGAAGTCGGTTTTATTTTTTGCAAAAAAGTTTTTATTTTTCACTTTTTAGTGGTTCACATGGAAAGTGCATACCGTTACAATTACAACAAGCCCAAACACGACTAGAATACATTGTCTCATTATGGAGTTCCGTGACTCTGGGCTTCATCATCAGATCTGATGGTAGAATGGTTCTTATCAAACGCAAATGCTTCACTTGTTGTAGAAAATACCAAAATTGCTGTACGTTATCCTATAAAATTTGAAGACTTCCCTCGATTTCGCCAAGATTCCATCATCAGATCCCGACTTGGCGACTATGGGACCAACTTGGAAGTATACCCTTTCAAACAAAAAAAGAATTTTTCAAATCGGTTTAGGCGTCTTCGAGTAATCGGTGAACATCCAAAATAAAAATAAAAAAATACATACAGTCGAATAGAGAACCTCCTCCTTTTTGGAAGTCGGTTAAAAATTCGCTTCGCTCGCTCTTTAGACTACATTCTCTAGTCTTTGTCTAAAAGTCGATCAAGTAACTCTTGAATGAAGGATCGAAACAATTCAAACATGTCTAAGAAAACTAAGAAAAGGTGTCGAAAAAATATCGAGCTCGCTTCGCTCGCTCAAGCAGCCAACTCACTTACTCTTGTATCCTAACTGTGTAAGACGACCAAGTAAATTTTGTATGAAAGGACAAAACAATTCTAATCTGTCCAAGGCATATTGTTAAAATAGTAAAATTAAAAATAGGTTTAGTCGCACTTTTAGCGCCCCCTTGGCCCGAAAGCTGGCGACGCCCTTGCTTGTACGAGTGATTTCCACACCACACCACCACGAGTGTTCCGTAAAGTAACGCCTGATTTCATTTTATCTTTTTTAGTTTCAAATAAATCTGGATAAGTAACAGGTAAAATAAAAAAAAAAAAACTCCTGTATCCGCGCCATAACCATTCATATACTTACAAGCCATTATTTTAACATTTTTACCATTGCCTGAATTTTCGTACGGGTTTGAATTGCAGTTACAAATCTTGCCCAGGGCGCTAGTAGTGCTAAAACCGGCACTGGTGTTGAGTATTATCCATTTACGTAATAATTGATGTCTGTCTGTCGTTTTGTAAATAATGGCCCTCTTCGAAATCATCTCGCATCGTCAGCTTCAAATATTCGTGATGTACGTCGATGTGTATGTAGTGTGTCACAGTTGATTCGTTTGCTTATTATTTAGAGGCTTGGGAACTTGACCCACTGACATATTTCAGTCAAGGTTTTTCACAATTGTGTGCAAATGCAGCCTCGGCGCGGTCGACTCGTGTCCTGCCCATGCCGGCACGAACTTTGTGCATCCGGTACATCGTGGCGTGGTTATCTATCACATTACTCGAGACTTACGCAGCTTAGCACTTACGTCTCAAGGTGCACAGCTGCACCGCGTTCAGCGTTGTCTGAGATAATCATCTTGTGTCACCCTTTGTTCGACTACCTACATCGTTAACATTATTTATTCATAATGCACAAACAGTGCAGCTCGGCTCAACTGTGATGGCTTTCGAACTTGATTCACGTCTCTATTACTCAACAAATCGTCTCTACGAATCAAGCGATTGGGCTTACTTTACTAGTGATTCCAAGAAGCGCTCATCAGGAGAATACGGCCTGCGCGGCTGCGGCGCGGCGGCACCCCTCACCCCGTGCTCCCCCCTCCGCTTCTCTGTAAACACTGGAAATCTGGAATGCGATCACTCGATCAGTCACGTGTGCCCCACAGCCGACACCTGGCTATGGACCAGCAGCACTAGCCGAGTTCAAACATCTGCACCAACAGCACCGACCAAGGAGACGGGCGGACGATTACCTACGTGCTTTGTGGACAGCATCATGCAATAGCAAGGTGCTATCCATAGAACTTGAACACGTTATGATATATTACTAGGTATTTAAAGTTACGAGTCGATTGTCTTCTAAAAACATAACTGGGCTCCGGTTGATACCTACTTATTGTTTATTCGTATTGCACGATGTAGGTAGCTACAATGACTTGTTTGTTATGTATAGATAGACAGATGTTTCTGGGGCTGGGGACACGTGTCGTGACTCATTTTGGTCCTCTCATAATAATGGCGTAGGCAAACCGAGCCGAAACTGCAAACACAAGATTACCGAATAATCAGCTTCCGTACGTCAGGTGCAGGCGAACAGCAGCAGCGCAGAAACAATTAGATGTTAATTAAGATTGCAAGAAACGTTGAATAGGTACCTACTAATACAAGAAAAACGTCAGCAAGTCTCGGAGAAATTACCTTTGTATTGTACGAGTACCTGCTCGAAGCAAAAACTCGCGGCAGCCGGCCGGACCACAAAATAGCCGGACTAACAATTATACACGCGCACGAATTACAGCGAATACTGAGAATATTTCCAGAAAACACAATCAAAGCACCAGTGAATTCTCTGAGATGTTTATCTCTGATGTTATGTCTGTCTCCGAAAGAATTATACACTTGTCTTTTGTTTAGAGAATGTTTTATACAGTAAACCACTGTTTACTGTTGCAGAGTAGGATCATGTACCTACTTACCTGTCGTTACCTTTCCTTACGGACCTCAACATTCAATTAACAAATAAATGCGTGAAAACCGAAATCATAGAATGACTTTATAAAACACGAGAGTAAAATTGTAAGTAGGGAAGTAGGTACAATGAGTGCTAAACAGTACACTTCTAAAATAGTTCAGTAGAGTAAAACTGATAACTTGATATCATTTTGATAGTACCTATATGGTCCGTACTTGCTCGCAATAATATGTCACAGTTTGACCGTTTTGTTGTCTCTCCGGCCTGCAGCCGGCAATTGGGAATGGTGCTCAATGACAGCCGTGGCCCGTCTTCATAGAACACTTGTGCGTCTCTCAAAGAAACGGCCCGTTTCGAACGGGTTACCTACATAATGTCGACGGTCACTGTATCGACAACGTTCCATCGACGGGTCAGGTTCGAAATATTCTTACTTATCTCTCACGCATACTTAATTGAAGTTTGAACTGTATACGTATTATTTGAGGAGTCTCGCATATTTATGTAGGTGTAGGTAAGTACCTACTTATAATGATACGCACAATGAACTGGCAACGACTGACGTTTATTTGAAAGGTTGTACATAGAAGAGTTTAGATGTCGCTACTTATCATATTTTGTTATACATTTCAACATCCCCACTTAACAAAATAAAAGAAACATCCTACATATAACAATATATCCACTACATATCATTTTTATCAAATAAACCGAACATTCCTAAGAAATTATAATGTTTCATTTTACATAAACCCTTAGTAAGTAGATCTGCGGGCATCTCTGAAGTCGACAAGTATTCAATTTTTACAATTTCATTAGCTACTTTCTCTCTACAAAAATGGTACCGCACATCTATATGTTTGGACCTTTTGTGGTGAACAGGATTGGCTGAGAGTTTGTGGGCTGACTGATTATCATTAAATATTGGTATAGTATAAGTTACATTAGTTAATTCGAATAATAAATTTCGCAAATATACAGCCTCTTTACAACATTCTGAAATGCCCATATACTCAGCCTCCGTGCTGGACAGTGCTACAGTAACTTGTTTCTTAGTTTCCCAAGAGATTGCACAATTTGACAGCCTAAAGAAATATCCTGTATAAGATCTCCTATCAATTACATTACTGGCCCAATCTGCATCTACAAAAGCTTCTAACTGATTATTACCACTAGCTGAAAACTTTAAACACAAAGATTTAGTTTTCTTTAAGTATTTTAGAATCCTCTTTGCATAGGCCCAATGTTCTGTAGTATAGCAATTGTTGAATTGGCTTAGAAAATTTACAGAAAATACAATATCAGGACGTGTGAGCACAGCTATATACATAAGCGAACCAATCAGTTTCTGATAAGGTAAATTTTTGTCACAATTCTCACTTTTAGTTAAATTCAGTTTAGGTTCAATTGGTGTATCTGCAAACTTACAATCAGAAATATTAAACTTTAACAGTAATTCATCAATATATTTCTCTTGATTTAAAGTTATAGTACCATTCTCTTTATCCATTGCTACATTCATACCTAAACAATTTTTAAGACATCCCAAGTCTTTCATTTTAAATTTGGATGACAAACTTTCTTTTAACAAATCTGTTTCCTTTTGATTATTTGAAAATACAAAGAAATCATCGACATATAATGCAATAATGATCTTTACATTTTTATCCATTTTTGTGAACAAACATGGTTCTAATTTACATTTTTTATAACCTAAGGATTGCAACAAATCATCAACTCTCTTATACCATGCCCTTGATGATTGTTTTAGGCCATAAATAGCACGTTTTAAACGCAAAACCTTGTTCACATTATCATCACTAACCTGAAAACCTGGTGGCTTCATCATATACACATTTTCATTTAAGAAACCATTTAAAAATGCAGTATCTACATCCAAGTGACAAATATCCAAATGAAGCTGAACTGCTAAAGCGAATAACAATCTCAAACTAGAATGCCTAACTACAGGTGAAAAACATTCATCAAAATCAATGCCTGGCTTTTGGGTGAAGCCTTTAGCAACTAGCCTGGCTCTATACCTGACATTATTATCATTATCAATCTTTCGCTTAAAGACCCATCTACATGGTACAACAGTGCCACTGTGAGGAACATCCACTAACTCCCAAGCATCATTGTCTTCAAATGATTTAAATTCACTTTGGATAGCTAATTTCCACTGTTCACTTTCTGGTCCCCTCAACGCTTCATCTAGGGATATTTCACTTGCACTTGTTTCACTGCTTTGACCTACACACACAACACCAAAACCGTAACGATCAGTCTGCTTGCGTAGACGCTTAGCAGGCTTCTCCACAGGCAACTCGGGAGAGAGCCCTGGCTGAGACGAAAGCTGTGGCCTGGCTGGCACAGGCTCCGCAGGTTCAGCCGCTAGTAAGTCCTCGGAGTCCTCAAAGCCCTCTTCATCATTGCTGTAAGTTTCTCTTTTGGGGCTCAGTACCTCTTCCTGCTCCTGATCTTTCTCTGTTTTTGTGCGCTTCATGTTCCCCACTTCTTGGGTACATTCTTCTCTTTCTCCTTTCATAGGAAAGATATCATTAGTGCCCTCACTAATATCAATGTGTATCACTTCTTGCTTCTGGTCAATCCCCTCCTCAATCACAACAATATCCCTTGCTATTGTTACTTTGTTATTTTTGGGATTGTAAACTCGGTAACCTTTCACATTGTTTGAGTAACCAACAAGAATACACTCATTTGATTTTCTGTCCAATTTTAATCGTTTTTCTTTTGGTATGTGTACCATAGCCTTACTTCCAAAGATACGTAGATTACTGACATCTGGCTTAGCCCCGGTCCATATCTCTATAGGCGTCTTGTTGTCCAATCCTGATGCGATTGACCTGTTACGCAGATAAACTGCAGTGTTTACTGCTTCTGCCCAAAAAGGTTTTGCTAATCCTGCATCGAATAACAAACATCTCGCTTTTTCTACAACTGTACGGTTGTACCTTTCGCAGAGACCATTCTGTTCCGGTGTATATGGGCAAGTTTTTTGATGTACAATTCCGGCCAATTGCAAGAAATTTTCAAATTCCTTACTGCAGAATTCTGTACCATTGTCTGTCCTCAACACTTTCAGCTTTCTGCCTGTCTGATTTTCTACTAATGTCTTGAATGCTTTAAAAATTGAAAATACTTCATCTTTGGTCTTTAAGAAATACACAAATGCCATCCGACTAAAGTCATCGACGAACAACAAAAAATATTTCATTCCTCCAATAGACCTGGCTTCCATAGGTCCACAGACATCTGCGTGCACCACCTCGAGAAGTTCCTCGCCTCTGTTGCCAACATGACTGAAAGGCAGTCTGGATTGCTTTCCCTCACAACACACAATGCAGCTAGTCTTACTGACCTGAGCCTTGTCCGAATATGACATACCTTTTACAGCACCATCCCTCATCACATTAAGGTCTTTGCTGTTCAGATGGCCAAATCTTCTATGCCATACACTTCCGGACACTGAAGTCAACAAACAATCTATTTGCTTGATTCTCAATTTGTATACACCTCCAACCACATCTGCGATTGCTACAAGTTCATTATTTTGGTTATAAATATAACAGTGCTTCTCATCAAATGCCACATTGTTTCCTTTGCTCACTAACTGGCTGACTGATAGTAAGTTCGTAGCCAAGTTTGGTACATATAACACTCCCATAACTGTAATCTCGTGCTCGGTTTCTCCAACAGGAGTAGTTATTTGGACATCTCCACTGCCTCCAACAGGAATTTTCGTCTTATCGGCGATAATAATGTCTCGCACTTGGTGTTGATTTGTTGCGTTCAACAACCAATCCTTGTTTGACGTTAAATGACAGCTGGCACCACTGTCGATGTACCAATCTGTTTGATTAAAGTTACCGCTGAGAAAGATTGCACTAAATGCATTAGATTCCTTGTTATTAGTGTTTAATTTGCATTTATTCATGAAATGTCCAATTTGTTTACACTTGAAACATTTGATCTTGACATTTGACTTGTCGTTGACGTTACGCGATGTCGATTGTCTATGCGTTTGTTTCTTTTCTTTGTGCTGCCAACTTTTCGACGCAAACGCATTCTGTGTTGAACTCGTACCAACTTCACTGCCATCCTCCATATCCAGTAATTTCGACTTTATGGCGTCGGCCGTTAACTCAATACCTGAATGCTCAACCGCCATGATCATCGGCTCAAATTTTTCAGGCAATCCTGCTAACAACAAGGACCCGACCCACTCGTCACTTATCTTGAATCCTGTATTGTTCAATCGCTGGCTTGTTTCTAACAATGAAGTGACATATTGAGACATAGAATCACAATTTTCACGCCGAATTGAAATGAGGTTACGAAGTAATCCGATGCGCCGCGTGTAACCATTATCATCAAACAGTTTTTTCAGCTTCTGCCATAGCCCCATTGCAGTTGATTCACTTTTTATATGCACGAATAAACTGGGATCTATAGTTAAAACTATTTTTGCTTTCGCTTTCGCGTCGTTCGGATCATCGTCGGTCGTGATGCATTGTTGCATGCCTTCCAATACGAGATAGTTCTCCACAGCAAACGCCCAATCCTCGTAATTTTCTCTTCCCTTTAGCTTTGCGATACTAGCAATAAGGTTTGTCGACATTTTTGCACTATATTTTCACCAATAAACTTTAAACTCGCGTGATTAGCCCATAACCTATAATGATACGCACAATGAACTGGCAACGACTGACGTTTATTTGAAAGGTTGTACATAGAAGAGTTTAGATGTCGCTACTTATCATATTTTGTTATACATTTCAACACTACTTCATTTTCAACGTCGAAGTTATTGAGGACATGTCAGGCGCTCAGCCGACGTGCGACGCCTCTCGCCAATATTGCCAATGTTTCTGAATATACGAGTAGGTCAGTACGTTTCAGCTTTGGTGCGTCCCAATTGTTTGAGTGGTGTGGTGACAGCCTCGTCGCGTGACTGTGGCCTGCCTCGTGTATGTTATGTTGCACGCGCCAGCAGGGGGCGCCGCATGCAATAGACCGGTGGGTATGGCCGCGACCAAGACGGTTGGTGCTTTGTCGATGAATGATGATGATGATGAAACTGGTCCCAAGTCCAACCATCTCGTACGTTGTTTCCGAGCCGATGTTAGGTATCGCCGCTTGGGCGGAACCTGAGACGCGCTCGCAACCCTACGGAATTGGAATTGAACCAACAATAGCTATTGAGATCCATTCAGCAGACACTTGTCGGATTTCGATTGAGGTTGACGACTGGTTTCTCAACTCGAGCCACTTAGGTACCGTCGGGAACAATATTATTATTATGCAAAGTAGGAACCGGTGGCGCGGCATGTGGTGATGTGGCGTACTGTAGTGTACGCTAATCATGCGACGCGCGACGTGAGCTTTGATCGACGTGGCGCCGGCGCCGCCCGCGCGCCGGACGGCTGCAGGCACGCCACACGCGTCCCTTCGCTTATGCACAGTATGTTTGTGTGGCTCCTTTAATGCTCAGTCCAGCTGATTTGCGCATTGTCGAGCACGCGGTGACGCGGCGGGACTTCCTAAGTTCGTCCGCGGCCTGTATGAAAGTGTGTGACGGATGGTGGCGGCGCGGCCTCCTTATCTATGTAAGTAGAAGTACCTGTACCTAGCTAAAGCAACGTAACTTCATTAAGATAAGTTCAAAGTGAGTGCTGAAGGGCTCCTTCTCCCGCGACCCCTCACCCCGCATCCCGCACCCAGCACCCCGCACCCAGGGCTGGAAATGTGACACAATCATACGAGCTTTGTGTCACTCTTGTGCAATGAGGAGCAGTGTGTGAGGCGTGTCAACAACTACAACACGGCTGTAGCGATGTCATGGTCGCAACTGGTTCTGGCAACTGTCTGCAACAGATCGGTTGCACTATTCTCGGGAGATGGAAACCTTTCGCTCTGGCTGTCTGTGTCGCTTGGTTGTCTGTGGCGGCGGCGTGCGGCGACGCTCACGCGATCATCTCTGCAACGTATCCGTAGGAGAAGAGAGCACGCGACGAGAGCGAGCGCCGCGTGTCACTTGTGTCGCTGTGGGCTCAGAGGAGTGCCGAAGTCACGGTGTGCTGTGTGTCAGGGTCAGCGGGACGCGCGGGTGAACGCCCGCCGCGCGCCGCTCCTTGCACTACACTACAATACACTCACAGCTCATAGTCACAGAAACTTCACTATCACCAAGGTTTATTGCATCTTGCTTGTGCTCTGACAATATGATTAGGAGTTCACATTAGTTACGACTCAAGATCAACCGTAATAACTGATCCATAATGAACTCATTCTTTGCAGGATTCTAGTACATGGGTACCTACTTGGTTCTTAAAATAAGTGTAATCTGTACTGCTTATGTACAGTGATATCTGTTCACAGTGTTCACAGTGTGAACAGGAGGGCTGTTCTCTTTATGCGATAGCAAGGAGTGTACGAATATGATGGTCCCTCAGCGCAGGCGCAGTGCGTGGGCTGCGGGCGGGGTGGCGGGGGGAACGGGGAGCGGGCACGCACATCTTAGTGCGCTGCTCTCGCTCCTTACCCATTAACGTATGACGGTGCGACACATTGCGCCGAGGTCGGCGACCTCAGCACCCAAATCTTTACAATAACATCCAGCAACATTTCGAAATTGTTCTGATAAAAAGCCGAAATTTTCCAAAACCACGAAGGTCCACCCTTACAAAAATAAAGTACCCCTCGGAAGTTCACGAGCTCTGGATAAATCAAAGGTCAGGACAAATTCGGACGTTTGGCAATCCTTTACCTACCTTTGCGTTATTTATAAACTAGTGACCCGCCCCGCCCCGCCCCGCCCCGGGTAGGTAGGTATACCTCTAATCTAAAATTGATTATAATTAATTTAAACTAGGAAGTGAGACAACAGAATACCTCAAATCTAAAATTAATCTATAATTAATTTAAACTAGGAAGTGAGACAACAGAAGGTACTCGTACCATTAACAATATTGTTAATCCTACCAACAGCAAGGTATCTTCTTGCACTCCATTAGTTCGTAAAAAAGGGCCTCAGCAGAACTCTTCAAAATTATTCCACCAAAATATCAAAGGCATTTCTTCCAAATTATTAGAAATTGAATTGTATTTAGAGAAAAGTATGTTTGACGTTGTTGGCTTTACTGAACATTGGTTAAAGGATTACCAAATGCTTATTAATTATGAGAATTATATGGTGGGTAGCTGCTTCAACCGTAAATCTATGCTGCGTGGGGGTTCCCTAATATTACTGAAAAATTGTGTTAAATAATTATAAGCAACGTGCTGACATAGTAGGTCTTTCGGTTGAACATTGCGTCGAACTGTCCTGTGTTGAGCTAGATAAGCATGTAGTTGTGTGTGTGTACAGACCCCCAAACTATCAAAACTTTTCCTTATTTGAATCAATAATGGAAGATGTCCTGGCAAAACTTACAGCCAGTAATAAATCTACAATTATTTGTGGTGACTTCAATATCAATGTTTTAGAAGATAATTCAAATAGCAGTCGGTTATTGAATCTTTTTAAGTCATTTGACTCGACTTGACCTCAAGAGTCTTATCCCCCAATTAGGTCACAAGCTTCCTGGGCAAGAACTGGAAAAAGCCGAAGTATTTGCAATGCATTTGAATTCTGTATTCAAACCCAACGAGAGCATTGCAGATGAGCGCCATATTGATGCAATATTAGAACAAGATCTGCAGATGTGTCTGCCCATTAAGCCAACAAGTCTTTTTAAGTCATTTGACTTGACTAACGTTTTTATAGAACCCACTCGAGTCACGCCTTCTTCTGCTACTTGTATAGATAATGTTTTCTGCGATTGTGAATACTTAGATGGAGCCGTACTAAATAGTCTGCCGCCTGACCATAGCGGACAAACTGTAACTTTCAGGTGTAATACATCATTGCAAAAAGTTGATAATATATTAAATTTAGACCTATAACTTCTAGTAAATTATTAAGTGTTATGAGCCATGACAATATTAGTATAAATCAATTCTATGATCATTTCTTTTCAATTGTTCACACTGAATTCAATAAAACTTTTGAAAAGAAGACCAAAAGCATTTGCCCTAAATTTATATTTAGTGATTGGGCAACTAGAGGTATCAGAAAAAGTAGGGAAACACTGTTTGAGCTTTATGGTCATAAGCCTTATGCAAACACTGAAACTTTTAACAACTATGTTGCTAAGTATTCAAATATTTTTAGAAATTCATGCAAGATTGCCAAAGCCCTGCACATTAGCAACAAGATTAAAACAGCAGAAAATAAAAATTAAGACAGTTTGGAAAGTCATAAATAGCGAGACTAACAGGAAGAAAGTACGTAATACTAGCTATACATTAGATACAGTATGTGGTCCTAAAAGCTCTAATCAGGAAGTAGCTCAGGAATTTGTAAATTTCTTTGCCGATATACCGTTAAAAACTACGGAGGCTCTAAATTCCTCTTCTGAAGTCTCAATTGGTTTATTAAAAGCGAATGTATCTGGATGCCAGGCTTAGTTTAAATTTAAACACAAACCCGATGACAGTTGTTAAAGCTTTCCGGCAAATAAAAATCAAACTGACCGAAGATCTATTGGGAATGTCTATCAAAATTTGTACTTACATACTTGAGACTATAGCTCCATACTTAGCTTTAATTTTTAATTTGTGCGTAGACCAAGGAGTTTTCCCTGAATTAATGAAATACAGTAAAGTCATACCGCTTTTCAAATCCGGGGATAGTAAAGATACTAATAATTATAGACCTGTATCCGTGTTGCCAGTTTTTAGTAAGGTGTTCGAAAAGGTAATGCTTAATCAAATGCTCAATCATTTCAACACCAACAGAATCTTACACGATCAACAGTATGGCTTCACCAAGGGACGTTGTACAACTGACGCCGGTGTAACCTTATTAAAGCACATATTCATGGCGTGGGAAGAGTCCCAAGACGCTGTAGGAATATTTTGTAACCTCTCCAAAGCACACAAACACATTGCTTTTGAAACTTGAGCATTACGGACTAGGTAAACTTGAACTTAGTTTGGTAAAATCTTATTTAAGTGATAGACTGCAATATGTTCAAATAAATGGTGTTAATTCACAGGGCTTTAAAGTAAAAATGGGGGTTCCGCAAGGCTCAATATTGGGTCCTTTCCTCTTTTTAGTATGTATAAATGATCTACCCTATTTACTCAAAAACCAACCTCAAAATATGGTATTATTTGCCGATGACACTTCCTTATTTTGACGTGAATAATGCCTTACTTGAAGTCCCTAATTGGTTCACAGCAAACAATTTGGTATTACTTAAATGAAAAAAAAAACTAAATGCATAAGATTTGCTTTATCGAATGTTAAAATTTGTGAAAGAAAGAAAGAAAGAAAAAGCATTTATTAGCCCGCACAGGACAAACACATCAAAAATATCAGTATAAAACTTACTAATAAAACTTACACAGAAAAAACAAACATATATTAAAAAATTAAAAGAAACGAAACTCGTCCTGTACGAGGCCAAAAGGCTCCTATCTCAGCATGGTGCTGTAACATTAAAAAAAAAACGTCAGCGCTGGTAATATTGAATAAAGAGAAACTCGAATTCGTAGATAAAACGGTTTTCCTGGGGCTTACGCTTGATTCAAGGCTTCAATGGGGTTCTCATTTAACATCTCTTGCGGGGCGCTTAAGTTCAGCAGCATATTATTATGCCATTAGGAAAATCCGTCAATTGACTGATGTAGATACCGCTAGACTAGTCTATTTTAGTTACTTCCATAGCATAATGTCTTACGGCATTTTGCTGTGGGGACGGGCTGCTGATATTGAGTCTATATTTATTCTGCAGAAAAGAGCCATCAGAGCCATATACAATCTTCGTAGGCGCGATTCTCTAAGGGAACTGTTTAAGGAAATTAACATCATGACTGTATATTGTCAATACATCTACGAAAACATAATGTATGTCAGGAAAAATCTGCATCTTTTTGGTAAAATAGGTGACAGACACAATTACAGTACTAGAAATAGAGACCAATTAGTTCAGCCAGGCTTCAGACTCGCTAAAGTAGACTCGTCTTTCATGGAGTACTGTTTGAAATGCTATAATAAAATTCCACAAAGCATTCTTGAACTAAATGAAACCAAATTTAAAACATGCATTAAACGCAAACTGTGTAAGCAAGCATATTACAAATTGGACGATTATATCGCTGATAAAAATGCTTGGCTCAATGCCGGTCCTGCTCCACAAGGACAGGGGCGCATATATGGATAGCGCTAATTTGTGTTGTTGGAGCTGCTGAAGATTGTACAACTATCTTTGCATTGTATAAATTCAATATCTTTAGTATTATATAACCTCATATCCCATATTGTGTGAGTGCTATGTACTAGAATGCTATCATTCGCTGGAAACCCACGTTTTTATTTTTTTGATTTGAATGTGCCTTGGCGGTTAAGAGTATGTCATGCTCACTCAAATGTCCCGCTGATGGTGGCGCGTGTGTCGGGTCATTTAGTTCCCTTCAAAATGGTTGAGTTGAATGGTGCTGAGACCCTACTCTCGTAACGTTTCGTCCATACGGACGGATCTATCCGCGTCTCTCACACGCACTCGTCTGCAGACGTGCGCGAGAGAGACGGATAGATCCGTCCGTATGGACGAAACGTTAGGGAGTAGGGCCTCTGATACATGCGTCATGTTCGTGAACGGGCGCTGTCGGTTGGGACTGGTCAGCTCTTGATTGCCACGGGTTTTTTTTATTTTATTAATTATTTTTTTTGAAATGTTATGTTTGTTTTAACTATGGACACTTTTATCGTGCACATCTTGCTACATTATTCTCACATAATGCACCATCTCAACAGGAATGATGTAACCAAGATTTTGTAACAACATTATGATTTAAAGAGTGTCCATGGAGTTTCTTGTCCGTTCGTCTCCATAGAGATCTACGCTAGGGAATGGGCAACTACAGTACTTTCACAGTTTTTATGTCTTGTGACTGGGACTGTAGCTACATTTAATTTTCATCTTTGTTTCGACAATTCAAAAGCGCCTGTAACTGGCCTACTTGAAATAAATGCTTTGATTTTGATTTTGAATCTATAGTCGATGACTTATGAAGGATGGATCATGGATCATGGTGGTCATGTGACACTTCATATAGGTAGCATACTTTTCCATTGAAATCACCTTCTATTGCAGTTTCCGCCAACTTTCTGTGTTCAAGGTACATCTAGAAAATTTTGGAGGTACACTAGGTACAGTCGAGGACTTTAATTGATAAGTCACTTTCACTACTTTCCAATTTTGCACTAAGTATATAAATTCACAAGTACGAATATTCCCGATTAAACCCGAATTGTATTACACGACTAAAACACAAATAGTAGTAAGTGGCTCATCAATTAATGTCCTCGACTGTACACAAAAGAAAACAAATCTTATACTTTTCCTGTTCTAAGTCTAACACACAATGTCTGCACTTATTGTTAGCCGACTGCGACGAAGCCAGGAAGGTTATATGTTTTCCTTTCGCAGGCCTGCTGGTTCGAATTTCTTTTCAAATAAGCAGTTCCTTTATACTTGTGTTAAGTTATTTTCCTATGTTCTCTCGTACATCAATTTGAAAGTCTTTTATATATTCAGCGGCTTCGTCATGCTGCATGCTGTCACCTTCGTAGAACAAAACGTTGAGCCGCTGAAGCTTGCAGTTTGCTGTGTACTATAGTACATATACCTGTGTAGTGTGCGCCCTTCACTTGTGTTCAAGTCAGACGTTATTATTTGGCGGAGTAAGCAAGCAGGCTGCTTAGTAAGTAGGTGACGTCAGGCGCTCGTCTCATTCTGCAATATCGAACGAGCTCGACGACCTCGGCTTCGGCACGCTTTGGACGAATACGCAAACGCGAAACAAATGCCATCAGCTTTATTGTTAATTCGTCACTCGACCATACAGGGTGTGTGAACCACCTCATCACAAAGCTGTTAAGCAAACATTCTGTACATCAAACTAAGTCACAACTTTTTTTTTTGAGGTTATAAATTAAATTGGTTATAAATTTTTATGTTTTGTTGTAGAACTCAATGTAACGCACTTAAAACATTGTGCTGATGGATGGATTGAATAGTACGGGGGTCGTGGAGCTGTTAAAATCTTACAAAAAAAACTTGTATTTAAAAAAATCTTGCCAAAAAGTTATAACTTGGACCCCAATACCCCATATCCTAATACCTGGGAACCTTCCAGTTACGGAGATATCCCCATATCTCCGTAACTGGAAGGTTCCCACTGGGAATGCAATCCGGACTATCCGTGATCCGAAAAATCCGGACTTCGCCACATTTTTACTCGACTTTCAAATCCGGATTTGAAAATCGAATCCGGATTTTCTGAATAATAAGATATTGTTATTCGTGGGCTACATTTTCGCGCGAATATTCGAAAATTTGCTCATAAGCCGAAAGCCTGAAACTGATATTTCACTTGGAGGCCGCTTACAAGCATATTCAGTGCATTCAATTTCGATTCAGAGCGAGCTTTTTCCGCAGCAGGTATTGAGTGTAATCAAATTCGTAGCAGGTTAAACGATAACACTTTAGATGCCTTATTGGATTTTTCAACAGCAACTTGCCTTGAAATATAAACATGTGGAATCTGAGGTACCATACTACAAGTATGTGCCCGACCCAGTTCTCAAGAAAAACCATGTCACGTTGTACTAGGATCACCTATTATTAATTTATTATTGACAGGACTACTGTCGCCAATAAGCCGGACATAGCGGATAGACCGATCAGCATGGCGTTATAAAATAATAAATAATCTTTCCACGCCACACAATTCCCAAACCACTGTAACTCCTGAAAGCCAGAATCAACAGTGGCGACCACCAGAAAAGCGCCGAGACAATGAAGCTCAACGAAGTCCCAGAGAATTAATTTAACTGCCTTGGATCCTGCAACGAAATTAATCAGCAAGTATAGGAAAAAACCGTAATTTCCACTTCCCTCCATATCAGCAGGAGACAGAACGAAGCAAGGCCAATAAGCACAATGGGACCTTTACAACTGGGATAGGCCCAAACGACGGCGACGAATGTCTGTCGAGGCTTTCTTTAGGTGGTTGGATCAAGGGCCTTTTTCGGGAGGCAGTACTCCTCAATATGGCCCGTATGGTGAGGAGGTTCCTATCTCTGGATCCCCGGTAACCACTGGTGGTAGCTTGAACCCTGCTCCCGACACCGGCGGACACAATTTTTTTTTTTTAAAGAATTAAAAGAATGTAAAATATAAATTTACAAAGAACATAATGGCTATAAAACGAAACCAACCAAGGTATTGAATTTGAATTATTTCAAATGACAAAAGTTTAAAAAATCATATGATTTAATTTTCCTGTGTTTATATTTTAACCCATTCACACAAAAATAAGAAACATCGTATAATAAACGAATATGGGCAAATTTGTTTATTTTCATGAAAAATCCGTAAAAACCGGATAATCCGGATTAGACCAAAAATCCGTTCCTTAAAATCCGGTATTTGAAACTGAACGGATTTGCATTCCCTAGTTCCCAGGTATGGTGTAGAACAAAAAAATGATCGCAATGATGGGAAGAACAAGTGCCTTTCGTCTTCGTGAAGAGGTGTTTTACACCTTTATGTAGGTACGTTCTGTTCTGAGAACTCAAATTCAAATTCAAATTCAAATAATTTATTGTGGATCTGAGACGTATGAACGTGTTCCTAACATCTATGTTCGTGCTCTTGCGTGAGTTCATGACCGGACCAGTTACAAGTCGGCCAACATTATGTTTCTAGGCTTGCACAAAGCTGAATGGACCAGCGAAACCTTGCACAAAGCTGAATGGACCAGCGAAACCTATAGATATTCTCGGCGGGTGCGGGTCGATACATTTGGACCAAGTGTGAGCAGACCCTTTAAGATTGATCCCACCAAAAACATTTTCATGTAAAATGTTGCCAAGACGAGACTATAGGTACTCGCACTGTCAAAAAGTTATCAGATCTCATGTAGAGCCAGGCTTCTAACTCTACATGCCCTAACTCTACAAGGTATAACTTCACAAACTCTACACCTTTCAATACATTCACATGGGCGTAAGGTGAAAAATGTATCAACTGTTCATTACTTTTCTGTAATACAATAGTTCTCGTAGTAACGACACGGGCAAGCGCTTCGAGAAAAGGTATGTAGTGCCCTACTGCCCTTGCGCTTCGCTTGGCTCGTCTTGTTAAAACTGGTAGTTGAGACTGCAGTATTGCACTTTTCGATATGAGTGATATTACGCTCTTCTGCTTGTGAAAGAAACTGCTTAGTATCACATTGTCAAGCCGGAAATGCTCGAGATGTTTATGTCGCACAAAGTTGATCTGGAACGCAGCACACGGCTGGTTATTCTATAACTTTGTTTGGTCATAATCACACATTTGATAGTTTTATTAAAAGCTGTTTTTTCGTGTACGAAGGTATGCATTAAATATGTGCCTCGGTATAAGTATTTAAATAGCATGCGCAGCCGCGGTTCCACCTCTTGCAATTTGTAAAACAATGCAAGTTACACTAACACTGCGCACTGCAGACGTTACAACAACCGGGGTTGCGGGACTGTTCAAAAGAGATACCGCGGCCCCGGAACGTAAAGGGCGAGGAAGGAACATGGATGGGTTTTAGTCAGTAAAAGTCTGACACTCCCTCCCGCTCCGCCCAGAGAAGTCATTTGATGATTTCCCGTCCGAAACAAACGAATAGAAACGTCGTTGTTTTCCTTGAAGATCAGTGGAAAAAACAAAGTAATATTGTTTAATTGATCTTTGTACCGTTTAAATACCGCAATTAAATACCTTTAAGGTGACGAGCAGTTTAGCAGCAGGTGAATAATCTTGCATATTGTGTAATGTCGCATGAGCTCGTGTCGACTGTGGAGGTATTCTGTAACGAGTGAGCGACGCCGACTGATCCCAGGCACTCTGTAAACTAGCCTCCAATGTTATGTAGTCAACAATAACGACATACTAGTATTAATTACTGTTGAAAAGTATTCTGTAATCTCAAAACTCAGAACAATGTTGGATTCAGATCAGATAATGTTGAACAGGTCACTAATATTTGATTGTATGTGAATACCACAGTGGTCCGTTATCAGTCGGCATTCAGTGAACACCTGGCTCATTGAGCTCGCTCGACATCCACAATGAACCATTCACCACAGTTAGATAAAGTAGTGTCATGTTCTCAATATGCGCATGTCGCGATAACGCAACTATTTCTCGTCTGACCGCCCGCGCAACCTGAGCCCGTCCGG
Source organism: Xestia ashworthii (assembly GCA_950022955.1). Taxonomy (NCBI): domain Eukaryota; kingdom Metazoa; phylum Arthropoda; class Insecta; order Lepidoptera; family Noctuidae; genus Xestia; species Xestia ashworthii. The sequence goes on along the minus strand of OX465559.1, from coordinate 464,281 downwards.
CATGAACGCCGTGACTGTCACCCTCCTGCGCACTGCAGGACTGCAGGCGCTACCGATAACGTGCCCGACTGCCCGACTCACACAAAGACTGCTTCTGTACTCCTCCACATTACCAGTTCACATTCTATCGTTATCACTTTACTGATTTCATCAAAGCATCCTTGTCTCCCGCAAATCGCATCTTCCGATAAGAGCCGGGAGTGACTGTAATCTTATTGTAACTTGTATCACTTGTGAATGATATGCGAGCGCGAGGTCGTCGGGTTATCTACTTATCTGCATACACAGTTATTTTAAATGGGTTATATTAAAATGCTTGCACTTTCATTGATAGACTACTGTTAGGCTAAATAATTAAATCAATAATCTAAATAATTTATTGATTAATTAAGTAAAATTTATTTATACCTTAACTTAGGGTTTGTAGATTTTCATATTTTAGTTGCATAAGCGTAGCTGCCCCCTGCCGCGAGGTGTCGTTGACGATGTGGTTGCGCTTTCCGCAGATGTACAGCGGCGCGCTGCTGGCGACGGCGGCGCGGCTGGCGTGGGACCCCAGCACGTACACGTGGTTCCGCTTCCTGTGCGCGCCGCAGTACCGCGTGTCGGCCGCCTACGTGTTCGTGGCCGGCGTGTGGCTGGCCGCGCTCGTGTACCTGGCCGCGGCTGCCGCGCAGCGCCGCGCACGCACCTGTCTGCACGTCGTCAGTATTATATCACATCACCTGCCAATCACCATTATCATTAGCTACCCTTATCCAGCTGCTACCCGCCACTACCCGCCACCCTGCGCCCTGCTGAGATCGCCACTCCACTCAGCTTGAGGGCACTTCACTTCAGCTTGCTTATTCTGTGAGCAACTTTGGCTCTCTGCTGCATCACCTCGTTCTGGGTTCGATCCCTCAGAGATACTCCAAGCGTAGCCCGCTTACACATCAGTCAGCACGGACTCGTTTATGTTCATGCTCCTGTGCTTCTGTAGCGGTAGTACCAACGCATGCTGCTGTATCGAAGATGTGGCAGCACGCTCTATTTCTCGCTCTAGAAAATGACGCTTCTGAGCGACAGAAAAGGACAAGAGCATGGAAAAATGCGATTCCGTGCTGGTAGATATGAGTCAACCCTTATAAAGCAGCCCATCGTGAGTGAGCACGTTTCGGCCTAGTACCTACGAGTAGGTAAGTCACCTTACCATTCGGTTTTGGCCTAGTACGAGTAGGTAAGTCACCTTACCATTCGGTTTCGGCCTAGTACGAGTAGGTAGGTCACCTTACCATTCGGTTTTGGCCTAGTACGAGTAGGTAAGTCACCTTACCATTCGGTTTTGGCCTAGTACGAGTAGGTAAGTCACCTTACCATTCGGTTTTGGCCTAGTACGAGTAGGTAAGTCACCTTACCATTCAGTTTCGGCCTAGTACGAGTAGGTAAGCCACCCTACCATTCGGTTTCGGCCTAGTACGAGTAGGTAGGTCACCTTACCATTCGGTTTTGGCCTAGTACGAGTAGGTAAGTCACCTTACCATTCGGTTTTGGCCTAGTACGAGTAGGTAAGTCACCTTACCATTCGGTTTTGGCCTAGTACGAGTAGGTAAGTCACCTTACCATTCGGTTTCGGCCTAGTACGAGTAGGTAAGTCACCTTACCATTCGGTTTCGGCCTAGTACGAGTAGGTAAGTCACCTTACCATTCGGTTTCGGCCTAGTACGAGTAGGTAAGTCACCTTACCATTCGGTTTCGGCCTAGTACGAGTAGGTAAGTCACCTTACCATTCAGTTTCGGCCTAGTACGAGTAGGTAAGTCCCCTTACCATTCGGTTTTGGCCTAGTACGAGTAGGTAAGTCACCTTACCATTCGGTTTTGGCCCAGTACGAGTAGGTAAGTCACCTTACCATTCGGTTTTGGTCTAGTACGAGTAGGTAAGTCACCTTACCATTCGGTTTTGGCCTAGTACGAGTAGGTAAGTCACCTTACCATTCAGTTTCGGCCTAGTACGAGTAGGTAAGTCACCTTACCATTCGGTTTCGGCCTAGTACGAGTAGGTAAGTCACCTTACCATTCGGTTTTGGCCTAGTACGAGTAGGTTAGTCACCTTACCATTCGGTTTTTCCAAAAAATCGCAATGTCCTGATGAGTAATCTAGTCGTGCCGCTCCGAATTAAAATGTATGAAACAGACTTGCGTGGGCATGACCTTCAAAAATGCAACGATAACAACGGGTTAGGATTTCGGGTCAGGTTTCCGAACGTTTTTTTAAGTTCCTTCTTGAAAAACTCGAATTGCAATAAAGATAGGTTTCCGTGTATTCCTGTTTTTTTCCTCAGGTATGGAGCGTTTTTGTTAAAGTTATTTAAACAAATAGATAAGTTACCTTAGAAAATTTACTAGGCTAACATAAATTAAAGAAGGTGATTCTATCTAAATCGCAATTCCTCTGCCAGACAGATTTCAGTTATCTGTAATTGACTCTCAAGCACAAAGCTACTCCTCTGGTGATGATGTTATTCAAGCGCCCTGGCTGAACTGGCTACCTTACACGAGCGAAACTCGTTGGCTCATAACGCTTCAGACTTCGTTAAAGAGCTGCAAGCGAGCTAATATTGAATATACTCGTAATGTTGGTAAGTTGTTATTATTAGGAACCGTCACCAACAATATTGCATTGGATCGCTTTTTTACCGCCATAATAATCTTCCATTAAAATCCGGTCATTGATCCGTGCAAAAACTTGGTCGTAAGTGTAGCTCGGACGGCACTCGTGTGTTGCAGTACGCGGCGGGCGTGGCTTGCCTGGCGCTGAGCGAGGTGGGCTACGGCGCGTGGATGGGCGCGTCGCTGGCGGCGTGGTGGCGCTCCGCCCCGCAGGCCGAGCTGGCGCGCCGCGGCATGGACCTGCTGCACGATCTCAAGCCGGCGCTGCTGGCCGTGGAGCGCTACCGCGACGTGGCGCGCCCTCTCTACGACATGATCGAGGTGAGCTGCCCCTCACTACTGTGCTGTGTACTGTCACTAACTGCTCCGAATCTAGTATCCCTTTCCGTCGTGTCGACTGGCCGTCCCATCGAAATACGCGAGGAGCAGACGCATTTCGCACAACGCACATACACAGGTACATTGGTGTACATTTGTGCACTATTCAGTCACCTGCGTATTTGGTTTATCTCAGTTGAGATTGACTGCCGCACCTGAAAATTCGGACGGGAGGGAGAGGATATGGTTTCACAAAATGTGGTGCTGCAGGGGGGCGTGCTGGGGTGTGGGGGGGGGGGGTGATGTAATGCGGGGCAGGGGTTGGAGGGTAAACACTCGGTTCCAAAAATAACGGGTCAGTCACATAAACCCGAATATCTCCCGAACTACGTATGCCATCCTTTTTTTTTTTTTTTTTTAGGATGGGAAATCATCAAATGACCTCCCACTCTGGGCGGAGCGGGAGGGAGTGTCAGACTCTTACTGACTAAAACCCATCCATGTTCCTTCCTCGCCCTTTACGTTCCGGGGCCGCGGTATCTCTTTCGAACAGTCCCGCAACCCCGGCAGGCTTCGGCCCTTGCAGGCCCCTCTACGTATGCCATCCTAAGGGCGCCTTCACATTACGCCGCAAGCAGTGCGGCAGCAGCGCGGCAGCCACGCGATAGCAGCGGATGCCTTCTCATTACAAATACAGCCGCGCGACTAAGGGTGGTGGTACGTATGATTGCAACACTGGCTCGAAGTCGGCTGACAGCACGCGGCTGCCGCGCTGTGCCGTCCAGTATGGACAATCACGTGTCGCGCGGCTGTCGCGCTGCTCTTTTTCGGCGTTTCTTGATGGTCATACTGGCATTTTAGTATGGAATTAGCCGCTTGTGAACAGCGCGTCTGTCGCGCTGCTATAGTCGCGCTGCTGCCGCACTACTTGCGACGTAATGTGAAGGCGCTCTAATGAAACGAAGACTGTTCAATTGATAATTTAATTATACAGATAAAAATAAAATAAAACTTAGTTGCACCCACAATATTAATCTGTAAATAAAAAAAAAACTAAAGTAGGTAGTAATTTTTCTTAAGCTGATTACATTTTTTTTATGATTGTTTTTTTGCTGTTTTTCATCACTTTCTTCATTTAATACTTTGTACAGTTGTCTGTCTTCCCTGGCCGTTGTGCATCTTGGTCTGCCATTTCCTGGTCTTCTAAGGAGTGATCCGGTCTCTTGGTACCGCTGGACTACCCGCTGAACAGTCGACAAAGATACGCCAATGTTTCTGGCTGTTTCACGCTGGCTCCGCCCAAGTTCCAAAAGATCCTCTAGCGTGACTGCCATGCTTCACCTCACAGAATAATAATTATGCACGTGGAAGACGTTCACGATATTTTTTTGTGACAGAATAGAAATGGAAAGCATCCATAATGACATAAAACAAAAAATTTGTTTTAAAAAATTGTCATTTTTTTAAATTTTGTTTTTCTAATGAAGTTTTTTTCATCAACCAGTTTAAATAATATGCTATTAGAAGCGCAACTAAAAAGTCTTTATTATGTTTTTTATTTCATTGATCTAACTTTTACAGTTCTGGAGGTATTTCAATTTTTGTGACTGACCCGTAATTTTTGGAACCGAGTGTATTTATATGAAGTAGATAAAGCCAACTGAGTTTGACTGCCTCGTTGGTGTCAAGCGCAAAAAAGCCGTACCACAAGCTGCGAGTCGAGCAACGTGCCAGTGAGTTATTCTATCAACAACAAATTTCTCAGTAGCAGTCTGGATATGGGCCCGGATGACGGCTAGAGGGTCGCCCCTATTGCATGGTGACGTAATGTGTACCTCGCTGCGTAACCCAGAGGCGTGATGTAATGTAGCGGGAAGTGCTGACTCTAGTGTCGCGCTGTTGTGTTGCAGGAGGTGGAGCGCGAGGCGCCCAACAACGCCTTCGTGATCATCGTGTTCGGCGTGCTCGGCATCGTGCTGCAGGTGCGTGCACTGCCCGTTTCACTACTACATCCTGAACAAACCAGCTATACTTAAACATTTAACTTGTTATGCTCGAACATGAGTAAATTCCTACCTGTTGAGAGATCTGTTGGCTATGTTTGCCTGTCAGGGACGCGCAGCCGAGCTTGTTCAAGATCAGATACATGTGCAAAGATAAGGAAGATATCATAAAGTACATAATATTATGTGAGCTCCGAGTCCGAAAACGATCCTGAGAACACACGAAATTATAAAGCATCGTTAATTTCACAAGTGCCAGAACACATAATTATCTCCAGTTTTAGCGCAATCAGCGTCTTTTTTCACCCTAACTTAAAATAATATTGGTGATGTTGTGCATGTAATATTCCAGGTGGCCGCGTTTGTGATGGCACGTCGGCTGGCGCGAGCGGCGGCGGAGCGGCCGGCGCCGGACAAGGGCGACGTGTGCGCGGTGCCCGCCGCCGACGACGACTCCGACTGCGCCGACGCCGAGCGCGTGCCGCCCGGCTGGCGCAAGAAGGCCAACCTGCGCATGTACACCATACTCGACAAGATTTTCTAGCAGGTCAGCTCTAACCTCGTGTAGTGCGACTACCTCGTCGGCTCAGCGGCGGGGTGTGGCTGTGCGTGTGCAGCGTCTCGCAAACTATGCTCCGCCTCATCACCTCATCCTGCCCACTGAGTCTGTAAACACGCCGTCGGCACGACCTCTGTGCTGCCTCCGACAAAACCGTGGAAGTGGCATGAACAAAAAGTTTCAACTTGATACTCAGATCGGTGCACGTGGTTGATTCTATCCGTTCTAATTCCGAAGCTCGAGCAAACTCCAGCTTCGGAATAAAAACCTTTTCAATTTAGTTCAATTCTCTCTGCGACCTAGGGATGGCTCTACTCCAGGTCATCTGTCCGTAACGTTCGGTTTAGTGATTGCTGTGGCTGACAGGCTGATTAGTCATGTTAAGGTAACAGACAATATACTGAGCTACGTTCGGATTCATCTTTTTCTTAGCGTGTGGATGGCAAATACTTATTTATTAAATATTTTTGGCCCAAAATTGAGCCATGCGAACATGAGCTCGCTGATGCAGTCATGAGGTCCTCAAGTGTGCACGTGTCAGGCATGCAGGAATGAAGATGGAAGATGGGCCATTGTCTGTGAAGACACGTCACATACACATTTGAAATCTGACTCGTTCGTTAGCCCTATCGATGATTCAATCTCACACAGCACAGCACAGCTCATAGGTTGCGATTGTCTTTGCTACGGCGGACTTGGGTTCGAAGTCTATTCAGAGATTTCGAAGTCGGCCACAGCAAAGCATTCCCAAGCTTTTAGACGGCTCGATGAAGATATCAGGGGGCTTAAGAAGCTCCCGCCAGAGATCTCGCTGTGGATTCATTACTATTAGCTGGAATAGCTGGGCTACTTAGTTCGCATTTATAACATTAGTATCTAATGATTTTGTTCGGTGTTCGACTTCGATTGCCCAACCTATCTCGCTTCTCTTTAGAAAATCCTTGGACACCTGTGTTGTACCTAAACTTTGGAAATCGGCTTTCATAACACCTATCCATAAGAAAGGAGTAAAAACTGACATAGTTACCTAATTACAGGCCGATATCCAAGCTCTGTATTGTGGCAAAAAAATTTGAGAGGATCATCTACAACCAGGTGTATAGTGCTCTTAAAAACTCGTTTAGTTCCTTCTAACATGGTTTTCTGAAGGGAAGGTCTCCAACTTAATTCTGCTCAATGATTTTATTACTGACGCCATGGATAACGGTAGGCAGGTTGATGTCGTCTATACAGACTACAGTAAGGCTTTTGATCGTATTGACCATGAGATCTTATTATCAAAGTTATATACTATGGGAATACGAGGTGATTTACTAAGATGGTTTTCTTCTTATCTGGAGAATAGGTCCCAAGCAGTAATATTAAGCAATTACATGTCTAGTTGGGTGCCTATCCCCAGCGGAGTCCCCCAGGGTTCATTACTTGGCCCATTACTTTTCATATTATATTAACGATATCAACTCTTGCTTAATCTCATCCAAACTGTTGTGTTTTGCTGACGATATGAAAATCTATGCCAAAATATCATCGCATGCGGACGTGATTGCACTTCAGGATGATTTACGTCGTCTGGAGGCATATTGTCGTGGGAGTAAGCTTGATCTCAACCCTGCTAAATGTTCGGTTCTAACATATTCTCGAAAGCGCTCAATTATACCTTCATCGTATAGCTTTTTTTTGTTTTTTTTTTTTCGGATGGGAAATCATCAAATGACTTCTCCCACTCTGGGCGGAGCGGGAGGGAGTGTCAGACTTTTACTGACTAAAACCCATCCATGTTCCTTCCTCGCCCTTTACGTTCCGGGGCCGCGGTATCTCTTTCGAACAGTCCCGCAACCCCGGCAGGCCTCGGCCCTTGCGGGCCCCTCTCTTTATGCTGACATCTCTTTGAGGCGCGCGTGGAACACGAACGCGCCGTCGACACGGCCTGTCGTCGTTAGACGGACGGACGGCTAGCTAGCCCATAGCCAACCGTCCACAGGCCCGCGTCTACGGTGGCCGGTAGCCACCACGTGGCCCCCGACGCCCGGTGCGTCTCCCGCGGTGGCTGGGAAGAGAGGCTCTCTCCGTCTCTCTTTCCGCTACCTCCTTCGCTAGTTCATCGTATAGCGTGATCAATTACTACCTAAAACGAACTGCGTCCGAGATCTGGGGGTATATCACGATTCTAACCTAACGTTTGAACGTCATATCGATGCCATAGTCGCTAAAGCATCTAAAGCTCTAGGATTCATAATGCGTCTGTCCAAGTGCTTCAGTCAAGCAGAAACTTTAATAATTCTTTACTGTACTTTCGTTAGAAGTCACTTGGAATACGCGTCTGAAATCTGGAATCCATGTTATCACAAGTACATTGATCGTAATATAGAGAGCATCCAGAAAAGGTTCATTAAGTATTTGTGCTATCATCAGAAAGTGCCCTACCGGTCTGACGATTACCTCAGCCTCTGTAAGAAGTATAATATATTACCCTTAATTAATCGGTTAATTTCATTGTTCAAAATATTCAACAATTCAATTAATAATTCCGATATTCTATCCAAATTTTATTTTAAAGTTCCCGGAAGGTCAAAACGATGGAACGTGCCATTGCGTGTTCCATTTACGTCTACAAATTACAGGCAGAATTCATTTATAGTGCGTGCAAGTAGAAACTTTAATAACATGTGTAAGCAGCATGATTTTGATGCTTTCATAACGAGTGTGTCCTCGGCCAGAAAGTGCTTGAGCTTTTTTAATTAGGATTTTGTTTGTTTGCTCAGGTTTTTATTAGGTACAGAATTGTATGTGGCATAAAGAATGTGGATTTAGTTTAAGTTTGAATGTTATCCTGTATTTTTTTTCTTGTGGCTGTATTGTGTTATTTGTGTTGTTCACTCTCTTTCTATAAACTATGTTTTTAGAAGTGAGGACTTTTAATTGGCTGTCAGTCTCACATATTGTTTTTGAATCTGTTTATCTTAGCTGTAAGTCTTTCATAGTTACTAAATAAATAAGTAAAAATAAATAATAATCATATGTCATTAGGGTTCCGTAGCCAAATGGCAAAAACGGAACCGGCAAAAACGGAACCCTTATAGATTCGTCATGTCTGTCTGTCTGTCTGTCCGTCCGTATGTCACAGCCACTTTTTTCCGAAACTATAAGAACTATGCTGTTGAAACTTGGTAAGTAGATGTATTCTGTGAACCGCCTTAAGATTTTCACACAGAAATAGAAAAAAAAAACAATAAATTTTGGGGGATCCCCATACTTAGAACTAAAAGTCAAAAATTTTTTTTTGTCAAACACATACGTGTGGGGTATTTATGGATAGGTATTTAAAAATGATATTGAGGTTTCTAACATAATTTTTTTCTAAACTGAATAGTTTGCGCAAGAGACACTTCCAAATTGGTAAAATGTGTCCCCCCCCCCCCCCCCTGTAACTTCTAAAATAAGAGAATGATAAAACTGAAAAAAATATATGATGTACATTACCATGTTAACTTCCACCGAAAATTGGTTTGAACGAGATCTAGTAAGCAGTTTTTTTTTAATACGTCTTAAATCGTAAACAGCAATTTACCATTCATTCAATCTGCTACGGAACCCTTCATGGGCGAGTCCGACTCGCACTTGGCGTTTTTTTTTGTCTTTCAAGAGTCCATTTATGTTTTTAATGATACTAATTGTTTAGCTTGGACCATTCCAGGACGAGACAGGCGCTCGCGGTGCGACTGCGCCTGTCGCGCGGGGAGCCGGAGGGGGCGGGGCAGGGGCCGGGGGCGGGGGCCGGGCGCGCGCCTCTCGCCGCCGCGCGCGAGCCGCCCCGCGCCGCCCCCGCGCCGCGTCCCCGCCCCGCGACGCCGCATGGGACGCCGTGCACGCACAGCTGCGCGCGCGCACTCCGCGCCTCGCGCCGCCGACCGCGCCCGCCGCCGCGCTACTCATCTTGCACAGCGACCTGTAGCCCCTGCAGCGCCTGCAGCGTCTGCAGCCCCTGCAGCCCCTGCAGCGCCTGTAGCACCAGCGCCGCGTGTCGACGTCACCTGCGCGGGAGCGACACGGATGCTCGTGTTGATCATATCAACATTATATTTAACGAATAGAGAACGATGTGATTATATTAGTGGAGAGTCGATGAGACTTGCCTTCCACTCGTAATGGTCTGCCCATATCTCATAGGTTTCTATATTGTTTTCTATTAAACTGATTAACGAACACAGACTGCCATATTAAGTAGTAGTAACCAGTAATGTTAAGTGATGTGTGCGAGAGAGAGTATGAATGTACCATGTAGTACTCGTATGTACTGTTCCGAGTGCGAGATGTCGCCCGGCCGCTGTCGGTGTTCCATGTAGTACTCGTATGTACTGTTCAGAGTGCGAGATGTCGCCCGGCCGCTGTCCGTGTTCCATGTAGTACTCGTATGTACTGTTCAGAGTGCGAGATGTCGCCCGGCCGCTGTCGGTGTTCCATGTAGTACTCGTATGTACTGTTCAGAGTGCGAGATGTCGCCCGGCCGCTGTCGCGGCGGTGTTCCATGTATTCCTATGTACTAGTAGGTAGTGTAGTTATACGAGACGGTGCGTAGTAAATATATCCGTAACAAACTATATTTTATAAAAGTATGTTGTCGTTGTCTAGCATTTCGAGTAGTTACTTCTTGCCTTGTAGCGAACTTATCGAGAGATTCGGTGCTATCCACAGCCACGCTCAACACCCTCAGACTCAGAGCACTGAGAGCACTGAGAGCACGTAGGTCGAATGAGGCCGCGCGCGGGACAGGCATCGGCCGCTGATCACAATCATAATCATAATGAAATCAGTGAGTCAGTTTTATATAAAAGTTTGCCGTTATTTCATATCCGATATTGTGATACCATTTAGCTGTGATTTGATTTAAACTACAAGAGCGAAGTGAGTTGCGATAGTTTATGTAGGTAGGTGTCGGGCGGTCGCTGCGGCCCGCGGGCGCGGACTGCGGTGACGGTGGGTTGTTGTCGGTGACCTGGTGCCAAATAGCGTAAGGTAGTTCGTACGACTTGTTCACTGTTGTAGACAATATCGTTATAGTTGGAGCTCAGTCGGAGACTAGACAATAAGCCAGCGATACGCACACGGCGCGCGTTCCAACAATGTTGACACGTTACTATTAAAGCAATAAAGTGATATTTTTGTACACAAGCTGTTTTATTTGCGTCGTTGTATATTGCCAATACAGTCCCGACAGTACGCTCTGTGACAGCGTATTCTCTGAAGCCTGCAGCAGCCACAATGACACACGCGTCGGTCTCTACCCGTCACTGAAGATTAAATACATTTGCCAAAACTTCTTACAGGTCACTGGGGAGAGGATAGTATAAAGCAACGATTGCGACGTTAAAAGCAGAATTTAAAATCATATTGTTTTACTTATACGCCAAAAGGAAGTTTCGGAATCATAACGTGCCGACGTGTGCTGATTACACTAAAGTCAGGCCAGTATGTAACCACAGGTGGGGCCTCCTGCTAGGGGCTCAACCTCCACGCTCGCAATGTGTTTGGGACTGGTCGGGGATACCCCATTTGGCCAGATTGCATCTACAGCGTCCAACCTGGGCCCGCAATAGGGTAGGTAAGAGATATCCAGATGCCGCTGCAGTTGGTGGCAAGAGTTCTGCCGAGTTGGTACAGCCTGCCTCTGCACTTCATCACAGATGGGAGGTTTGTTCCTCCACAATTCGCACCACTCTACTGACGCACCGTCATACAAAAAGAGGTCGTAGGCAGAGATGTACAAAGTATCTGGAATACAAAATCCAAAATACTTTTAAATTAAGTATTTCAGATACCAGGTACAAAATACTTTCGTTATAAAAAAAAATATATACAGAGTGACTGGCTCGGGACCCGCCATAGCAAATTCGCATATAGAGGAGGTAATTTGCTAATAAAATAAAATAAAATAAAAAATAATACTTACTTTAATGAAATTTTTCCAAAATTTGACCTTCAAGCATTCATTACTTTTTTTTACTTTATTTTTATGGGTTTTTTTTTACTATTTGTTGGTAGTCATAAACATTGGTGATTAAAATACCTCGGAACTTTCTTCAAACTGGGGTAAAAAATAAGATAGTACGCTTTTTAAAGAAAAAAATGCCAAATCAAAATCATTACGATCAAATTCAACCTCAAATAAAAAAAAAGCTACGGTGTTTCAATAATTACTTTTAATCAAAATTTGTTCTCTAGTTTATAACCTTTCCAACGGTACCAAAATTGTATTTAAAAAGTTGCTAGTTTAAAAAATTTGATTTTTGAAGTGAATACGCCCAAAATAGCGGAACTCAAGAAAATCGGCTTTCCTCGGTATAAGTAAGTAGTTGGTAATACAGGGAGGAAACTGTAAACGGGGCAGTAAGGGGAGCTGCAGCTACATGAAAATGGCTTAAGGAAACAATCCGTAATTTTTTCGCGAAATGTTGATCCCCAGTCACAGATTTTATTAAAAAACTAGCTGACCCGCGCAACTTCGTCTGCGAGTGAGGGTTAGACAAAATGTGAGTCAACCTTAAAAAATAGACATATGCTATCGCGGACTTTTTTTTGATGCTTAAGATTAACAATTCCTTCGTACGCAATTGCTGTGTAACTTTAACCGCGTCATGCAGTGCTTGCAACGGAAGCAAAGAATAAAAACTTTTTTGCAAAAAATATAACCGACTTCACACAAAAAAGTGAAAAATAACTTTAGCTCCAGAAGTCGGTGACCTTTGTTTGATTGATTTAGTTTTTTTGTCACCGACTTCTGGAGCTAAAGTTATTTTTCACTTTTTTGTGTGAAGTCGGTTATATTTTTTGCAAAAAAGTTTTTATTTTTCACTTTTTAGTGGTTCACTCTTAAGGAGTTACCTCTATTTCTCCGGGATCCCATTGAATGGAACTTTACACGTCTAACTGTCGAAATCTGGTTGTATTGTATACTTCTGCGTACTCCCTCAGAGAATACAGGTGTGATGTTACGTCATGATGTTGTATAAACAATAAACAACCAAGCGATTGCAGAAATTACTGCAGCTTTGCCGTATATTTTTGAAGAGTTCCATTTATATCTCCGAAGATCAGCGTAAGATCTTAACTAAATTGACATGGAACCACACGGAAAGCACCAGCTTTCAAATAAAAGAAGAATCATCAAAATCGGTTCACCCAGTCGAAAGTTCTGAGGTAACAAACATTGTCGAAATCTGGGTATATTGTACACATCTGCGTACCCCCTCAGAGCATACAGGCGTGATGTTACGTCATGATGTAGTATAAACAATGAACCTACAAGCGGATGCAGCAATCACTGCAGATTTGCCGTCTATTTTTGAAGAGTTCCATTGTATATCTCCGAAGATCAGCATCAGATCTTCAACAAATTAAAATGGGACCCAACGGGAAGCACCAGCTTTCAAATAAAAAAAGGATCATCAAAATCGGTTCACCCAGTCGAAAGTTCGCATTTATGACACTCACTCACTCACTCATGATCATCAAAATAGAACTAGTACTTCCCATAAACTCAGAGAGTTGAAATTTGGTACAGAGTTAGGGTTTAATGTCCACATAAAGGGAAAACTATAAAAACTAGGATAATCGAAGATCTGGAGTACCTGCTGACCCTGATTAGAAAACACAAGAGCCTAACCAAACTATTAGAGAGATCGACATACCGCCTTTACAAAAAATATTCAACTTAGTGGGCCGCTTCATTTGATGTCAAAAATAGAAGGTCTGAAGTATCTGATGAAGAACCCTCAGCTGGTCTCAGCTGTATTAGAGACTAGCTTTTGCCCGCGACTTCGTTCGCTTGAATTTCCAGCTTGCAACATTTCTTATTGCTGCTTCGCTCCTATTAGTCACAGCGTGATGTCATATAGCCTATAGTCTTCCTCAATAAATGGACTATCCAACGCAGAAATATTTTTTCAATACGAGCTGGTAGTTCCTGAGATTAGCGCGTTCAACCAAACAAACAAACTCTTCTGCTTTATCATGTTATTAGTATACTAGCGGACGTCCCGCGGTTTCACCCGCATAGTTCCCGTTCCCGTGGGAGTACGGGGATAAAATATATCCTATGTTACTCGTGGATAATGTAGCTTTCGAATGGTGAAAGAATTTTTAAAAACGGTCCAGTAGTTTTTAAGCCTATTCATTACAACCAAACAAACAAACAAACAAAGTTTTCCTCTTTATAATATTATAAGTGTAGATAAGTGTAGATTAGTATAGATATGGTAATGCCCCCTTCTACTATTGGTACATAAAAAAAATCGACTGTCATTGCAAAAATCCAGCGTAGTGGGACATATCTTCTAATTTAATCTAGCCTATAGCGTCTCCTCCTCTCTATGCGAAATATTAATTTCGCATAGAGAGGAGGCCTGTGTCCCAGCAGTGGAAATATTAATAGGCTGATGATGATGATGATTAATTTCGCTCTAAATGTTGACAAAATATAATGCATTGGACTAAGAGTGGCGTTGATACTCGCAAACGTCGCTAGATGGCGCTGACTCTATTTTAATCTTCGTAGGCGACATCATGACTGTACATTGTCAATACGTCTACGAAAACATAATGTATGTCAGAAAAAATCTGCATCTTTTTGGTAAAAGAGGTGACAGACACAATTACAGTACTAGAAATAGAGACCAATTAATGCACTGTTTTAAACTTTTCACGGTTTTTTACTACACTTAAGGTACTTACGGGATTATATCCGTGATTTTCTTTCGGTTATCGCTGATAAAAATGCTTGGCTCAATGCCGGTCCTGCTCCACAAGGACAGGGGCGCATAATTGGATAGCACTAATTGTATTGTTGGAGCTGCTGAAGATTGTACAACTATCTTTGCATTGTATAAATTCAATATCTTTAGTATTATATAACCTCATATCCCATATTGTGTGAGTGCTATGTACTAGAATGCTATCATTCGCTGGAAACCTACGTTTTTATTTTTTGACTTGAATAGGTATGCCCTGGCGGTTAAGAGTATGTCATGCTCACTCAAATGTCCCGCTGATGATGGTGGCGCGTGTGTCGGGTCATTTAATTCCCTTCAAAATGGTTGAGTTGAATGGTGCTGATACATGCGTCATGTTCGTGAACGGGCGCTGTCGGTTGGGACTGGTCAGCTCTTGGTTGCCACGGCTTGTTTTTTTTTTTTTTTGATTAATTGTTTTATTTTTGAATTGTTTTTGTTTGTTTTTACTATGGACGCTTTTATCGTGCACATCTTGCTACATTGTTCTCACATAATGCACCATCTCAACATGAATGATGTAACCAGGATTTTGTAACAACATTATGATATAAAAGAGTGTCCATGGAGTTTCTTGCCCGTTCTTCTCCATAGAGATCTACGCTAGGGAATGGGCAACTACAGTACTTTCCCAGTTTTTATGTCTTGTGACTGGGACTGTAGCTACATTTAATTTTCATCTTTGTTTCGACAATTCAAAAGCGCCTGTAACTGGCCTACTTGAAATAAATGCTTTGATTTTTGATTTTTTAAAATGCATTTACGTTTGTTTTTCCGATAACCTAATATGGCGAAGTGGCAACCGGCCGGCCGCGTTACAGTCGTTTACGACATTCTTCTAGTGCGCTTGAAAACGTTTGCTAGGGATTAGCAGGGATTATTTGCATTTCGTTGATTTCGCTTATTATTTCGTGAGGTTTGCTAAGGTTAGCAGGTTGTTATTATAACAATTCGAAGATTTGAAAAGGTTAGGAATTTTATGAAGAAACAGTACTTCGAAAATTCGCTAGTAATTTGATTCACGAATTATTGCCTATTAAGTCAAAATTTGAGATCATACCCTGGGCATGCGTGTACAGAGAACAATTCCCAATCTGTGTGGCGTATGCCCTAACAATTCACAAGAGCCAAGGTCTAAGTCTAAAAAATGCCCTCAATGCATGGACATTGGCACCTCCATATTCTCTTGTGGCCAAGCCTACGTGGCGCTTTCACGAGTAACCAATCTTCATGGGGTGCACCTCATAAATGTTGACTTCAAGAGTATAAAAGCTCAAGCTTCAGCGATCACCGAATACAACCGGCTTAGGCGTAAATACCGCGCCGATCTTTCAGAAATTAAACTGTCTAAACCGTCTAAAAGAATTAATAATCCCACCAAAAACATTCTGTAAAAAACTAGCCAAGTCTCGATGGAGCTGCTTGTTTATCTCTAAAAAGTAATGAAATCTAGACAAAGTCGTGCCAAGTCTAAGGTTCTTTACTGCGATTTCTTTATTATTATAGTTAATGTTGTGTGACTTGGCCGTTGAACATTCTTTATACGTTAGTGGGTACAAGTCAATTTTGTAGTTACAACAGATATAACATTACGTGTAAACAAAATTAATGTTCAACGGCCAAGTCACACTACGTTAACTATAATAATAAAGAAATCGCAGTAAGGAACCTTAGACTTGGCACGACTTTGTCTAGATTTCATTACTTTTTAGAGATAAACAAGCAGCTCCATCGAGACTTGGCTAGTTTTTTACAGAATGTTTTTGGTGGGATTTCACTTCTTTTTGTAGAAACGTGGGGCATATTGATTTATTTTATTAGATTTTCTTATTTGACACAGTTTTTTTTTCTTTTTAGGAGTAGTTTTTAGGGTTCCGTAGCCAAATGGCAAAAAACGGAACCCTTATAGTTTCGCCATGTCTGTCTGTCTGTCCGCGGATAATCTCAGTGACCGTTAGCACCAGAAAGCTGAAATTTGGTACCAATATGTATATCAATCATGCCGACAAAGTGCAAAAATAAAAATTTTAAAAAACATTTTTATTAGGGTACCTCCCCCAGACGTAAAGTGGGGAGCGATTTTTTTTTTAATTTTGACCCTGACGTGTGATATATTGTTGGATAGGTATTTAAAAATGAATAGGGGTTTTCTAAAATCATTTTTTGATAATATTAATATTTTAGGAAATAATCGCTCCGAAAGTCAAAAACAATGTGTCCCCCCCCCCCTCTAACTTTTGAACCATAAGTTTAAAAAATATGAAAAAAATCACAGAAGTAGACCTTTATATGAACTTTCTAGGAAAATTATTTTCAACTTGATGAGTTCAATAGTTTTTGAGTTATATAGCACTTTTTTAAAAAAACGCAAATGATAACTTTGTTTTTCATACAAATACTATGAAAAACAAAGTTATTTTTGCTGACGAAAAATGTTGGTATTTTTAATGGTCTGGGAAGCTACGGAACCCTACAGTGAGCGTGGCCCGACACGCTCTTGGCCGGTTTTTTTTTTATTATTCCATATCTTTCTTTTCTTTTTTTCCGGTTCAGATTCTTGTACAGTAGCAACAGTTTTTCGTATTGCGCATTCGCGTTCATTATTTATTCTTTTAGAAAGCCTACCGCGCCGGTTGTATTCGGTGATCGCTCAAGCTTGAGCTTTTATGCTCTTGAAGTCATCATTTATGAGGTGCACCCCATGAAGATTGGTTACTCGTGAAAGCGCCACGTAGGCTTGGCCACAAGAGAATATGGAGGTGCCAATGTCCATGAATTGAGGGCATTTTTTAGACTTAGACCTTGGCTCTTGTGAATTGTTAGAGCATACGCCACACAGATTGGGAATTGTTCCCTGTACACGTATGCCCGGGGTATGATCTCAAATTTTGACTTTATAGGCAATAATTTGTGAATCAAATTATTAGCGAATTTTCGAAGTACTGTTTCTTCATAAAATTCCTAACCTATTCAAATCTTCGAATTGTTATAATAACAACCTGCTAACCTTAGCAAACCTCACGAAATAATAAGCGAAATCAAAGAAATGCAAATAATCCCTCCTAATCCCTAGCAAGCGTTTTCAAGCGCAGTAGAAGAATGGCGTAAACGACTGTAACGCGGCCGGTTGCCACTTCGCCATATAAGGTTATCGGAAAAACAAACGCAAGCGCGTTTTAAAATACAGTCAGCGCCATCTAGCAACATTTGCGGGTATCACCGCCACTCTTAATCCAATGCATTATATTTTGACAAAATTTTGAGCGAAATTAATATTTTCGTGTAATTTGTTTATTTAATTTGTGTAATGTTCGAGTAGAATAAAGTTAATCGTTCGACTATTTCTTCTTGTAAACTTGTAAGTATAGGTATAAAAGCCAGTCTAGTCTTATCCAGAGTTTTCCTTTAATTTTATTTATATGCGTATTAAGGCATTCGCCCAGCAGTGGGACGCTTTAGGCTAGATTAAATTAGAAGATGTGTCCCACTACGCTGGATTTTTGCAATGACGGTCGATTTTTTTATATACTTTTTCTTATAATATTTTAAAGCAAAAGAGTTTGTTTATTTATTTGTTTGTTTGTTTGGTTGAACGCGCTAATCTCCGGAACTCCCAGCTCAAATTGAAAAAATCTTTTTGCGTTGGATAGTCCATTTATCGAAGAAGATTATAAGCTATATAACATCACGCTATGGCCAATAGGAGCGGAGCATCAATACGAAATGTTGTAAGCGGGAAATTCACAAGGACGTAGTCGCGGGCAGAAGCTAGTCTCTAATACAGCAGAGACCAGCTGAGGAGAAGAAGTTCATCAGAAACTTCAGACCTTCGATTTTTGACATCAAATGAAGCGGCCCACCAAGTTGAATATTTTTTGTAAAGGCGGTATGTCGATCTCTCTAATAGTTTGGTTGGGCTCTTGTGTTTTCTAATCAGGGTGACCAGGTACTCCAGATCTTCGATTATCCTAGATTTTATAGTTTTTCCTTTATGTGGCCATTAAACCCTAACTCTGTACCAAATTTCAGCTCTCTGAGTTTATGGGAAGTACTAGTTCTATTTTGATGATCATGAGTGAGTGAGTGTCGTAAATGCGAAACTTTGCTTTCGCTTAACTTCGGAACTAAATGACCTACAGACTTTAAATTTTGGATTTTAAGTATGTGTTTATAGCTTACTGGATGATGAAAATTTCTGCGTTCTGGTCTTATCCAGAGGTCCTCAAATAGGGGCCTGAAAATGCGGCGAAATGGTTCCAGTAAAGGATGGTACGGCAGTGTTTGCTTCGCGCTCGACTTGGCGGGGGCACTGCCGTGCCCCCCGATGAACGCGAATGGGCAATACGAAAAACTGTTGCTACTGTACAAGACTCTGAACCGAAAAAAAGAAAAGAAAGATTTGTAATAATAAAAAAACTACTACTAAAAAGAAAAAAACTGTCAAATAAGAAATCTTACAAAATAAATCAATATGCCCACGTTTCTACAAAAAGAAGTGAAATCCCACCAAAAAACATTCTGTAAAAAACTAGCCAAGTCTCGATGGAGCTGCTTGTTTATCTCTAAAAAGTAATGAAATCTAGACAAAGTCGTGCCAAGTCTAAGGTTCCTTACTGCGATTTCTTTATTATTATAGTTAATGTTGTGTGACTTGGCCGTTGAACATTATTTATACGTTAGAGGGTACAAGTCAATTTTGTAGTTACAACAGATATAACATTACGTGTAAACAAAATTAATAATAATGTTCAACGGCCAAGTCACACAACATTAACTACAATAATAAAGAAATCGCAGTAAGGAACCTTAGACTTGGCACGACTTTGTCTAGATTTCATTACTTTTTAGAGATAAACAAGCAGCTCCATCGAGACTTGGCTAGTTTTTTACATAATGTTTTTTGGTGGGATGTTTTTAACTCGAACGACCATTTTCTGAAATTAGCGCGTTCAACCAAAAATACAAACTCTTCAGCTTTATAATATTTGTGTAGATTCAAGTAGGTAACAATTTAATTTCTTGGAAATCTTTGCATTAATCGCTCATATATTTTACTTATGGTTTTCCAAATAAGGGCTTCCCTCGAAAGCTTGCCCATGCTGGCTGGCTCACTGGAGACCGGCTGCACACATAGGTGTAAAATTTTTCAAATTTCTAACTCTACGTCCCATGAGGCCGTTACTTAAAAGTGCATAACCTCTAAAGCTTTGAAACCTTCAAATATAATACGGTGACTTTCGAGACATTCCAATTTTAGAGTATTAGCACCAAGGTTTTATGAGAGTTCAACCTTTTTGAATAAAATCGGATTGAGTTTTCAAACGTGTCAAAATAAAATGTAGTTTAAATCAAAAGCTCTGAGTATTGATATCAACTTCGAAGCAAATCAGCGCCATGGCCAAAACAAATGTTTACCCTTTTTTAACCCCGTTAGGGGTTCATTTCAACAAAATACGAAACACGTCTTCCATCAATTCTGCTAAAAAGGTTTATGCAAAATTTCAAGTAGATTGGACCAAGGAATCACGTCTCTTACAAACTTTGCCCCCCTTTTTTAACCCCTTAGGGGTTCAATCGTGGCAAATTCTTCTATACTGGATGCCTACATCATATAAAGAACACACCCTGCTAGTTTCAGGTCTCTACGATTAGCGGTTTAGGCTGTGCGTTGATCCATGAGTCACTAAAGCTAAAGCGTCAGTCATTAAATCGCTATTTTGTGCGTATTCAATATTCACCTCATAAATCAAATTTCAAGGAAACTGAGAAATTATATTTATCTGTATTAGATTTGAAGTATATGTAGCAACTTTTAAAGGTTTACACTTCATTGGATTTTATTTTATAGGTGTATGAAGTTAATTACTTTTAAACACAAAATCCTCTTTTTTACGTCTCTGGATAAAATTTTAAAAAAATGCTGAAATAGGTTTTTCTTTATTTTTAATAGTAAGTATTTACTCTGAGTTTCATGGTTCTAGAACAATCTAAAATTTTTTTTCTTACAAACTTTGCCCCCGCTTTTCACCCCCTTTTTCCAAAATTTTCCATAATTTCTATAGTATAAATGTTATTCTGAGTTTATTTAAATAGATTAGTGAAGTTTTCATCAAAATCCGTCCAGCAGTTTTTACGTGATGCGCGGTCAAACAAACAAACAAAAATTTTAAAAATGGTTTTAATATGTTCAGTTACTTATTTTAAGACACCCTGGTCGATTTTTTTTTTAAATCTTCAATGTACAGATTTGTTGGTCTCAACGATTTTGATTTTGATTTTGATTTTGACTGATGAAAAAGTTCTTCCAGACCAACCCAGGTTAGAGTACCTACTCAAAAAGTCAGTAATTGCAAAAAAATAACTTTCAGCGGGGCAGTAAAGGGAACTACCTTAACCGCTGCAGCTACATGAAAATGGTCTTAGGAAACCATCCATAATTTTTTGTGAAATTTTAATCCCCATTCACAGATTAAAAAAAAAACACACAGCAAGAAAATTGCTATTTTACACAAAACATTTTTTTGATGCCCATCGATCCTGTTTCTAATACTCAACGGTTAAGGTAGCTCCCCTTACTGCCCCGTTAATCGTTTCCACCCGTATATTATACAAATATATTACAAATAAAATGATACTACGAAAAAAATGTAAACTAAACGAATGTGTACATAAGACATAAAGCCGGAAAAGTTACAATTACATTACAAACGAGTACAAATCCTACTATGTATGTGTCACCGTAAAATTGTCAAACACGTTATATTGTAATCTCTCTAGCAATATTGTAAACTCTCGAAATATTGTCTAAACGTAGTGATTATACAACTCTGTGATATTGTCAAACGAACATACTGCTAACAATAAAGCGCATTATTTTTCGTGAAATGCATGCGATGGTAGTCAACTCACGCTGTGTGGAAGGAAGGAGGGGTACCCCTTGCTCAGTGGTATCACTCTCATGAAAAGATACTGTAGGTACCATTCCTGAGAAATACCGATTAATATAACCTAACCTTAAAACACTTTATATTCCCCTAAAAAGCGTAGTCGACGGAGCCCCGCTTCGTGGGGGGTATTTCCGAGTGCAGGGTTTAAAGAAACCTAACTAACCTAACGGGGGGGTGCCCCAAGTCCCGATTATGGGGGCAAAGATACTTCCATAAGTTCAGTTGACAATATTTTGAGAGTTTACAATATCGCTAGAGAGCAACACGTTATAATTGTAATATAACGTGTTTGACAATTTCACGGTGACATATCTACAAATAAAAAATGCTTTTTCCTGAAGGACTGTCTGATGGAGCAACGCTTAGCCTAAGACGCAGATTGTAGAAACCTGACACTTGGAGGGTGTATTTTTTGTATGACGTAGGCATACGACGATAAGAAAGGATTTTCTGAAATTATACCCCTAAGGGGTAAAAAGGGGGGCAAAGTTTGTATGGGATTCCTTGGTCCAATCTACTTCAAATTTTGCAATCTATAAATATGTATATAATAAAATCGTTGGGACCAAAAAATCTGTACATTGAAGATTTAAAAAAAAACCGACCAGAGTGACTTCAAACAAGTAACTGAACATATTAAAACCATTTTTTTTTTAAATTTTTGTTTGTTTGTTGGTTTGTTTGTTTGACCGCGCATCACGTAAAAACTGCTGGACGGATTTTGATGAAAACTTCACTAATCTATTTAAATAAACTCAGAATAACATTTAGGCTATAGAAATTATGGAAAATTTTGGAAAAAGGGGGGGGTAAAGTTTGTATGAAAAAAAAAATTTTGATGGTCCTAGAATCATGAAACTCAGAGTAAATACTTATTATTAAAAATAAAGAAAGACCTGTGTACGAGCCAATAATGCTCATACAGCAAAAGTACGTTTCTGCGCACGTAATGAATTACGCTAAACGTACTTTATTAATTGTATTATAACATAAATTCAGTCGTCACTAAAACTCAGCCACAAGCGGATCGATCAATAATAATATTGCATCAAGTGCGGCTCAGATAACTAAACATACGTAACTTAAACGTAATTAAACTATTGAACATAACAGTGGTTTGGTGTGAACTAACTACCTTCCTACAACAACTACCGGGTATCTGTCAACGACGAGAAAACCCCAACATCTTTTTGGTCCTTCGAGCCGGTTCACGCGGCATACCACCTCGTACGTCGTCGTGCCTCCTCATCAGCAGAGTGCTTAGCGTGGTATATACCAGTTACGTTAGCAAATCGGTGTTATTGGCTTCCCACAACCGGGTCTCACCAGTAACATTGAGACGTTGCACATAACGTAAAGGAGGGTGAGCTACACTGAGCGCCTGTAACTAACGAACCAGCAGAGAAGACGTTTACTGCTACAACTAAACAATCGGCGGAGATTATATCTACTGCTTCAACTTCTATTAAACAATCGGCGGAGATTACATCTACTGCTGCAACTACAACTAAACGATCGGCGGAGATTACATCTACTGCTTTAACTAAGAAAGAATCAGCGGGGATCACATCCTGCGGTTACTTCAGCTCCGAAAACTTCGTGAGTACTTATTATCTACACGCCAACCACGCGCAGCCACAAGGCAAAAACAATGTCCACTACCCTGAATTTGCGGAACTTATCACGAAACAGCAAAACAGCTACGAGAGAATCAAAACTCTACAAACCAACTACAAAAAGGATGCTGTGAGTAGAAAAACCACAGACTACCTAAACAAGCGCATCGAAGCTTTACAATCCCTGTAGGATGAGTTTCGATCGAATCATGAAATTTTGAAGAAGTATGAATCTGCCCAAAGAGACCATGACTACTTTAGGCAAGACATATTTATCATCACTAGAAGCATGTTTGACGAAACAATGCAATCTATGAATCAACTACGAAACTAGTTGATAAGCGAACCTGGATTTTCGGGTACATCAAAACCGAAAATACTAGAAACTCCCGGAACACCGCAATTTGATACAACTGGAGTACACCAACAAATCGGCCCCCACCTCGGCACCTATCAACTCTGTTACGTAATCAAATGTGTAACTTCAAGGCTTTTAAGCGAGCGGTTTCCAAAACTAACCTGGACGACATGAAAGAGAAGTGGCAACTCCAAGATCAAGTCAATATATTACGATCTAAATGGGAATCCATCGACAAGATTCATTGGGAACTAAGCTACTTACTGCAAGGGAACGACAAGGACTATGAAGCAAAATTCGACCATTGGGAGCAAGTCTACGACAACCTAAAGGAACAGCTAAATAGAAAAATCTTTGAGACATCCCATTATGAAAAAACAACACCGCGTATGGAATTACCGGAGTTCAACGGAACTTTCAACAACTGGATCTCCTTTAGGGATTTATTCTTTGAGATGATTCACAACAATCCAACGCTGAACAAAACGCAGAAAATGAAGTTCCTAAAGTCTAAATTGAAAGGCGAAGCGGAAAAGTTAATCAAGCACCTTCCTGTGAGTGCTGAGAATTATGACTCATGCCTGAATATTATTCAGCATCGCTACGACAACAAGCGGTTACTTTTAACGTCCTACATAGAAACACTTCTCAATCAAGCGTCCATCGAAAAACCAAACTCAACTAACATGAAGAAGCTGTATGACACAACAAAAGAGTGTTTAAACGGCCTAGAAAACATAGACGTTAATATTCCAGTATGGGGTCCACTTATCGTCTATTTACTATCCTCCAAACTGGATGATGCTACGTACGCTGCATGACTACTTAGGAACCATGAAACATGCAAGAGAGCTTCCAGACTTAGAAGAGTTCATGGAGTTCCTGGAATTGCAGTTCATAACTCAAGAAACATCCCGTAACAAAAAGAATGGCGGGAAACAAAACTATTCATCAAATAATCAACATAAAAATTATAACAACAACAAGTCAACGAACTTTAAAGGCATAGAAAAGTAGACAAAAACCTTCCATGCAACGCTCAGGAAATGTCCACTGTGTAAAAACGAACATACGCTGATGCAGTGTCCTACATTATTTTATGGACATCGATGTCGCAACGCGTAACAAAACAACAAGAAATCTGAACTTGTGCAAAAATTGTTTGTTTAGTCACGGCGGAAATAAATGCAACTCACCGATAAAATGCCGCACGTGTAACTACAAACATGATTCCCTTCTCCATGATGATAATCTGAAAGGGAAACAATCAACGCCAGCCACATCAACGGTGGCTGAGCGAACATCTAATCACATTAATGGTGAACAAGAGATACTTTTAACGACTCTTCAATTACGGGTCAAGAACAAGGAAGGAGATTACGTCATCCTTCGGGCGTTACTGGATCAAGGCTCTCAAGTAAGCATGGTCACAGAAAATGCTGGTCAACGGTTGAACTTACCCCAAAATAAAATGAACGCTGCGGTCACTGGCGTTGGTACTGTAATGGGGAAAAGTAAAGGGATGATAAAATTGGAATGCAAGTCTATCCACTCTGATTATACATTCCTAACAGAAGCGTTAGTGATGAGTAAACTCATCAACAATTTGCCAAACTCAACGATCAACACAGAGAATTAGACACATCTTCACAATATCGAGTTAGCTGATCCAGACTACAACATCTCTGGACCCATCGATCTACTGCTTGGAGCAGATGTTTACTCCGACGTGATCCTTGGAGGAATAATTAAGCATAACAATGGTTCGCCAGTAGCACAACAGACTCAGTTGGGCTGGATATTGTGCGGAGCTACAAAGCAGTTTAACTGTCTAGTAACGCTAACTGAGCTAGACAATCTAACAAAATTTTGGGAAATAGAAGATATCCCTTCGGAAACCGTAAACACTACGGAAAACGAATTCTGTGAAAAATATTACACAGAAACAACCGAACGATTAAGCAACGGGCGTTAAGTAAGTAAGTAGGTAAAAATGCCAATGCATTCTTACTACGAACAAAACCTGGGTAACTCGAAACCTCAAGCTACAGCACAATTTCTTCATTTAGAAAAGAAAATGGCGAAGCAAGAACACTTCGCTAAACTATACAAAGACTTCATTCGAGAATACATCGATTTGGGTCACATGAAACCGGTGACAGAATCAGAAAGTCGAGTACAACTACAAGCCTACCTACCACACCACGGCGTAGTAAGGGAGTGCTCATCAACAACGAAACTACGAGCCGTTTTTAACGCATCAATGAAAACAGACTCCGGGTACAGCCTAAACGATTTGAAAAAGGAAAGGACGACGATGGAAAAAGGGCCAAATCTACAAAAGAACATACTATTCCTGGTCATAAAATGGCGGAGCTATAAATATGTCCTAACGGCGGACATTGAGAAAATGTACCGTCAAATCCTTATTCATCAAGATCAACGATGTCTTCAAAGAATCATTTGGAGAGAATCCAAGAGAGAACCACAGAGCTATGCAACTATGTACCAGGTAACATACGGGACCGAAGTCGCACCATTTATAGCGATGCCTCTCCAACAGCTGGCCAAAGATGAAGGCAACGCTTTCCCTCTAGCCCAAAAGGCGCTACTTAACGAGTTTTATATGGATGACGCCATCACGGGACATCATACCATAGAATCAACAAAGCTATTACAAAAAGAGCTAAGCGAACTACTTACTGAAGAAAGGTGGTTTTGTTTTACGAAAATGGTCCACAAACGAACCATCGATTCTCAATGACCTACAAAAGAAAGAGAAAAGTAACAATAACGAATTTAACTTCAAACAACAAGAGTTCAGCAAAACACTGGGGCTCGCATGGAATGACGCAAGCGACACATTCCATTTTATTAGCGAAGCACCTAACGACAGCAAAAATGCATCATATACAAAACGCAGGCTACTGTCGGAAATAAGCAAGATCTACGATCCACTCGGTTGGTTGGCTCCAATAACACTACAAGCAAAACTGCTTTTCCAAAAACTATGGAATGATAGCTGCCAGAACTTAGGCTGGGATGAAACTGTACCGGATTCCATAGAAAGGGAATGGAGGCAAATAAAATCCGAACTGCCAAACATAAAATTCATAAGTTTACCAAGATGGATAAAAAATGAAAACAATACTACGATCGAATTGCAAGCCTGTGACGCGAGCGAGAAAGCCTACGCATGCGTTATCTACAGCCGAACTACGTCATCCAGTGGCGCTAACGAAACAACACTACTCGCAGCAAAAACTAAGGTGGCATCAATCAAGAAGAAAACTACAATACCGAGATTGAAGCTATGCGCGGCAGTTTTGCTAGCGAAACTCCTAAAAAGGATAACAAAAATCCTTGAAGATTACAAACTAAATACGAAAAGTATGTAACCAATAGAACAACACAAATATTAAACATCGTGCCTGCGATCAACTGGGGTTACGTGAGAACAAACGAATACCCCGCCGACTGTGCCACAAGAGGACTCCCACCATCCAAACTGGTCAACTATTCCCTGTGGTGGGAAGGCCCTAAATGGCTTAAGGAGCAAGAAACACAAGCTCTTGACTCTAAACAAACTTATAGCACAAACGAGGGCTCCCTAACAAACTATTATACGACTAATAGTACGGAACCCACGTCGATAAAAATGAATTAATATTCTCATTACTTGAACGACATAGCAACATAAATCGTATTACAAGAATATTGACTTTTGTGATACGTTTCGCTGATGCATTACGAAACAAAAGAAGGTCAACTGAGTGCCATGAACTGAACTTGCACGAACAAAACAACGCACTATGTACAATTATTAAATCAGTGTGAGATAAATTCTCAGAACAAAGGTGAAACACTGGTCAACAGAAGCACCATTTTGAAACTTAATCCATTCTTGGACTCTAATGGAGTTTTACGTGTTGGAGGACGCCTAGACCACTCAAACTTGCCAGTGGAAACAAAACACTCCATTCTTTTACCAGGAGAACTACAACCCAACTTATTGTTAAAAAGGCGCATCAACGAACTTTACACGGTGGAGCAAGATTAACGCTAGCTAACACTAGAAACACTTACTGGATAATCAGCGGCAATCGAACAGTCAAGAAAATGCTGCGACAATGCATTCGATGCCGTCGATACGCAACAACTCGAAGTGAACAGTTGATGGGCAACCTTCCTAAAGAAAGGATCACTCCATCGAGGCCGCTTTCGCATACCGGCGTCGACTTTACAGGCCATGTGGATGTAAAGATAAACAAAGGCCGCGGGATAAAAACCTGCAAAGGCTACATAGTCATATACATATGTATGTGCACAAAAGCAGTACATATCGAACTTGTTTCGGACCTATCAACGGAAACTTTCATTGCAGCACTAAGAAGAATGTGCGCCCGAAGAGGCACCCCAAAACATATTTACTCGGATGACGGAACCAACTTTGTCGGAGCCGCAAGAGTTTTAAAAGAAGAGTTCCAACTATTTAAAACACTGCAATCGTCAGATAAACGACCTTCAAATCGAGTGGCACTTCAACGCTCCATCCTGGCCATCAGCTGGAGGCTTATGGGAAGCTGCGGTTCGTTAAATGAAAGCACACCTGAAAAGGGTGATCGGACAACAAAAGCTTACCTACGAACAATTTGCAACACTTCTCACACAAATCGAAGCATGTGTTAAAATAATTTGTATATAATATATAGGTATGTATACATAGGTATGTATACATAGGTATATATATATATATGGGTATGTATATATAGGTATGTATAGGTGTATAATAAGTATAAGTTACTTGACTTTTTAACCCTAGAAAGATAATCATATTTTGTAGTACGGAAAAGATACTCATGCGTAAAATTGACGCATGTGTTTTATTTAGCTGTAGGTTGGTGTTTTTTAATTTATTTCAGTAGAATTGTATGTTATATATATTAACACAATATATAAGAATAATTAAAACTGCAGTTAATATATTTATAATTTTTTTTTATTTAAAAAAAACAAAACCTATAAACTTCTGTCATAAATCAACATTTTTTTTTATCACTTACTTTTTTCTATTACAAATTGTTTTTAACTATAATAATCAGCCTTTTTGAGCTCGAACAAAGTTTACTGCTGAGACTCTGCCACGCCTCGTTGCCTTTGACGTCGACCAACAGTGTCTGTTCTTACCTCTGATAGTCCTCTGTCGCAAGGTTACGATCCTTCGAGAGACTGATGTGAAGATTGGTTGTTCAGTGGTGCTTGGTCCATCTCGGATTATACTTTCACTTGACGTCGGCTGTTCCTCTTCTAACTCATCTATAAAAGCTTCTTCTGTGTCGCTCTGCACGTCATCTTCACTCTCATGGTCAGTTACTTCACTGTCGGTATCCTCACAGGGAAGCTCGTCGTCACTTTGCATGAGACTGGCCAGGATACGGTCTTCGTCTAAGTTTCTACTACCCATTGTTACTTCAATATCTATAAAAGAAACTGTTAATGTAAGTTATGATATATACAGTTATAATAACATAAAAAAAATAAAACCAAATAATACAAGTCAAAATCATAAAAGTCACGTAAAAGATAATCATGCGTAATTTTAACGCACGCGGTCGCTATATTTCAAAATCGGTTACACTTACCTCGCGGACACGTGCGCCATATGGAAGCTCCCAGCGACGAATGAGATGTCCTAAACGCGTACCTATGGATTCGCGCTATTAAGAAAGATAGAGCTATATTTCGCAAACGCATGCGTCATTTTTACGCAGACTATCTTTCTAGGGTTAAAGAAACCACTATTCTATTTTATATCTTTCCAAAACACTATTTCCTCTATGTTAAGTTTCACATAAAATAGGTGGGTAAGGTTCATAGAGAATAAGACACTACTTAAAAAGGATCATAATGTTTATTTGTAGTCCAAACAATTGTCTAAATTCTTGTATCTAATTATAACACATTTTAAAGAATAACAAAACCAAATAATATTCAAAATTAAGTACTTAACTTTTATGAAGTACAACACTCAATATTCTGCAACACACTATTGATCACTCGATTCACCACAATTATATTTCGAGCTCCGCACAGCACGAAAGTTGAACAAGAAGTGCCGCCCCACTGGGCCGTCACCCGTTTTAAAGCATCGGTTTTTGTAAACAAAGTGGGGTGATCAGGTGATGACATAGGTCGACAATCGTATTAAATAAACGTTTAACAAAATGCTATTAAATAATTCTAAAATTAAGTAATTGAACTATATAATGGTATCTAAATAATAATAAAATGGTAATAGTTTTTATTTGTTATTGCTCTTAAAAATCACAATAAAACGTTTAGTTATTTAACTAATCAGATTTTAAGATCCTGTTATTTCTTAATGTACAAAAAATAGTTATTATGTCGATTGGATGTTTTGTTACCTGAAATACACCAAATATTCACCAAAAACAGTTAACATTTTAAAATAATCTATCACGGCCATACTGAACTGTGCTTCGCTCTCGAAGTACAAGCCTCAAAGAGAAAAAAAAATCATGTTATTGTTCAATAATGATAAGTCGGTTATAGCCTCTGACCGTCACATGTTAGGGCTCCCACCTGCTGTACGTGAGATCCAGACTAACACCAGCATCAGTGACCGTCCAGCAGTTAGTAATAATTATTATGTCTCTGACCTTTGCATGTTAGGGCTCCCACCTGCTGTACGTGAGATCCAGACTAACACCTAGCGCCAGGACAGTCCAGCAGCAAGTCATGTTATGTCAACAGTCACAAATAGATAAACCCTAAGTTAGTAAACAAGTCGTAAGTAATATGTCTCTGACCTTTGCATGTTAGGGCTCCCACCTGCTGTACGTGAGATCCAGACTAACACCTAGCGCCAGGACTGTCCAGCAGTAAGTCATGTCTTAAGTCAGTTGTCATAAATACCCCTAATTAAATAACCCTAAGTCACAAGTCATTGTTTTTATTAATCACATGTTTTAATTCTCATTTAAAAGTCATTATAAATACCCTTTAGAGTAACTACTCAATAGTGAGTTTGTATTATTTTAATATACTTGGTTCACTCCAACTCATTTTAGCAAAACTCCAAAAAAAAAAAAAAAAAAATCTATACATATTTTTTATTTCATTCAAAATCACAGACAAATCATACAACAACCAGTTTTCTTTTAAAAACAAAGTCTCTTATAAATAACAATAACAATCAATGTTGTATTTGACGATAAATTAGGTAAATACCTCTCATGCTAGATTATACTAAATACATAAATGGATAGGTTAAGAAGAACAAAAACAAAAAAAACAATTATAAAATTAATCTATCACGGTCAACCACCGTTGCTATATATACTTCAAACCTACACTTATTAATGTGTAAACATAATTTGTACGCCTTGTAAGGCAGCACATGTCATAGTGAGACTTTACTTATTTCTTTTTAACACCATGTACCTACTTTTACCTATGTGTCACAAATAAACATATTTGAATTTGAATTTGCTTACACAGCACAGCACTCTTCGAAAGCAACGTTTTGATCTATCCATTCACCAGGCCAATACCTCATCTTCTCTTTGGCGACAATAACATTTCTTAAATTACCATGACCCCTTAAAGAGAACCTGTCATTTGGTAGTATTTCAATGATTTCATATGGGCCTTTGAATTTAGAACCTAACTTGTCATGCCGTCTATGTTCTTGACTAATATAAACTGTGTATCCAAGATTATATGTTTTGTTGGTTCTTCTGGTAGTATCAAAACGTTCCTTAAATTTATTTGCAACGTTTGTAAGACGTTGCTGAGCTAATTCACGATCGGCTTGCATATTAATTACTGGTTGTGTTGACTCATCTACAACATCAGCCAATCTGGCCTGTACAGAAGGAAGATAACCTTCGGTGCCTATTAACAGTCTAATTGGAGAAAACCCAGTGCTTTTTTGAAATGTGGTGTTAAGGGACTGCTGCACCTTCCAAAGTACGTTTGGCCATTCTGTAAGATCACTAACGGTTGTTGCCAACATATTTGTTACCGTGGCTACGTATCTCTCTACCTGCCCATTACCACGAGGAGTACCGGTAGATATCATATGATGTTCGATTCTCATTTCCTGGAAGAGGGACTGTACATGATTCGAGGTAAAGTTCGTACCTCTATCAGTGACTACAAGACTGGGGGTACCAAAAAGCGTAATGTTTTCTCTTAATACAAACAGTAATTCCTGGCCGTTTAAGGTCTTCAGGGCTCTGAGTAACTTTCGACTGGGTGAACCGATTTTGATGATTCTTTTTTTATTTGAAAGCTGGTGCTTCCCGTTGGGTCCCATTTTAATTTGTTGAAGATCTGATGCTGATCTTCGGAGATATACAATGGAACTCTTCAAAAATAGACGGCAAATCTGCAGTGATTGCTGCATCCGCTTGTAGGTTCATTGTTTATACTACATCATGACGTAACATCACGCCTGTATGCTCTGAGGGGGTACGCAGATGTGTACAATATACCCAGATTTCGACAATGTTTGTTACCTCAGAACTTTCGACTGGGTGAACCGATGTTGATGATTCTTCTTTTATTTGAAAGCTGGTGCTTTCCGTGTGGTTCCATGTGAATTTGGTTAAGATCTTACGCTGATCTTCGGAGATATAAATGGAACTCTTCAAAAATACACGGCAAAGCTGCAGTAATTGCTGCAATCGCTTGGTTGTTTATTGTTTATACAACATCATGACGTAACATCACACCTGTATGCTCTGAGGGAGTACGCAGAAGTATACAATACACCCAGATTTCGACAGTTAGACGTGTAAAGTTCCATTCAATGGGATCCCGGAGAAATAGAGGTAACTCCTTAACTTTATAGGCACACTGAGCATTTTCTGCTGAGAGAACAAATTTGAAGATCTGGAACACCTGATGTGGAACTCCAAGAGCCCAGCTACACCATAACACATATAGGAATGGCGTCTTAGCAAAAGTTCTTCAATCTGATAAGCACTCTCTGTTGACTTATAAAAATCGAAGATCTGGAACACCTGTTGTGGAACCTCAAGAGCCCAGCTACACCATAACACATATAGGAATGACGTCTGTTTGAACCATTTAATGAATTAAACTGTATGCATGTGTATACCTCTATATCTAAGTATGTGTGTGTGGAACTATCCTTTAAATCGCATGTATTACTATGTAGCAAGCTAGTATGAAAAGTAAACCGTTCAAATCAACACCTCGTTAACTCATTTCCGTCCTTACAAGCAAATCTGAACCCTATCACCATAACATATGGTCGAATTTCGAGCCGGATTAATAATCTACCTGGGTGGTCTAGTGATCGACGCGAGAACAAAGCGCCGCATTCCTTAGATAAGGAACTCGTTTGCTATGAGCGATTTGTGCAGTTATTAAGCAAAGTGTTATTGACGTGTTTTGTGCAAAATATTACGATTGGATTTATCTCTTCAACTACGTGACCTATATTGCATCTTTTTTTGGAATAATGAATACTACAGTGTCTACAGCTGAGCAATTGCTAACGGAGTTAGAAGATGTTGCGTTATTACTACAAAAGGCGCAAAGTAACTTGAAGAAATGTCCAAAACAAAGACTTACTAAAGGATACATTGAAACACGTTTACAATGCATTGAAGAATATTGGAAGAAGTTCACTACGGCTCATCATAACCTTGTGAGAGTGGTACCGAAAGAAAAGAAGAATGATATCCCATATTTTGTAAATGAAGACTACTTTGTTTTTGAAGATTTGTATTTGTGTACACAAGCCGATCTAAAGGATTTTATTATCCAAAACGATTAACCAGAGATTAAGTGATATTACTTGCAACAACAGCTCAACTTACGAAGGAAATCTCAAGTTACCTCAGATTCAGTTGCCTGCCTTTTCTGGAATTTACGAAGATTGGACCTCATTCAAAGACCTCTTTATATCGTTAGTTCATAACAATACTACACTGTCAAAGGTTCAAAAACTTCACTACTTGAAGAGCAGCATTACCGGAGAAGCAGAATCATTACTTAAGCACATACAAATAACGGAATGTAATTATGACCAAGCTTGGGATTTGTTAAGAGATCGGTATGGTAACAGACGGCTTATAGTGAATTCTCTAATACGGAAACTAGTAACTCAAAGAAAGATTCCCACTCAAACTGCTAATCACATCAAGACATTGTTAGACACAACCAGTGAATGCATCAACAGTTTAAGAAACCTTCAAGTGCCTACTGATTCGTGGGATCCATTCGTCATATTTGTGACTGTGCAGAAACTGGATCCCGAGTCACACCGGGAGTGGGAGCAGTTTGCGTACAAGGACAATTTGGAGGAATTGCCTACGTGGGAAGATCTTGTAAAGTTCTTACAAACTAAATTTCGCACATTAGAACTGATCAGTCCACCTTCAAGAGAGAAAGCATCAAGAGGTAAAGAATGTACAGTCCACGTTTCTACAACACCTACCGCTACCAAAACAAGAAGTTGTTTGATTTGTAAGGACAATCATACGCTATGCCATTGTAAAGAATTTACTAAAATGGAACCAACAGAGAGGTGTGAATATGTGAAGAAGTACCAGCTCTGTTTCAATTGTCTGGCACCAGGACACTCAGCTAGAAAATGTAGGTTAAATATGTCATGTCGTATATGTCATAAACGGCACCATTCTCTAGTTCACCAAAATGCACAAACAAGTAATACCAAGCAACCAGATGATACGCAAGCTAAGCACCATCAAATTGAAGAACAACCTCAAACCAAAGAAGCTAATGAACCTGTTGAGCTATCATCGCATTTTACAGCTAGCACGTCTACAGCACTATTGGCCACAGCATTAGTGCCAGTGTGTGATGAATCAGGACGAGTGACCATACTACGTGCACTAGTTGACCAGGGCTCACAGGCCACATTCATTAGTGAGAGAGCTGCCCAGCTGTTACGACTCAAGAGAATGTCCGCTCACGCAACAGTCAATGGGGTTGGCTCAACCACAACTGCCATTAAACAAGCTGCCTATATCGAGCTGCGATCAAGACAAGATGACAGTTTCAAGTTACGAGTGAAGGCTTACATTATGTCAACGCGAATTACAACGCAATTACCATCACAAACCATTCCAACCAACACCTGGTCTCATTTAGAAGGTCTAACATTAGCCGACCCTGGCTTCAATAAACGAGGACGAATTGACCTACTACTAGGTGTCGAAGTATGTGCCCAAATCTTAAGAAGCGATATAATCAAGGGCCCCCCTGGTTCTCCATGCGCTCAAAATACCAGCCTAGGGTGGATCCTTTTTGGGAACATATACGAAGAAGGAAATAACAATGATTTCATTGTGATGCATCATAGCCTTGACTTGAACAAGATGTTGAAAGAAATGTGGGAGTTGGATACTGACAATAAAACAACACTAACACAAGAAGAAAAAAAATGTGAAGAAATTTACCAAACAACTCACTCAAGAACAGACGAAGGATGATATATAGTCAAACTACCAACAAAAACTGATAAACTACTTTCAATACATGGAGGAACGAGGGAAATAGCTATGAAGAGGCTTTTTCAATTAGAAAAAACACTAGAGAAGAATCATACACTACGAACAGAATATACAAAGGTTATGGAAGAATATATTGAAATGAATCATATGGAAGAGATACCAAAGGAAGAAATAAATAAAAATAGTGTTTACCTGCCACATCACGCAGTAATCAAGGAAGATAAGGAAACTACGAAAGTCAGAATAGTTTTCAATGCATCGCAAAAGGGAAATAACGATGTTTCGTTGAACGACGAACTTCTGGTTGGGCCCCAGCTACAAACTGATATGAGGAGCCTTATCATGAGATGGCGCATGAAGAAGATTTGTTTTGTAGCTGACATACAACGCATGTACCGTATGATCTTAGTGACAAAGGAAGATAGGGACCTACAAAGAATAGTATGGAGGAGCGACCCTAGCCAACCAGTCAAAGATTACAGACTTACACGTGTCACATTCGGAACAGCATCTGCTCCATACTTGGCCGTTCGAACTTTACATCAAATAGCAAATGATGAAGGAACAGTATGCCCTGAAGCTGCTAAAATGATAAAGGAAGATTTCTACGTTGATGACCTCATGGCTTCGAATGAAAATCTAGAAGATGCAATACACATAGCTAAACACATAGAAGCTATACTACAGAAGGGAACCCTCCCTTCTGTAGTATAGCTTCTCACACTACAAAAATGGTGTTCGAACGACGCTGAATTCTTGAGACAATTCGAACCTGAAAAACGAACATCGCATGCCAGTCTAGACATCACCATCCATGGTACCATCACAGCCTTAGGCCTTCGCTGGAACATGGGCAAAGATGTATTTCAGTACAGTCTTAATTTACCTCCCATGACCAACAAGATAACCAAACGGACGATTCTTGCCGACGTTCAACGACTATTTGACCCACTGGGTTGGTTAGCTCCAGCTATGCTACCCACAAAGCTCCTAATACAAAAACTATGGTTGCAAGGAATCGGTTGGGATGAAGAAGTAGATACAAATGTTAAACAAGACTGGACTGCACTACGAGATAGTCTTCAACATCTGAATATAATTGAAGTACAAAGATGGCTGGGAATCACAGATCATACGACCACAAACATAAAAGTTCACGGTTTTTGTGATGCCTCTACCAAAGCCTACGCCGCTGTTGCTTATGTCAGAGTTGAACAAGAGGGTCAAGAAGTAGGCACACAAATAATAACAGCAAAAACTCGAGTAGCGCCAGTTAAACCAGTATCTCTGCCGCGATTAGAGTTGTGCGGTGCCCTTCTCTTGTCTCGTTTGCTTAAACAAATCAAAATAGCAATGAGAATACCTGATGACAAAATATTCGCATGGAGTGATTCCACAATAGTGCTGTCTTGGCTACTGGGTGATCCCACCAGATGGCAAACATTTTTGAGAAATCGAGTTGTTGAAATACTAGACAATACAGGAACGAATTGGTTTCATGTAAAAACAAGCGAAAATCCTGCCGATGTTGCATCACGGGGAGAACATCTCCTAGAGTTAAAGGAAGACGAGAAATGGTGGAAGGGCCCGAAGTGGCTAAGACAGAAAACAATAATATTGAATAGACCTAACAACCTAATAACAATTTTAGAAAGAAAAGAAATTATACTGTCGAATTTAAAACTAGAAGAAAGAGGTCTAGACACTCAATTTCATAATTTTGACAACTTGGAAGAACTTTTAAAATCAATAATCTATTGCAAAAGATTCCTAAAGGGGAAGAAACTAGAAAACAAAGAAACAGACATAACTACTCAAGAAATAGATGAAGCAATCAAATCCTGCGTTAAAATAACACAAAGAGAAAGGTTTTATGATGAAATTATGAATTTAACAAAGGGAAAGGAAGTCAAGGGAGACAGTAAATTAAAATTACTCAAACCGTACTTGGACAGTGAGAACATTCTCAGGGTGGGCGGTAGATTACGTCATGCAAATGTACACGAAGACACTAAAAATCCCATAATATTAGACAATCACAGCAATTTATCCATACTTATTGTGAAAGATGCTCATATTAAGACATTACATGGTGGAATTCAAATGATGATGGCATACCTAAGAACCAAATATTGGTTAATAAAGGCGAAACATATGATCAAGTACAGAATCCGCAAATGTTTAATATGCTTCAAAAATAGTGCTGCAACTAAAAACCAAATAATGGGTGACTTACCCAGAGTCAGAGTCACTCCAGCAAAACCCTTTCTAAACAGTGGAGTTGACTTTGCGGGACCATATCAAGTTTTAGCATCCAAAGGTAGAGGAGTTAGAACGAATAAAGCGTATGTCGCCGTATTTGTCTGTATGTGCACCAAGGCAATCCACTTAGAAATGGTCGGCGATCTCACAACCGAATCTTTCATCGGTGCTTTCAAAAGGTTCATCGCCAGACGAGGAAGATGCTCACAGTTATGGAGTGACCAAGGCAGAAATTTTGTAGGAGCCAATAAGGAACTAGCAGCAGCATGGAAGGCTGCAAAATTTGAACTCGAAGGTCCAGTAGCAGAGTCTCTTGCACTGGATGGTACACAATGGCATTTCATACCCGCCTATAGTCCTCATGTCGGTGGTTTGTGGGAGGCGGGTGTGAAATCCATGAAACATCACATGAAGAGGATTTTGACCAGTCATTTGACATTCGAAGAAATGAGCACTCTACTTTGCCAGATCGAGGCGTGTCTAAACTCCAGGCCGCTAAGCCCAATAGATGACGTAGACACAGATAACATGACACCCCTAACACCAGGACATTTCTTGATTGGTGAAGCTCCAATCGCTGTGCCAGAAGCTAACCTTCAAGACGTTCCAGTCAGTCACCTGTCCCGCTGGAGGCACATGCAGAAGTTGCTTGGGGATTTCTGGCATAAATGGCAAGCAGAATACCTTACCAGCCTGCAGCAGAGACCAAAATGGCTCAAAAGATGTAAGGAGATTGATATCGGCAACCTTGTACTCATTAAGAATGATCACCTTCCTCCTGGTAAATGGGAGTTAGGTCGGATTGTTGCTAAACATCCAGGTGACGACGGTGTTACAAGAGTGTACAGTGTTAAAAGTGGTGACAATGTAGCTAAGCGAAGTTTTAATAAATTGTGTCCCTTGCCTATAGACATTGATGATTAATATTTTATGTTTAATGTTTTGTTATGATAAAAATCAATTTATATTATTTCTTGTTAAACAAAATATGTGTACTTTTGCATTACAGTATCTATGACTTTAGCATAAATGCTTGTTAATGAAAATTCTATTAATATCATCTATGTGTAAATTATGTTAATGTAAAGGTCTTTAAAGGCCCTTTGGTGGGCGGCATGTTTGAACCATTTAATGAATTAAACTGTATGCATGTGTATACCTCTATATCTAAGTATGTGTGTGTGGAACTATCCTTTAAATCGCATGTATTACTATGTAGCAAGCTAGTATGAAAAGTAAACCGTTCAAATCAACACCTCGTTAACTCATTTCCGTCCTTACAAGCAAATCTGAACCCTATCACCATAACAACGTCTTAGCAAAAGTTGTTCAATCTGATGATCAACATATATTTTTGCAATAACTTTTCTCCTCATTGATATTAATTAAAATTTTCCACCTTTGCATTAATAAAGAAATTTGCCATTTTCCTAATTAAGGGATTTTTGACATTTGAACCACTAACATTAAAGTTCGAAAAAAAGACTGAAATAACAGTTTTCTTTAAAATTTTATTGGGTAACTTAATTAATAATCCGTGTTTCTACCGCGACTAACAACACAAGAACATCGGTTTGGCATACTCAAAATGAGTTCATCCAAATCACGCTGTGGAATGGCCGCCCATGTTCGTTGCAACAACAAAAAAAGGTCTTCTTGCGACTGGATACCCTCCATATTCGGCAGAGCTCTTCTCTGTAGCATATCCCATGCATGCTCAATCGGGTTCAAGTCTGGCGACTGAGCAGGCCAGGGCAGGACATTGATGTTAGCTGCGGCGAGAGTCTGTCTTACAACTCTTGCGGTGTGCGGTCGTGCATTATCATGCATTAACTGAAATAAGGGACCGATTTGCACTTGTAGAGGAACGATGACGTCTGATACAATCGTCTCAGCATAAATTTGAGCGTTGAGGTTGCCTCTGATCCAAATCAACTCAGTTCTTCCGTCGATCCAAATACCCGCCCATACCATGATGGTTCCACCACTATAAGGATGGACTTCCTGGCAGGATTTTAATCGCTGTTGGCGTCCAGGGGTTCTCCAGTGTCGTATACGTCTTGTATCCGGTCTCATACCAAAACGAGACTCATCAGAAAAGCACACGAAACGCCATTGTTCTTCTGCCCAATTTCTGTGTTCAAGAGCCCATTGATATCGAATCCTACGATTGTGCATTGCTATAGGTGGTACCCGTAGCGGTCTTCGGGAATGAAGGTTCACTTCATGCAAGCGGTTTCTGACTGTTTGGTCGCTAATTAAGTTCCCTGAAGAGTGATGAAGCCTCACGGCTAACATCATGGCGGTTATTGTTGGAGCTCTTCGAGTTAAGATTTGAATGTATCGGTCTTGTCTCCGTGTGGTGCAGCGATACCGTCCTCCATGGCGCTCAGCCACGGTACCAGTGCTTCGGTAACGTGTCCAAAGTCGACTGATAACACTCTGACTTGTATTCAGAGCTAAAGCCACAGTACGTTGCCGGGAACCAGCTTCTATCGTTCCCACGGCTCTGAGCATTTCTTCCCTGCTTAAATGACGTCGCCGCTCCATAATAACGTTGGTTTTATTCAGTAGTAGGGAAACAGTAGCACTAATAATGTCTTCAATGCGTTGTATGTTTTTATAGGGAAAATATTGACAGCTGATTTTCATCTTTTACTCGAATTTGATTGACAGTTCCTGTTTCAAATTATGAAATGCACCAAAAAGGATCCATATAAATTTATAAAATCATAAATTTATTACAAAGCCACATCTCAATCTCAAGAAATCCGCATAAAAATGCTTGATCCCTAGACACTTTTGATGTGTGTATATGCCTTCGGGCTCATGTTATTTCAGTGTTTAATTTTCTTTTCCATTTATCTTCGTGACTCGGTAGCCTACCCGGTTACGCAGGGGAGCAGTCACATTTTAATTGATCAGGTATCTTCACAACGAAAGTATAACCATGCTTAGAAAGAGGTCAAATCTTTCCCAATGTTCCAAACGAGCTAAAAGATTGAGGATCATAAGATCCAAAGAATCTACCGAAGAGCGTCAGGAGAGACCAGCATCAAGCTGTTCGAGAACATCAGGCTGCAACATGCTCCGTGGAAACACCTGCGTTCTCAGCGTATTTACGCATCCACATCCAGGTCTCTAGAGACCAGTGAAGAATAGATGCACGACTGACCACTGATCGTGAACGTCACGCATTGTCTCGCGAGTCGGAGACGTTTACCGATACAGAATCACGCTTGAGTTCTCAGTGTATTCGCACATCTACTTATAGGTCTTTTGAAACGAGTGATGAACGTGATGCGCAACTAACTGCTGATCGAGATTATCATACATTGTCCCGAACACGCACACAACAAAATATGCACAATCAGTTAGAAAGTGAGAGAGAAATAATTGCTGGAGTACGGCATGAAGAGACAGAAGAAGAGCGCAACGAACGTTTGAATTCTGATCGACTTCGACATTCTCTGAACAGAATGTCGATATCATCTGAAGAATCGGATGTGTCTCAAGATATAACCGTAGAGCATGGCGACCTTCCTTGGGTTGATAAGGAATGGAGTGCATTTACGTATACTCCTATGATTGAATACGCCACATATTCCGCCATCGGAGCAGTGACGGATTAAGCCTACTTGATGCCCTAAGCAATCCACGCCTGTGGGCCCCTCTATCCGTAGGTCTTTAATTAAACCTTTACCGCCTAAAAACATTAGATTTTTGTAAAATAAGATGATGAGATGTAACGTACCTTAGAAGTGGAGTAGGTGCGACAACGATAAAAACCAAAGCATAATTTATTTAAATTTTGAAAATATGCACCTTGCGGCTTTTCCGGGCATTGAATTCACGCAAGATAGTATTAACGTCTAACGTTTTTAAACATATGTCTATGTATAATATCGATAAATTATCGAGCCTTGCTTGTATCATCTTTTTCCTTTTTTCATTTATTTTAAATTTTGAAAAAGAACGTTCCGCTGAGCAATTTATAATCATAAGCGATAACAATATACGCAGGGCTGTTTCCACAAAAAATATCCTAGGCATCATCTTGGATTTTTATGTTGACCTCATATTCGTTATCAGCGACCCCAAAAACCATGAAAACGACACCCATATCGGAAATACCAAAAATTTCCTCAGCGCCATCTTGAATTTTCATTCTGACCTCATTTTCGTTTTCAGCAACCCCAACTACCATGAAAACGACACCCATAGCGGAAAAACAAAAAATTTCCTCGGCGCCAACTTGGATGTTCATTTTGATCTCATTTTCGTTATCAGCAGCCCCAATAACCATGAAAACGATACCCATGACGGAAAAGCCAAAAATTTTCCTCAACGCCATCTTGATTTTTCGTTTCGTCCTCATTTTCGTTATCAGCGACCCCAAATACCATGAAAAAGACACCCATGACGGGAAAACCAAAAAATAATCCTCAGCGCCATCTTTGATTTTCATTTTGATCTCAATTTCGTTATCAGCGGCCCCAATAACCATGAAAACGATACCCATTACGGAAAACCCAAAAAATGTTTTTCAGCGCCATCGTGGATTTTCTTTTTGACCCCATTTTCTAAATCAACGACCCGGATAACCATGAAAACGACACCCATGATGGATAAATCAAATATTTTCTTCGGCGCCATCTTCAATTTTCATTTTGACCTCATTTTTATACTCAGCTACCCCGAAAACCATGAAAACGACACCACCTTCTTATAATAACAGGCGTGATGTAACGAGTATGTTTACTCTACAGAGTAAATCTTTTCGGATTAAAATGTGGTAGTCGGCGTACAATCGCTGGAATATACACACATCAAAAGTGTCTAGGGATCAAGCATTTTTATGCGGATTTCTTGAGATTGCGATGTGGTTTTGTGTGTTTTCTGATGAGTCTCGTTTTGGTATGAGACCGGATACAAGACGTATACAACACTGGAGAACCCCTGGACGCCAACAGCGATTAAAATCCTGCCAGGAAGTCCATCCTTATAGTGGTGGAACCATCATGGTATGGGCGGGTATTTGGATCGGCGGAAGAACTGAGTTGATTTGGATCAGAGGCAACCTCAACGCTCAAATTTATGCTGAGACGATTGTATCAGACGTCATCGTTCCTCTACAAGTGCAAATCGGTCCCTTATTTCAGTTAATGCATGATAATGCACGACCGCACACCGCAAGAGTTTTAAGACAGACTCTCGCCGCAGCTAACATCAATGTCCTGCCCTGGCCTGCTCAGTCGCCAGACTTGAACCCGATTGAGCATGCATGGGATATGCTACAGAGAAGAGTTCTGCCGAATATGGAGGGTATCCAGTCGCAAGAAGACCTTATTTTGTTGTTGCAACGAACATGGGCGGCCATTCCACAGCGTGATTTGGATGAACTCATTTTGAGTATGCCAAACCGATGTTCTTGTGTTGTTAGTGTTCGCGGTAGAAACACGGATTATTAATTGTTTAAGTTACCCAATAAAATTTTAAAGAAAACTGTTATTTCAGTCTTTTTTTCGCACTTTAATGTTACTGGTTCAAATGTCAAAAATCCCTTTATTAGGAAAATGGCAAATTTCTTTATTAATGCAAAGGTGACTTGGTTTATCGTTACTGTGACAAACTAAAACACTTTATTTGATGAATCCTTACAGAAAATTTTAATTAATATCAATCAGGAGAAAAGTAATTGCAAAAATATATGTTGATCCCTAGACACTTTTGATGTGTGTATTTACGAAGAACACTCGCCCCCGCGCCGTAAAGTCGTACGTCCTCACTCTGCGAAAGCCTGCTTCATTATACTCTTTGGCCTGCTTGTTACTGAACTTGAACGGTTGAAAAGGATAGCGCTATTACAACCGCGTGAGAAACGAGAGACAGAAAGAGTGTGTGCTCGCTTAGAATAAAATAACGTAAGCGCCAAATCATATGAACCTAAATACGAGAAAACGACTTAGAAAAATAAGAAAATTTTCGTCAAGATTTGAGTTAATATTGTTACCTACTCGTATCTATTAGGCTAAAAATAACCATTAAATTCCTTATGGTTTCAGAGATCCAACTCAAAATATACGAGTATCGTATTAATATGTGCAAAACGGCATGTTTTACTATTTTTTTTTCTATCGAGACTTTTTTGTCCAATTGTGTTTTCCGCTTCGACAGATTTAAAGATTACTTATAAGTCCAAGTTTAATGGTGTCCAAATAGCGAACTCTTAGGTCATATGGATATCGAGATAAAGTTCGCCCAATATCACCAAAACTACATAATACCGGCTCTTAAAACGCGCGAATTTACAAATTAGTCCTAGAAACTTTTTTTGATGTAGTTTTTGGTGACGTGAGAGTGAGACGTGATGCCCTAAGGACGGATTTTTTTGTCCTTCTTCTGGTGCCCTCCCAGACGCGATGCCCTAGGCAATTGCTTAATTTGATTTAGGGTAAATCCGTCACTGCATCGGAGGTATGGTTCAAAATTGTACTTTTTGTGAAGCTGTTAAATGGCAAAAAGAAACAAACGGTATCATGTGTTGCTCAGGTGGGAAAGATCCGTTATTTTCCCGTCCCCGGGTTCTTTGAATTCGACATCAGACGTTTCAGATCTTCGATTTTGACGACCCCGTTGTCGCTGCCATAAACAACAGGATCCGCGTACGAAGTCGCGGGCAGAAGCTAGATTACGAATAAAAATGCTAAGAGGTCCGCAACAGTTTACTGCTGCTATAAGTATCGTGTTGCGGCTCATTTCATGCACCTTGAGAGAACTGCAGACCTAGCTGGAGTATGACTCTCATCGAGTGTCTAAGTATCAAGATGTAAAGCTGTTTTTGTAAACATGGTAATTTATTCTTATCCAAATAAATACGTTGTTAATCACAAGTACCTATTTGATTTTGAACAAAATTGCCCTTGTACCCAAGGGCAATTTATATTCCCCTAAACAACGTAGACGACGGAGCCCCGCTTCGCGGGGCCCCTATTTCCGGGTGCAGGGTTTAAAGGAACCTAACTAACCTAACGGGGGGTGCCCCAAGTCCCGATTATGGGGGCAGAGATACTTCCGCATGTTCATTTGACAATATTTCGAGATTTTACAATAACGCTAGAGATATTACAATATAACGTATTTGACAATTTTACGGTGACATATACGTTTCTACAATAAATTTCCGAGCCATATTCAAGCACTAGGTAAGCCTAAATAAATTCAAATCGTTTATAAAACGGTAGCTATGCCTGAAAGCCTTCTGTCATGTTATTCACTATCTCGAAGATAAAAAGGCGGAGATATATACCAACTAGTTTTTGCGTGGTTTCTGTTTTACCAATAGATTTAATTTATCTCTTTCAGAGTCTGCAGCGCGCGTTCACTCGCTATAGAGTGTGAAAAGGATAGCGCTATTACTTCCGCGTGCGAAACGAGAGACAGA
The DNA here is from genome assembly GCA_950022955.1 of Xestia ashworthii. Classification (NCBI taxonomy): domain Eukaryota; kingdom Metazoa; phylum Arthropoda; class Insecta; order Lepidoptera; family Noctuidae; genus Xestia; species Xestia ashworthii. Next base: position 419,808 of record OX465559.1, on the reverse strand, counting down.
AAGAGTGTGTGTGCTCGCTTAGAATAAAATAACGTAAGCCTGCCTAGCCTTGATGTTAATTACGAGAAAACGACGTAGAAAAATAAGATTTTTTTAAGGCAGGATTTGAGATACTAATGTTACCTATCTATTGGGCTAAAAATCACCATTAAATTCTATAAGGTTTCAGAGATCTAACTCAAAATATGTGCAAAGCAACATGTTTTAGAATGTTTTTTTCTATAGAGATTTTTTTATCCAATTGTGTTTTGCTTCGGCAGAACTAAAGATTATAAGTCCAAGTTAATGGTTTCCAAATTGTGAACTCTTAGGTCATTTGGATTTCGTGATAATGTTCAATCAATATCATCAAAACTACATAGGACGGCTTGAGAATTCGGCGACGATTCAGAATCGGAGGGGAGCCCTGTTCGGTACCCTGTCAACTACCTAGTTCTATCAATATAACCAAACAGACTAGGAATTAGCACAAGTTCTAGAGCTGTTTATGTTCTTATTCTTTTTCATTCTTCTTCTTCTTCTGTGGAAAGCTTATTGCTACTGGTTACCTAGAAAAACTATTTTTTCAGTGTCCAACTAGTCAGCTATTTAGGTAAATAAAACCAAACGGAATACAAATTGGCGCCAGTACTTTAATAATATAAAATGATAAAATAAAATAAAATGTTTATTTCAGACCAAGGAAATGGACATCACCATACTTTGTTGGTAGCATACAAATTAAATATCTTAAGACTAAGTTAATAGCAATGTATGTAGGTCGTTTAGATATATTAATGGCAAAGGTTTTCTATGAAAAGCTTTACACTAGTTTTAAACGACCGAAAATTCCACTGCGCACAATACCATCCATGAACTACGTGCCGAGATAGTGTTGTTACGCAGTGTGGTTTCGGAAAGTAGGACACATGACGATGCCAGCATAAACACGCGTCGTGCGTGCGTCGTGCAGAAAATGCTTCGGACAGCAGTTTTGCGTCGGCGAAATTGGATTCGTCATCACCTGCAAACAGCGAGGGCGATGCACCGTGCCCCACCGCCCCCCGCCCCTCTGCTCAGGCAGAGAATACGACACGCGTAGCTACGTTGTCCCCCAAACCAGCTTACGCCGCAATTGCTGCCTCAAATAATTCAGCTGTAATTCAACCTAAGCAGCTGAAAGGGGGAAAGCAGAACCGGCGCTGTGAAACCCTTCCAAGGAATCCGGCACAGCGCTGTCCAGCAAAGCAGGACTGTGATGAGGACGGCTTCACCTTAGTTCAGAAGAAGAAGAAGAAGAAGCCTACTTGTCGCAATCAATGCGGTACTGGACTGTCAGGACCAAATATGCTGCTGCGTCCAGCGACACCAACGACGTTGCTGTATGTATCCCGATTGCATCACTCCACGAAGGTTGAGGAGATCGTTGAGTACATGAAGGTGAAGACTAGCTGGACCTTGAGGGTTGAGAGGTTGGAGGCGCGTCACAACACCAACTTCAAGTCGTTTGTGGTGCGAGGTCCGACACAATATCTCGACAAGTTTCTCAAGGAAGAGTTTTGGCCGACGGGTGTAGTCTACCGACATTTTCGCGGCAGGCTACATGACACCGCACAGCGTAACACGACGCCGCCACTTCGTGTGTGATAGTTCATAGCTTATAAGTTAGATTTTTTTTTATGTGTTAGTATATTTTTATGTTGTTATTTTGTGTATTTTATCTATGGGGCTTAGATGCCTGATAATAAAAATTATTGATTGATTGATTGATTGATTGATTACTTTTCGGCCACTTAAGGGATATAGGTAGCTAGGGAATGTTTTGATCAGGATCTGGAGCTGCTGAACTGGGAAGCGATAACCGATCTGCAAATTCGCGATTGTTTTTATTGTTGGATGTCCATGCACCTCTAAAAACTGGGGTTGTTAAAGAGTGTTGTACCCTTGGATTACCTACTGACAATGTTAAATTGATGATGCAATTAAGAAATTAAGCCCATGCAGAGTATTTAAAAGACAGAAAAAACGATCACAAAAAGATTCATTACAAAGAATTGAAATCGCTTGTTTCTGTTTCTCTATTTTACGAAAAGCATACTACAAACATAAAATCAACAGTCAAATAAATGACTCCAAAGCACTTTGACAAAACTTAAAGCCTAACCTTCTCCCAAACATAAGGAATAACCTTTTCATCCCCCCATCTCGGAAAGAGTATTTTTGCTCTTCGATATCTGAGTGCAAAAGCCGTTTTTATCGTCTAGCCATCATCCACAGCAGCAACTTTAGCATACGATGAATATCGCGCCGGCGGCAGTAACGAGTGCGTCATGTCTTCACTGAGCTGATTACTACTCTTGACCTTTGTGACGCGACGACAACTACATCAAAAAACCACAAACAATTGTAAAACTCAAAAGTTAATACACATATATTACGAGCATATCTGGGTCTAGTTTTCACTCCACAACGCCGACGACCTGAAACCGAAAATCCCAACCATAATTTGGTCCTTCGAGCCGGATAGCCCGTTTATATTAAATACGCATATTGTAAGCTTTGAGTGGGTTACATTGATTTACGATCGTCTCAACTTTTTTTGCGGTGACAACAGATTGTCGTGTCAGTGGGAACGGCGAAAAAAAAAAATGTCACAACAAATGATTGAGTTATCACGTGAAGCTAAGCACGCTTTTTGAAGTTTTCTACTCAGAAAGGATGCTCAGGCTAAAGGATATAAATTGAAAGAGGTCAGGTACTCACAGGATGTTGGGAGCCAGGAGATCACCACACTATCACTAGCAGTCGTATTTCATGATATTTTGGTGTTTTTTAAACCGCGCGCGCGGATTACTTGCCAGCCGGCGTGTTGTTGAGTTCGAACTGATTTTGCGTCTTCACGCCGTTAGATGGCGGGAGCGATGCGTTGTACCTTTCGCACTCACAGTGAAGGGCGAGTGCAAGTGGCGGCAAATTCAAAATAGGAAGGGCAAGGAAAGGATTGGGAAATCATCCAGAAGCATGTTCAACAAATAAACGACAAAGTGACGGCCGTGAACTGTGCCTTTAGTGAAAAGTGGTACAAGTCAGAAATCTTCGTTTTGAGAAAAATGAGTTTAAAGTTTTTCATTTTTGTAACGGCTACATTTTTTTTATAACTGAGATTTTTGTAGACTTTTTGAATTAAATCAATTGAAAAATGTTATTATTATATTGGATATGCTTTGAATGTGTTAAAAAATAATTAGATTTTGAGATAATTAAATAAAAATAGACTTATATCATTAGCCACATTTAAGTTCTTAAGTGTATATTGTTATTATTTAAATTATATCATTTAACACAATATTAAATGTACTTGTATTTAATGGTACAAGTATTATTTAAACATCTCTTTGATGGCAATAGAGTTATTAATAAGATAAAGATAAAGATAACTTTATTTTGCAAATATGGGTAATCTCAAACGCTGACAAAAACATATAATAGTACAGCCATATTTTACCACGTAGGCATGCAAAAGATTTAAAATAACAACTTATAACTAAATACAATTTTAAAACTATTACACACTAAATAAAATATCAAAGTACATATATTGTTATTAATTATACAAAATTATGCACTAGCTTAAGAACTTTTTCTCAGTTAGGAATTCCTTAATATTATAAAACACTACAACTAATTTTGTTTAAAAAACATTTAAGTTTCATGGGAACCGTGTCTTTTTAGTGTGCTGTGATAAAATCAAACTTATATCACTTTACACACCTTTATTACAAAAAAAGATGTGGTGTATATTGATTTATCCTGAATTATATCCAGTAAACAACAAAACTTCCAAGGTGTAAAGTAATACGAGTTTCAATTTATTTCTATTCTAGGGGGCCTAGTAACGCCGGGGTTGCGGGCCTGTTCGAAAGAGATACCGCGGCCCCGGAACATAAAGGGCGAGGAAGGAACATGGATGGGTTTTAGTCAGTAAAAGTCTGACACTCCCTCCCACTCCGCCCAGAGTGGGAGAAGTCATTTGATGATTTCCCATCCGAAAAGAAAAAGAAAAAGGGGCCTAGTAACATGTACCTATACTGGTAGGGTCTATTTAAATCTAGTGAATAAAAGTGAAAATACATTAAGTATTATCCTTGGTTATTTTTTTTTACATTTTTAATAAATAGATAAAACATTTCAAAATATAATAAAAATTGTATCCCACCGGTATCGCGAACAGGATCTAAGCTACCGGCGGCGGTCAGGGCTCCAGAGAGGGACCTCCTAAAAATACGAACGGTGTCCAGGAGTCTCAAGCCCTTGATCCAGCTGCCTAACGAGAGCATCCTCAGATATCGGTCGAGGCTCTAGGAAATTAAACCATGGGCTGATACGACTATCGGCACGATGATCGCTGAGTCCACTTTCCACAAATGTCGACAACCTCGCGAGCCACGTCAAGATACTTGATTTGTTTATCTTTCTCGGCTTTCACGTTCTCATCATGCGGGATCGTTATGTCAGCAATCATTGCGCGCCGCTCTGATCGATCCATCACCACTATATCAGGCCTATTGGCTATAACAGTCCTGTCAGTGATGATTGATCCCAGTACAATGTGATACTGCCATTATCGAGAACTGGGGCGGCACTTCCAATTCCACAAGGTTGTATTTTAGAGCAAGTTGCTGACGGATAATCCTAGCTACAAGGTTGTGCCTATATGCAAGTTAAGTACATTATGTATATTAATTATTATGGTCCTCTAAAAATTTTATCCGAGCATTATTTGTTAACAAATCAGTGATTTTATAAATATTTATACCTATCTGGAGAATCATTTGTAAACTATCTTCAGAATAATAAAATACTTGGTGTAAACCACCTCATCACAAAGCCGTTAACCAAGCATTCTGTACATCAAACTAAGTAACTTTACGCAAAAATTATTGCTGGGAAATAACTTTTTTTCTTGAGGTTATAAATCATGTTTTGTGGTAGAACTCAATGTAACACACTTAAACCATTGTGCTGATGGATGGATTGAATAGTACGGGGGTCGTGGAGGTGTTAAAAGTCAAAATCTAACACAAAAATCTTGTATTAAAAAAAAACTTGTCATAAAGTTGTAACTTTGACCCCCCATAATAATTATCTCCATAACTAGAAGGTTCCCAGGTATGGTGTAGAACAAAAAAAATATCGCAATGATGGGGAGATCAAGTGCCTTTCGGCTTCGTGATGAGGTGTTTTACACCCTTTTTAACGTCTACATTATTGTTATTCACGTGACATAATTTCAGAACGAAATCTAAATCCAAACTAAGAGACGCCATGTGGAATAGAATTTTGAATGAGTGAACATTGTAGGCTTTTTAGATTCCCGGATGCTGTTTAACTTTTGTTAAATATTCCTTTTGTTTTACATTTTTTTTACAGTAAGCAACGACCTATTGTCGGGCCTACACTGTCCCCCATACTTTAGTACTAATGTAACATAATAATATTGTAATACCAAATGATTTGAAAAGACTAACTTTTCGTAGACTACATAGAAAGATACTAGATAGAATAGATATGATAAAATAATGCACACATCTCTTTGTTTTTGGACGGAAATAGGGATTATTCTTGCATAACATTTAATTTTGTTGACATGGTCAATGGTTATGGTTTTTTCTTCATTAGTATAAAGCTGGATTTTGCTCGTTTGTGTACCGGAAAACTCTAACGTCTGACCATAGAAACTTTTGTCCGTTACAGTTCACTTTTTTATTTATGAGCTGGAGTTTAGAGAATGACAGAATTAGGAACCGAAAAAGACGGACTATATCACTTTACACAATAATCACTATGGATCGGTTTCTAAAAATCCCATACTATAGCGGTATAAATAAATTTATATTATTAAGAACTAAAAATGTTACAAAAAATAATTCACGTGTAATTTGATAGAGATTTAGTTGTATTACTTTCCACTTGGTATTAATATTTCTAAAATTTAAGAGATATAATTTGAGTTATATTATTATTCACAATTGATAATTGTGCGGTATTATTTGTGTCACTTAATACAAATTGTGTTGTATTAAAAAGCACAAAGCTCATGTAAATTATATTAAATGTGTCAAGTAATACAAATCGAGATAGCCTTATTTACACGTATTTTTTCAAGTTTATGCTTTAGTTCAACTTAATATTACCAAAGACATATCAGTATACACAAAAAATATCACCAAAATTAACCAAAACTGCTACTTGTATTATTCAACACGAAACTTATTTCCTGTTCTATAACAGATAGAGTTATACCGAATAGATAGAAAAATAGGAAAAAATTCAAGCTTCAAGATTGTATAAAAAACTCAAAACTGCTTCAAGTCGAGTTATATCACTTTTCACTAAAGGCACAGTGTCGTCGCAATCCAGGGAACGGCTACACACGATGACACGACAGTGATCGTCCAACGATAAAAAATGTTGACAACAAATAGTCGTAATAATAGGAACAGCTATAAATAAACGACAGTCGTCGGACGACAAATTATTGTCACGACATAATGGGAACAAGGTGCGAGGTTTTATATAATTTCATACAATTAATTCTAAAATTGGATGACTTCGCTTCCTTCGGCTTCGATAAGTGAGCGTTCACCATAAGGGTGCGATCTGTGGCAGCAGAAGTTTTAACTGTCCTAAATTGCAATTCGCTAACGTTCATTGTTGCATTGCAACATGACGCAAGCTTTCTAATTGCATTGCTTAAGGTGTATTAGCTGTGATCTTCAGCGGTTGATCTTCAGGGTTCTTGTCGGAAGACAGATTTCGTAGTCACGTTATTTCCGTCAACGATCAATCGTCGTGGAGTCTATTTAATAATCTGTTGGCGTCCAAATTTGATAAAGCTATGCCTTCCAAACCTTTGACATGACTTAGTGTCAATAAAACATATATTTGTCCTTTTGCAAAGTCTTTCGAGTAACAGCAAGTAGGTACTTCGAAAAATCCACAAGATATTTACTAATGTTGAAAAATCGAATCAGAATGTGAATAAATGTGGTAGTTAATTATTTCACTAATAGGTATTCTGAACCTACAGAAATGGTTTAACCAAGATAATATTCGGTTTCAGCATCGTACCTTGATACCGTTGCATTAATTTACATTTCATTGAATTTATTAATATTTAATGTAAAATAAATTCATGGCAAATAATTGTTTGAACAACTAAAAATTGAAAAATAAAAAACTTTTTTGCAAAAAATAAAACCGACTTCAAAAACACAATAAAGTAAAAAAACGTTTTTTTTATTTTACGATTACGATGGTGTCTCATGGAGAAAGTTGTTCAGTTTGATGGTGGCGGTCTGTTTGATGGACTATACCCTCGTTGGATCTGAGTTTCCTCCGTGCCTCGGAAAGCACGTTAAGCAGTTGGTTCCGGCTGTCATTTGTAGATCTTTGGCAGTCGTAACAGGTAGTCAGCGACCCAATTAGTTTGACAACTGTCTTGCCAAGGGGTATCGTATTGCCCAGTGCCAACTGGGTTGTGGAGGTCAGATAGGCAGTCGCTCCATGTAAAATACAGGTATTCAGCTGCATCCGGTCAGACTGGAAGCCGAGCCCATCATACATAGTTGGGAAAAGGCTAGGTTGATGATGATGCTGGCGTGAAATGCTAATATAATAGATGATTAAACGAACTTTGAAAGTGAAGTTCGATCACTATTATATGAGTCGCTTCATCCTTCAGATATAAGTATAACCAGGTAGTCCCTTTAACCTACAGGCAACATCGCACGTTCTTTAAAGAATAACTTAATCGATTCCAAGTCGATTAAAAAAAAAAAGTTTGACGTTCACCCTCTATACCATGTTAGATCCAACCTTGTCTCATTTTTTAGAGCTCAGGCACAAAGTTTTCATATAGGGTTTATAATCTCTGGTTGGACACCAAGTGATTTATCCAAAGGGTTGGGAGGGACCTTATATCTTCGGATGAAGCGACTCATCTAATAGTGATCGAACTTCACTTTCAAAGTTCGTTTAATCATCTATTATACTAGCTTCTGCCCGCGACTTCGTACGCGGATCCTGTTGCTTATGCCAGCGACAACGGGGTCGTCGAAGATCTGAAACGTCTGATGCCGAATTCTAAGAACCCGGGGACGGGAAAATAACGGATCTTTCCCACCTGAGCAACACATACCATTTGTTTCTTTTTGCCATTTAACAGCTTCACAAAAAGTACAATTTTTAGCCATACCTCCGATGGCGGAATATGTGGCGTATTCAATCATAGGAGACGTAAATGCACTCCGTGCCTTATCAACCCAAGGAAGGTCGCCATGACCTTTTTTTTCGGTTGGGAAATAATCAAATAACTTCTCCAACTCTGGGCGGAGCGGGAGGGAGTGTCAGATTTTTACTGACTAAAACCCATCCATGTTCCTTCCTCGCCCTTTACGTTCCAGGGCCACGGTATCTCTTTCGAACAGTCCCGCAGCCCCGGCAGGCTTCGACCTTTGCGGGCCCCTCCCTTTATGCTGACAACTCTTTGAGGCGCACGTGGAACACGAACGCGCCGTCGACACGGCAGGTCGCCATGCCCTACGGCTATATCTTGAGACACATCCGGTTTTTCAGATGATATCGACATTCTGTTCAGAGAATGTCGACGTCGATCAGAATTCAAACGTTCGTTCAATGAACGTGCATCGCGCATCACGCATCACGTTCATCACTCGTTTCAAAAGACCTGTTAGTAGATGTGCGAATACGCTGAAAACTCAAGCCTGATTCTGTATCGGTAAAAATTTCGGATTCGCTCACGATCAGCGGACAGCCGCGCATCACGTTCCGCACTTCACTTAAAGTACTTACGGGATTATATCCGTGATTTTCTTTCGGTTTATCGAGCACCCGATATTTCGACGCTAAAAAACCGTGAAAGTCTAAAACAGTGCGTTCCGCACTTGTCTCTAAAGACCTAGAAGAAGCTATGCGTAGATACGCTGAGAACTCAAGCGCAATTCTCTATCCGTGAACGTCTCCGACTCGCGAGACAATGCGTGACGTTCACGATCAGCGGTCAGTCGCGCATCACGTTCCCTACTTGTCTCTAGAGATCTAGTAGTCGATGCGTAGATACGCTTGAAACTCAAGCGCAATTCTCTATCCGTGAACGGCTCCGACTCGCAAGACAATGCATGACGTTCACGATTAGCGGTCAGTCGCGCATCTATTCTTCACTGGTCTCTAGAGACCTGGATGTAGAAATACGCTGAGAACGCAGGCGTGCTTCCACGGAGCAAGTTGCAGCCTGATGTTCTCGAACAGCATCAAGTCTCTCCTGACGCTCTTCGATAGATTCTTGGGATCTTATGATCCTCAATCTTTTAGCTCCTTTGGAACATTGGGAAAGATTTGACCTCTTTCTAGGCATGGTTATAGTTTTGTTGTGAAGATACCTGATCAATTGAAATCTAAGTAACTGCTCCCCTGCGTTACCGGGTAGGCTACCGAGTCACGAAGATAACTGGAAAAGGAAATTAATTCTACAACAGGTGTCCGAGATCTTCGATTTTTATAAGTCAACAGAGAGTGCTCATCAGATTGAACAACTTTTGCTAAGACGTCATTCCTATATGTGTTATGGTGTAGCTGGGCTCTTGGAGTTCCACAACAGGTGTTCCAGATCTTCGATTTTTATAAACCAACAGAGAGTGCTCATAAAATTGAACAACTTTTGCTAAGACGTCATTCCTATATGTGTTATGGTGTAGCTGGGCTCTTGGAGTTCCACATCAGATGTTCCAGATCTTCAAACTTATACTCTCAGCAGAAAATGCTCATCATGTAGAACAATTTTTGCTATGGTGGCATTTTTGTATCTCTTATAGTTTAGCTGGTCTGTTGCGGTTCTGCATCAGGTGTTCAAGTTTCCAAGATAAATTATAGCCTCATAGCTTCTGCCCGCGACTTCGTTCGCGTGAAGTTTTGATATCGCAACGCATCGCCTACTCAACGGAAGTTTAAACTGCTTTGTTCCCGCTTGCAACATTTCTTATTGCTGCTCCGCTCCTATTGGTCATAGCGTGATGTTATATAGCCTATAGCCTTCCTCGATACATGGACTATCCAACGCAAAAAGAATTTTTCAATTCGAGCCAGTAGTTCCGGAGATTAGCGCGTTCAACCAAACAAACAAACAAACAAACAAACAAACTCTTCTGCTTTATAATATTAAAGTATAGATTTCGTCGCTTCATCCTTCAGATATAAGTATAACCAGGTAGATATTTAGAGATAGAAACTTTGTGTCTCTAGAGAACAGGTAAGAGTTTATAAGGAAAGGTGGTTTCTTAAGGTGAAACACATGTATAAAGTTTCACCACAATAGTGTTTATTGTTAAATTACAAAAGGTATAAAGAAAAACATAAAAAGTTTACCACAATACATAAGTTATGCTTATTTAGATAATCAAGTACTTAAGTAACATAACGAACTTAATATTTATTCATTTCGAAAGGCAATCGCCCGCAAAACTGCTTTCGTCTATAATAATTGGTCTGTTGTAAAAACGGGCGAAGGTTGTGGACGTGCTGGTCCAACCAGCCGTTTTTCTAATCGTATCTACGCTAATCCCTGCGGCGTATGCAGCTGATGTGGCGGCATGTCGTGTACTATGCGCGCTATATGTACCTACGTCTACTCCGCTCTCTGACAACACTTGCTTTATCCAGCGACTGATGGTCTGTGCTGTAGCTGCCCTATGTGGAGGCTTATGGGTCAGCATGGGTCAGCAGTAAACTTCCAGCGTTTGTAGTCCTCATATTTTTTGTTACAAAAATATAATCCTTGAAGCGGCCCCATATTTTTTGATTTTCATAAAAAAATGGTAAATATAGTATTGGTTGTTCGCGACCAGGGGCAGAGGTTTTTACAATGTCCGTTATGGTTATCTTAACACCGTTTTGAGTAATTGACACGTTTTCTAATTTCAATAAGGATAGTGTTTGCACCCTATGTGCTGTACTGAGTGCCAATAGAATCACTAATTTCTTTGTGATTTTTTCTAAACTTAATTCTAAATTTGGATACCAAATTGAAATATAGTTGAAAACTATTTGTGGATCCCAAGTGGATGTATATTTAGGTCGATTTGGCTTGAGTTTGTAAGCCCCTTTAAGTAATCGCCTTATATTGTCGTCCGAACCGATTTTATCACTTAAAAACAAAGATAACGCTTAACGGTGAGTGTTAAGAGAGCTATACGAACATCCATTATTGAACTGCTCTGTCAAGAAAGATAATAATTATAAAAGGTATGCAATCATTATAAATGTTCGAATTGTGTACAGCACAATATTCCCACCACAGTTTCAAAGTAACGCTATATTGCTTGATAGTGCTGTCAGAGAGAGATGCCAACATTAGGTCGAGCGTCTCAACTGGTGTGCCGCGCCGCTTAAACGCCTCCCGCAAAGCCTGGCGGCACCCAGGGTAAGTTTTTTGTGTAGGGGATAATGATGTCTGAAATGGGATTGAAGTAAAAATTTGTTAGGATTGAGATAAAGTATATGCGAATCAAGTAAGGTCTGGAGTAGAGGAAACCAAGGCTGAGTGGGCCAGTGAGGGAAAACAAAGATCCCGGTAGCTTCATCATCAATAATCTTACGTAAACATTTTAGAACTAGAGAAAATGGCGGGAATGCGTAAAAAAAAATTGAATGCCAATTTATGGTAAAAGCATCAACGGTATATGCGTCTGGCTCTGGTCTCCAAGAGACAAAGAGGTCGCATTTGGTATTGCTGCGAGAAGCGAATAGGTCGATCTCGGGGCAGCCGAAGTTTTGTTTAATAAGCCTAAAGGCATTATTTGACAGCTCCCACTCTGTATCCGGGTTTACTTTTCTCGACTCGGCGTCTGCGCAGTTTTCTTTTGTATTGATATATGATGCGAAAAGAGAGATGTTACGCTTCTCGCACCATTGCCAAATAGATCTCGTAAGCTCATTTAAATGGGGAAATTGTATTCCACCAAGACGATTTATATAGCATATTGCTGTGGTGTTATCTACACGCAATAGTATTGCAGAGTGTTCGTCATCCTCCTTAACGAAACATTTTAATCCTAGAAAGGCAGCAAGGAATTCTAAATAATTAATGTGGTGTTCCGATTCCGCAGCCTTCCATCTTCCGTTTACTTTTATACCATTACAGACCGCGCCCCACCCGGTTCTTGAAGCATCTGTGAAGATTTCTTTACTGTACCTTAAAACTCTCATCGAATTATTTACTGTTAATATATTACTGCGCCACACCAAAGTAAATCTTGCAAAATTACGTTTGAAGGGCTGATTTTTGCTTCGTAATTATTGTTAAATTTTTGTAATGCTAAGAATTTTTCGCGTTCCAAAATTTTTGTGTATAAATATCCATATTTAACTGCTGGGCAAGCTGCGATCAGAACACCAATGAATTGAGCAAGTTCTCTAATAGTACACCTTGGAAGGCGGGTGAACTTTTCAACCATCTGTGCAATATTATTGCGTTTATCTATCGGTAATGAAATAGATAGTTCTTGTGTATCATACATGAACCCTAAAAACTTGCATACTTGCGATGGGATCAATGAACTTTTTGTATAATTAATTACAAAACCCAAACAACGTAACAACTTTAAAGTTTCATGTACATTTTTTACACACTCATCATAATTATCACCGATACATAATATATCATCAAGAAATATGACTGATTTATAACCTCGTCCTCGAAGATGCGTCATAACCTCCTTCATTATTTTAGTAAACACCCTGGGTGCTACCGACAGGCCATAAGGCATCGCCGTGAACTCAAAAGTATTTATATTACCCGAAAAAGGATCTTTGTAGAGAAATCTCAAATATTTTCGGTCAGAAACTGAAATAGGCACTAACAAATATGCTTCTGTTAGGTCAATAGTGGCTAGAAAGCCATCCCTAGGAATCAGTTTTGCAGCGGTTCTGTAATCCTCCATTTTAAAATGTTCCTTCCTAATGAATTTATTTAATGGCTTTAAATTTAGAATAAACCTTTTGCCACCATTAGCTTTTGGTGCTGAAAATGTACCTATTTGATATGAACTGATTTTTCTCAGGTAAACGCTGGCTTATAGCTCCTAATTCGAGTAATTTATTAATGGCTTTAGACATTTCTTGGCTTTCAATTAAAGATAGGTTCGAGAGGGATGGTGCTCTGTGTTGAGTCACCTCCTTACAAAACAGTATTGAGTAGCCATGATCTATCCATGAAAGAACAACTTCATTACTAGTAATATTTGACCAACAATTAAAATAGAACTTAATTCTGCCTGCATGTACCTGTGTTACTGCGGAGGTGGCGCACGGGGCTTCGCCTGATTGTAGTTGACACTCTTCGCAGGTGTTGGAGCCGGGGGGTACGTCCGCCGTTGTGTCGATGACGACGGATGTTTCCTCTGACCTCCTCGCCCCCCCCTGATCGACGAGTAACGAGGAAGTCCTGACCAGTTTCCCGGCGGGGCAGGACGATTTGAAGGTGGCTGCGAAGCGCTGACCCTCTGATTTGATGCCGTTTTCCTTATCTGGGAGCCTTGTTTTTCAATGGCTTTACTTGCTTTAATCTTCTCAGTGTGGTTCCAAATAACGTTTCATCACGTTCAGCATCTTGGATTACATGTAGAAAATTCTTTTCTAGACTCGGGATAATTAATTTGATTCTGTCTCTTGACAGAGAAAATTGTACATCCGACAAAACGCGACAACTGTCGCTCAAATATTTCAAAGCTGATATTTTGTCGTCGGACGTAAGCAATATGTTCATTGCTTTAGTTATTGTCTGTGCCCAATTGTTGTTGAAAGTTATAAAGTTTCTTGTCACGGCCTCTAACTAGCTCAGACACGGCGGCGGATATTTCTGCATTGAGCTTGGGTGCTTGCAGTAATTTGCAATTGCCGGGCACGAGATAATTTTTTGATATTTTTTCCCTATCCTCTTTTGGCAATCCTTTCTTTAACAACGGAGTCCATAGGTTGGCCAGACTAGTGTGAATATTTTCACCGAACTCGGGGGTATCGGATGTAGCTGCTCCCAAAGCAGATAAGAGCTCTGGATCCAGGCTTGCATCGGGTACGGCGTCAGACGTGGCGTCAGGCATCGAGATCGCCGGGATGCCGGACGTGAAGGTGTCCGGTACATTTGCCTCTTGGGCGTACGCAGGTGGCGTCCCTTCAGTGGTCGCGGTGGCCTCTTGCGGCACAGGAAGCGTGAGAATCTGGTCTTGTGACTGACTCAATTGTCCTGATTGAGGTTCTGCAGGAGTCGCAGCAGTTTCTAAAAATACAATTAAGTATTTTCATATTTTGCCAATGGGGTACACAAAAAAAAAGTTTGAAAAGAAATTCAAGGCCAGTATTATCTCGCGGATAATAAGTTGTACATATAATGTGCGTACCTATTAAGATTGCACGTTTTTGTACTAATTTGTCACGAATGACTCACAATCAACTCGCAGTTGATCATGTTATCGCAATTGCCTCGCAGGCAATCCCGATTTATCCAGCATAAAACGATCACTTTTGAAATTATCACTTTTAGAAATAAAAACGAAGGTACTAACCTGCACAATTTTCATCATCTGATGAGTCGATTATAGGTCGTCTTATTCGACGTCGGTGTAAATGGGTTTGCGTTTTTCTTTTTCTTTTATTTTCCTAATCTTTTGTTCGTAATGAACTAACAATTCTTCCGCACTGCTTTTCGGCATTTTGCATGGACGTATGCGCACGTTGCCTCGCACGAAAAAGGAATGAGACAAGGTTGGATCTAACACGGTATAGAGGGTGAAACGTCAAACTTTTTTTTTTTAATCGACTTGGAATCGATTAAGTTATTCTTTAAAGAACGTGCGATGTTGCCTGTAGGTTAAAGGGACTACCTGGTTATACTTATATCTGAAGGATGAAGCGACGAAATATAATGCCAAAGGACAGGCCAGGCTACCCGAGGGTGTCGACGATGCGGAGCACCAGAAGGCGTGCCCGTGTGCCTAAGCGGTGACGTATTGCCACAGATCCAAAATCCGTGTCTAGTGCTAGTCTGCTACTAATATAAGACATCCTCGAGGGAGTAGCTCAGTAAAAAAAAAAAGTGGTAAGTCATCAAATGACTCCTCTCGCTCTTTGTGTCAGACTTTTACTGACTAAAACCCATCCATGATCTTTCCTCGCCCTTTATGTTCCGGGGCCACGGTATCTCTTTCGAACAGTCCCGCAGCCCCGGCATACTTTTTCCCTTGCAGGCCCCTTCCTTTTTGCTGACATCTCTTTGAGGCGCGGAACACGAACGCGCCGTCGACACGGCCTGTCGTCATAAAACGGACATAGCTCACCGTCCACAGGCCTGCGCCTATATATACGGTGGCCGGACGCCCGGTGCATCTCCCGCGGCGGCTCGGACGAGAGGTTCTCGCCCTCTCGCGTTCCGCCACCTCCTTCGCTAGCATGACTGCTTCGCAGCGCGGAGGTGACTGCTTCCCATTCCGTCTCGCTCCGGACCATGTATTGAACCAGGGCCGGATGCGAGAGGTCGCCGCCGCCAATCGCCGCTACGAGGACATGACGGTGCTTCCGGTGGTTTCGATTAACCGAAGCGTACCCGGGCGTTTCCTCCCGCCCGATTCGAAGCAGGAACCTCCCGAAACATTCGTGTCCGGTGAGGACCTGCGTCAGCAGGGGCGGATTTCCCTATAGGCCGAGTAGGCCCAGGCCTAGGGCGGCAAAATTTAGTAGTGTGCCACACGCTGACGTGTCAAAACTTAGTAGTGTGCCACGCGCTGACGTGTCAAAACTTAGTAGTGTGCCACGCGCTGACGTGTCAAAACTTAGTAGTGTGCCACGCGCTGACGTGTCAAAACTTAGTAGTGTGCCACGCGCTGACGTGTCAAAACTTAGTAGTGTGCCACGCGCTGACGTGTCAAAACTTAGTAGTGTGCCACGCGCTGACGTGTCAAAACTTAGTAGTGTGCCACGCGCTGACGTGTCAAAACTAAGTAGTGTGCCACGCGCTGACGTGTCAAAACTTAGTAGTGTGCCACGCGCTGACGTGTCAAAACTTAGTAGTGTGCCACGCGCTGACGTGTCAAAACTTAGTAGTGTGCCACGCGCTGACGTGTCAAAACTTAGTAGTGTGCCACGCGCTGACGTGTCAAAACTTAGTAGTGTGCCACGCGCTGACGTGTCAAAACTTAGTAGTGTGCCACGCGCTGACGTGTCAAAACTTAGTAGTGTGCCACGCGCTGACGTGTCAAAACTTAGTAGTGTGCCACGCGCTGACGTGTCAAAACTTAGTAGTGTGCCACGCGCTGACGTGTCAAAATTAAGTAGTGTGCCACGCGCTGACGTGTCAAAACTTAGTAGTGTGCCACACGCTGACGTGTCAAAACTTAGTAGTGTGCCACGCGCTGACGTGTCAAAACTTAGTAGTGTGCCACGCGCTGACGTGTCAAAACTTAGTAGTGTGCCACGCGCTGACGTGTCAAAACTCAAAATGTGTCCATATAGTAGCATTTACAATTTACATTTATGGCGATTACGATTATTAGAATTGTTGCTCATCGAACTGAACTGCCACTAATAATCGTTCCCAGGATTCGTCATACTCCCTATCGTTTTTTTTTTTCCATTTTAATTTAATATCTATAGTTAATTTATTTTTTCTTTCATTCGTAGGCCTATAATAGGGCAGCCAACATATCAAATCCGCCCCTCACCGCTCTGTGCGTCAGGCGCTTTGAAAAGATAACAAAAGGAAAATAGATTTATTTGTTGAAAATACTTTATTACGTACAATACTCGTATTTACATACTACATCTAAAACTATATACAGCGTGTAAGGTTAAACGAGGGACATATTGAGGGAAGGTATTCAGCCCGGCTAGCATGGGCAGGGGATAAAAATTTTATCCACCGGTTATTTCCACTGGCAAGGGACAAAATTCAAACAAAAGTGGAAATAACCGGTGGATAAAATTTGTATCCCCTGCCCATGCTAGCCGGGCAGTATTCGATTCTCAACCCAAATATGTAAAAAACCTATAACCTTAATTTTCGACATAATTGTCTAATTAAATACATTACTCATGGACACTGAGCGCGCAAGTAGGGGTCACGCGGCAAAACACGTGCCGGTCCTGAGCTCCGTGCGCAAACTCCGCCCCTTCCCATTGTATTGTCGCCGATGAACCGACAGGGCACACCCCCGCGCCACTCCGCGCTGACCTCCCTCAGTGTATGCGCGAGCGCCGTTACTTCCGCATGTCTAATATTGCGTTTCCGCGTATCGCATTTAACAAACAACCCCGCTTACTTCGCGATATTAAGAGTGTCCTGTAAACGTGTTCTTGAATAACCAAAAATTACGTCTTATCCAGTGAAGAATATAGGGATTATGGTTCGTGTTATCTAGTGATATTGTGCGAGGAACCGTTAATTATTATGCAAGGTGTTAATCAACGACTGCGAACATTCGGTCAGTACCTAGTTACCTAGATATTTGCCTGTCCAAAGCCAGATTTAAAGTATGAAGGGAAAATGGATTATACCTAGAAAGGTCATTGACCCGCACACATGTTCTGCGATAAGCGCATGGCGCACACGTTGCGAAACTTAGGCGAAGTTTTTGGTATGTATCTTTCTGTTATGTATTAGTGTTTTCTTTTTTTCATATGTTTATTAGTATCATGTAAGCATGGACTATTGCGGGTTTGAATAAGTCCCTCGTTTAAACTAACATACTGTATAATTATTACAAAAATAAAACTAAACGTAAAACTAGTACCAATATTATATATACAACAATGTCAATAGGATACTTAGGCGTCAAAGTACTCCTCCGCATCGCTGTCATCGGGAAACGTGCCCAGAAGACTGGCAGCAGTAGTAGTTACCAATAAGTTTACAGTACTTGCGCCGTTTGAGGATCTCAGCAGCTGCAGCAGCAGCGCCTGCACAGCCCGCCGTGCTTGCAACGTGGCAAGGCGCAAGGGTGTCGACACAAGTTACGTCCCACACCAAAGGCCTGCCAACGCTCCAAGGCACCAACGTCATGCCGTCCGGTCTATTGCCATCGTCACGCACCAAGCCGTTTGGTTCTAAAACCGCTGGTACGAGTCCGACGAATAATGTCGTTGATACTGGCGTGCCGTGCAATGCGCCCTGCGCTCCTGTAGCAGGACAGGCCATGGTGTCCGAGGCTATCGACAGCTACACCGCAGTGACAACGATGCGAAGCAACACAAGGTGCGCCTAAGCGTAGACTTGTAGCGACCCGGAACGATGCGTCATCCATCATAGTGCCAATGGTGAATGACGGAAGTGCCTGAAGCCACAAGCCCGACTCCCATTCCCCCACAACCAGCACACGAGCACGCTCCACAGTATTGATTGACGTATGTAAAAGGGTATTCCGTACAATACTGCAGAGCGGCACGTCCCACTGACTCTGGGAGGACAGGTTGTCGGGCAAATCCGTATTGGGACAAGCCATTTTCCAAGCGTTCAACGCATCAGTCAGATACGGCACCTGTACATCAACCATTGAAAATGATAAAATATCCCTGGTTAATTTCTCGGTATCGTAGACCGAGGAGAGGAAGGCTGGTAAACTTATACTTGAAATTTTGCGGACGCCGAGACCACCCAAGCGAATGGGAAGTATGGCTTGCTGCCAAGCTCGGTCGTCCAGGGCCACATTAAGTACTGAAGTAAGTGTGATCCTAATAATTCGGTCGACTTTTTCTAAAAGCTGTGGATGCTTCCAAAGATGAGAAGAGTGAAGGCTATACGTGAATTTCGGTTCAAAACAACAGTATCGAATAAGAGTGAAGGCTGAATAAATGTTAATTTTGAAAAGTCTCTCCGAAACATCATTAAAATTTTGGAATTTTTCTTCAATGAAAGACGGAAAAGATTCGTCAAATATTGGTGACCCTAGAAGGTGAAGAGATTTTTTTTCGGTAATTTTGATATTTGGTGCCATAGAGTTATTTAGAAATGGTAGTCTGTCTGTCAGTGGTTTCTGGAAGGTAAATTTTGCACTTCGAAATGTTAAGGTCTCATCATTATCTCAGCCGAAAGACGTCCACAGCTGGACATGGGCCTCCCCCAAGTGTCGCCACATTTGCCGGTACCTTGCGACTCGCATCCACCGGATTCCCGCAACTTTCACCAGGTCATCGGTCCACCTAGTGGGAGGTTTTGCAACGCTCGAAACTCCGAGCATATTATAGCCCTATCCATTGCCCGTAGTTAAGGTCTAGGCCAATGGAACAAAATTTTTCTTTTAAGAAAGTTAAATCTTTTCAGACTTAACTTTCTTAAAAGAAACATCACCTCCCAGGGTTCCACCATCTAGGTACCATACGTTGAATTTAGAATTGAAAATACTAATTATACAAATATAATTAGCAATCGTAGGTAGGTGTGAATTGACGTAATGTCTAATTAATGTAGTGACGATTATGATATTTTTCCCTGAATGACCACTACCCGATATATGTAGGTATTACCTATGTATGTATAAAAGTGGAATACCAGAAGATAAGGACAAGTAGCGGCGGGCGAGTCGTCGCGCTCGCACTCACCTGACTACGCTCGCTGCCGACCATACCGACCCACCTGGGGAGATAGCGCACCGATAAGATACTGCTGATAACACTGCAGCCGTTATCGCGCTATCACAAACACGCCGTTTGATACAAGCCACATTATTGTGAAGTGAGATAAGCTGTGTGATCGTTTGTGTGCGACGCTGGTCCATGTGCATCGTGCGGTGCCAGCCTCGAGTCCTGCTGAGACAAGTGAGAAGCTGAGCGGAGCGAGCCGAGCGGAAAGATGTGCGCGCGCGCAGCGCCGGCGCTGCTGGCGCACGTCAACCTGATGCTCACCGTGAGTCACGCTACACGCACTGTGCCGTCTATACGTGCTGCGACACTTTATGTGTCCATGAAGGCTTTAGTGACTGTGAGATCATTCTTCAGAGAAACCCGCGGTGTGTCAGTGTGGCCAGGTCAAAAAGAACAAGGCTTTACATTCTCTTTTTATGAGAAATTCCAATCTGCAGCTAACTTCACCGACACTGAGATCCGGGGCGCTTACGGCTGTAAGAAGTTTCGTGCATAGCCAGACAGAAGCCATTTTATTTATCTTTCGCACCGAGTCTTGTGAATAATGTCGAAAATGTGTCAGGCTATGAATCACTGGCGCCAGTCTCAGGGACGCATGATGTTGATAGTTTGACGACGCTATGTTGTGCAGCTGTACGGCGGCGCGGCGCTGGCGTCGGCGGCGCGGCTGAAGTGGGACCCGAGCACGTACGTGGTGCTGCGCGAGCTGTTCCCGGCGGAGTACCGCGCGGCGGCGGCGGCGCTGGCGGCCGGGGGCTTCACGCTGCTGCTGCTGCCGCACGTTGCCGCCGCCGCGCTGCACGCCGCCCGCCCGCTCCACCGCGCCGTGCTACTCTATGTGGTCAGTACTCGTACTACACTACTTTCACAGTTAGTTTGCCAAGTTTGGGACACTGTCTAAATCAGAGGGATCTACTCGTAAATCGTCGCTACAAGTTGTCAGTAGCAAGCTGAGGTCAGGAGGAGGCCGGTTGAGCGCAAAGGGATAGCCAGAATCAACTATCCACAAATTCACGATACGTATGTAGGGATGTAGGTTCCACATTCAATTTCGAAATCTGTTCCATTCTTATTTTTTGTTCTGTTGGATTAAACAAAACAACTCACTGATTATCAAAAACTTCATGCCTTCTTATAGGATTGTCATGTTGTCAATACGTTAAATACTGCTTGTTAGTTTAGATTATTATATCGCCATACGGCTGAACGGTGTGTTGCAGTACGCGGGGCTGCTGACTGCGCTGATGGTGGCGCAGCTGGTGTTCGGCGGGTGGCTGGCGGCGCAGGCGCTGGCGTGGTCGCGCTCGGCGGCCGCGGCGCAGCTGGGCGAGGCGCTGGCGCTGACCGAGCACCTGCGCCCCGTGCTGCAGTACCTGGGGCGCTGGCACCCGCTCCCGCACCGCGTCGAGGAGATCATAGAGGTGCGGTGCCTACTATGTGGCGGTAACCATTTGCCGTCAGGTGGGCTCCACTCCTTGCACCGCTGCTGCAATCTGTGGCAGTGAGCAGGATCACCTACCGGCGAATGTTACCACTGCACGGAGAGTGCCAGTGTGGCCAACTCAACCTGTATGCCTCTGAGTGACACAGGAATGATTGTTCTGTTCAAGAACCTAACTCGTCCCAAATACGGACGGAAAGTGAAAGGTTTTCGCTTGGGTAAATGTTGCGCCAATGTTTCACACCTCTGCCTAAACCCTAAACCATCTGGGATTTACAGGCGTGAAATTATATAATGTGTGTAAATATTGGGCTACACTTGAAATCATTCACTACGACACGTTTAAAGTGACAAGAATCCCTTTAAGGTGAAAGCGTCAGGGTGGCCCGCGAAATTCAAATTTTCTTACGTTTTTTGCAATTTGCAGGGCAGTGCTAAGTTGTATGTTGATAAACATATCGGTCGCGACTGTAAGACGTATTAAGTTACAGAATTATAATCATCAAAATCATCAATACAACCCTCCAAGTTCCTAAGAGTCGATGAACGAATTTTTCACGGTCAAAGTCCTTCTTCGACTCTTATGAACTTAGCACTGCCCTGCAAATTGCAAAAAACGTAAGAAAATTTGAATATCGCGGGCTACCTTGGAGCATCCCCCTTAATAAATAAATGTTTTCTTATGCCGTCCTTGGCTTGAACGAGTGCCAATGAGGACGCGTGTGTGACTGTACGTGCGTGCGCAGGAGGCGAAGGAGGACGCGCCGCGCAACGCGTACGTGGCGCTGGCGCTGATGGCGCTGCTGGCGCTGCTGCAGCTGACGGCCGTGGTGGCGGCGCTGCTGGCGGCGTGCACCCGCTCCCCCTCCCGCGCCTCCTCCCTCGCCGGCTCCGACTCCGAGCTGCCGCTGCAGCCGCGACCTCCCTCCTATAACAGGTAACGTTCTGCCTCGATCTGTGTGTGTTGTCTTCTCGCATCCTCATCCTTACAATCCGAACCTGATTACTGGCTCTGTGAGGCTCTGTGTGGCTTTGCCGTCAAATCAGGCTGGGCGAGCGCGTATCAGGTACAGCGTTATGTATCGGTGCTCTTCGATCGATCGCGACTGATGAGCATAGAGGTTCGATCTCCGTTCCCCCTATGTCGTGACGACAGATAATCGTGTAGTTTTAAGTGTCCTGGCTTGTATATTTAAATAGAGCTGTTCACATATTAGGACGACATGATTACTGTCGTCCGCGACTTTTGCCAACTAAAAAGCAACGATAAATTAATCGTCGCGACATAGTGGGAACGAGGCCTTACAGAGAAGTTAAAATCTCAATATGTTAGGAATAAATTTCAAGTTTCCGTTGTTAACTTGTTACTCGTGGCGTCGTTTATTTATGACGAGGCTAGCCAGCTGTCCCTTGTGTATTTGCAGCGTGTGGGCTTGCTGGCGTAGCCGGCGGGCGGGCCCCGTCGTCGCCTCTTGTGTTACCTACGTTGTCAAGATTTATTATAGGCAGAAACATGTGAGAAGGGAACCAATCGACAGCTGATGATGTTTCCGCAGCTCCTCGAGCTACGAGTACCGCAAGATGCCGCGTACCGCCTTCCGAAACGGCCGCATCGTCGTCCTCGAGCCGCCGCGCCCGTGACGTCACGCCGAGCCGCCCCCTCCGCGCCCTCTTCGCTCTCGTCTCGACAATCTAAACTTTGTGGACTGACTTCGACTCGAACTTTTGTTTATACAAGTTTAAGAACCTTTTTAAGTTTTAGTAGTAAGTATTAGGCATAAGGTATACATTTGTAAAGAAATTGCACCTGCCACACTCATTTGTCACCAGGCTCCAGGCGCCAGGTGCCAGGCTCCAGGCGCCAGGCTCCAGACGCCAGGTGCCAGGCTCCAGGCGCCTGGGTAGCGCGTTTAATGTTTCTTACGTTTTTTATAATTTGTATGTCAGTGTCAGGTTGTATGTCGATGAAATTATGATTTGCATCCGTAACACGTACAGATACAGAATTATGATATTTAAAATTATAGATTAGATTGATTATTAATTATTGATATTAGGGGTTAAAAAACTTTTTTGCAAAAAGTAAAACCGACTTCAAAAAGAAAAAGTGAAAAATAACTTTAGCTTCTGAAGTCGGTGACGTTTGTATGATTGATTTAATTTTTTTGTCACCGACTTCAGAAGCTAAAGTTATTTTTCACTTTTTCTTTTTGAAGTCGGTTTTACTTTTTGCAAAAAAGTTTTTATTTTTCACTTTTTAGTGGTTCACATGGAAAGTGCATACCGTTACAATTACAACAAGCCCAAACACGACTAGGATACATTGTCTCATTATGGAGTTCCGTGACTCTTGGCTTCATCATCAGATCTGATGGTAGAATGGTTCTTATCAAACGCAAATGCTTCACTTGTTGTAGAAAATATAAAAATTGCTGTACGTTATCCTATAAAATTTGAAGAGTTCCCTCGATTTCGCCAAGATTCCATCATCAGATCCCGACTTGGCGACTATGGGACCAACTTGGAAGTATACCCTTTCAAACAAAAAAAGAATTTTTCAAATCGGTTTAGGCGTCTTCGAGTAATCGGGTAACATACATAAAAAAAAAAAAAAAAAAAAAAAAATACATACAGTCGAATAGAGAACCTCCTCCTTTTTGGAAGTCGGTTAATGAACTTGTTGAATGACTTGAGTTGCTGAACGACTTTTTCATGAAATACTAACCATATTGAATGGGATATAACCCCAAAATTAATCTATCCATGACAGATCATGTTTTAACACGATCAAACGAAGAATTTATTGTTCGCTATTTCTGGCAAAACTGGCTATTCGAGTATCAAGTTAGGTTCGTTTTAATAATAAGTATTACAAAGTCAGACAACGTGTTTCCTTCCAAGACTAGTCCCGGCATAGTATCTAAGATGTCCATGTGGGCACTGGGCACTGGGCACTGGGCACTGGGCAGTGGGCACGGGCACGCACGCCTGTTTTCCTTCTCTACATGAGAAGCCAGCTGCATACATGACGTGCAACGTGCCAAGTCTTTTAAGTACAATGTCTACCTGCATGTTGCTGACCCGTGCAACCGTGCACACGCTCTCGCGTTTATTGTGATGTCATTAGGTATTGATCATTTGACTAGCTATGAATAAAGAAATTAAATTATATAAAACTAGTTGTTTCTCTGTTTATTTCACACTCCGGTACATCTTTATCGGGCTCCATACGTCCCGGCATGGACTACTACGAGTACGTCCCGGTACGTATCGGTGGCGGACGGCGCCGCGGCGGGGGCGGCGGCGGTACACCGGGACACGGTGCGGGTTGAACTTGTAGGTTGACAGACACAGCTGGGGAGTTGCGCCGTTAGCTTCTGCCAGCGGGTTCGCCCGTCCTATGGGGTCTTACTGCCTTTACTGTAGAAGTCTGCCGGACGGAAAAATCACTCTGTATATCGAGCCAAATAGTTTTCGACTTTGACGCCATAGTAAAAAATAATGGGGTAAGTAAGTACACGTACACGCGTGCTTTAAAAATGTGTAATTATTATTGATGGCCGCCAAAATAAAAGATAATTCCAAACTGGATGTCCTTTATTTTAATTTCGATTTGCGCCCCAAACTACAGATAATTAAATCTGAAGATGCTGGTTGTAGAATCTCCATTACCTAAGTAAAATATTGACGACCTGAATGGCGTAGCGGTATGCGGTAGTGAGGCCGCTTTTAGGTTCTTAGAGTCCCGGGCCCCATGAGCATGGGCATTTGTTTCCGAGTCATGGATGTTTAAATGTATTTACAAACAAAAAGTATCTATGTAAGTAGTATATCAACTATCTGGTATCCACGAGACAAGCGTTGTTACTAATTGTGGCACTAGATGGCGCTGTTTGTAATATCCAGCGATATGAAAAAGCTGTTCTTTCTTCATCTCCAGAAATTCTAAAACCCGCTAAGAACGTTCGGCTTATTGCCGTTTTTTTGTGTGATACTTCAATCGTTTTAAAGGTACATTTAGGTACCTACCATGGTTCTTACCTTATCAATGTTCAGCAGATGTGGCAGTTGCATTGTATTTCGCTTGATTTTCTCTTAATTCTTAGAATTTCTAAAGAGTGGGCAAGTGTGATGCAAGCTGAGTGGCATCTCAGCCAGCGCACATTTGCTCGTTCATTTCCTATTAAATCACTGGAATGAGTTTTGAAGAGGTCCAATATTTTTTTTTCAATCAATGGAAGAAGGAACGTTGCGTTATTAATCTAACTTGTCAGATTGTCAAACCATAATGCCGGAAACACACTTACGTGGCGTGGTGTGGCAATGGTGTGGCGTGGCGCGCCAGAAGCATATCGGTTTCATACATTTAGTATGGTTAGAGACATATTTCGATCACATCTCTTCTTACCGCTCTCAGCTTAAATGGCTGCCTATCAGACTCAGGAGGTCCCTCAGATCTCTCTGCTTACTTTTCACCACTATGAATGATCCATGTGCTCCTGAATACTTAAAAACTTATTTTAAGGTGTTGGGTAGTTCTCACAGTCGGAACCTTCGAGCTTCCAAAAACCTTATCCTTCAAATTCCCTCTCACCGTACTGGTTTTATGTCCTCTTCTTATGCTATCTCCACTATAAAGCTCTGGAACGCGCTACCCCTTGGCATTAAAAAAGCTGAAAGCAAATTAGCTTTCAAAAGAGCAGTTCGGAAGTTTTATTTAAAGTCTGTCTAAATTGTTTACCAACAAGCCTACATTAGTTGTAATAATTATTATAAGGTTTCTCGTATTTCGGACTATTTGTATGTATTTTAGTATTAGTTTATTTTATATGCTTATTTATGTATTAGTATGTAGGTACCCCTTTATGTGTTTGATCTTATTCTTGCAAAATGGTATGTTTATTTTTATTGTACTGTATCACAATGCTGTCTTATTTGACCCAATGGTTGACTGGTAGAGAATGCCTTGTGGCATTAAGTCCGCCTATGTACCACTATTGTACATGAAGATTAAATAAATAAATAAATAAATATTTGTATGGCGTGTCGTGTCGTGGTGCGTTCTGGCGTTTCGCTGAATGCTCACCACCGATTGGCCAGAGCGGTGGTGGGGTTATGGCGCACCACGCCACACCACGTAAGTGTGTTTCCGGCTTTAAACAGACATTCGATGTGTTGGTCCCACATCTGGCCTGATACGAGTACGTGTGATCTTACTAGGTAAGAATTAGAAGTAGGTACGCGACAAACAGTCACAGTTACCTACTAATAAGTAGGTGAGCACCATCGAATGAGGATACACGTTTAATGAATAGTTCAACATTTATTTATTCATTATACACATTAAATTGAAAGTGTCGGCACCGTGCCGATGGCGGTAGCGCGCGCTCGCGCAGGTGTCACACACCCGAGGACGATACGCGAGCACGAGCCGCGAGCACGAGCCGCGAGCACGAGCCGCGCGCACACGCGTGAGTGATACGCGAGCACGAGCGACGCGCCCCGCCACCGCGACGCGTGAGCTCCCGCTAGAGACTGTGCAAAAATATATAACTGGTGCAGGCGCGGGCCGATCCCCACGATACATCTTTACAACAAACGGTATGTATACATATAGCTATCGTAATAAGAATATCTGTCTATTACATTATCAACAAAATAATACATTAGAATTGAGGGCGATTCGCCCCGCTCTACCTCCTGCTTCCACTACATCACACCATGATATGAAATCGCGTTCCACGTCCACCATAAGTTAAACATATGTGAACGAAATACTTACTTATAAGTTTATACACTCTGACTTAGTTATCTAGTTTACAGCAACAGTCCACATCGTCGCGTCGACGGTACGAGCGACGCGAGCAGCCGCGCGACCGCGTCCCACGCGCGTCAAGCGGCTTGCGTGGCAGCGCAGTGCGACGTCTAGGTCACGAGACATGCTTAGGCATTTATCGAGTAACATTGATAAAGTAACAAAAGCAACGGTTATTTATCGCTATACAGTCGTTCCAAGATTCGCAGCCGCTCTCGCACTCGACATAGATCTAATAATTTGTTAATACCTCCATACATACCAACACATACAGTCGCTTATCATGCAACATAACTCTCGACTACATACTGCAACATTGTAAACCCGAAGATTACCCGATTATTCACGGATAATGAAGAACGGATTATTGTATAACGAATACTGGAATTTGTCGCCTACTCTTGACATATTTTGTACATAGGACAGTGGAGAGCCCGTGAGCCGGAGAGTGGTCGAGTCGTTGGTCAGTCGGTCTGAGGTCGCTTATCTGTAGGCGGGTGCGGCCGGCGCAGCCTCCGCCAGGAACGGGTTGGAGGGCCGCGGCGCCGGCGCTTGCCCCGGCACGCTCAGCGACTCCGCGCCGCTGTAGCTCTGCGGACACAAGCGAGCGGGGTGAGCGGAGTGAGCAGGGTGAGCATGGCAACCGGCGGACAGGGAGCGTACCTGTGTGGCGCCGTACTGGTCGTGGTGCGCCAGGTCGGCGAGGCGCGTGGATGAAAGCGCGCGCGGCAGCGGGTTGGACGGCACGCCGTGCGGCGCCAGCACGCCCGCCTCGGCTACGGCGCGCGCCTCGTCGTCCACGACGGCGCCAGCCGACGCGTCCGGCTCGCCACGGAAGTTGATGAATGCGAAGGCAGCCAGCACCACGGTGCACAGCAGCCCGTAGCCCGCGAAGGTGCGCGTGGTGCCCCACTTGGCCACGGCGATGCCACCCAGCACGGCGCCGCAGCCGCGCCCCAGCCCGTGGTGCAGCCCCTGCAGCACGCCCTGCGCCGACGAGCGCAGGCGCGGCGGTGCGCCGTGCGCGA
Source organism: Xestia ashworthii (assembly GCA_950022955.1). NCBI lineage: Eukaryota > Metazoa > Arthropoda > Insecta > Lepidoptera > Noctuidae > Xestia > Xestia ashworthii. The sequence continues at coordinate 391,844 of OX465559.1, read as the reverse complement.
TGTACGAGCAACACGCGGCCCACACGGCGGCGTGCGTCACGCCCTGCACGAACTCGAAGGGCAGCACCCACCAGGGGTCGCTCAGCCACGCGATGTACAGGAAGCGCAGCACGTTGCCCGCTAGCCCCAGGCACAACACCTGCCACGCACATTCTCCGCTTTCAGCAACCGCGATCATAGTCATATCTTAGTGAGTGAATTTCTCAGGCGAAATATTTACGCGTCTAGGCTGAAAACGCAGTGCTGCTTAACAGATAATGAAATGATTTTTTTTCTCAGAATTAAAGTGACGTGAATCTCAATGAAGCCAATTAAATAATATTTATAAGACTATTACTTTCTAAGAAAAACATCGGTAAATGACGAATTATCAATTTCTGTGTCCTGTCCACAATCATTTTCATACACAGCATTTACCTCTCAGGAAGATAATCTCCAACATTATAGGAAAAAGTATTTTGTTTGTGTTAAGTAATAATTGCCCTACAAGAAGCTAATTATTTTTGAATGTTTAGACTAAAAGTTAATGAGTACATGTCAACGGTAGTTTTGTCCGCGCGAAATTACTAATTTCTATGGTCATTTTGCTACGCCGTCCTGAGCTTCCACCAATGAGTTTAACCGAACAATAAATTCCTGTCCGGCAAGAGACAGTCGTGCACTTACGCGCAGTGACAATGGTAGTGCACCATATTGCCACGTCTACCCGCCAAAAATTTAAGAACGTGATCTTGGATTTAAGAACGTGATCTTGGATTTGAGATCTTGAATTTAAGAACGTGGTCTTGGATTTAAGAAAGTGATCTTGGATTTGAGATCTTGAATTTAAGAACGGGGTATGAGCGTGGACGAGCCAAGCGAAGCGCACGGGCACTACCTACCTTTTCTCGAAGCGCTTCGTCGTTTTTTTGAACCCTCATAACTTGGGTTTGGATTATGCTAGATCAACAAAATTTTCGGGATATATTGTCAATAGCGGACTTATTGAACATATTAAGTTTAAATTACATTAGCTTTTACACTTCAGATTTTATTTATATCTAAAAAACGCTGATTTCGTCACTGACTCACTGATGATCATCAAAATTCTTAGGGTATTTCCTAATGTCCTAGAAAGCTGAAATTTCGTATGTAAGCTAGTATTAGCACACAAACAACAAAAAAATTATAAAACTGGTAACTTTCATCCCCCAACCCCTTAAACTAGGGGATGGGAGTTTGTATGAGACCTGTAATTTTAATTTTGATTTGATGACGCTAGAGGTCTAATCTAATAATCTAAATAAAACTTGATGCCCCCAGATATGTATATGTATAAGTAGGTACTCCTAGTTAAAAAAAAAAAAAAAAAATGTAATCGACATATTATTATATTGAGACATATACTTCAATAAAAAAAAAATTGTTACAAACAACTTACAAAAAGAAATGAAATCCCACCAAAAACATTTTCATGTAAAATGTTGCCAAGACGAGCCCATATGAAAGAAAGAAAGAAAGAAAAGAAAGAAAATTGTGTTTATTTGGCATTAAAATACCAATAACATTTTACATAATACATAAACAAACAGCTTATAATGCCAAAAGGGCCTAAGCTCAGCATAATGTCAGATGGCAACACAAGGTGTGCCACCTGACGCTGATTTTCAGCTGCAGCCCACGAGTGCCATACGCTCGACCACATAAACAAACACATAATAAACTCTAAAAATTTTTGCACAAATATCAACTAACAATATAATGTTATTATGTTACATAAACACATTAAAAATAACAAAAAGTAAAAAATGATGGAATGTTTAAAATAAATAACATTGGAAAAAAAAAAACTCTATGACTCGCACTGTCAAAAAGTTATCAGATCTCATGTAGAGCCAAGGTTCTAACACTACACGCCCTAACTCTACAAGGCCTAACTTCACAAACTCTACACCTTAAAGTCAAAATATGTGGCTTGGCCGTTCGTTACTACAAGAACTATTGTATGTATAACACAAAAGTAATGAACAGTGAATTAATTTTTCACCTTACGCCGATGTGAATGTAGCGAAATGGCCAAGCCACATATTTTGACTAAGGTGTAGAGTTTGTGAAGTTAGGCCTTGTAGAATTAGGGCGTGTAGTGTTAGAAGCTTGGCTCTACATGAGATCTGATAACTTTTTGACAGTGCGAGTCATATGGGGTCGTCTTGGCAACATTTTACATGAAAATGTTTTTGGTGGGATTTCGGTATACTCGGAACAAAATTTTGCAATTTCGGTGATTAAGGATTAAAAGGATTTTTGCAAGAAATAAAGGTATCACTTTTAAGCATGCTATGTAGCCTTTGGAACACATTTAAGATTATAGAAAACAATAGTCATAGCCTTGATAGTTTCTTGAAATTCTTAATAAATAGCCACGTTTTCAATTTCTGTGGGCCAATTTCTGTGGTTTCCGTGGCATCCTGGTGCCCACGGAAATTACACGACTTCACAGAAATTGTACCATTCAATTATTGTCCTAATGTTAATGAACATTTTTCAAAAGAATCAATATTTGTTATGCCGAAATTACTGCCGCGTTTGCTACCGGACGGACCAAAGTTTCATAACAACCAATTCGGTTTCACCGTGGGTAAATCTACCGTTGACGCGGCACTTTCTGTTAGAAAAATTGTTAATAACTCTGAACATAAGTACGTGGTTGGAATCTTTCTAGATATTTCCGGGGCTTTTGATAACGCTTGGTGGCCGATGCTACTACTTAAAATGAAAAATCGTGGCTGCTACAAAAACATATATAATCTTGTTTATTCATTCTTTTTAAATGGTACCGCGCAACTAAAACTCGGACATCATTCTATGTCAAAGTCCCTTACCATGGGATGTCCACACAGGGCTCGGTAATCTCTCCATATGTATGGAATATAGGTTTTGATGATTTCCTCGCGATCCCACTTCCACCCGGCTGTTCATTAACCGGTTACGCGGACGACGGCCTGTTGCTCATTCAGTCAAGTACCCGGGCTGGTCTCGAGAATTTAGCTGACACTTGCCTACGATTAATATCTCAGTGGGGCGATCGGAACCGTCTGACCTTTGCACCGCATAAAACTTTTCAACTAATTTTAAAAGGTGATCTTAAACCGTGGCCGAGTATTAAATTTAATAACATTCCCGTGAAAAGAAAGCAGTCCGTGTGCTACCTTGGTCTGGTCTTGGAGCGGAATTTTTCATTCGTAGATCACATAAAAAATGTCGGTGAAAAAGCTAAAAAGAACTTTTATTCCTTAACGAGGATATCCAAATCTACGTGGGGACTGTCATTTTTAACTTTAAAGACCATCTATGTGGCTACTTACTTGGGTTGTATGTGCTACGGGGCACCTGTTTGGGCCGATAGGGCCACCATAGGAGCGGTGCGACGTAAATTGCTTCAAAGCCAGCGTTTGGCGTTGATATTCTTATGCAAAGCGTATAGGACGGTTAGTACCGAAGCTTTACCGGTGCTTGCGGGTGTACTGCCAGTCGATCTTGAGGTGCAGCGTCGGGCTGCAATGTACTATAACGCGCGTGAGACCGCGGACGCAGAATTTTTAACCATACGTGATCGTGCTAAGATTTCTAGATTATTCAAACCACAGACCGACGTCTGGGAGGAACTTTTATCTGAATGGCAATGTAGGTGGGACAATTCCATCAAGGGCAGACACCTCCACCAGTTCTTTCCATCCGTTCGTGAGCGGCTGGATAGGACATGGCTGGAGGTTGATCACTGTGTTGCCCAATTTCTCACGGGTCATGGCAACTTCAAGAGTAAATTATTTTCCTTCAAACTTGTTGACTCGCCTTTTTGTCAATGTTCAACATCTGACTGCGAATATGAACAATCTGCACATCACATTTTGTGGGAGTGTAGTCTTTGGCAAAATGAACGCAATATTATGTTGGATAGTGTACAGGTTACATCCGGAGTTATTTACTATACGGACCTTGTAGAAACTAGAGCAAATTTCCGTGCGTTCAAGCGTTTTTGCCATACCTATTATTGGAATCAAATATAACAGCTCTCAACTTAGGACCCATTAACGTTAATATTTATCCGTGGTGCTAGGCAACTGGGCCTATCCCAGTTGTAAACGTCCCTTTGTGCCTATTGGCCTTGTTTCGTTCTGTCTCCTGCTGATATGGAGGGAAGTGGAAATTACAGATTTTTTCCTACTCCTCCGCTATACTTTCTGATTAATTTCGTTGCGGGATCCAAGACAGTTAAATTCATTCTCTGGGACTTCGTCGAGCTTCATTGTCTCGGCGCTTTTCTGGTGGTCGCCACTGTTGATTCTGGCTTTCAGGAGTTACAGTGGTTTGGGCGTGTGTGGCGGGCTTGTCCCAAGAAAAAAAAAAAAAAAATGCCGAAATTACTTTGATAGAACTTCAGATTTGTCAGTCCCTCTCCGACGATCATCAGCCCTTTCCCAGTCTACTGCATTTGCTGGAATATGCATTCTAGTGACAGGGTAAATAATTTTGGTGATATTGTGTCTCCTTGCAGTCGCTCCATGTAAAATACTGGTATTCAGCTGCATCCGGTTAGACTGGAAGCCGAGTCCAACATAGTTGGGAAAAGGCTAGGTTGATGATGATGATTGTGTTGTTGTAGAACTAGCTTAATAGAATTTTATGTTCTGTGTCACTGGCAGCCATAAACGCTATGGTATAGCTTTATGGTTGAGTTTGAATATTGGTTTAAAATATATTTCGAAGTGGGTTTGATAGAGAGAATGAAACAGTTGATCTAAGTAAATTGCTTTATGTAAGTTTTTTATGTAAGTCATATTGGAAAAGTCATACGTTTAGATGAAATGGTGTTAATATTATGAAATTATGAGGAACAACAATGCATTTTATAGACATATATTTTATATAGGTTTAATTCAAAAATAAAATAATATATGAAAGATGATGTGAGTTAATTTTTTGAGGAATAAGAAGGATTCCATGTGAGTACATCTTTTTATGATTTTACAAGATCTTCAAGATGTGTCTCCTTGCGTGACACCCCTCTGTGGATGGAATTTCTCGATTTTATCGTGCAAGTAAACACAAGCAGTAGCTTTTTTTTAGTGGAGGTGATTGAGTATTTGTATGTACCATTCATCGATGTGGCATCTGGCTATGGCTCTTTCTATGAACCACCACTCTATCGAGTCAAATACTTTCTCGTAGTCGAAGTGTTTTCCTGTACTCGTTACATTTCTTTATGACTGTTTTAAGTGTTTGTAGGTGGTCATTGGTACTGAAGCCTGAGCGAAATCCTGCCTGTTCTCTTGGTTGGAAAAATTCTAGCCTCCTGGCGAGTCTGTTAACTACAACTCTCGAGAAGATCTTATAAATACGTAACAACAGGCTAATGGGTCTATAGTGTAGATTTCCCCTTTTTTGTGGATCAGGGTGATTATTGCGTTGTGCCATGATGCAGGTACTTTAGTCTCCACGATGCAGTTTGTAAATAATACTTTGAGCACATTGTTGACGACCCTTCCGTTGATTTTAATCATCTCTGGTAACATGTGGTCCTCCCCTGGTGCTCTCCTATTTTAAATTGTTGTATAGTCAGCATTACTTCAGCTGAGATGACATCGGGAATTTCTTCGGAGCCTACATTCTGGTGCTGCTCCGCTCTTACTCTTTGGCTATTGCAAGTAGGAGCTCTTTATTTGTGATTTCTTCCCCATTTTCGTTGAGGAGCTTAAAGATTTGTTTCCTGCTTTCGTTCAGCTTCAATTTAAGAACCCTTGGTTGGTGTTATAGTCAGTCAAGTCGTTCCGAGTCTGTTTACGGATGCACTTCTGTAGGGCCTCTGTACTCCTGACTATCCAAGTTTCCCTCACTGCATAGTGACCCTCTTTGGTCCATCATCTTTATAGTGCCTGGTGTTAATTTAGTCAGTCTATTTGGTAGGACACTTGGGGTGATTTTGTCAAGGACGTGAGTTAATGCTGTTGTTAGTTGAACTTACCAAGCGATGACCGCTGCCTGTGGAGAACCTTTTATCACATTGACGTCTTCGACCATAGATTTGTAGTTTGTGATGATATAGTCATATTCATTCTTGTGTAAGCTGCCAGAGTGCCTCCATGTCCACTTACGCTGCTCTTGTGTTTTAAAGAAGTTGTTCATAGCATATAGTGAGTTAGCTACTAGAAAATTGTAGTTGTGTAGTAGGAACATTTGTCCTAGAGAATTTTTGCTACAAACCCATGGTTCCCTCTGCTAGTTTTTCCGCTGTTCTCCTTGTCACCAACTCGCGCTGAAATCGCCCATTGTTACGGTATATTTGGTCTTAATTTTTATTTCAGAGCTCGTAGTTCTTCGTAGATCTCTTCTACAATTTCGTCCTGGGAACCTGATGTTGAGAGATATGCTTGTAATTTTTTTTAGTTTATTCATTTTGCTGATTCTTAGTCTTCGTAGTCTTCTTCAACCACATAATGTTTGTATGTAAGGTGATCCGAAATGCTGTTTACTTCAACCACATGCTGTTTTATGGTTTTGTTAATTATGAAGCCAACTCCTCCGATAACAGGTCTGGGGCCTTCGCGGTAGTAGAACACATGGCGTTAACTCGCCATGTTGTAGGGTCATCATCGGGACTTCCGTACCTTTTCTAGAGTGTACCCATGCTAGTGAATTCCCCAGCACTCCCTGCTTACCCTACCGGCCTGGTCTGGAACTGCTTACTTCGGTTTCTCTTTATTCGCAGCTATCCTACATACTACAGGACAATTCACTATCCGCCACCTGTGACCCGGTAGGTAGCTGAGCTCGCTCCTACCTAGGTTCTAAGAATTAGTTTGTCAATTTTAGCTCTTCATAGGAGTAAAAAACATAATCAGTTCCTTGATTGCTAATTTAGTAAGACTGATTTAAGCAATTACATAAGTCGTATTTTTATAAATGCATATTAAAATGATTCGTATAATATTAGGTTTTTGCAATATACCTTATCTTTCTTTACATATTATTAAAAAAACAGTTTTTAGTGATACACAATTTCAGTGCACACGCACAATTTCTGTGTCACCAATACAATTTCTGTGGCAATAATAAAATTTCTGTGGCTCGCCAATTTCGGTGACCCAAATAACTCTCTAAGTAACTTATTTATATAATCCCCATTTAAAAAATGTATATATAATGTGGATATGTCGCGCTTTATTAATAAAGTTTTTTGAAAAACCTGAAAATTAAAATGTCCACGGAAATTAGGTAAAAAATTGAGTTGTTGAAATTGACTCTAGTACTAACTTTACTTCGGGTAATGACTACTAAATGCATTACCGCAAGACATTCTTAAAAGAGGTGAGGGAATCTTGTAATACCTTTACGTGTCCCATCTGTGTGATCAGCTTAAAGCTGAAGAAATAGGCGAATATTTCCGAGATGTGATTGATGACGGACGCCACTCCGAACAGCGTCGGGGAGCCGCCGATATCCTGAGAGAGCGGAAGTGAACAATGATCAGTATTGCTGACAATGTGAGTATGTTAAGTGTGCGGCGGTGAGAGTGTGGGTAGTGTGGGTAGTGTGGGTACCTGCAGGTGCCAGAAGAGGAAGGTGAAGATGAGGCCGATGCCGAAGCCCATGAACCAGGCGACGAACAGGAACGACGCCGCCTTCACGTTCTGGAACTGGCGCAGCACCGTCACCCACTCCGGCATCTCGCGCGTCGTCTGCGCGAACACCTGCAAGCCGCGGCTCAGTGTCAGTCGTTATGAGTGGCGGGTGTTAGGACATTGGTATCGCAGCGCGTACCTTGGCCTGCTCGAGCACGGGCTGGCGCGGCGGCGGCGCGCTGGTGTCGAGCCCGGGCAGCTGCAGCTGCTCCGCCAGCTGCTGCTGCAGCTTCTCCTCGTGCGTGGGCTCGGCGGGAGCGGCCGGCGCCGCCTCCACGCTCACGAACTCGTACTTGAACCGGATCTGTCGCGCCCACACTCACGCGTTACTTCTAAATCTTTATTCATATACGGGGTGTAAACGGACCGTTCACGAAGCCGACAACCAAGCATTGCGTTTGCGTAGGATGTACATCCATGTAAAGTAACTTTACGTAAAATAATATTGCTGGGGAACGACTTCTTTTTGTGGTGAAAAATCACGTTTTGCGCTAGGACTCAATGTAACGCACTCAATGAAACATTGTGCTGATGGATGGATTGAACAGTAAGTACGGAGTTCGTAGAGCGGGCCTTTCGGCAGGATAAATTCTTATTTCCCCCGTGCGTCTCGCCACACCCGCATTAGTGCGGATAACGCCATGCGCATCGTTTTTGCACACCTTCTGTACAAAATGCATTGTCAAGGTGCAAAAAAAATAAAAAAAATAAATGGAAAAAAAGTGGTTTTATTTACTTACTGTGTTGCATATACTACGCTCTCAATGGGCCTTATCATAAGGCTTAAAGTCACACAAAAGGCAATGGAGAGGGCTATGCTCGGAGTTTCCTTGAGTGATCGAATCAGAAATGAAGACATGATAACCAAGGTCACCGATGAAGCCCGAAGAATTGCCATCCGCACCGACTGGGCAGGGCAAATTGCTCGCAGAACCGGTTAGGATGGCCGATGGGGCCGAAAAATTCTGGAGTGGCGACCGCGAACCGGAAGACGATGCGTTGGAAGACTTCCCACTAGGTGGACCGATGACCTGGTGAAGGTTGCGAGAATCCAGTGGATGCGAGTCGCAAGGGACCGGTCAATGTGGCGACACTTGGGGGAGGCCTATGTCCAGCAGTGGACGTCTTTCGGCTGAGATATATATATATATATGTAGGATGTAATTCTGAACGCACCATAATTTTATAGAAGTAGTTGAGCATGAACGCAGCGATGAATGAAGGAGAGAGGATGGGTGTGAGGGAGACGGGGAGAATGATGGCGAGCTAGTTAAGACGAACAAGACGACTCCTATGTTTTATAAGTTTTTATTAAATTAAAAGTAGATTCAAGAAGTTAAGAGATATTATTTCGGTCATCCACACCCCCCTACAGCCTCGTCCGGGATAGACCGTATTGGTGAGGACCAAGAGTAAATTACAAGCACATGGAATTTAGTAGGTTTTTTATTAAATGACACACAAGTACAGAAGAATTATAGAAAAATGACACGAGTGTTCCTAACAAACATATTTAAAACATCCGTCATCTCTCATACCAGCCAGTCTGAATAACGCTTTCAAACCTCTTCTTAACACTCCTCCTCAAGCGTTTCCCTCTGACTCACTCTTGAACACCCATCTCCTTACGACAAAACTCATGCTTACTCTTAGGCACAGGCTTTGTCATGATGTCAGCGACCATCACATTTGTTGCGAGATATTTCAATTTAATAATCTTCTTCTCTAAGGCCTCTCTAACAAAATGATACCGTAAATCGATATGCTTAGTCTGCTGATGGTGCACTGGGTTTTGTGCTATAGTCATTGCTGACTGACTATCCGTGTAAACTGTGATAACCTTTTCCCCCAAGAACCTTCTCAAAAATATGGCATCTTTAGCAGCTTCCGATAAGCTGACATATTCAGCCTCTGCTGTTGATATGGCTATGCTTCTCTGCTTAGCACTCTGCCATGACACAGCTCCTCCTGCCAATGTGAAAACATTTCCGGAATAAGACTTCCTATCTATTATATTCCCTCCATGGTCAGCATCAGAGAAACCTTGCATCTCTGTACTACAGGCATCATTTGAGTACACAAGTCCCATGTTCTTAGTACCTTTAAGGTACCTGAGAATCCTATTGGCAGCACTCCAATGAATCTCTTCATAGCAGTTGCAGAACTGACTCATGATATTTACAGCGTGAGCCACGTCTGGCCTCGTACACACAGCCAAGTACATCAGTGATCCTATCAACTCTCTGTAAGGTATTTTATCACTCGGTGTGTGTGAGCCCTCTGGCTTCTTGAAATGTTGACCAGGTACTGCAGGTGTGGCAACTGTCTTGCAATCTTCCATACCAAATCTGCGTAGAAGCTTATCTATATATTCTTCTTGGTCAATCTTTATGCGGCCATTCTCTTGCTTTAGCCGCATCCCTAAAAATAATTCAGCTTTTCCTAAATCTTTCATCTCGAATTTGGACATAAGTTCTTTCTTGACCTTATGCATTTCTCTTGCATTGTTATAAAAGATTAGGATATCATCAACATAAACTGCGAGTATTGTAATGTCATTCTCGATACGCCTGGTGTAGACACATGGTTCATTCTTGCAACGATGGAAATTTAGACTCTCAAGCTCTGAATGAAGTTTAGAATTCCATGAACGTGGCGCCTGTTTCAGTCCATAAAGGGATCTCTTCAATAAGCATACATGGTCTTCTTTGCCTTTCTCTTCGAAATATGGTGGTTGACGCATGTAAACCTCTTCATTTAAATTCCCATTTAGAAACGCTGTCTTCACATCCATGTGATTTATTTTCAGATTCATCTGCGCTGCTAGCGCTATTAACAACCTCAAAGAGCTATGACGCACAACAGGGAAGAACGTCTCATCGTAATCAATACCTTTTCTCTGTCTGAAGCCTCTTGCAACCAAACGAGCTTTATACCGAGTCTTATTTCCCGCCTCCTTTTTGATTCGGAACAACCATTTTGAATCAATAATGTTGCTCGCTTGGTTTGGCTCTACCAACACCCAGGTTTGATTTTTTTTAACACATCCAGCTCCTCCTGAATAGCAACTTTCCACTGTTTTTCGTCTTTTCTCGACAGTGCCTCTTCAACTGTTAATGGATATTTTTCTTCTACTATCGCCTCATAGGTGATATGATCTTTAAACTCCACAGGCTTTCTGTTTCTGAGTGGGTATCTTCTCTCTTCTACTACAGGAATTGTTTCAACAAGTTGCTCTTCCTCCGGCCTCTCTTCAAATGATGTCCACTGTTCATCTTCCTCTTCCATAAATTCAGCATCTCTACCATCATCTGTTTGATATCTATCACGTTCATGGTCGGTCTCTTCCTGATGCACAACTTGTCTCTCTTCACCATTCTCTAGATGAATTGTTGTAGTCTTTCTTTCCTCTATAGTCTCAGTCAATTTATGGTTCATCTGGTTTTCAAAAAATATCACATCTCTCGCTCTATGCAGCTCTCCATTCATAGGGTTGACTAATCTGTAGCCTTTTGATTCTTCACAATATCCTACAAATACTAGCTCTTTACTCCTCGCATCCCATTTAGTTCTCTTGTCTTCTGGGATATGCATAAAGGCTCTGCAACCAAACACACGAAGATTAGACAAATCTATTATACGATCACTCCAAACCTCCTCGTCTTATTCTTCACAGCGATGGTGGGACTCCTGTTTTTCAAATACACCGCTGTATTTACAGCTTCAGCCCAGAATCGAACGGGAAGACCTGCTTCTTGAAGCATTGCTCGTGCTTTTTCCCCTATGGTACGATTGGCTCTCTCCGCCACACCATTTTGTTGAGGTGTGTAAGCAATCGTATGCTGATGTTTAACACCGTGTTCTCTCAGAAACTCATCAAACCTTTTATTGCAATATTCGCGCCCATTGTCGGTTCTCAAAACCTTAAGCTTCTTACCTGTTTGTGTCTCAGCAAAACTCTTGAACTCCTTCATCTTCTCAAACTTTTATCTTCTTAAAGCTTCACTCTTTTGATTTATAAAGAATACAAAGGTTTTACGCGAAAAATCATCAATAAAAGTAATATAATATCTAAAACCTCCAAAAGAATTCTTACGCATTGGTCCACTGATATCCGAATGTACCAATTCTAATAAATTTTTGGCTCGCGTGGCTTTATTTCTCTCAAACGGTTGCCGCGTTTGTTTTCCCATTAGACAAGCTACACAGTCTAATTTGTCATTATGTTCAAACTTTACCCCAGTTGCCATTTTATCTCTCAATAGTGTCAAATTCCGTATACCAAAGTGTGCCATTCTCTTATGCCATAGCTCCATTGATGCTGTAGTCGCTATTGCACAGACCTGCTGAGAAGGAGAGTTAACTTTATACACACCCTTATCAAGCAAACCTGTCACACATGATTGTCCTCTCGACGTATACTCACACTCATTGAATATCTCGCAACCTCTGTTGGTAAAAACAACGACCTTACCTTTTTTAACAATACTACTAACGTTCAGTAGGTTCGATGTCAGTCCTGGTACGTACAAAACATTTTCAATGCTCAGATGCTCATCTGTTACATTACCATAACCCTCTCCATACATCTTACCTCCATTTGCACAAGACACTTCAACCTTACGACCTGCCACCGCAAATTTATTCATCCAGTCTTTTCTGCTACTCATATGCATCGACGCTCCTGAATCGATAACCCATGCATCATCTGGTTGTATCTCTTGACTTCTCGTATCAAGTGCTATCGCTGTCGCCGTTGCTGTCTCCGTCGCCGTCATAGTCGGTGTTGCAGTTACCATAATGACCGCCTTCGCCTTCCGCTTCGGATTATCCGGACAGTCACGAGCTTTATGCGATCCATCGCAAATGAAACATCTTATTTTCTTTTCTTTATCTTTATTCCTCTGAACAAACCTTTTCTGATTCTGACTCTTCATCTTTGCTGTAAGTGCAGCACTCGTCGAATTACTGGAACTTGCGCAAGATGTGCCTTGGTCCAATTGCAATAGTTTAGTTTTAACATAGTCTGTTGTCAGCTCAATATTGGTGTTCTCCAACGCCAATCTCATCGGATTATACTCCTCCGGTAGTCCTTGCAACATCAGCGCCGCCAACAGCTCATCGTCAACTTCTTTTCCGATATCCCTCAGCTGCTGTGCTACTGACATTAGCGCAGTCACATAGTCTCTCATAGATGTGAACTGCTTAAGTTTTAGGCTTACTAGCTTTGATAAAAGTCTGCATCGGTTATGTAGTCCTTTATCCTCAAAAGCTGACCTCAAAGACTCCCACGCCTCCTTTGCCGTTTTCGCATGTCTCACGTGAATCAGGAAATGCGGTTGTATCATCATACATATCCTGGCTCTAGCTTTTTGGTCTCTCTTTAAGCCAATTATATCAGTACTCTCTGGTGTCTTCTGAGTATATTCCATCTATAGTATGAGGATTAAATACAGCTCTACCATAAACTTCCATGTACTATAATTCGAGTTTCCATCAAGTTTCTCTATCGACATTAAACTCATACCTGTATCTCGTACCGGCTGCGATCTCTCTAGTCCGCCGCCCGTTGTTGTGTTTACAACATCTTTCGTATCCATATTATCTACTCTCTATTACGTGCCTGGGCCCTTAACCTGGTGAGGACCAAGAGTAAATAACAAGCACATGGAATTTAGTTGGTTTTTATTAAATGACACACAGTACAGAAGAATTATAGAAAAATGACACGAGTGTTCCTAACAAACATATTTAAAACATCCGTCATCTCTCATACCAGCCAGTCTGAATAACGCTTGCAAACCTCTTCTTAATACGTATTAATAAAGACGTATAAGGAAAGTTAAGAAGAATTAAAAAATTCATCGGCACGACGACGGCGGCCATTGTGAAAAACGAGTGCTCACGCCGATGAAAAAATAATTTTTATTTTACGAAGTCATGGAAGCAAAAAGTCAACCTTTGCAATATAGTATGGTAGACACCATAATTAAATTCCATGGTGAAGACATGACCTACTCATCTTTGAAGTGGTCACAAGACATAGAAGACAATGCTGAAATCTTCAAAAACAAAAACTTATCATAGCCAGAAGATCGCTCACAGGAACTGCTGAGTTATGGTTAAGAGCAGATAAACCGTTCAAAACATATGAAGATTTGAGGAACGCCCTGCAGAAAGAATTTCCGGATTCGGTAAACACCAAGCAAATGCATGAAATGATGGCGGCTCGTAAAAAGCGTAGCAACGAGAGCTATTATCAGTACATGCTGACCATGAAGGAACTAGGTAAAAGAGCAAAGTTCGCTGATTACGAGCAGAATAAAATTGGTCTGTATGGTGTCACAACGCGGTTCTTAAGGAAAGGTTGGCACAATATGAAGCTATGAAGCAGAAGATGGTGAAACGAGGAAATTCACGTGGTACGGCGGACAAGCGCGAGTGGCGCGAATCCTCAAAGCAAGCTAAAGCAGACGACACTAACGTCAAGGAAAACGCAAGTGATAAAGTTTACACGGTGGAGCACACGGTGGAAGTCTGCCCTGCGTGGGCGGAGCACCGCCGTGTCCTCGTAGCGGCGATCGGCGGCGGCGACCTCTCGCGTCCGGCCCTGGTTCAATCCATGGTCCGGAGCGAGACGGAATGGGAAGCCGTCACCTCCTTCTGCGAAGCAGTCATGCTGGCGAAGGAGGTGGCGGAACAAGAGAGGGAGAGAGCCTCTCTTCCCGGCCGCCGCGGGAGACGCACCGGGCGTCGGGGGCCACGTGGTGGCTACCGGCCACCGTAGATGCGGGCCTGTGGACGGTTAGCTATGGGCTAGCTAGCCGTCCGTCCGTCTAGTGACGACAGGCCGTGTCGACGGCGCGTTCGTGTTCCACGCGCGCCTCAAAGAGATGTCAGCAGAAGAGAGGGGCCCGCAAGGGCCGAAGCCTGCCGGGGTTGCGGGCTGTTCGAAAGAGATACCGCGGCCCCGGAACGTAAAGGGCGAGGAAGGAACATGGATGGGTTTTAGTCAGTAAGAGTCTGACACTCCCTCCCGCTCCGCCCAGAGTGGGAGAAGTCATTTGATGATTTCCCATCCTAAAAAAAAAAAAAAAAAAAAAAGTGATAAAGTTTATCGCTGTTTCAAGTGCGGAGAAAGAGGTCATTTAGCGAGTTCATGCAAAAAGGGTACCAAGTGCTTTAAATGTAACCAGTTCGGCGACATTGGTACCGAATGTCAAGAAGGTAACGTGTCAAACAGCGGAAGCGGAAAATCGAGAGGCGAACCATCGACGGTGGAGGCGGAGCTAACTTCAAGGCGCGTTCCATGTTCGCTCAGAATCATTCACCGAGTGACGGAACGGAGAGTGCACTAATGTCAAACGGGACAGAATGTCAGTGTCAAAGTAATAACCAGGGGGTCTAAAATGGCCGCTTTAGCAGAACATTAAATGAATCACGTTAAAAAATTTAAATTCCAAAAGTGGACTTTACGGTCATAGCAGTAAAGTCCATTTTAGGTATTAAATTTTTTTAAGGTGATTCGTATTATGTTCTGCTAAAGCGGCCATTTTAGGCACGCAGTGTGTACTGAATGTAAACAATCAAAGTGCAGTGAATAAATCGGTAAAAAGTGTTATTATAGGCGGTATCACAGTAAATTGTTTAATAGATACAGGTAGCGATCATAATTTAATATCGTATGATGTGTTCGCTATACTATCAGTCAAATGTCAATCTGAAACGATGTTGTTAACCGGTCTTGGTTCGAGTAAGGTGTATTCGATGGGTAAGTTTGACATTCAGTTGATAATAGATGGTCATTGTTATGAGGTTTGTTTTCATGTGGTGCCTAAAGGTGTCATTCCCTATGCAGTTATTCTTGGGCAAACTTTCCTGGTGAATACTATTACTATGATTAACAAAGGTATCATTGAAATAAGGCCTCAGTGTTATGATAGTTCATATTTACAGTGTTTACTTTTCAGTTTTACTGATGAAAGTGACATACCAGTTCAAGTTCAAACTATTATAGATAATTACAAACCTTTAAAGATAAAAGAAGCTCCAATCAAATTAAAAATAGTATTGAAAGATGATATCCCAGTAGCACAGCGTCCACGGCGTCTAGCTTTGCAAGAAGAAGAGATTGTAAAACGTCAAATAGAAGAGTGGTTGGCTAATGGCATCATACGTCCTAGCTATTCGGAATATGCCAGTCCCCTTGTTTTGGTGAAGAAGAAAGATGGAAGTACGAGGATCTGTGTGGATTATAGAAAAATAAACCAGAAGATGGTGAAAGACGAATATCCCTTGCCGGTAATCAATGATCACATAGATAAATTGTGTACAGCTAGGGTGTTTAGCACTTTAGATTTAAAGAATGGGTTTTTCCATTTACCAGTAGATGAAGACTCTATAAAATATACTGCGTTTGTGACCAGCAACCCAGAAGGTCAGTTTGAATTCCTACGAGCACCTTTTGGTTTATCAATTTGTCCCAAATTCTTTACCAGATATGTCAACATTATTTTCACCGACTTTGTAAGAAGAGGAGTTCTACTTATTTTCATTGATGACATAATTATCCTGGCTGAGGATGAACACCAGGCAGTTCAAAGACTACGAGGTACTGAAGGTGGCAGCAGAGTATGGTCTTGATATAAATTGGAAGAAGACACAGTTACTACAAAGATCAGTAGAATACCTACGTCATGTGGTAAGACATGGAACAGTGCAGCCTTCAAAGGAGAAAACGGAAGCTGTGCAAAGTGTTTAACCGCGTGTGTCCACACTGTTTTACAAATTAGTTATCAATGTTTCGATAGATGGCGTTGAACATTTTTCTAGATCGCGCTATTAAGATTCTCCGCCGATTAGTATATAACGACCCGATAACCAAAATTCTTTCTCTTTCTGCAAATATACCAATGGAACAAGTTGTGAGTTACCGTGTTTTATTAAAGTGTACCTAGTTCCATCCGAAGCCCTGAGAAGACCCTGGCTGGACATCATCAGGTCGAAAATGGTCCTTCGAGCCGGATATAACCAGTATCTGGAGCACCTTGGCGATGGTGCATTTTTTGCGTAACTGAGTTGAGGGGGTAGTCTTCCGAGCATGCAGACCAGCTCGTGAGGAGCTGCTGCAGCATCAAACAAAAGCCAAGGTTTGGTGGTGAATCCTGACTTGGACTTGGAGATCAATCAGGAGGCCCAGGGTTTGGTGGTGAATCCTGCCTTGGACTTCGATGACAAATCAGGAGCCCTAGGTTTGGTGGCGAATCCTGCCTAGGACTTCGAGACAGCCGCTGGTGCTGTCAGGGTATTGGGCTCCGGAAGACACCCTGAAGAATCAAGGGTAAAGGAGCTGCTGCAGCATCAAACAAAAGCCAAGGTTTGGTGGTGAATCCTTCCTTGGACTTCGAAGACAAATCAGGAGCCCTAGGTTTGGTGGCGAATCCTGCCTAGGACTTCGAGACAACCGCTGGCGCTGTCAGGACATTGGGCTCCGGAAGACACCCTGAAGAATCAAGGGTAACCAGGTGGAGTCATGTCACGAGGTTGGTGCAATCGTGAGTGATGAGTGAACCAAGTGAACGAATCGTAAGTGTTTGAACAATTTAAATTAGTCACTGTCAAATAGTGACAACTGTCATTCGAAGTGACGGTTATTGTCATCGGTGTTGGTTATTTCTGCAAATTTTATGAAAACATTTCAGAGCCTAATTAAAAAAAAAAATATTGTGTTTAATAAGTTTTTGTAGTTGTTTGTATTTTTATGATGGAGTCCAAACTAGCACTTCAAAGCGACAATTACAATAATATTGTTAAAACCAGACGTAACTTTAAAAAGGTCCTTACGGAGAGATCACGGATCACGGATGTTTACGTTCAAGTGAGGTTAGAAGCTTTGGAAAATCTATGGAATTTATTTACTAATACCCACAGAACGTTAATCGAAAAATTTGGTTCTCAGTTAAGTGATCACGAATATATAAAAAACGATATGTATGATGAAGCTGAAGAATGTTATTTAGTATATAAAACAGAATTGAAATCTGTTCTGTCGGTATTTGGTAAAAAATCAAAAGATGAAACTGCATGCGCTGGAACTGTAGTAGACGAAACGAAGTCTCAGAATGTTCAATTACCAAAAATAGTTATATCTAAGTTCTCTGGAAAGTTTGAAGAATGGGTTTGTTTCCGAGATCTGTTTATTTCGTTGGTTCATAGTAATTCAAAATTGAGTAATGTCCAAAAAATTCATTATTTGAAGAGCTACTTGACCGGTGAAGCCGAACAATTAATAAGGCAAATACCGATTGCAGACGACAACTACGAAAGATGTTGGTCGTTATTAAAAAGTAGGAATAATAATTGACAAAACTTGTAACTGGTAATAAACCAATAATTATCTGTGGTGACTTCAATGTTAATATCTTAGAAAATAATGTAAATAGCAGTAGATTTTTAAGTCTTTTTAAATCATTTAATTTGTCAAACGTGTTTTCAGAACCAACTAGAATTACTACAAATACTGCTACATGTATTGATAATGTTTTTTGTTGCTGCGACTACATACATAAATCCATCGTAAATTACCTTCCTTCTGATCACAGCGGTCAGACCGTTGCTTTCGCGTCCAATATACAATTGCAAAGAATTCAGATACAAACTAGACAAATGGCACCAAGCAATTTAGACAAATTTAATAATAATTTAATTAAGAAGTTAAGTATACCGGGCCCTAATTTAGAGAATGTAAATGAATTTTATGAAGAATTCTTTTCGGTTGTGCACACCGAGTTCAATAATACTTTAAAAAAGAAATCTAAAACCATTGGCCCTAAGTTTATTTTCAGTGACTGGGCAACACAGGGTATTAGGAAAAGTAGGGAACGGTTGTTTGAGCTGTACGGTCTTAAGCCTTATATCAACACAGAATCTTTTAATAAATATGTTGCTACTTACTCGAAAATTTTTAAAACCACTTGCAAGGTAGCCAAATCCTTATACATTAGCAACAAGATTAAATCAGCCGATAATAAAATAAAGACGGTTTGGAAAATAATCAACAGTGAAACAAATAGAAATAAAAAACAAAGTAATGACTTCACACTAGAGACCTCACGTGGCCTCGTCAGCTCCAACAGTGAAGTTGCTCAAGAATTTGTAAATTTCTTTACCAGCATCCCAATTAAAACTACAGAAACCTTAAATTCCTCTCCCTTACTCTCTATTGATTTATTGAAAGCGAACGTTTCAGCCTGTCCAAATGAATTTAAATTTCAGCATATTAACCCCATAACAGTCGTAAAAGCTTTTAAGCAAATCAAGATCAAATTAACCGAAGATCTATGGGGTTTGTCTATCAAAGCGTGTACCTCAATTATTGAGACTGTAGCACCGTATTTAGCCTTAATATTTAATTTGTGCGTGGATCAAGGGGTCTTTCCGGATCTTATGAAATTCAGTAAGGTAATACCGCTTTTTAAATCCGGGGACAGTAAGGACACTAATAACTATAGGCCCGTATCCGTGTTGCCGGTTTTCAGCAAGGTGTTTGAAAAGATAATGCTCAATCAAATGCTTAACCATTTTAACATCAATAAAATATTACACGAGCAGCAGTGTGGTTTCACCAAAGGTCGTTGTACAACTGACGCCGGTGTCACTTTATTAAAACACATATTTACTGCGTGGGAAGAGGCACAAGATGCCATAGGAATCTTCTGTGACCTTTCGAAGGCATTTGATTGCGTAAATCACGAAACCCTGATCTTGAAACTTGAGCATTACGGTTTAGGTAAACTTGCGCTCAGTTTAATAAAATCGTATTTGAGTGATAGACAGCAGCAGGTACAAATAAATGGCGTGAATTCAATGGGTTTAAAAGTAAAAATGGGTGTACCACAAGGTTCCATATTGGGTCCCTTCCTCTTTTTAGTTTATATAAATGACCTACCCCATTTATTTAACAACCACCCGCAAATGGTGTTGTTTGCTGATGATACTTCTTTAATATTTAGGATAAACAGACGTGCCACTAATCTTGACGACGTAAATAACGCCTTACTGCAGGTCCATGATTGGTTTACCGCAAACAATTTAGTTCTAAATGGGAAAAAAACTAAGTGCATTAGATTTGCTCTACCAAATGTCAAAAGTAGTGATTGTGACATAGTATTGAATCAAGAGAAACTAGAATTTGTCGATAAAACGGTTTTCTTGGGAATCGCGCTCGATTCAAGGCTACAATGGGGCCCTCATTTAACATCTCTTGCAGGACGGCTGAGCTCAGCAGCATATGCTGTTAGAAAAATCCGTCAATTTACTGATGTCGATACCGCGAGGCTAGTCTATTATAGTTATTTTCACAGTATTATGTCATACGGTATTTTACTATGGGGACGGGCTGCAGACATAGAGTCTATATTTATTCTGCAAAAAAGAGCCGTCAGAGCCATATATGACTTACGTCGTCGTGATTCTCTAAGAGAGCTGTTCAAGAAAATTAATATCATGACAGTACCTTGTCAATATATCTATGAAAACATCATGTACGTTAGGAAAAACCTGCATTTATTCAGTAAAAGAGGTGACAGACATCACTATAGTACTAGAAATAGGGATCAACTAGTTCAGCCAGGTTTCAGGCTTGCTAAAGTAGATTCAACTTTCATGGGGTACTGTTTAAAATGTTACAATAAAATCCCTCCCCACATTCTTCAACTGAATGAGACAAAGTTTAAATCTTGTATAAAACGCACACTATGTAGGCAAGCATATTATAAGTTGGGGGATTACATTGATGATAAAAATGCTTGGCTCAATGCTGGTCCTGCTCCACAACCATAGGGGCAAACCAATTGATTCCCAGTTTAGTTATTGTGGAAGCTGCAGAAGATTGTAAAAAAGATCCTTGCATTGTATAGATTCCATATATTAGTATTATATAACTTCATAACGCATGTGTGAGTACTATGCACTGTAAAGCCACCATTTACATCTAGTTATTTTATTTTTTTTTGACTTGAATAAGCCTTGGCGGCTGAGAGAATGTCATGCTCACTCAAATGTCTCGGTGATGGTGGCGGGTGTGTCGGGTCATTTAGTTCCCTTCAATATGGTTGAGCTGAATGGTGCTGATACATGCGTCATGTTCGTGAACGGGCGCTGTCAGTTGAGACTGGTCATCTCTTAGCTGCCACGGTTAATTTTAATTACTTTATTTTTATGATGTTGATTTAATCTTTTCTCTGGACGCTCTTAATGTGCACGTCTTTGTACATCGTTCTCACATATATGTTTAATCGCAACATGAATGATGTAACCAAGATTTTGTAACAATATTTTGATTTAAAAGAGTGTCCATGGAGTTTCTTGCCCGTTCTTCTCCATAGAGATCTACGCTAGGGAATGGGCAACTACAGTACTTTCTCAAGTTATTATGCCTTGTGTCTGTGACTGTAGCTTTGATTTTTCTTTGTATTTTTGACATTCAAAAGTGCCGTAATGGTCTAATTGAAATAAATGCTTTGAGTTTGAGTTTGAGTTTGAATAAACGGTATCTGTCTCGCAACATAATAAGGCGACTTCTTAGTCAGAAAAATAAGAAAAAAAGGTCAATGTGGCGACACTTGGGGGAGGCCTATGTCCAGCAGTGGGCGTCTTTCGGCTGAAATGATTTAAATATTGGTTCAAATGGGAGCGCAACAGGGTTTTGAACCTGGATAAGGAACCAAAGAACACATCCAAGTCAGGCAATTTTGAATTGAGTTCGTTGTATTGAATGCACATTCTTGATATTGGTGAGTGTCTCCCGATGTTACTTCTACTGGTTGGTGGTTGAAATAGTCTAGAAATTGGCTGTCTAGGACGGTTATATGGGACTGATAACATGACACGTTCGAGCAACTGTTCGCATTCAATTTGACAATTTACAACCTTTTTGTAGAAAAACTGAATCATGGACAGTACGACGGTTTCTTAGTGACTCAAGTTGAAAGAAAGCCAGACGTTGTTCGTATGGACATCTGTGTGATATTCCTGTGGACATGTAAGCAATATGTCTTGTAAAAGCTTGCTGGATGTTCTCGAGACGTTGCGAATGTACAACATACATAGGATTGCATGCTATACTGGCATACTCTAATTGACAACGTACCAACGCAACGCCTTGAAAAGGATAATTTTAGTTTTTACCCCAAACGATTTCGCGTTTCTTTTGATGAAACCTAACATTTGAGTTGCTTTCTTCACCGTATCAGAGAAATGAGAAGTGAACTTTAATTTTTTGTTCAAAGTAACTCCCAAGTCACGGATTTCTGTAACCACTTGCAAGATAATGTTGTTAATTTTGTAGGGGGATATTAATGGCTCTAATTTACGACTGTAACGTATACAAAAAAAATTCTCTGCATTTAAGGTCATCCCGGTAGCTTCACACCAAACACTGATTTGATCAAGGTCGAGTTGAAGTAGGCTGGCATCTGCTGGTAACTCTATTCTTGTATAAATTTTGAGATCATCAGCATAAAAGGAAAAGTTGCAGTTTATTCGAGAAGCAAGATCGTTAGTAAATATTATGAAAAGAAGAGCACCCACATGCGAACCCTGTGGTACACCAGACTTGGCATAATATAAACTAGACTCGTGACCTCCCACTGAAACTACTTGTACATTATACTTAACTACATATTTATTTTTATAGTTTTTATTATTAAATGGGAAAAAGGTTCCTCCAAATATCCTCTCAACACAAACTCAAATCATTAATTTCCATTACGGTCAATAAAACGAAGAAGAAAGAAAAACAAAACGAAGCTACAGTCACAGACACAAGGCATAATAACTTGAGCAAGCACTGTAGTTGCCCATTCCCTAGCGTAGATCTCTATGGAGAAGAACGCACAGGGGCGGATTTGATACGTTGGCTGCCCTAGGCCTACGAAAGATTGCCGCCCCCTATGTGCTGTAAAGCATTGAAATGGTGGGTAGCTGCTTTAACCGTAAAACTATGCTTCGTGGAGGTTCCCTAATATTAATAAAAAATAGTTTTAAATATAAGCAACGTAATGACATAGTAGGTCTCTCGGTTGAACATTGCGTCGAACTGTCCTGTGTTGAGCTAGATAAGCATGTAGTTGTGTGTGTGTACAGACCCCCAAACTATCAAAACTTTTCCTTATTCGAATCAATAATGGAAGATGTCCTGGAAAAACTTGCAGCCAGTAATAAGTCTACAATTATTTGTGGTGATTTCAATATCAATATTTTAGAAGAGAATCCAAATAGCAGTCGGTTATTAAATCTTTTTAAGTCATTTGACTTGACCAACACTTTTATAGAACCTACTAGAGTAACATCATCTTCTGCTACTTGTATAGATAATGTTTTCTGCAATTGTGATTATGTAGATAAAGCCATAGTGAATTGTTTGCCGTCTGACCATAGCGGACAAACTGTAACTTTTAGGTGTCTCTCTCCTCCAATACAAAATGTTCAGATTAAATTTAGACCTATAACTTCTTGCAAATTAAATAGGTTTAATATTTCCCTACAGAACAAGTTAAGTGAAATGAGCCAAGAGGATATTAATATAAATCAATTGTATGACCGTTTCTTTTCATTAGTTCACACGGAAATCAACAAAACTTTTGAAAAGAAGACAAAGAGTATTTGCCCTAAATTTATATTTAGTGATTGGGCAACTAGAGGCATCAGAAAAAGTAGGGAAAGGCTATTTGAGCTTTACAGCCTTAAGACTTTTATTAACACAGAAACTTTTAGCAAGTATGTTGCTAAGTATTCAAAGATTTTTAGAAATACTTGCAAGGTTGCTAAAGCCCTGCACATTAGCAACAAGATCAAAACAGCAGAAAATAAAATAAAGACCGTTTGGAAAGTCATAAATAACGAGACTAACAGAAAGAAAATACGTAGGTAATAATAGCTATACATTAGATACAGAATGTGGTCCTAAAAGCTCTAATCAGGAAGTAGCTCAAGAATTTGTAAATTTCTTTACCGATATACCAATAAAAACTACGGAGGCCCTTAATTCCTCACCTGAAATCTCAATTGGCTTATTAAAGGCGAATGTGTCTGGCTGCCTGGCTGAATTTAAATTTAAACACATTAACCCTATGACAGTTATTAAAGCTTTCCGGCAAATTAAAATCAAACTGACCGAAGATCTATGGGGAATGTCTATCAAAGTTTGTACATCTATACTTGAGACCATAGCCCCGTACTTAGCTTTAATTTTTAATTCATGTGTAGACCAAGGAGTGTTCCCTGATTTAATGAAATACAGTAAAGTCATACCTCTTTTCAAATCCGGGGACAGTAAAGATGCCAATAATTATAGACTTGTATCCGTGTTACCAGTTTTTAGCAAGATTTTTGAAAAAGTAATGCTTAATCAAATGCTCTATCATTTTAACACCAACAGAATCTTACATGATCAACAGTATGGTTTCACCAAGGGACGTTGTACAACTGACGCCGGTGTAACCTTATTAAAGCACGTTTTTGCTGCGTGGGAAGAGTCCCAAGACGCAATAGGAATTTTCTGTGACCTCTCCAAAGCTTTTGACTGCGTAAATCACGACACATTACTTTTGAAACTGGAGCATTACGGACTAGGTAAACTTGCACTTAACCTGGTAAAATCTTATTTGAGTGATAGAAAACAACATGTTCAAATAAATGGTGTCAATTCACAGGGTTTGAAAGTAAAAATGGGGGTTCCGCAAGGCTCAATATTGGGTCCTTTCCTTTTTCTAGTCTATATAAATGATCTACCCTATTTATTGAAAAACCAACCACAAAATATGGTGCTATTTGCTGATGACACTTCCCTAATTTTTAAGATAAATAGACGGGCCCAAAATCTAGATGAAGTGAATAATGCCCTACTTCAGGTCCAAAATTGGTTCACAGCAAACAATTTGGTATTGAATGAAAAGAAAACTAAATGCATAAGATTTTCATTACCAAATGTTAAAAGTAGTGATTGTGAGATAATATTGAATAAAGAAAAACTCGAATTCGTAGATAAAACTGTTTTCCTGGGGTTTACGCTTGATTCAAGGCTACAATGGGGTTCTCATTTAACATCGCTTGCGGGGCGCTTAAGTTCAGCAGCATATGCCATTAGAAAAATCCGTCAATTCACTGATGTAGATACCGCTAGACTGGTCTATTTTAGTTACTTCCATAGTATAATGTCTTACGGTATTTTGCTATGGGGACGGGCTGCTGATGTTGAGTCTATATTTATTCTGCAGAAAAGAGCCATCAGAGCCATATATAATCTTCGTAGGCGCGATTCTCTAAGGGAACTATTTAAGGATATTGGCATCATGACGGTTCATTGCCAATACATCTACGAAAACATAATGTACGTCAGAAAAAATCTGCATCTTTTTGGTAAAAGAGGTGACAGACACAATTACAGTACTAGAAATAGGGACCAACTAGTTCAGCCAGGCTTTAGACTCGCTAAAGTAGACTCATCTTTCATGGGGTACTGTTTGAGATGCTATAATAAAATTCCACAAAGTATTCTTGAACTGAATGAGACGAAATTTAAAACATGCGTTAAACGCACACTATGTAAACAAGCATATTACAAGTTGAGCGATTATATCGCTGATAAAAATGCTTGGCTTAATGCTGGTCCTGCTCCACATGGACAGGGGCGCAAAAATTGATAGCATTAAATGGTATTGTTGGAGCTGCTGAAGATTGTACAAACTTATCTTTGCATTGTATAGATTCAATGTTAGTATTATATAATCGCATAGCCTATATTGTGTGAGTACTATGTACTAGTAAGCTATCATTCACTGGAAACCTACGGCAGTTCTTGACATGAATGTGCCCTGGCGGTTGAGAGTATGTCATGCTCTCTCAAATGTCTCGCTGATGGTGGCGCGTGTGTCGGACCATTTAGTTCCCTTCAAAATGGTTGAGCTGAATGGTGCTGATCCATGCGTCATGTTCGTGAACGGGCGCTGTCAGTTGTGACTGGTCATCTCTTAGTCGCCATGGTTTATTTGAATTATTTAGTTTTTGAGTTCTATTTTATTTTTGTTTTGCTATGGACACTTTTAACGTGCACATCTTGCTACATTGTTCTCACATAATATACCATCTCAACATGAATGATGTAACCAAGATTTTGTAACAATATTTTGATTTAAAAGAGTGTCCATGGAGTTTCTTGCCCGTTCTTCTCCATAGAGATCTACGCGAGGGAATGGGCAACTACAGTACTTTCACAGTTTTTATGTCTTGTGACTGGGACTGTAGCTACTTTAAATGTTCATTTTTGTTTCGACTATTCAAAAGTGCCTGTAACTGGCCTACTTGAAATAAATGCTTTGATTTTGATTGATTTTGATTTTGATTTTGAAAATTAAATAAACTATAGAAATTAAATCAAAATGAAAAAAAAAATGATAGTAGTAGGTAAATGATTTAATTATCTCAATCAGTATTTCAGATACTGATTCATACCATTTCTATTTTGTGAGTTTGGCGCGTGGGCAACACTACTACAAAAAAAAAAACCGGCCAAAAGCGTGTCGGGCCACGCTCAGTGTAGGGTTCCGTAGTTTCCCGTCAGTCACAATAAGTGTTCAACCCAATCCGATTTCAATTATTCTTTTTTTGTTTGAAAAAAGATACGTTCAGGATAATAAAATATGTAAACGAAGTTAAAAAAAATGCTTGCGTATACGATTATACTACAAACTTAGTCCAGAAATTATTTTGTACAACTTTTTGTCTTTTTTGTACAAAAACTTGTTTCCATCCAAGTTCAAAATGATTTTCCTAGAAAGTCCTTAGAAAGTTATACTTTTCAGATTTTTTTCATATTTTCTAAACTTATGGTTCAAAAGTTAGAGGGGGACACACACATTGTTTTTTACTTTTGGAGCGATTATTTCCGAAATTATTGACATTATCAAAAAATGATTTTAGTAAACCCCTATTCATTTTTAAATACCTTTCCAACAATATATAACACGTTGGGGTTGAAATTAAAAAAAAAACACTTCCCACTTTACATATAGGGGGGCTACCCTAATAAAACATTTTTTTCCAATATTTATTTTACCACTTTGTCGGCGTGATTGATACACATATTGGTACCGAATTTCAGCTTTCTAGTGCGAACGGTCACAGAGATTAAGCGAGGACGGACGGACAGACAGACATGGCGAAATTATAAGGGTTCCTAGTTGACTACGGAACCCTAAAAAACGACCAAATTTGGCCGCCCTAGGCCCGAGCCTACTCGGTCTATAGGGAAATCCGCCAAGAACAGGCAAGAAACTCCATGGACACTCTTTTCAATCAAAATGTTGTTACAAAATCTTGGTTACATCTTTCATGTTGAGATTATACATATATATGTGAGAACGATATAGAAAGACGAGCAGCTTCCAGAGTAAAAAATTACATCAACAATTTAAAAATAAAGTAATTAAAATGAATCGTGGCAGCTAAGGCCGCTTTCAATTTAGACGTTTCGTGTCGCGCCGCGACGTCCGCATGGTGTCGGACGTAAAGAATAACACCATCCCATATCTTCCCGTGGGTGTCGTAAGAGGCGACTAAGGGACTTACCAGAGAATGGGCAGCAGCGTTCTCTGTGCTTTTGTAACAACCGTACTGCGATCGACAATCCGCCTGCCAAGCGTGGCGATTATGGCAAAACCCCCCCAAATGGACACCGCATTAAATAAATGGCCCCTAGTGCCCGGCAGCCCGTCTACCCTCGACTACGGCAGCGGTCGAGGTTATGGCGACACCAACGACACACGCGCACTGGCAACGTATAACACGCGCACACACCGGACCGACGAGAAGATAGCGGAACTCGAGGAGGAGTTGAGCAGGCTGCGGTGGAGTATTGTGGGATTATCTGAAGTCCGAAGAGAGGGGGAGGACACGATAATCCTAAAATCTGGCAACCTGCTTTATTTCCAAGAGGGTGACCGCCAGTCCCAGGGTGGTGTTGGGTTTATCGTCCACAAGTCCCTTTTGAACAACGTTCGAAGATCGAGAGTGTGTCGACCAGGGTGGCGTACCTTATACTCAGAATATCTTCAAGATATTCGCTGAAGGTCATACAGGTCTACGCCCCGACCTCGGCACACCCCGACGACGAAGTGGAGACAATGTATGAGGATATCTCTAAAGCCATGCATGGTTTCAAAATCACTTCACCGTTGTCGTTGGGGAATTCACCACAGATCCAAATCCAAAACCCCGAAAGCTTTCAGCTCTAACTCCAGAATCGTTTCGAGTGCCTAGGGAGTTAAGTGGACGAATACAACGATGGGTTCGTGGAAACTGTCCATACGACCGGGTCTAAGTTCTTCAAGACACGTCGTACAGATCAGAAAAAGAGGTTCTCCGATCAAATTCTCAAGTTCATGAAGGAGCGGCGTGAGATGATCCTGCAGTCTTCAGACGAGGCGTTGAAATACCGGCAGCTCAATAGACAGATCTCTAAATCCTTGAAGAGCAACCTCCGCCGCTTTAATACCGAGCGCATTAAAGACGCGATCGAACGGAACAAAGGCTCCAAGGTATTTTCAAGACATCTGGCTATTGGGTAGAGCCAGCTCACGAAACTGAAGACCGACGATGGCAGGATCTTATCCGCCAAACCGGAGCTACTGGGGGAGATCGAAAGCTTCTATTGACAGTTGTACACGTCAACCAGCAAACCCATTGTCGACCTAGCAAACGACCCAAGAGCTAGACTAACCCGACACTATACCGAAGACATCCCGGACGTCAGCCTGTACGAGATTAGGATGGCTCTGAAACAGCTCAAAAACAACAACGCACCGGGGGATGATGGAATTACGGCCGAACTCCTGAAGGCGGGTGGAAAACCGGTACTTAAGGCCCTTCAGAAGCTGTTTAATTCCGTCATACTCGAGGGGAAAACGCCACAGGCATGGTGCAGGGGTGTGGTGGTGCTCTTCTTCAAGAAGGGTGACAATGCCCGGTTGAAGAATTACAAGCCCATCTCACTTCTAAGCCATATCTACAAGTTGTTTTCAAGAGTCATCACGAATCGTCTCGCGCGCAGGTTTGACGATTTCCAGCCACCCGAACAAGCCGGTTTCCGAAAAGGCTTTAGCACCGTGGACCACATACATACGCTTCGGCAGGTTATACAGAAGACCGAAGAGTACAACTTGCCTCTCTGTTTAGCGTTTGTGGACTACGAGAAATCCTTTGATTCGATCGAGACCTGGGCTGTACTGCAGTCTCTCCAACGGTGCCAAATTGACTATCGGTACATCGAGGTGTTGAAGTCTTTGTACAAAAACGCCACCATGTCAGTCCGACTTCAGGACCAAATATCCTTCTGCAGCGAGGTGTAAGACAGGGCGACGTAATATCTCCAAAACTGTTCACCGCTGCACTGGAGGATGTCTTCAAGGTTCTGGACTGGAGAGGGCTAGGCATCAACGTCAATGGCGAGCACATCACTCACCTTCGATTTGCCGACGATATAGTGGTCATGGCTGAGACCATGGAGGACCTCAGTACAATGCTTGATGACCTCAGTGGAGCTTCCGAAAGAGTGGGTCTAAAAATGAACATGGACAAGACGAAGGTCATGTTGAATGCCCATGTCTCCACTCGAAATTGTAGACGATTATGTATACCTAGGACAAACGGTTCAGTTAGGTAGGTCTAATTTCGAGAAAGAGGTAAAAATCGTCGAATCCGACTCGGCTGGGCAGCGTTCGGGAAACTGCGCGGTATCTTCTCGTCCAACTTACCGCAGTGTCTCAAGACGAAAGTCTATGACCAGTGTCTGTTGCCAGTGATTACATACGGGACCGAAACGTGGTCGCTCACAATGGGCCTTATCAAAAGGCTTAAAGTCACCCAAATCGGAGTTCCCTTGCGTGATCGAATCAGAAATGAAGACATCCGCAAGAGAACCAAGGTCACCGACGTAGCCCGAAGAATTGCTAAACTTAAGTGGCAGTGGGCAGGGCACATTGCTCGCAGAACGGATGGCCGTTGGGGCCGAAAAGTTCTGGAGTGGCCACCGCGAACCGGAAGACGATGCGTTGGGAGACCTCCCACTAGGTGGACCGATGACCTGGTGAAGGTTGCGGGAATCCGGTGGATGCGAGTCGCAAGGGACCGGTCAATGTGGCGACACTTGGGGGAGGCCTATGTCCAGCGGTGGGCGTCTTTCGGCTGAGATGATGATGATGATCATGTGACGCGCCGCTGTGGCGCCGAGGCAGTGCGTTTGTCGTACTGCGTACGGACGTTCGTTTGTTTTCATACAAAGCGCGCGGCGTGGCAACCATGCGGCACCGGTACTGCAGCGATATCGACGCCACACTGTTGCCGTACTTCTCTCTGTATGACTGTCTTTTCTACAGAAACTATGGGGACGGGCTGCAGACTCGATGTCTGCAGCCCGTCCCCATAGTAAAATACCATATGACATATTACTATAAAAATAACTTTGTTGTAATTTTAATTTTGTTTCAATTTCAGTTTTATTATTTTTCTGTTTTGTTGTGTCTTTGTTTAATTTTACTGTTAATGTTAGTTTTATATTCCTACACATAATTTTGACCTAAACTTGTTAATTTTAGTTAATTAGACACCAATTTTATAGTAGAGTGTTTGTGGCACATCTAATATGTTTATGGGGCATGCGGTGCTAATCTGTAAGAAATTGTTACACTAACCTTAGATAATGGTAGATAATTACTCGAAATATTAACAGTGTAAACAATTGTTGGTTTGCCAATAAAGGAAAATAAATAAATAACTAAAATAGTGAAAGTAGTCATTAATGTTTACCAAAAAGAGGAAGGAACCCAATATCGAACCTTGTGGTACACCCATTTCTACTCTTAAACCCATCGAATTTACACCCTTTACTTGTACATGCTGCAGTTGCTCTTCCTGAGAAAACTTAGATATTATTATAGTGACCAAAACAGACCTGAGTGGCAGTGATGAGCGCCGCGCCCATGAGCACAGAGAAGGTGGCGAAGCAGATGGTGTAGTTCTTCTCGAAGCGCTGCGGGCCGCCGCACGGGTGCGAGCTGAACGCCGTGCTGTGGTCCAGTGCGATGCCCACGAAGAACATGGCCAGCCCCCAGCCCAGCGAGCCGAACATGCGCTGGTGCCCGTACCTGCGCATCCACTCGTTGTACTACTTACTCTTTGCAATTTAAAAAAAGTGTCAACAATGACATAGTAATTTTTTGTGATGAGAAATTGGAAAAGATTTAGGTAATTTGTTAACAGATCCAGGACACTCTGTAATAAACAATTGTATGCCAGGATGTTCTTTATATCATATTATGAAGGAAATTATTAAATATAAGTTTAACCAGGACACCATATTATTAATTTTTATAGGTAATAGAGGAAATGTTAACAAAGGAGAATTGCTCCAGTATTATAGAACTTTGACAAACTTAAATCTAAGAAAAGTTGTGTTGTTTACAAAACATTGCATAATTTGTACGAGTATTTCATTTAATTGATATTAACAATTTTATTGGTGACAGATTTTATTTGACAAAAGATAGATATCTTGTGGACAGGTGCTATCTTTCAAACTTTTGCAAAAGACAGGTACCTGTGTCGCTATCATACTTTTTTTCTATTACAGCCAAGAACTTGGCTAATCAAGTTGCCTCTGTTGAGCAATGCAAGACTAAATTAGATTATTCTGCCAATAATTTGTCTACATTAACTGAATCAGTGAATCATTTAAATTAGAAATTGAGACAACAGAGGCAACCTCTTGCAATATTATAGGAAGCCAGATAATAAATCAGGCGAACGTTTTGAGAGTTTTAATAATATCAACCTGGTTCACCAAAATATTCAAGGATTATTGAACAAAGAATTAGAAGTAGAATTTTTCCTGAATTGTAACAACATAGATATTCTTTGTATAACTGAGCACTGGCTCAAATGTCACCAATTAATTTTAAATTTTAGTAATCACCAGGTTGGTAGTTCATTCTGCAGAGTAAATGCTATACATATGGCGGCGCATTAATCCTAGTAAATAATCATCCGCAAGGATATTGTAATCCTATCTGTTGAGCGAACAGTTGAAATAGCCTGTATAGAATTGAAGCAGTTTATGATTTTAAGTGTGTATAGACCTCCTTCAGGGTTGTATGATTGCTTTGAAAAGGTAATGGATGAAGTGTTGCATAAAATATGTAGTTCTAAGAAATCTTCACTTGTGGTGATTTTAATATTAATTTGTTAGAAAATTCTGGGTTACTAATATTTTAAGCCTGTTTCAGTCATACAATCTTGAAAAACAATTTCTCGAGCCCACTAGAATAACCCCAACTAGTGCCACTTGCCTAGATAATATTTACACTGATATAAAAATTTATTATTAATTTAATAGATTCAGATCATTGTGGGCAATTGATTACAATTCCAAATGTTAAGATGAAAGTCACTAAAAAGGATATCATTGTTAATCCAAAAAGTATAAATCGCCTGGAACCTTTTAAGACTAAACTTTTATCTTTAAACTACCACTTTTGTCAGCTAAATGATGATCCCAATCAACACTATACGGTTTTTTCAGAATGTATTGCACACAATTTGAAACCACATTTTTCCCTAAGACAATCTCGGTAAATATGTAGTAACGCTTCTTTCAATGACTGGGCCACCATTGGTATCCATAAGAGTCGAAAACGACTTTATGAGCTGTATGAAGAGCGGACTTATACAAACACAGTAGAATTTAATTTGTATGTTAAGAATTACTCTAAATGATTTAATAAAGTTTGTTTATTAGCAAAGTCACGTTACTTGAGTTCAAAAATAAAAAATAGTAGTAATGTAATTAAAATGACATGGAACATTATTAACAGCGAAACGGGAAGGTCTTGCAACCGAAATAGAGAAGCCTTGCGATAATATTTATTTTAATATTTATTGGTGATAATATTTTAAATTCAGACACTCAAGTTTCAAATTCAAATTCATTTATTGTTTGTCACAGGTAAAGTATCAGTTCTTATGATTATAATAAAGGATCGCTGTAACATACCTGTATGGTGTACAATATTTAGTCTTGATTTAATATTTATTTAACATCATAATACGTCCTAAGTCAACGTCGATCATTAGTCGTGCATCAACAAAGTTGTTCATTAACAAGTCAGTTAATAAGTAAATAGGACCAGGATAGCACAATAATTAGATTATCAATAGATTTCATTAGAATTAAAATTACTCATGATGTACTGCAAATTAAATTATT
This sequence comes from Xestia ashworthii, assembly GCA_950022955.1. Classification (NCBI taxonomy): domain Eukaryota; kingdom Metazoa; phylum Arthropoda; class Insecta; order Lepidoptera; family Noctuidae; genus Xestia; species Xestia ashworthii. The sequence continues at coordinate 358,871 of OX465559.1, read as the reverse complement.
CACTGATTCCATTAAAATTAAAAATACTCAATGATTTCATTACAATTAAATTACTCGTTTATGTCAAAGAAATTAAATTATTCGGTAGTTTCATTACATTTAAGTTAGTCACTGATGTCATACAAATTAAAATAAATAAAGTTGTTCATTCACAAGTCAGTTAATAAGTAAATAGGACATGGATTTCACAATAATTAGATTATCAATAGATTTCATTAGAATTAAAATTACTCATTGATGTACTGCAAATTAAATTATTCACTGATTCCATTAAAATTAAAAATATTCATTGATTTCATTACAATTAAATTACTCGTGTATGTCAAAGAAATTAAATTATTCAGTAGTTTCATTAAGTTAGTCATTGATGTCAGACAAATTAAGTGTGATAGCTTATCCATAGTTGTCACCAGTATTTTTATCATTAAAAAAGTCATTTATGGAATAGTAGGCTTTACCAATCAAAAAATCTTTAAGCCTTTTTTTTAAACTATGCAAGGTTACACTGCTTTTTACGTTATTTGGTAGTTTGTTATAAATTTTTACTCCTATCCCAAATATACTCGTTTTAAATTTAACTGTCCTGCACTTTATTCCGCTTAATACATTTCTATACCGTGCACTTCTCATTGTGTCATAGTGATCGACGACCCGATTGGCGTAGTGGTAGTGACGCTGCCTTACGTTCTTAGGGTCCTGGGTTCGAATCCCGGTAGGAGCAAATGTTTGTGTGATGAGCACGGACATTTGTTTCCGAGTCATGGATGTTTATATGTATAATAAGTATGTATTTACAAACAAAAAAGTATATATGTAGCATATCAACTATCTAGTGTCCACGACACAAGCTTTGCTTAGTGTGGTACTAGGTGGCGCTGTGTGTTAATGTCCAGCGATATTTATTTATTATTTTTATGTAGTATATCAACTATCTAGTGTCCACGACACAAGCTTTGCTTAGTGTGGCACTAGATGGCGCTGTGTGTTAGTGTCCAGCGATATTTATTTATTAGTTATTTAAATCGCGTTTTATCATCACTGCTGCTTCATAGATGTACAGTGAGGGTAATGTCATAATGTGTAATCTTGTAAACTCTGTTCTACATGAATCGGTCTGTTTAAGCCCACATATACTTCTAACGCACTTTTTTTGTGCCTTAAAAGCATACTCCCTGTTAGTCGAGTTTCCCCAAAAAAGAATACCATATTTTATTGTAGAACTTACGTACGCATGGTAAGCGGTCAGTAATGTTCTCTCGTTAACAACTTTTCTCAGCATGTAGAGGGCATATGAAAACTGCAACACACACACACACACTGAAACATGATCAACCTGCATTTTAAAGTTTAAATAATAAATAAATAATAAATAAAAAGTGTTTATTTCTCACCACAAGCCAAAAAATACAAACAATATTTACACATGAGCAGTAGCCAACGATTTTTGATTGTGGATCGCTGGTGCCTGTGGTAGGTAGTAACACCTGTAAGTAATACAGGTCACCAGGTCCCCACCTGTTTAAAGTTACACATTTGATAGCTTACATCTGGTATCACAGCAAATAACAAAAGTTTCAAACAATTAGTGAGCTTATTAATATAAAAAGAAACAAAAGAGAGTAATAGACTAATCTAAGTAAAACAAATTAAAAAGTTAAAAAGTATGTATGGTTTTGATGAATGTAGGTTTGTGTGTGTGTGTATGCGCGTGAGTGTATGTGTGTATGTTTATGTGTTGGAGAGAGTGTTAGTGGATGAGTCTGATTAGACTAATACGTTAAAGAGGGCTTCTGTGGCAGTATATGTTTGGCTTTGTAGCCAGGCATGTAAAGCTATTTTACAATTATGTTTGTTCAATGAGTATATGGAAAGAATTTGGTTTAATTTATTGTAAAGATAGGGTCCGAGGAAAACAAAAAATCTTTGACTAAAAGAAGTTTTAAGAGGAATAGTTAAGGCAACTAGACGGTTACGGCGATTAGTTTGCTGTGAAAAGTTAGAAATAGAATGTTGCTTAATAGCAGTGGTCAATACAAACAATTGCCTAACCGTAAGAACTTGACTCGAACTTGCTCGGAGTTTCCTTGCGTGAACGCCTTTCGATATGTTTAGGGTAAGCAAATTGTTCTTAAGCCATTCACTGACTGCATCGAAACCTTTCTGAGCAAGGCGATATGCCTCCTCCCAGTTGTCTGACGCAAATACGAGAGCTGTATCGTCCGCATAGGAAAATATTTTACCGTTTTCCAGACTGAGGCAGCACAGGTCATTCATGTAGATTTAAAATAAAGTGGGGCCAAGAATACTGCCCTGTGGCACCCCAAAAGCTACATTAAGATCACCGCTGGAGTAAGTTCCAATTCTGGCACTCTGTGTTCTATTTGTAAGATAGCTCTGAAACAAGGATAGCTGGGTACCTCGAATACCCAGGCATTCGAGCTTAGATATTAAGATGGGAATCGAGACCGTGTCGAATGCCTTCGCGAGATCCAGGAACATTGCAACACATTTCTTACCATTGTCAAGTTTCTGAGCTATGTGATTAACCAGTTTGTGAACAGCATCAGCAGTGGATAGATTTTTACGAAAGCCAAACTGGTTACTTGAAAAAATATTACAAGCTTCTAAATATGCTACCAGTCTTGAATTTATGAGTTTTTCCAGTACCTTGGACAGCGCAGGCAGAACTGATATGGGTCTATAGTTTTCGACACGGTCACGATCTCCGGATTTAAAAATAGGGTGCAGAATTGCCTTTTTAAACCAGTTTGGAAAGATACCAGAGTCCAGGCACAGGTTGCAAACATGTGTCAATGGAGGCACAATAACTTTTTTATGTCGTTTTAGAAAACTGGAAGAAATACCGTCCCAGCCAACTGCACAATCATTTCGAAGTGAAAGGATTAATCGTTCCACCTCTTGTTCATTTGTCTCAAGCATTACAAAAGACTCCTTTTGAGGGTCGGGTAGCGAAAAACATCGAGGGTCTCTATGAATTTTGTCAGCAAGACATCTCCCTACATTCGCGAAATAATCATTAATTTGATTTATAGAGTCCTGCTTATCGTGATGATTCGCTATGAGATCATAGGCTGATGACTTTAGTGGTCCTATGTTTGTGACACTCTTAATAACACGCCATACCTGCTTAGAATTTCTTCCTGCTTTTTCAAATTCTAGTCTCTCATAATCTCTTTTTGCTTTTCGTAGCAGATTTGTACAGAAATTACGATACCTTCTGTAGGACACCGCGACGACTTCATTTGTTGGATCTGTTCTAAGCTTCTTAAACAAATTGTCTCTGTGGCGCATACATTTTAGTAGTCCTTGAGTAATCCAGGGTTTAATCGGCCTGCGTCTACGTGAAGTTGGAATAGTTTTAGTGTTGTTAGATAAAGCTAGGAGAAGTGGTTCCATTAAATATTTAGTAGCCAAATTAGGATCTTTTGTGGCATAGACGGCATCGAAACTTATATTGCTCATGTCTTTAGCAAGCTCATCCTCACTTATTTTTGTAATTTGGCGTGAGTTTAGAACTTTGATTTTATTTGGAACCAAAGAGAGTAAAACTGCAAAGTGATCTGTCACAGTGGATTGTAGCACCATGACTGTGCTAGAGAAAGAAGTCTTTATATTGGCGTGATCAAGACATGTTGATCCATGTGTTTTTAACGTATGTCCTGGGAAAAGTCCATGGTGACCCAGTAGATCCAAATAGTCCAGTGAGTATGCATCTTTATTATTGCCGGTAATGTCAATATTTATGTCTCCCATAATTACGATGTTTCTAAACCATTTAAGCTCACATAAAACACTGTCCATAGATTGTAAGAATGTTGAGGGATCTTTAAATGCATAGGGCCTGTACACGGCAATGATGGCTATATCCACTCCAACCGTGACTGCCAAACAGTTCGCTTCGGATACGACGGGTTCTGTAACTTTCACATTTGCTAGCAAACTATTGACGTATACAATAACTCCGTCATTTTGATTGAAGGTTTTTGAAGACTTATAAGAAGTATATCCCTCCAGAATCGGAATGACGGGGTTGCGGGAGAGCCAACATTCTGAAAGAATAATAACGTCACTAGGTACCACAATTCTTTGTAATAGAGTTAAAAGCCCCGCATAATTAGCGTTTACACTGCGAATGTTCTGGGATAAAATAGTCAAACACTTGTTAGAGCTAGAGATCTGGGTCACATGTTATTGCGTTTGAAAAAGTAGCGTTATCCAAATTATCTATCACATCATTTACATTATTTGAATTATCGAATGGTACGGTTTAAAGCCAAGAAGACAAAGTAAAGAGTTCTCAATGTTATTATTTTTTCAGTAACATGTGAGTCATACCAGTATTTTATGAATATGCGAAAACCACCTCTAAAGACAGTTTTTGATCGTGAATAAATAATTTGTGTGTGTAGGGTGTAGGATGGTGTGTATTTTTGTGCCAGTGTGATTGTTTGAGAGTGTTTGCGTGATTTAGTGTTTTATAAAAATCCAAAAATTTCAACACTAAATAATAAAAAACAATGAAATAATTAAAGAAATAATTAAAATTAGGCATGCTGCATAGTTTTGTACCTATAAGTAAATAGTAACAAAGGTTAAAAGTGGACATGTGTGTCTTTGTAATAATGACATAATGACTACATAGTCAGATTTTAGTTTACTTGGTTATGTCTCCCTCAGAGTTAACTATGATACGCTGAGCTCCGTCTTCTTTGCGTAGGTAGACTTTACCATATGCTGTCCAGCAGTGTTTATACGTATTCTGAGCGGCGAAATCTCTTGCTAAAAAGTATAACTTTCGGGTTTTTGATGGTAGGTGGTCAGATATATAAATAGGTACCTTGGGGCCGTCAACTCGTAGGTGCGATGAGTTTAATTTGTTGTTCTGGTTGTTTTTGTTGAAGGTCCTGACCGAATGAAGTAATTTTGATTTCAGCATAACGGTAGTAAAATCCACTATTATGGTGTTATTCGTGGAGCCTTTGTAGTTTATTCTATAAACATCTTTAATATCGGACTGAACAATGGTGGTATCCAGGACGTTGCCGATATTTATCACTGCGTTAGCCAGATCAAGCTTCGTATCATCGGCAGTTTTTGGGACATTTTTAATTTCAAGACAAGTTAGTTTTGATTGCCTTTCTAGTTGGTCGATTCTATCTTCAAGTCTACATATATAATCCCGATTTTCCTTTCTCTCCACTTCATATTCCTGCATTTTTGCCAGCATCTCATCATATTTGGCAACAGAAAAATCAACGTAATCCTGAAGTTTACTGCATTGGTTTTTAATTTCCGTAAGCGTCGTTGCAATGTCTGACCGAAACAATGTTTGCTCCTTCTTTAGCTCTTTAAGTGTGTTCGATATTTCGTCCTTGAACTCGCACATGTTGACAAAACTTTCGTGATCGTGTCGTTTCCTTTTATTGCGATTTGTTACATTTGTATCCATGCAAGGTTCACTCAATTCAGAAAGAACACTAATGTTAGGCTCAGATTGATGAAGAACTGGTGGCTGCCCACTCATTGTGACCGGTGATGCAGGTGGAGTGCGTCGTAGCGGCATCATTTTCTATGTATTTTATATTAAGTACTGTAAGACTGTGCTGCGTCTTTCTAGCGATTTAAAATATGTATAATAATTCAGACAAACAATCTTATGCAAAAATAAGATGTATTAGATTTTATATATAATTCCTTGTGTAGTTGTATATTTATTATAGAAAAGTTTGAAGAAATCCAAAAAGCAAAAAGTTTATATTCTTGAAGTCTTGGATTTGAACTCGCTACGATGTTTCGACAGTTGGCAGCCTACGGCGCAGTGCTACGACAGCGTTACAAAAGTATCGAAAATAACAATCCTTAGTTAAACGCACGGAATTCGTCACTTAGACGATGCGTGGTGGCTCGTATCCTTTGTGTACACTAATGAGTTCAAAGTTCAAACCTTGCACAGTTTTTAAAATTTTGTTGTGTGTTGTAAAGTTTTTGTTTGTATTTTGGAGGTGATGTAATTGTTATTTCACTATAATTTTCACACAGTTTGTCACTTGTTCACTTGGGTTTGTATTGATGTGGTTTTCTTAAGAGTGTGATCACTTTTTCCACTGATTTATATTTTTGAATAGAGCGAGAATAGAAAGCACGTCCGATCACTGTGACACCACGGAGGGGGGGAAAGTTTAGTTCAGGGTCAATGTTAATACCAAGAAACTTAGTGTTGTTCACTTCTTTTATTTGTTCACCTTTATAATGTATACATAGTTTTCCTTTTGAAGTGGTATTTTTATTTGTGAAGGTCATGTAATTAGTTTTATCAATATTTATTTTAAGATTGTTTACATTTAACCATTTTATAATGTCTTCAACTGCTTTGTTAATGCTTTTTTCGTAGTTATCTTTGTCATGGTTCGTAAAAATAGCAGTACTATCATCTGCAAATAGTACCATTTCCTGTTTTATCATTTTCGGAAGATCGTTTATGTAGATGATGAACAAAAGAGGCCCAAGAATACTTCCTTGTGGCACTCCATACATAATAGTTCTAGGTTCTGACGTATACTTTTGTTCCAACTTATTATCATTTCTTATATTTGTAATTTGTGTTACTTGAGATCGGTTTGATAAATATGATTTTATGAGGTTCCGTTTAATGCATTTCCTCTGACCCCATATCTTTCTAATTTGCTCAAGAGTATTTGGTGGTCCACGAGATCAAAGGCCTTTGACATGTCCATAAAAATGGCTGTTATATGTTGCTTGTTATCCAGTCCTGTCATGACATTTCTTAAAAAGTTTAAAAGAGCGCCGCTAGTGGATCTGTCTTTACGAAACCCGAATTGTTCGTCTGCAAATATGTCATTAGCTACAAAGTAGTTATATAAAGTTATTGTAAATTACTCTTTCAAATATTTTTGCGAAGACTGGTATTAACGCGATTGGTCTGTAAAATTTCATCTCTTCTTTGCTCTCTTTTTTAAATATGGGATTTATAACCGTTAATTTCAGTTTCGATGGAAACAATCCGTGTTCAAGGCACAGATTTATAATGTGACTAAGTACTGGCGCAATAAGATGCGATACCCTTTTAACTATTTTCGTGTTAATATTATCGTAGCCTGTACTATTAGTATTTTTAAGCATTTTTATTATTTGGTCAACATCAAGCGGGTCTGTTGGTTTCATGAAAATTGAATTGGGGTTATTATATGTCAGTGTGTTTAGGTCAGTATCATTATCCCTAGATGTCGGTTTTATATCGTAAACAAAAAAATTGTTAAATGACTGTGCTATTTCTGTCGGTTTCGTAACTTTTCTTCCATTTACAATTATTTGGGTTATTTCCTCTTTAGGTGTTACAGTCTCGTTATTGTTTATAATTTTCCACATAGCTTTACCTTTGCTGGTCGCTGAATTAATATAGTGATTGTTTTGTGATTTTTTTGTTTGTTTTATAATAGTCGTAGTCTTTTTGTATATTCCTTAAAGTGAATTTTGTCCTTCGGATTTGACGTCAGCCTATATTTCCATAGCAATTGGCGTTTTCTTTTTGAGCATAACTTTATGCCCTTGCTGAGCCATTTTGGCTTCTTAGTAATTGGTATTTTAACACGTATTGTCGGGAAACACAGATCATAAAATAATTTCAATGAATCATAAAAGGTATTGTAAGCTACTTCAGGGTCATTACTTGAGTAACAGTCTGTAAAACTAAGACTCTTCATGCATTTGATAAATGTTATAATATTTTCGTCACAATAATCTCGTTTATATTTATACCAGTATTCAATGTTGTAGCTTTTCTTTACGGGGCACCTTAACAATTGTGCCGTATGATCTGACAACGAAAGTTCAAGTACATTTGATTTGGCTCCCCTAATGTTATGTGCTATGTTGTCAATGCATGTCATGCTACTTAACCTAGTCGGTTGATGAATGGTTAATTTTAAATTATAACTCGCCAATAATTGTTCGAATTGTTGGGATACTCTGTTACTTTTTGAAATGTCAATGTTGAAGTCACCGCACACTATAACTTTTTTGTTCGAATAACCTATTTTCGTTAGTAATTCGGCTAATCTAACAAAGAATAAGTCAATCTGGTCTAGTCTATTTTTAGGTGGTCGATAAACGCATAATATTATAATTTTGTGCTCAGTAAGTTCGACGCCACTACATTCGAAAATATTTTTGACACTAAGGCTTTTGGCTTCTGTTATAATTTTAAATTTATGTCCAGATTTTAACATATACACGATCCCCCATTTCTATTATCACGTGAAAAATTGTCCCCTAATATGAAATTGGGCAGTTTGAGTAGTTTGGTGTCTTCAATAGTCATATTATGTTCAGTAATGCATACAATGTCAATTAGATTATTATCATTATTTTCTCCCAATGAGTGTAAATGTGCAGTAAGCTCATCTGATTTAGTCACTAAACCGTTAATGTTTTGATGAACAATCGTTAAATGTTTAAACACGAAAAAAACTGTTACTGGATGGAGAGAGTTCTTTTTCTAAATCAATTATTTCTGTCTGAATGCATTTATCAACAAAGGTAGACGTATTAGGGGTGGTAGACTTTTCCTTAACATATTGTTCATAATTATGTTTGTATACCTTGCATAAGATTTCTTTTAATATTAATTGTGATGTATTTAATGATAAAAAGCGATACTTTGGTACGTATGATGAGAAATTCATGTCTACGTATGTTGTATGATTGTAGTGAGAACAGATAAACTTAATTTCATAATTCAACTTTGTTTCGTTTAAATAACAGTTAAATAGAACTTCAGAAATCATAACATTAGTATTTCTGGTATTATTTAAAAAGTTACTAAGACAGAGTTGAGTTTCTTCCGGATTTTTATCATTTGTACCTCCTATTACAATTACGAAGTCATTTTTATTTAGTCTGCTGATTTCAACTTTATCCGTTAACAAAACTTCCTTTAGGGATGCTCCTGCCTGGCTTCCAGAAATAATTGACTTGATAATCTTTACCGATGAGTCTTTGCAGATTTTTTTGAAAGTAGCGTCCCTGCTGATCCGCAATTATGATTACGTTTTTCTTATTTATTTCAAAGTATTTCGTCTAAGTATATAATTTTTCACGTTTTCTAGTTTCTTTTCTTTTATAGTTTGACCTTGAATGACATCGTTACAGGAGATTACATTCAATTCAGTTTCTGGGAATTGGTTAGGTTCTGTTGGATTGACGCTTTCTACAGACTTTGATACCCTATTCTGTTGTGAAGTTTCTGCCAGCATATTTTCCTGCGTCGCATTTTGGTGAAAAAAACTAGTGTTTGTAGTCGGGTCTTATACTAATTTATTTCCTTCTTCATTTTGAATATTTTTTGGAGATACTGATTCCTCTTCGTAAAACAATTCACTGCATTTTTTATTCCGTACAGTTTTAATTGATTGCTGCACATTCGTCGTAGGCGTATCTTAATTGTTTTGGTTGTTTTTCCGTTTGCGCCCAGAACGAGGAGTCAAATTATTTGTATCAGTCGTATTTATTTCCTTGTATGCGTTTATTATTTTAATGTATTTTTGTACATCTGTTTTTAGTCTAAAGTTTTCAGAATTTAAATTTTCTATTTGTTGATGAGCGCTCTGCAAATCAGTAGACATCTGTTTAACTTTCTCCTGTAGATTGTTTATTGTTTGGCTGGTATTTAATGAGGTATTTGGTAGGCTCATCTCATCATGGTCGCATCTAAAAGAGCGGAACTATCGGCACTCATGTCATGTAACGAACTTGTTCTAAATAATTTTCGGTTGCGGCAGGTTACGTTATCATCCATATTCATTTTGAAGCAAAGTTCCCAAAAATTTTAAATTTCCACCAAGTAATAATTTATTTTTTAGTGTGGTATCACCAATATAAGGTTTAGGCCCTCCGGTGGCTAGTAGCTGTCCTATTTCGTTTGTCTATTCACCGCTTGGGGCGAATTGGCGCTAGTTGTCATACAATGATCCGAGTCCAAAGTCCATAATTTGATATGTTTTTACCCGACTGCGTAATGTGTTTATCAGTCTATGTATGTATGTATTTAATTTTAAAATTAACTTAAATAAAAACTAAAAAGAAAGAAACAAGCCCAGTAGTTTAGAATTCTGTAACAAATCATAAATATTCTAATGCAGAACAGAACGACTTACAGTCGGGGCCCATTCAAATTTTACCAATCAAATCTTCCCAAGGGGCCCCCGATTACTCGACCCCGATTACTCGACCCCGATACTGGGCTTGTTTCTTTCTTTTTAGTTTTTATGTAAGTTAATTTTTTCACGTAATTTTTTAAAATTAGTTTTTACGCAGTTGGGTTTTTTGTTTTCTTTAAATTATTTTTTAAAAAACGGTTTTTAATGTTGTTGTTTTTTTTATAGAACGTGTTTATATCTTATAAGACTGCACTGGAGGACATTATCGATCAATAATATTGAGTGTCTAAGTGTTATTGCAGTCATAAGAACACTGATTTATTGTTTACGTTATCCGTTTAGCACTGAGATGTAGTCACGTCTTTATTTCTTTGTATTTGTTATAAAACTTGTCATAAGTCGTCACAAATAATTTCACTTGAGAATTATAATCCTTACACTCACGTGTAACACACGTGACCCTAGGGCTGGCTTTTACCTTGGCCAAAGGCTTAGCGTTGCCATACAGCGCGGTAACGCCGCCAGTCTCCTGGGGCTCTACCAGTTGACAGCGTTGAGGAGGAGTTTTTTCACGCCATTTTTTAAGTTTATAGTTTTAGTTAGTTTAGTTTATTTTAATTTATAATTGTATATTTCATGTTGTTAGTACAAAATAAAAAGTTTCACATGGAACCACTATTTACACTTTTCTAATTAGAACTTTAAATAATTTATCAATATTAATTACGGAGCTGATGTAAACATTGCTGGGGTTGCCAGTCATTTTGCCACAGCCTTTGAAAATTTCTTTGCAGATATTCCCGTATCGACTACTAAATCGCTTAACTCGTCACCTGCTGCTGCCGAGTCTTAAACGGAAAACGTTTCAGTCTGTGATTCCGAATTTAACTTTCAATATGTCACCTGTAGAGATATTATTAAAACTTTTCACACCTTAAATGTTAAAAAGACCGCCGATCTATGGGGTCATTCTGTGGACGTTGCTAAATCCATTATAAACTTTGTAGCTCCTTCTTTAGCTGTAATATTTAACGATTCCATTGACCGTGGTGAGTTTCCTGATCTAATGAAATATAGTAAAATAATACCATTGTTTAAATCGGGTAGTACATCAGACCCCACTAATTATAGACCCATTTCAGTACTACCCACCTTTAGTAAAATTTTTGAAAAATTAATTTTGGCACAAATGCAAAGTTATTTCAATAAACATGTTATTGCATAATAAACAGTTCGGTTTTACAAGGGGTCGTTCAACTACTGATGTTGAACTTTTAGGACACATTTATAATGCTTGGGAGGACAAATGCGATGCTTTGGGATTTTTTTGCGATTTATCTAAAGCTTTCGATTGCGTTCTTCATGAAAAATCAGGAAACAACACCACTACGGAATCCGTAACGCCCCTCTGGATCTTCTTACTTCATATTTGAGTGATAGGATTCAGAGAGTTGATGTTAACGGGAAAAAATCTCCCGGATCCGTGGTAAAAATGGGGGTACCCCAGGGCTCAATTCTTGGTCCAGTGTTGTTTTTGATTTACATAAATGACTTGCCTTCCCTCATAAAGGATAATCATGACGTAGTATTGTTTGCAGACGACACTTCTCTTTTATTTAAACTCAAACGTCAGCAGTCAGTTATGGATAATGTTAATAGCGCCCTGGCAAAAGTGGTTAATTGGTTAATAATCTACTCTTAAATGAGAAAAAAACTAAATGTATTAAGTTTACGATACCCCATGTCAGACAAGTTGAAACTACTGTACTAATTAAGGATGAAGAGTTGCAACTGGAAAATAGCACAGTGTTCTTAGGCATAACTTTGGATGCAAAGCTTCAGTGGGGTCCGCACATAGACAAATTGTCGAAAAAACTTAGCTCTGCAGCATACGCCGTTAGAAAAATTCGTGATTTATCTGATTTAGAGAGCCCGTTTAGTTTACTTTAGTTATTTCCATAGCGTGATGTCATACGGTATTCTCTTGTAGGGCAATGCCACCGATATTCAAACAATATTTGTTTTACAAAAAAGAGCAATTCGTTCAATTTATAAAATTAGTCCCAGATGGGAGTATCTCAGAGAAAAAATTAAAGAGATTAATATTCTTACTGTGCCCTCTCAGTTTATTTGTGAAAACCTTTTGTACGCACACAAAAATATTAATTTGTTTAAAAAATACAGTGATATCCACAACATAAATACGAGGAACAAACACAAATTTATTATTCCTGCAACGAGGCTTAAAAAAATAGGGGGTACGTTCAAATGCCAATGTATACGTTTTTACAATAAACTTCCGAGCCATATTCAAGCACTAAGCCTAAATAAATTCAAATCGTTTATAAACGGAAGTTATGCCTGAAAGCCTTCTATCATGTTAATCACTACCTCGAAGATATAAAGGCTTGGGATTAAGCTGCTCCAATTTGCTCTATGAATGTTGAAATTTCGGACTTCGCTTGTTTATTATTGATTCCTTTATTTTATACACTGTGACATTGAATTAATTATTTGTTTTTGAGTTGTATTTTGTTTTGGTTTTGCTATGGACACTTTTAACGTGCACATCTTGCTACATTGTTCTCACATAATATACCATCTCAACATGAATGATGTAACCAAGATTTTGTAACAATATTTTGATTTAAAAGAGTGTCCATGGAGTTTCCTGCCCGTTCTTCTCCATAGAGATCTACACTAGGGAATGGGCAACTACAGTACTTTCACAGTTTTTATGTCTTGTGACTGGGACTGTAGCTACATTAAAATAATGTTCATTTTTGTTTCGACAGTTCAAAAGTGCCTGTAACTGGCCTACTTGAAATAAATGCTTTGCTTGATGATTGAATGATTTGACATCAATACTTAGTTCAGTATTTTATTATTTTTTTACTTTACTTATTTTTTATGTGTGTGTTTATTTGACATGAATATATTTACTTGTGACTGTCATGACATTTAATGATTTGACATGAATACTTAGTTCAGTATTTTATTATTTTTTACTTTATTTTTGTTTGTTTTATGTGTGTATTTGACATTTCGTATTTTATTGACATTCGAATTTTAATTGTAAATTATTACTTATTTGTTTTATTTAATTATTGTGAATGTGAGGACCTTGTGGGTCACTTTTTGTTGTTTTTTTCCCACGACTGTCTGGCTGTTTGAGTAATATAAGCGACCTACCCAAATGTCCTTTCTTTGGTATTGTTCTTCGTTTCGTTGAGCTCCTTGAGTTAAAAGTCGAGTTACACGATAATAGTGACAAATGCTTGCACTGACTGGACAGGTCCACTCAAATCTGTATGGTTCTTTCTTCAAAAGACCATCTCAGACACTAATCTGCATAGTTCTCATGTGAGTTGAACAAGATTGTCTGGACTTTAAAAGAGACTATGACCTCTGAGTTTCTTTCGGCTGTTTCTTCTCAGAGTAGTAAGGTACGAAAAAGTGGCTGGGGCCGGTCTAGTTTTAAAAAAATGACGTGTAAAAGTGTTTGAGAAAACCTACTTGCTGAATAAATATCATTTATCATTTGCGTGCAGACGCGCTCACTTACCTGTCGGCGTCCTCGCCCAGTAGCGTGATGACGGCGGAGTCGGCGAGCGTGATGGCGGGCGCGCTGAAGAACTCGCCAATGACCACCAGCAGCAGTAGCAGGAAGAATGTCTTCTGGATGTCGGGCGTGCGGTACACGATGAAGGAGTGCAGCGGCGTCACCCAGTCACTGTTGGCCTTGGCATCGTAGTTGAGCGCGTCGTTGACGGGCAGCGGCGAGCCCTCGCGGCCAGCTGGTGGGCCGCGGAAAGCACGCGTGGTGGCGCTGGGCCAGTCCTCGTCGTAGCGCGGCTCCGTAAGGTTGTAGGCGGTGGAGTTCAGCGGGTGCACGCACGACACGGCGCCAGGCTGCACCCAGCTCAGCGGCAGCGTGAACACGATCCAGGCGCCCAGCGACGCCAGCAGCAGGGTGCGCCCCTTCTGCCAGCGGTCGGCCAGCCCGCCCCAGAAGGGCGCCGAAAGGAATTCCACGAAGGGCCGCGTGCCGATGAGCAGGCCGCACTGGCCCGCGTTCATGCCCATCTGCTTGAAGTACACGCCCATGAGTGGGAACAGCGAGCCGAAGGCCGAGTAGAAGAAGAAGTAGAAGGTCTTGACGGTGAGTAGCTCGGGGTCCACGGCGCCCGCGCCGCACATCAGCTCCAGCAGGTCAGAGCGGCCGCGCACCTTGTTCGTGGCATCCTTCGGAGCCGGGTACCTGCGCACACGCACCGTAAACATGTATTACATAAAGCCACAATCACTGATGGTGTCACTCAGAAATGAATTCATTAATTTAATTTAATTTTGGGCATACTAGTGGTCACTGTGGCCAGTGATTGTTAACATACACGAAGGTACCTAATTCTCAGAACCTCAGATTCAGCAATGTTCTTGTACATCAATGTGTATGTATTTTTAACCAATGCCAGTATTTATACAAAATTCCAGAATCAGAATTGTTACAATGTGAAACTACATTTGAATAGTGTCCGTATCTATGTGACGCGTCTCGTCCACGGCATCAGTCGCGTTATAGTCGGAAAACATCTCACTGTAACGTTTTATAAAATGGCACACGGTAGGTTCCCATTACAGAAGGAATTTTAGGAATCGGATTAGTTGTTCCGAAGATTACCCTCTCTAACAACTAAACTTATAATTGTTATGAATTTTATAATTTGTAATACAGTCTACCTTTCTGCTGTATCATAACATAACATAATTCGTAATATTCACTAGTGACTGACCGAAATCATCTTTTGAAAAGAATAAACAACGGCCATAGTACCTATGCACTGGTATCTAAAGACACACTGCGCTTTGGACATTCACAGTATAGAAACGTGAATTATATTGTCAATGTACTCATGAAGTAAACGGACGACATCGAGGTTAGTTTCAAGTGCAGATTATCGCGTAGGTACTTTTAGTTGTAATCCGCTTGTGTGGGTATTGTGGGTGGGGACTATTGCTTTGATATCGAGTGATTCGGAGCACCTTGTTACTCAGTCCATTATTTTTATCACTTTGTAATATTACGTATTCTGTGTTATTCCCTACGATCAAAGATTCTAAATTTATTTTTTATCGAATATGGCCCATTTCATTCGACGTGGAAGCAAAACTATCGATTAAGTAAGATGTCATGTGAGAAATAAGAAAAGAGGAGAAAGTGTGGTGGTCCGGCGAGCGCGTCGACCGCGGCAGCACGCGGCGGGCGCCCCGCCCCGGGAGCGAGCGACATGAGCGTCGAGCTCAGCCCTCAGTGCTCAGGGTGCAACACATCACGCAGCTCCGACTGCAACCACTTCGCATGCCAGCCATCATTTATTGCGCTTCTTGTTATTCATCATGTATGTTTGTTTCATAGACCTGCTAAGTTGCTGACTTATTCCATCAATGACGCTTACATTTTTAATACATATTTAAGGAAAACTAAATGAGCGTCATTGATCAAATGCATGTTTTGGCCCAGCTACGTAATTAGTCCACAAAACTGTGCTTGATCGTGTTAGGACTTAAAACCATGCAGAGGGAAACATTGTGTTATGTAAAAGCTAGTGAATCGGCTGGATATGTGATATCTTTCGAGCACGCTGAGGGCGGCGGGCTGGCGCCTAGCTCGTGCGGTGTGTGGTGTGTGGCTGAGCGCACCTGGAGGTGTCCACCTCGCCGTACTCGTCGGGGTTGACGAGCGGGCGCGCGCCCGGGGCCGCGGTGGCCGGCGGAGCTTCTAGCGGCGGCTCCATGGCGCGGCGGCGGCGGACTGAGCCGCAGCGCCGCGGCCGCCGCCGCTCGATAGCGCCGCGCATGCGCCGCGCCGACTGCGCGCGCATCCCGCCCCGTGCCGCGCGGACTGCACACCGTGCGCCCGTCGCCACCGCACGCACACATGCAGGGCTCCAAGGTTGCGTGCTGATCGAGAGCCATCGCTTCCTCTCCCCGATAAAGTCCGTGGAGCGGAGAGGTGCTGACGTGTGCGTGCTCTGGCCGAGGGACGTGCGCCATGAGCGAGTGGGTCGTGCGGCGTGTATCTGTGGCAGTGGTGTCAATGTCGCCGCGCTGTCGGCGGCGCGGCTACCGGACGCAGGCGCGCTGCCTCGCCAGTCCTCAGGGACGAGTTCACACTCGATACTGGAACTAAGTTTTGTTAGGTATGCACATAGGTATATCCTTTACTGCAAATCTCGCTATTAATACCTATAAGGTTTGCTGTAAGAAAACCCAATTCTGGGTTAAACTCGCCATTGTACCATAGGCTATTATTTAAGTACGTATTCAAAGCGAAGTATATAATTGTACCATGCCACGAGTATGAAGGGTGTCAAAACCTTTTTTCACAAGTTTTTTTACTAAGTAATACTAGTTTTTAATGTAAGATTTTTACTCTAAACACCTCCACGAAACCTGTAGTTTTCGATCCATTCATCAGAACAATGTTTTGAGTGCGTTGTATTGAGTTCTATCACAAAACATGATTTTTCACCCCAACAAAAACGTCGTTTCCCAGCAATAATTATTATTGCATAACTCAATAAAATAATTATAAAATAATAATAAGCCTTTTTATTTCCTACTAGCTTCTGCCCGCGACTTCGTACGCGGATCCTGTTGCTTATGCCAGCGACAACGGGGTCATCAAAGATCTGAAACGTCCGATGTCGAATTCTAAGAGCCCGGGGAAGGGAAAATAACGGATCTTTCCCACCTGAGCAACACATACCGTTTGTTTCTTTTTGCCATTTTTGAACCATACCTCCGATGGCGGAATATTATGTGGCGTATTCAATCATAGGAGTATACGTAAATGCACTCCGTTCCTTATCAACCCAAGGAAGGTCGCATGCCCTACGGCTATATCTTGAGACACCCGATTCTTCAGATGATATCGACATTCTGTTCAGAGAATGTCAAAGTCTTCGCGCTCTTCTTCTGCCACTTTATGCCATACTCCAGCAATACTTTCTCTCTCCTTTTCTAACTGATTATGTATATTTTGTTGTGTGCGTGTATGATAATTTCGAGCAGCAGCTAATCACGCATCACGTTCATCACTCGTTTCAAAAGACCTGTTAGTAGATGTGCGAATACGCTGAGAAATCAAGCGTGATTCTGTATCGGTAAACGTTTCAGCAGTGCAAGTACGTAGGATTCGATAGGACTCGAAAAACATTGTGTAGAAAAACTTAAAATTAAATTAAATTAATAAGGTTTCGACATTAATAACAAAACAAATATTAAAAAAAAAAGAAAATAACAATAGCTCCTTTTTACAAAAATTAAATGAATAGTCGAATAAATTAAAAATAATAACAAGAATGTCAAAAGATGAAAATAACAATAGCTAATATTACAATAATAAAATTAATAGTCATAAACAAAAATATATAAATAAGAAAAATGTCAAAACTAAAATAATAATGTCAAAAGATGAGAATAATAATAGCTCCTTAATACAATAAAAAAAAATTAATAGTCACATAATTACATACCTAAAGAATTTAATGGGAATAATTAAGGCAATACAAATAATAATAAAATTCAATAATAGCTAATATCGCATATTAGGTATACATGATTGTCATTTTGTCAATTGATGAACTCCTCAATACTGTAAAAGCCTTTCCTCAATAATACGTCCTTAATTTGTGTTTGAATAAATTAGCACTGGTGATGCTTTTAAATTCCAACGGCAACTTGTTGTATAACAAGACTGATTGATATCTGGGGCTATGTCGAACCATTTTCAATCTAGGTTGAATTGTGTAGGGTCATTTTTTTATTTTTTTATACCATGTACCTTTACCTATGTTTAACAAATAAATTACTTTGACTTTGACTTGACTTTAAGTCTTTCCTGCGAGTACTATGTCTAGCTTGTCTTTGCTCTTCAGTTTCAAATCTGTGCAAATTCTTAACAAAGTTAGTTAGCAACACAAGAATATAGAGACATGGCACTGTTAGAATTTTAAGTTTTATGAAGTGTTCCTTGCACGATTCTGTCTGTTTCAAGCGAAGCTTTTTTGAATGACAAATGCTGACTGCATATTGTATTTGTAGCTGTTGCCCCAAAACTCAATACTATATCTGAGCCTAGACTCAACCAAAGCGAAATACACACTCCTAAGTTGAGGTAAAGTTAGTTCTTCCCTCAGGGTTCTGATTGCATAGCATGCCGAGCTAACAGACTTTGTTATAGACAATATCTCAACCTTCCAATTTAATAATGCGTCAATGTTAACACCTAGGAATTTAACATTATAAACTACTTCGACTTTGTTCCCACAAGATACAACCTCAATCTTGGCACTATTTCGCACCGTCGGCTTAAATAACACACACTTTGTTTTATTTGCATTAACTTTTAAATTATTTGTGCCAAACCAGTTCTCAAAAGCTTTTAGTACATTATTGATTTTTGATTCTAATTCGTATATGTCGTGTGCAGACACTATTGCATTCGTGTCGTCAGCAAAAATTGTTATCATTAAAATGTCTTTGAATATACTCAATCAAGTCGTTTAGGAATATTATAAAGAAAATTGGACCTAGAACGGCACGACATACAGAGACTAGATTGTATTTATAGATTTTTTCTTCACCATCTACCACTGATTTTATCTCTATAAACTGACGTCTGTTATGCAAGTAAGAGCTGAAAAGATTTAATACATTCTCCCGTATACCATAGTGTTCCAATTTGGCCAAGAGAATGCCATGGTCTACTGTATCGAAGGCAGAACTGAGGTCAAGAAATATTCCAGCTACTTTATGCTGCGGGGGTCCGCATGGTGTCGGACGTAAAGAATAGCACCATCCCATATCTTCCCGTGGGTGTCGTAAGAGGCGACTAAGGGACTTACCAGAGAATGGGCAGCAGCGTTCTCTGTGCTTTTGTATCAACCGTACTGCGATCGCCAACCCGCCTGCCAAGCGTGGCGATTATGGCAAAACCCCCCCAAAATGAACACCGCATTCAATAAATGGCCCCTAGTGCCCGGCAGCCCGTCTACCCTCGACTACGGCAGTGGTCGAGGTGATGGCGTGGCAAGGGGTGCTAAGAATCCCCGGATGGGATCCGGCTGCCTATACCAACGACTGGACCTGGCAACGTATAACACGCGCACACTCCGGACCGACGAGAAGATAGCGGAACTCGAGGAGGAGTTGAGCAGGCTGCGATGGAGTATTGTGGGATTATCTGAAGTCCGAAGAGAGGGGGAGGACACGATAATCCTAAAATCCGGCAACCTGCTTTATTTCCGAGAGGGTGACCGCCAGTCCCAGGGTGATGTTGGGTTTATCGTCCACAAGTCCCTCGTGAACAACGTGGTGAAGATCGAGAGTGTGTCGACCAGGGTGGCGTACCTTATACTCAGAATATCCTCAAGATATTCGCTGAAGGTCATACAGGTCTACGCCCCGACCTCGGCACACCCCGACGACGAAGTGGAGACCATGTATGAGGATATCTCTAAAGCCATGCATGGTTTCAAAACTCACTTCACTGTTGTCATTGGGGACTTCAACGCAAAACTGGGCAAACGAGACGGGGATGAGCTACAGGTGGGGCAATTTGGAGTTGGACGTCGGAACCACCGGGGCCACCAACTGGCTAGTTTTATGGAGAAGGAGGGCCTCTATATGATGAACTCCTTCTTCAAAAAGCGTGAGCACAGAAAGTGGACCTGGCAGAGCCCAGATGGTGCAACAAAAAACGAGATTGACTTCATCATGTCAACCAAGAAGCAAATGTTTAATGATGTCTCTGTGATCAATACGGTGAAAACCGGGAGCGATCACCGCATGGTAAGAGGCACATTGAACGTCAATATCAAGCTAGAAAGGTCTCGACTGATGAAGTCTACACTCCGTCCAGCATAGATCCAAATCCAAAACCCCGAAAGCTTTCAGCTCGAACTCCAGAATCGTTTCGAGTGCCTAGGGAGCTCAGTGGACGAATACAACGATGGGTTCGTGGAAACTGTCCATACGACCGGGTCTAAGTTCTTCAAGACACGTCGTACAGATCAGAAAAAGAGGTTCTCCGATCAAACTCTCAAGCTCATGAAGGAGCGGCGTGAGATGATCCTGCAGTCTTCAGACGAGACAGATCTCTAAATCCTTGAAGAGCGACCTCCGCCGCTATAATACCGAGCGCATTAAAGATGCAATCGAACGGAACAAAGGCTCCAAGGTATTTTCAAGACATCTGGCTATTGGGCAGGGCCAGCTCACGAAACTGAAGACCGACGATGGCAGGATCTTATCCGCCAAACCGGAGCTACTGAGGGAGATCGAGAACTTCTATGGACAGTTGTACACGTCAACCAGCAAACCCATTGTCGACCTAGCAAACGACCCAAGAGCTAGACTAACCCGACACTATACCGAAGACATCCCGGACGTCAGCCTGTACGAGATTAGGATGGCTCTGAAACAGCTCAAAAACAACAACGCACCGGGGGATGATGGAATTACGGCCGAACTCCTGAAGGCGGGTGGAAAACCGGTACTTAAGGCCCTTCAGAAACTGTTTAATTCCGTCATACTCGAGGGGAAAACGCCACAGGCATGGTGCAGGGGTGTGGTGGTGCTCTTCTTCAAGAAGGGTGACAATGCCCGGTTGAAGAACTACAGGCCCATCTCACTTCTAAGCCATGTCTACAAGTTGTTTTCAAGAGTCATCACGAATCGTCTCGCGCGCAGGTTTGACGATTTCCAGCCACCCGAACAAGCCGGTTTCCGAAAAGGCTTTAGCACCGTGGACCACATACATACGCTTCGGCAGGTTATACAGAAGACCGAAGAGTACAACTTGCCTCTCTGTTTAGCGTTTGTGGACTACGAGAAAGCCATTGATTCGATCGAGACCTGGGCTGTACTGCAGTCTCTCCAACGGTGCCAAATTGACTATCGGTACATCGAGGTGTTGAAGTGTTTGTACAAAAACGCCACCATGTCAGTCCGACTTCAGGACCAAGCCTCGGAAACTATCCTTCTGCAGCGAGGTGTAAGACAGGGCGACGTAATATCTCCAAAACTGTTCACCGCTGCACTGGAGGATGTCTTCAAGGTTCTGGACTGGAGAGGGCTAGGCATCAACGTCAATGGCGAGCACATCACTCACCTTCGGTTTGCCGACGATATAGTGGTCATGGCTGAGACCATGGAGGACCTCAGTACAATGCTCGATGACCTCAGTGGAGCTTCCGAAAGAGTGGGTCTAAAAATGAACATGGACAAGACGAAGGTCATGTTGAATGCCCATGTCACACCCATTCCTATCAAGATCGGAGGCTCTACACTCGAAATTGTAGACGATTATGTATACCTAGGATAAACGGTCCAGTTAGGTAGGTCTAATTTCGAGAAAGAGGTCAATCGTCGAATCCGACTAGGCTGGGCAGCGTTCGGAAAACTGCGCGGTATCTTCTCGTCCAACTTACCGCAGTGTCTCAAGACGAAAGTCTATGACCAGTGTCTGTTGCCAGTGATTACATACGGGACCGAAACGTGGTCGCTCACAATGGGCCTTATCAAAAGGCTTAAAGTCACCCAAAGGGCAATGGAGAGGGCTATGCTCGGAGTTTCTTTGCGTGATCGAATCAGAAATGAAGACATCCGCAAGAGAACCAAGGTCACCGACATAGCCCGAAGAATTGCTAAACTTAAGTGGCAGTGGGCAGGGCACATTGCTCGCAGAACGGATGGCCGCTGGGGCCGGATAGTTCTGGAGTGGCGACCGCGAACCGGAAGACGATGCGTTGGAAGACCCCCCACTAAGTGGACCGATGACCTGGTGAAGGTTGTGGGAGTCCGGTGGTTGTGAGTCGCAAGGGACCGGTCTAGCCCACCGCTACATCCCCTTGAAATGGCGCGAAGTAAAAATAATCTTTATTCCAAAACCAGGTAGGAGCGATTATACTCAACCCAAGTCCTTCCGACCCATCAGCCTCACCTCGTTTTTCTTGAAGACATTAGAGAGGCTGGGAGACAGAAGGATTAGGAACCAAATTTCATTACTTAAACCTTTACACCCCAACCAACACGCCTACTGCGAAGGCAAGTCAACTGAATCAGCACTCCACTGCGTGGTCACACGCATAGGAAATGCTCACAAGACCAAAAACCCAACACTGGGCGCCTTCATAGACATAGAGGGTGCTTTTGACAAAACGAACTTCGCCAGTATCGGCCAGGCACTAGTCGCGCACGGTGTGGCGCCAACGCTTATACAATGGATTCACAACATGTTAAAATACCGCGCCATTCAATTTACTGTAAACACCACCACACGAGGTATCGTTAGTAGGGGCTGCCCACAGGGTGGGGTGCTGTCACCACTACTGTGGAACCTAGTAGTAAATGAGCTCATTACAGAGCTCAACACTAGCAGTCTGTACTCGGTGGGTTATGCAGATGACATAGCAATTTTAATCACGGGGAAATTTGAAGGCGTCTTATGTGACCTCATGAGAAAAGCCTTCAAAATAATCGAGAATTGGTGTACAAAACACGAACTATCGGTTAACCCCACCAAAACGGAACTAATCATGTTTACAAACAAAAGAGTCCTTGGACCGCACAAACTTCCTAAACTATTCAACACCGAACTAACACTTAAAGAAGAAGTCAAGTACTTAGGAGTGATTCTGGATAGCAAATTGCTCTGGAACAGACATCTTGACTACAAACTTAACAAAAGCACAATTGCACTGTACCAATGCAAAAAAATGCTAGGAAAAACGTGGGGGCTGTCTCCAAAGATCACGCTGTGGCTTTACACAGCGGTGATCAGACCAATGCTGACTTATGGCGCATTGGTCTGGTGGACGAGAACTGAGCTCTCGACCACCGTCTCAAGGCTTCAGCGGTTCCAAAGGCTGGCCTGTTCCGCTATCACTGGCTGTATGAGGACCACCCCAACTGCGGCAATGGAGATAGCCCTACAATTAACTCCCCTTGAATTGTACATACAGCAGGAGGCAGCACTAGCAGCTATCAGGCTTATGCACTTAGGCTTATGGGGCAAGAACCACACCAGTCCCCACGCAGGCATCCTGGACCGGGTGATGGAGTATCAACCTCTTATCGCCGCCCCGTGTGATAGGACACCTAAAAAACCTATGTTCAACAAAAGCTATAGTATACAAACAACAGAGGAATTTAGGGATCAGTCAGGAGTCAATGAAGTACGCATCTACACAGATGGCTCTAAAACTCTAAACGGCTCAGGGGCTGGCGTACATTCCCTAGACCTCAACATTAACTTTCACCTACCACTAGGCGAACACAGCTCGATATTCCAATGTGAGTGTGTCGCCCTAACTCAAGCCGCAACAGCCGCAAAACGTCTAGGGATTCACAACTACGCAATCAGATTCGTATCTGATAGCCTGGCTGTGCTTAAAGCCCTAGAAAATAAGCAAACTAACAGCAAATTAATATTTGAATGTCACCTCGCCCTGGAGAGTTTATCGCTGTCTAACAGAATCACCCTCCAGTGGATCAAGGGGCACAGTGGATCCCTAGGCAATGACGCCGCAGACGAACTTGCTAAGAGAGGTTCCGAGATGGCAGTACTAGGCCCGTACCCACTCCTTCCCTTACCTTTCTCACAATTCCGTACATGGATTCGCCAGAGATCAACTGAACTTCATAACAACAAATGGTCACGGTCCACAGACTGCAGGCAGTCAAAAATGGCGATGCCAAGTCTACACCCGCGACTAACAAAACGACTGCTCAGCCTAAGTAGAAATAACCTCAGAGTTATAATAGGGTCAATGACGGGCCATTGCCCCCTTAACAAACATCTCTTTAACATAGGCGCCACGGACAGCCCACTCTGCAGGGGCTGCTTTGACGCCGAAGAATCAGCCGCCCACGTCATCCTGGAATGCGAGGCCGTGGCTACCCAACGCAAACAAATCCTCGGAACGGTGAGGTCGCTCCGCGAAGCCTGTGAAGCTCCCAGGAAACTTCTGTGCTTCTGGGCGGAGCTAGGCTGGCTAAATTAGCCAGGACACCTACGCACAACGGACCGAATGGGAGTCTAGGTGCGGAAAATGGAGTCCCTACTCTACTCTACTCTACTCTAAGGGACCGGTCAATGTGGCGACACTTGGGGGAGGCCTATGTCCAGCAGTGGACGTCTTTCGGCTGAAATGATGATGATGATGACTTTATGCTTGCAATTTAAATTACATATCACCTCGTCAACTAATTCCTCAACAGCATCACTAGTTCCTAATGACGTTTGGTATCCAAATTGTTGCTTATTTAAGACATTGTGCATCTTTAAGTGTCTCAAAAGGCTTTCCTTAGTAATATTTTCAAAGATTTTTGATAAAAAACTTTTTTGCAAAAAAATAGAACCGACTTCAAAAAAGTGAAAAATAACTTTAGCTTCAGAAGTTGGTGACCATTGTTTGATTGATTTATTAAGTTTTTTTGTCACCGACTTCTGAAGCTAAAGTTATTTTTCACTTTTTTGAAGTCGGTTCTATTTTTTTGCAAAAAAGCTTTTATTTTTCACTTTTTAGTGGTTCACTTGTGCTTAGGTACCCCTTCACAGCGTACCGGTGCGGTGGCGTGATGTTATGTTATGAACTGGTGTAAACAATAGACAGACAATAGATTTCAGCAATCCCAGTCCATTTGCTATCATTTATTGAGGAGTTCCGTTCCATATCTCCGAAGTTCGTCATCAGATCATGACAATATTTCTATGGGAACAACTTGGTAGTATACCCTTTCAAACAAAAAAAGAATTTTTCAAATCGGTTCAGGCGTCTTCGAGCAATCGGTAATACATACAGTAGAATAGAGAACCTCCTCCTTTTTGGAAGTCGGTTAAAAATAGGTAACACAGAAATCGGTCTGTAGTTCTCAGGATCCATCTTTGAACCCTTCTTAAAGATTGGTAGCACTTGAGCGTGGCATGCATTCGTTATAAAAAGATTTATTTATTTATTTATTTATTTAACTGCCTTAAACTATCATTACAGGTCTTTAACCTAATGCAATAGTCTAGTCACACACCCAAAATTAAAATTAAAGCACCAAAAACATGATTTGTAACACAGTGTAAATAATAGTACTTTTGCGAATTCACCCTTGTGACATGTAAAAATATCAATTTCTACTTGAATGCAATTGATGGTGCGAATTGCTCAAGTCAGAGGGGTTTTCGCCAGCAAGTTGGTCCTAGCTGGAGGTACGACCAGCAGTGGCGGGGGCCGTCGCCTCCACACATAATTGTCCGGTACGCATAAGTGCAACCGCTGCAACACTCTAGGGTTGTGCTCTATGCCTCGGAGCAGTCCCACCACGTACGACATTAGTGCAAATTCCCGCCGCACCCTAAGCTGATTGTACCCCACCATACCCAGTACAAATAGTGTGGGGTACATCAAAGGGTAAAATGGGTACACTCCGTACAGCTTTTTGTACAGGTAGCGCGTGAATTTGTTCTGGACTCGCTCCAGCATCACTGAGTACTTGGCCTCATGTGGAGCCCATACGACAGCGCTATGTTCCAGATGACTCCTGACTAATGCGTCATACAGAACTCTGATGGCCGTGATGCTGGTAAAGTCTCGCGTCTGCCTCAGAACAAACCCCAGGTTTCTGAATGCCTTTTGCAGATCTTGGTAATATGACCGCGAAACATCAGTTCAGGAGTGAGAACAACCCCTAAATCTCGTACCTGCGTGACTCGTTGCATTGGCACTGCATCCACTACATACTCACAGAGTAGTGGTGCTCGCGCTCGGGTGAAACTTATCACTGAACACTTGGACGCATTGAAGTAGAGCCTCTTCTCATGACTCCATTCCACGATCCTATCAATGTCCTCCTGCAAACGTCTGCAATCAGACTCCGTCCTGACCTCACACAGCAACTTGAGGTCATCTGCGAATAACAAACAAGATCCATTTTTGACGACTTCCGGTAAATTGTTTATAAATATTATAAATTCCAGAGGCCCCATGTTGCTGCCTTGACTCACCCCGGACCAGGTGTAATACGGTTTGGATTCGCAGCCATTGTAGTCAACGTATTGCTGTCTATCACGCATATAGTTGGCTAAGAACTGCAATAGTTGTGGCGTGCAACCGATGTCTGCCAACTTACTTAATAGTATGTCATTATCGACGGTGTTGAACGCTTTTTTGAAGTCAAAATAAGCCGCGTCCACCTGCACCCCAGCATCCACCGCTGGCACCACCTGTGACATGAAGTTAAGGAGATTGGTGGCAGTGCTGCGACCCGGCTGGAACCCGTGCTGCGAGTGATAGCTGAGCGCGGACCTGCTCTTGCATGCTGCGCTGGATGGCTGACTCAAAAACCTTGGCCGGCGTCGACAACACGGCCACTGGTCTATATCCATCGATGTCCGATCCTGCCTTGCCTTTGGGGACAGAAATGACCCGCGTTATCTTCCATCGCGTTGGGAACGTTGCCGATTGGAGACATTTATTAAATATATAGTGCAGAGGTTCCGCTAATACCCTACTACAATCCCTAAATATGAAGGCTGGTATTCCATCCGGGCCTGCTGAACACTTTGGTTTTAGGCGCTCGAGTGCCTCCCTAACGTCCTTAAGACTCAGCGAGCCTAGTTGCACGTGCGACCCACTCATAGCCCCCGCTGACTTCACCGCGGCGGCTTGTGGGTCAAGTTGTGGTGGCTCCCTAGCGTATACCGACTCGAAAAATAACGCAAATTGCTTGGCACATTCACTATCCGTTGGTGTTGACCATCTTTAATAATAGTTTGTCTGTTCGCTGTGCCCGTCTTAGATCGTATATATTGCCAGAATGACTTGGGATCTTTCGCAAACTGACATTGTATTTTAGCTTGATGTCGTTTGTGTGCAGCGTGAATATTTTTTTTAATTAGTGCTCTGTACTTAGAAAACTCACTGTAAACAATTGATGCTAATGGAGTCGCTAATAAGTCAATATTTTCTTTAATTATAGTCAAAGGAATTTCGTCATGGCCAGCTGAGGGCTTGTTGACCATTTTTTTTACCATGTTGAAAATTTCTAAAGGTGTAACTGCATCACAGCTTATGTTGGATTCTACTCGGCTGACACTTTCAGTTAGATATGTCATTGTTAATCTTTGGTTACAAGCTTCTAGGTGAACTATATTGTCGAAACATTTGGAAAATATATTAGCCACGTCTAGAGCATTACTAGTCACAGTGTTGTTAACCTTAAGTATAATAGGGTGCTCGTTCAGGTCTTTAGTAGCATTGCATTGTTGATTCACTATTTTCCATATCGTTTTACTGGAATCAGAAGCCATTTCGATTTGTTTCTGTTATATACTGGCCACCTAGGATCCTGACCTGTCATGTTGACGACTTGTGACGTTGTACATTGATTGTCTAACTTAGCAAATTATATATTTGTACATAATGAAAATGTGTATTTAATAATTGGCGACGAGGATGTCGACTAATGAGATTAAAAAATTAAAGAAAACCCGCGCGTCATTGCGAGGTTTAATCACAAAGCATGA
Organism: Xestia ashworthii; assembly: GCA_950022955.1. Classification (NCBI taxonomy): domain Eukaryota; kingdom Metazoa; phylum Arthropoda; class Insecta; order Lepidoptera; family Noctuidae; genus Xestia; species Xestia ashworthii. The sequence continues at coordinate 331,091 of OX465559.1, read as the reverse complement.
AAACTACGTAAACACCAATAGTACCGATTGTGAAACCAAACGGGAGCATTCGACTTTGTGCAGACTACAAGGTCACCCTTAACAAAGTCATAAGAGATGAACAATACCCAATTCCTATAATTGAGGATATATTTGCGGAAATGAACGGAGGCAAATACTTCTGTACCTTAGACATTACCCAAGCCTATCTTAATATGGTCATGGATGAAGAAAGCGCCCTTTTACAAACATTAAGTACACACAAAGGTACTTACAAAGTCAATCGCTTGATGTTTGGAGTCAAAGTGGCACCAAGCCTTTGGCAGAAATTTATGGATAAGTTACTTCAAGGACTAGACGGAATTAAATGTTTTTTTGATGACATTATAATTCAAGGAGCATCAGAAGATCAACTTTTAACACGTCTAAGACAAGTCTTGCAAAAACTAAAAGATAGTAACCTCCGCGTAAACAGAGAAAAATGTAATTTTTTTAAACGTAGTATTAACTACCTAGGACACACAATAGATAAAGAGGGTTTACATAAGAACAAAGACAAAGTCAAGGCCATCACGAATACAGTAAGACCAAGAAACATAAACGAACTACGAACCTTTCTGGGTATGGCCAACTACTACAACAAGTTTATACCGAACCTTGCCTCTTTAACGAGCTCTTTAAATGAATTACTAAAGAGAGAGAAAGATTTTCACTGGACTTCTAAATGTGAAGAAAGCTTTAACAACATAAAGAAGGCGATTTTGAGCGACAGAGTTTCAAAGGCGTCCGTAGGATTTACCATCTTTTCCTAGACCCACCCTACACGTCTCCCCCGGGTGGTGCAAAACGAGCAACAACGCCGAGTTTCGGGCGGCGGTTAACTAACCCGTTTAAGATCAAAACGATGGAGACAGGAAATGGTCTCCTCACCCGCTGCTCTGTTGAGTAAATCTGCAGAATCGGGGACATTGGCTTAGCCGCCCGTGTCGAGAGGTAGAAAGCCTCAATAATAATTCACCCCAATCCTACGGTGGAGACCGCGCCAAGAGGATGCATGGCTGAGGGATGTCAGTCTCGAGCGCCAACCTTGGTGAACCTGGCGAACACCATTGTATTAGCCTTCTCACAGGAATGGCGTCACCCTGTGTAGCGACCACCCTTTCGTCCATACTCGTGGGAATCAAATGAAATGACTGATAATAATAAAACCCAAAAAATTTACACACAACAACTTTTTCACAAAGGACTCCTGGAAACTAGACCAAGGTCCTTGTCATTCAGCGGATGCATAAGCACGGATAAGCAGACCGAAAGCCAGGGAAGTAATGTAAATACTTCTCAAACAAGCCAAATACAAAACAATACTTCAACAATCACAATTCAAAGAGACTTTTCTGGACAACAGAAAAAGGAATCCTCAAATCAAGAGTGGCAGCAAGACAAAGTACCTAACAATAAACGTAAGAGACTCGATAGCCCCACAGAAGGTCCAAATAAACAAACAACCACCAAACGAATTAACTACACAATCCCCGTGCAAAACACATTTGACATTCTGAGCGATGAAGATACTATAGCTGAAAAAGAACACAAAGAATACATACCGAAGCCTGAACCAATTTTTGTGACCGGTATAGTAGATATAACACCCTTAAGAGATCTCTTAGGCAAAATCATTGAAAGAAACAAGTATACCATGACTACACTTAAATCAGGACACATAATCAAGCTAATGCCTGCAGACATTGAAACTTACAAAATAATAAGAGATAAACTCATCGAAAAGGACATCAAACACTACACCTACAAACTCAAGAGCGAAAGGGCCTACAGAGTAGTTGTCAGAGGTCTGCACGCCTCAGAAAATATTGATATGGTCAAAGAAGATCTACAAGCAAATGGACATGAAGTTCGTCAAATAGTCAATGTGCTGCATCGAACTTCAAAAGAAAAACTTCCCCTCTACTTCGTAGACCTGGAGCCACGAGCTAATAACAGAGATATTTTCAATGTTAAGTACATCAACCACGTCAAAGTAACAATTGAAGCACCCTACAAGAAAAAAGAGGTGTTGCAGTGTAAGAGATGTCAGAGATTTGGGCACTCAAAAAATCAATGCTTCAGACCCTTCAGATGCGTTAAATGCGGAAACGACCACCCAACGACATCGTGCACCAAATCCCCGGAGACAGATGCTACCTGCGCTAACTGCCAAGGGAAACACCCGGCAAGCTATAAGGGCTGCAATAAATATAAACAGTATAAAGAGAAGATACTAAAAATTAAGCCTGCCATCGAACCACTTAAATACACACCTGTGACCAAAGAACAAAGACCTAGCACTAGCGGAAGTGCTAAACCGATGTATCGTTCAAGAACCAGCTATGCTGAGCTTCTGAAAAACAAAAGCGACAAGCCTGCAACACAACCTAAAGTTTCCTCGTTGGAAACTAGCCAACAGGATATCACCAGTCTATTGGACACAATGTTCAATAGATTCCAAGCAATCATGAAAAACATGATGGACAGCATGATGGATCAAATGATCAAACTAATCACCCGCCTTGCTCCACCGAGGGACTAAATATCCGCATCGTCATCTGGAATGCCAATGGGCTGACCGACAGACGGCAAGAGCTTGAGTTGTTCATGAATATTGAGAAAATCGATGTCGCACTTATATCGGAAACAAGACTTACCCAAAGATCACACGTAAAATTTGAAAATTACATAATCTATAGGACAGACCACCCTTCCGGTAACTCCCACGGCGGGACTGCTGTAATTGTTAAAAATAACATTAAACATTATCTGCTTGAGCCTTACAAAAGGGAGGAAATACAGGCTACATCAATTAAAATACAACACAAGAGCAATGACACAACACTCTCTGCAATTTACTGCCCACCTAGACATAAAATAAGAGCTGACGCTTTCAGGGATTTCTTCAATCAACTGGGCCCAGTTTTTATTTGCGGAGGAGACTGGAATTCCAAACACACATACTGGGGGTCAAGACTAATTAACCCAAGGGGCAGACAACTACATAAAGTCACACTAGACTTAAACCTAGAATGCGTCTCTCACGGAGAGCCAACATATTGGCCCACAGATCAAAATAAAATACCAGATCTGCTAGATTTCTACATAACAAAGAACCTTGGGCGTAACTACTTACAGATTGAAAAATGTGAGGATCTGTCATCAGACCACTCACCAGTCATTTTAAATGTGTTCAAACAAGCTGTTCCACTTGAGTTACCCCAATATATCCATAGCAAAAACACCAACTGGGACCTATATAGAGAAATTGTAACGGGTAATTTAAACCTAAACATCAAATTGAAAACAGGTGAAGACATCGATACCATTATCGAAACATTCAAGAGCACAATACACCTGGCGGCCAACACTTCTACACCTGAAAATAGAAGAACAAAGGCAAAAGAAACGGAACTTCCCAGGAACATTATGGAGAAGGTCAACGAAAGGCGAGAAATGAGAAAAGAATGGCACAGAACTAGATATCCTGCAGACAAAACTAAGTTTAACAAAGCAACAAAAGAGCTGAAAGTTATGATCAAGGAATACGAGAACCTTTGCCTACAAAGACACTTATCTTACCTAACCCCACATAAGGACTCTAATTACTCGTTATGGCGTGCGACTAAGAAACTTAAACGACCAAAAGAACATATCCCACCATTGCGAAGACAGGACAGAAGTTGGGCTAGATCTGAAACTGAAAAAGCAACTGCATTTGCGGAGCACCTGGAAAAAGTTTTTACTCCGTTACCTTGCACTGACATCAATAGAGACGAGGAAATAATTATTGACTACCTCCAGTCGCCAAATCAACTTTGTTTCCCTCTAAAGGCAGTAAGTCCTACTGAATTAATCCGTGAGATTAAAGCTCTTCCGTCAAAGAAAGCGCCGGGCTATGATCTATTGGACTCCGTACTCCTAAACAACCTTCCTAACAAAGGTATAATGTTCTTGGTGATAGTCTTCAATGCCTGCCTGAGACTCTCCCACTACCCATTCCAGTGGAAACTTGCTCAAGTAGTTATGATACCTAAACCTGGTAAACCGTCAGAAGAAGCCTCGTCCTATCGACCAATTAGCCTCCTGCCTCTGGTTGGCAAGTTGTTTGAAAAAATAATCCTCAATAGAATGCGCCCTTATCTAAATACCATCCTTCCTGGACATCAATTCGGATTCAGACAGCAGCATGGCACCATTGAGCAGGTACATAGGTTGACAAATACTATCAGCAATACACTGGAAAACAAAAAATATTGCTCGGCTGTCTTCCTGGATGTCAGCCAAGCTTTTGACAGGGTCTGGCATGCCGGACTCCTGTTTAAGTTAAAAAAGTATCTGCCCCACTCGTTCTTTTTCATACTGAAAAGTTACCTGGACAAGCGCTGTTTCGAGGTAAAACTTAACAACATTACATCAGACTTGTATGAAATCAAGTCTGGTGTTCCACAGGGTAGCATCCTGGGGCCCGTACTTTATCTCATATTTACAGCCGACATACCAACAGATGACAATACCTTTATCGCCACATATGCTGACGATACGGCAATACTGTCTGTACACACCAACCCAGATGTTGCCTCAGCGAACCTTCAGAAACATATTTGTGAAATTGAGGAATGGCTAAAGATATGGCGTATAAAGGCGAATGAAAATAAATCTGTTCAAGTCACCTTTACTCTAAGGAAAGGAAACTGTCCCCCAATTACACTAAACGGCGAACAAATCCCACACGAAGATAGCGCAAAATACCTTGGCATGCACCTGGACAGAAGGTTGACTTGGCAGAAACATATCTGGAGTAAAAGGAAAACCCTAGACACAAAGCTGAGAAGCATGTACTGGCTGATTGGTAAAAAGTCTCAGTTAACCAACGAAAGCAAAATGCTGATATACAAAACTATATTGAAGCCGGTTTGGACATATGGAGTGGAGCTCTGGGGAACAGCAAGCAACAGCAATATCGACATCCTGGAAAGGTTTCAGACTAAAGCTTTGAGATTCATGTTCAACATTCCTAAATGCATACACAATAAATACATCCTGCAAGATCTGAAGCTTAAAACTGTAAAGCAAGAGATCGCTGCCCGTAGCACAAACTACCAGAAAAAGCTCACCAAACACGTCAACGCACTGGCTGCTGATTTATCGGGGTCCGGAAGTATTGTACACACAAGACTTAAGAGGAACAGTGTTCCAAGTTTAATAAAAAGATTCTCAGCAGAATGAGTGAGAATGGTCAATGGACAATTCCTCACTGCTACAAAGAACAAATTCAGAAGAAATTCGAACAAAGGAGCAGCTAAATGTCCATGACAGATTGCTGTGATGAGCAGGATACAAAATAAAAAAAAAATAAAAAAAAGAGTTTTAATTCATTTTGACCCAGATAAACCGCTGATACTAGCTACTGACGCCTCACCGACAGGTTTAGGAGCTGTTCTGTCTCACAAACTACCAGATGGCTCAGAAAGGCCAATCGCATTCGCCTCAAGGTCACTATCAACTAGCGAAAAGAAATATAGTCAAATCGACAAAGAAGCTACGGCTATCTACTGGGGCATTAAAAAGTTTTTTCACTACTGTTACGGCAGGAAATTCGTATTAGTGATTGATCATAAGCCGCTTACCTCGATTTTTCATCCACACCAGACATTACCTGCACTAAGCACAATGAGATTATTTCATTACGCACATTTTTTATCGGGATTTGACTACGATGTGGAATATAGAGCTTCGGTGAAACATTCAAACGCTGACTACCTATCAAGATTCCCAGTTGAAATAGTAAAAGAAACATCAATAGACCAACATTGTGCGTATCAATTGCAACAGATCAACATCTTAGAAATCCGACCAGAAGTTATAGCCAGTGAAACGAGAAAAGACAATGACTTAAATACATTACTACAAGCACTACAGACAGGTCACTCATTACGACAATATGGTTACGGTGATAATGAATTAACACTCCAGGATAACTGCATATTGAAAGGAACCAGAGTGGTAATACCCAAAAGTTTACGTGCCCCTGTTCTTGATGAACTACATGCGGGACATATCGGTATACTTAAAATGAAATTGCTAGCACGCAGCTACATATACTGGAAAAATATAGACATGGACATTGAGAACAAGGTAAAATCTTGTAGAGCGTGCAGATTAGAACAGAATGAGTCACCAAAAGCTCCTCTTCACCACTGGGAACAACCTAGCGGCCCCTGGCAACGAATTCATATAGACTTTGCAGGACCTGTTCTAGGACACCAACTTCTAATAGTTGTAGATGCATTCACAAAGTGGGTTGAAGTTTTCCCCACAAAAACCACAACGAGTGCATGGTGCATTGCTAAGTTTAAGGAGTTATTTTGCACATTTGGTACACCGTACACACTGGTATCAGACAACGCACGCCAGTTTGTATCCCAAGAATTTAAAACCTACCTTACCAGCTGTGGAGTTACACATTTGACGTCAGCTCCGTACCACCCAGCAACTAACGGTCAGGCTGAACGTTACGTGCAAACTATTAAGAAAGCACTACGTGCAATGGAGGGGGAGAGGGGCAATCTTACGGATAAGCTCCTTGTGCTAAAAACTCGGCTCAGACGCACACCAAACCAGGAGGGACATACTGCCTATGGACTGATGTTCAGTCGGGACGTTAGAACAAAGCTGCACGTGATGTTCAGAGACTCAACTGCCCCGACAGCGTTCAGATCAGAGAACACACCGCCTCTTGTCAGAGCTTATTCCGTAGGTGATCGAGTGCAGGCCAGAGCCTACTCCGACCAGAGAAGAAGATGGGAGTTTGGCACGATAATGCGTCGTCTTGGCAATCTGCACTATGAAGTGCGAACTGACGTTGGCGATATATGGCGCAGACACCTGGAACAGCTGCTGCCGGCCCCGGGAGTGCGGCAGCTAGGAATCGCGGTGGAGGACTGTTATATACTGGCCACCTAGGATCCTGACCTGTCATGTTGACGACTTGTGACGTTGTACATTGATTGTCTAACTTAGCAAATTATATATTTGTACATAATGAAAATGTGTATTTAATAGTTTCCTAACAGCATTCCTTTTTGCACAGCTGACCACTTTTCTATACATTCTGATATACCTATTCCGATATTCCAGAACCGAATGGTCGCATTGCATCTTATTTATTGTGTTAAGGAAACGTTTTACTTTACTAGCAATTCCTATTCCGTTTGTTATCCATTTGGAACATTTATTTCTTTTGAAATTAATTTTTACTTTACACTTTTTAAAGATTGACGAATGAATATAATTGAATTGACTGATGAAAGTGTTAATACCTGTGCTCCAGTCGGTTTCCAATAGTTTTTGTCTAAAGTCACTTTTGTTCTCGACATTATATTTCCTTTTGGAAAGACGAACATAATTTGTCCGCTTCTTATTCGTAACTTTTTCTAAGTGTAGTTTACAGAATAGACCAGCGTGTCCGTCTGATAACCCATTGTGATCAACAGATTATCGTCTACGCAACTGTCAGGCAAGTTAGTCAAGAAGTTGTCAATGCATGATTCAGATTTATTTCTCCATGGGTAGGAGAGTCTATAAGATATTTGAAATTGTAACAAGTTAGTAACGATAAGAAGGAAACATGTCTCGAGTCATCTTTAAAAACATCGATGTTGAAGTCACCACAAATTATACATAGTTTATTGAGAAAAAGCTGTAGCAGTTTTTCAAGCCTGTCCATGAAATCGTCAAAATTACTATTTAAAGGAGTCGGATAACAACAAACAACACACAAATTTGTCTCAGTGTCTCTAACGCCACACACTTCGAAGCTATTAATTTTATATAATTGCCTACACACTTGCAATTCTTCAACATTAATGTCATTTAGTACTAAAATCATCGAGCCTCCTCTGTTCTTTTTGTGTCTAGTATTGTAAGACCTTATTTTTTAATTATTAAAATTAAATTGTTTTGCTAAAGTATCGTTCAAAAAGTGTTCAGTTATGCATAAGAAATTAAGTTCCTCTGAAAGTTCGCTGACATATACTTCCAGGTCATCTTTTTTGTTACTAATGCCACATAGATTTTGATGTAAAATATTAATACTTACATTATCATTATCACTATTACATAAAATATTATCTAAATTATTCTGAACGAAAAAACTATTCTTAACGAAAAAACTGAGAGGTTTGTCCAGATGAACTGTCGTTTATTGGGTGGTCTAGAGGGAATAATTTCATGTCAATCTTAATCCTACAGAGACAGACAGACAGACAGACAGACAGACAGACAGATAGACAGACAGACAGACAGACAGTCAGTCAGACAGACAGACAGACAGTCAGACAGACAGACAGACAGACAGACAGACAGACAGACAGGCAGACAGGCAGACAGGCAGACAGGCAGACAGGCAGACAGGCAGACAGACAGACAGGCAGTCAGACAGACAGACAGACAGGCAGACAGACAGTCAGACAGACAGACAGACAGACAGACAGGCAGACAGACAGACAGGCAGACAGGCAGACAGGCAGACAGGCAGACAGACAGACAGGCAGTCAGACAGACAGACAGACAGGCAGACAGACAGTCAGATAGACAGACAGACAGATAGGCAGACAGGCAGACAGGCAGACAGACAGACAGGCAGACAGGCAGACAGGCAGACAGGCAGACAGACAGACAGACAGACAGGCAGACAGGCAGACAGTCAGACAGACAGACAGTCAGACAGACAGACAGACAGACAGACAGACAGACAGACAGTCAGACAGACAGACAGACAGACAGACAGACAGACAGACAGACAGACAGACAGACAGGCAGACAGGCAGACAGGCAGACAGGCAGACAGGCAGACAGGCAGACAGGCAGACAGGCAGACAGACAGACAGACAGACAGACAGACAGACAGGCAGAAAGGCAGACAGACAGACAGACAGACTTAAAAAAAACAAAAAGTTGGGGTATCACAAAAAATTAGACGTAGATTTTATTAATATTTTGAAGGTAGATTACAAATCATTGCGGGCAAAATGTTCGTTCGATACATGTAAACAAGTATCAGTGAAACACAGATAAACGGTATGTGGCTTTTACCTAACACTGTAAGGTTTGTTCTTGTTTGCATGTGGTTTTTTGGTTGGCCTTGAGTCACGACAAAAAATCCAGACATAAGTTATTTTATTTCTGCCGAATTAGTAATTGCAACTCGATTTTTATAACTTATACTTAATATAACATTTAAATAAATAATTTACATAAAACATTAATTTATTTAATGAGTTGGTAAATTTTCTTTCTCCTTCAAATATTTCATGTAAAATGTTTGTGACCACTGTCAGTAGGTAAAGAGGTCATTGTACGAATTTCTTCGTGCTCCGCGACCGGACTTTAGTAGGCGCCTGCCTCCATAGAACCAAGTTTAGTCTACTTTCTTATAAACATGAAAATTTTTGCGACGCTTATCAAAATTGGGTCATTCGTCGACTGGCGACAGTGAAACTCGCGACTCCGCGCGAGATGGCAACTTTCAATTTTAATATTATTTTTTGTCGTCATCTCGCGCTGTACAGTCAAATGAGAACAGATTGAAACCAATTTCTATCAATAACTAACTATTGCCTGGGTCCGGTTCAGTTATAAGGTTACTAGCTTCTGCCCGCGACTTCGTACGCGGATCCTGTTGCTTATGCCAGCGACAACGGGGTCGTCGAAGATCTGAAACGTCTGATGTCGAATTCTAAGAACCCGGGGACGGGAAAATAACGGATCTTTCCCACCTGAGCAACACATACCATTTGTTTCTTTTTGCCATTTAACAGCTTCACAAAAAGTACAATTTTTAGCCATACCTCCGATGGCGGAATATGTGGCGTATTCAATCATAGGAGACGTAAATGCACTCCGTGCCTTATCAACCCAAGGAAGGTCGCCATGCCCTTTTTTTTCGGTTGGGAAATAATCAAATAACTTCTCCAACTCTGGGCGGAGCGGGAGGGAGTGTCAGATTTTTACTGACTAAAACCCATCCATGTTCCTTCCTCGCCCTTTACGTTCCAGGGCCACGGTATCTCTTTCGAACAGTCCCGCAGCCCCGGCAGGCTTCGACCTTTGCGGGCCCCTCCCTTTATGCTGACATCTCTTTGAGGCGCATGTGGAACACGAACGCGCCGTCGACACGGCAGGTCGCCATGCCCTACGGCTATATCTTGAGACACATCCGGTTTTTCAGATGATATCTACATTCTGTTCAGAGAATGTCGACGTCGATCAGAATTCAAACGTTCGTTCAATGAACGTGCATCGCGCATCACGCATCACGTTCATCACTCGTTTCAAAAGACCTGTTAGTAGATGTGCGAATACGCTGAAAACTCAAGCCTGATTCTGTATCGGTAAAAATTTCGGATTAGCTCACGATCAGCGGACAGTCGCGCATCACGTTCCGCACTTGTCTCTAAAGACCTAGAAGAAGCTATGCGTAGATACGCTGAGAACTCAAGCGCAATTCTCTATCCGTGAACGTCTCCGACTCGCGAGACAATGCGTGACGTTCACGATCAGCGGTCAGTCGCGCATCACGTTCCCTATTTGTCTCTAGAGATCTAGTAGTCGATGCGTAGATACGCTTGAAACTCAAGCGCAATTCTCTATCCGTGAACGGCTCCGACTCGCAAGACAATGCATGACGTTCACGATTAGCGGTCAGTCGCGCATCTATTCTTCACTGGTCTCTAGAGACCTGGATGTAGAAATACGCTGAGAACGCAGGCGTGCTTCCACGGAGCAAGTTGCAGCCTGATGTTCTCGAACAGCATCAAGTCTCTCCTGACGCTCTTCGATAGATTCTTGGGATCTTATGATCCTCAATCTTTTAGCTCCTTTGGAACATTGGGAAAGATTTGACCTCTTTCTAGGCATGGTTATAGTTTTGTTGTGAAGATACCTGATCAATTGAAATCTAAGTAACTGCTCCCCTGCGTTACCGGGTAGGCTACCGAGTCACGAAGATAACTGGAAAAGGAAATTAATTCTACAACAGGTGTCCGAGATCTTCGATTTTTATAAGTCAACAGAGAGTGCTCATCAGATTGAACGACTTTTGCTAAGACGTCATTCCTATATGTGTTATGGTGTAGCTGGGCTCTTGGAGTTCCACAACAGGTGTTCCAGATCTTCGATTTTTATAAACCAACAGAGAGTGCTCATAAAATTGAACAACTTTTGCTAAGACGTCATTCCTATATGTGTTATGGTGTAGCTGGGCTCTTGGAGTTCCACATCAGATGTTCCAGATCTTCAAACTTATACTCTCAGCAGAAAATGCTCATCATGTAGAACAATTTTTGCTATGGTGCCATTTTTGTATCTCTTATAGTTTAGCTGGTCTGTTGCGGTTCTGCATCAGGTGTTCAAGTTTCCAAGATAAATTATAGCCTCATAGCTTCTGCCCGCGACTTCGTTCCCGTGAAGTTTTGATATCGCAACGCATCGCCTACTCAACGGAAGTTTAAACTGCTTTGTTCCCGCTTGCAACATTTCTTATTGCTGCTCCGCTCCTATTGGTCATAGCGTGATGTTATATAGCCTATAGCCTTCCTCGATACATGGACTATCCAACGCAAAAAGAATTTTTCAATTCGAGCCCGTAGTTCCGGAGATTAGCGCGTTTAACCAAACAAACAAACAAACAAACAAACTCTTCTGCTTTATAATATTATATAGTATAGATTTATTCAGGGTTCCATCTATCTGGCAGAATCTTGTTGCTCCGAAATTCATTTAGCATAACAGACTTGGCATAATTTTCTTTAAACGAATATATGAAAGGCATATTTTTTTGTAAATATACTTATTGTTTGGCTGAATGTTTGTATGTCCGAATTTGGAATGGCATACTTTTACATGGCAGATTTTTTTTTGACATAATTACCTTTGGCAGTGTTCAAATTTCGCATAATTTCGTTTAGAATAATGTTTATTTAGAGTGACGATTATTTGATATAATTTCACTTGGCATACTACTAAGATTGCAGAATTTCATTTGGAATATTTTTATTTGGCATTATTGCCATTTTTCAATGCCACAAAATAGCATTTTTAACCTTAATTTAAAATTAAAATATTATCTTAAAAAGTCAATATATTGTGCTACAAAAGTTAGTGACAAACGAATCGCTCCAAAACCGACTCCACGTAGTCTTGTCTGCCCTACCCCTAGAGTGTAATTTAAAATCGCGTAGGCGCGGAGGGGCGAGGCGGGCCGCGAGTTGAGGAGCAGGTGGTTGTAACACTCGCCGCCGCGGCTGAGGCTGGCCGGCGAAGCCGGCCAGCATGCCGAAGCTGCGGTGGTGAGCGTTAAACCCATCTGCGACGATAAACTCGCGTGGGACCGCCGTAGCCCCGCAGCGCCGAAGCCGTGACAGAAACCATGCCTGCTGCATGTTGCATACTGCATGCTTGCTTGCATGCTGCATGATTGCTGCATGCTTGTTTGCATGCTGCATGCTTGTTTGCATGCTGCATGCTTGTTTGCATGCTTGCTACATGGTTGTTTGCATGCTGCATGCTTGCTGCATGGTTGTTTGCATGCATTCTGTATGCTTGTTTGCATGCTGCTGCATGCTTTCTGTATGCATGGTATATCCTTGTTTAGATGTTTGCATGCCTGCTACATGCATGGTGCATGCTTGCTTGGATGCTGCGTGCTGCATGCTTGCTTGCATGCTGCATGCTTGCTTACATGCTTCATCCTTGCTTGCATACTGCATGCTTTCTACATGCACGATATATGCTCGTTTGCATGTTTGCCTGCTTCTTACTGGGAAATAAAACCAAGTGTTCACAATCAACTGACTTTATGAATTTTCTGTGATTTGATAGATGAGTCTTTCCATTATATAATTATGCATATGAAATGTATGCCAAAAGATAATTCTAACTGTAAACTTTCTGAGATATGATAGTTCTGCCTTTAAAGACTATCGATATGAAAATTATGCCAAAACACGATTCTGACTGTGAACTTTCTGCGATAAGATGGTTCTACTTTTAAATCATATGCATATGAAATTTATGCCTAAAGATGATTCTGGCTTACACAATTATGAGTTTGAACGTATGATAAATGAGTATCTGCCAAACAATTTTCTGCCAAATGAAGTTTATGCTATCAGCTGGTATGCAAAATAATATTATGACATAAAAAGTTCTGCTATAAAGGGTGGACCCATTTATTCATTCAAAGAGGCGGCGGTGGGCGGGGCTTTTTTTCAACCGACTTCCAAAAAGAGGAAATTCTCAATTCGACTGTTTTTTTTAAGTAATAATATTACAGTAAGTATTGCACTGTTTTTTTTTTCTTTTTTAATTTTTATGTAAATGGATCGGGTTTTTTTCTTAATATTAGTAAGTAATATAAATGTATGATGTATTGGATTGAGTTTTTTTGTTCTTTTTTGAATAATAATATCAATGTATTGCATTGTTTTTGTTTTCTTTTTTAATTATAATATAAATGGATAGGGTTTTTTTCGTTTTTTTTTTTGTGTTAATAATACAGGGTGTCAACCACCTCATCACAAAGCCGTTAACCAAGCATTCTGTACATCAAACTAAGTAACTTTACGCAAAAAATATTGCTGGGAAACAACTTTTTTTTTTGAGGTTATAAATCATGTTTTGTGGTAGAACCCAATGTAACGCACTTAAAACATTGTGCTGATGGATGGATTGAATAGTACGGGGGTCATGGAGGTGTCAAAAGTTAAAATCCTACAAAAAAACTTGTATTTAAAAAAAAATTATACTACAAAAAGTTGTAACTTTGACCCCCCATATCTCCGTAACTAGAAGGTATGGTGTAGAGCAAAAAAATGATCGCAATGATGGGGAGAACAAATGCCTTTCGGCTTCGTGAAGAGGTGTGTCTACGCACGGCATGCCTACTCGCGCCTGGAGGCGCGCGGTGGCTGAGGAGGCGCGCGGGTGGCGGCAGCAGCATCGGGCGACAGCGGCGTCTGAGGAGGCGCGCGGGTGGCGGCAGCAGCATCGGGCGACAGCGGCGGCTGAAGGGCGCGCGGGCGGCGCGGGCGGGAGCGCGGACGCGCGCGCCGGCCGCCACCTCACTTCACAATTTTACCACGACGAAGAACCTACTTTATAAACCTCTTGTATCCTGGATTACACCAGATCACTCAGTCCACTGTATTTTATTTACTCTCTTCTTTTCTATTCTCTGCTCCTATAATTGAGCACACGGCGTAAACGCGCCAACATATGGTCCTTCGCAAGTTGAACATCACAGCGTGAAGATTTGGCGTTTGCAAGAATACAAGACTCAGACGTTGGTGGACATTGACCCCGCGTCGCTTCGTTGAAAAAAGCAGAATCATCGTCGCCTACGGTTGAAGATTTGAAGTCGCAACTGGGATCGTGGATAAGGACTCGGATATTCGTGAGATCGTTCCAATTATTCCTTTTATCTGTCTATTTCCTATTCATTATTTCCAGTTTTTAGTTTTATAACGCTACTTTCTATTAGTTACCGATTCATTGCCCTATTGAGTTGGTTCATAGCGTATTTCATTTACTTTGTAGTATCAATGCATCTTTCATCTTCGTATGCCAAATATTTGCTCGCTTAACTGCCTTTCTAAACCGGTTGTACAAGTTAGTGCGAGGCATAGCGTGACCTTGACTCATTAACAAGTCAACAGCTGTTCCCTTTGTGCGTTGTTCAGTGCGCTGGATTCTATACAGTTATTTTCGAGCTTATTTCGTTTGTTGCATTTTTACCGGTTTTTTTTTATTTTAACCGTTATTTTAAATTTGATTTTTTTTTCTGAGTAATTTTTACAAAATGGCCGACAAGTTGGTAAAGAAACGTAGTTCTATGAAGGCCAAGCTTACAAGCTTTGCTGCTTATTTAAATGTGCTTAAAAGCTGCGACAATCTTTCCAACTTGCAATTAATCGAGCTAGAAACTCGCTTCGACAAATTTGAAGCCATGTACACTGAGTTTGACGTATTGCAGACGGACATCGAGGTGTCGTCGGACACGCCGGACGAGGCCTACGCGGCGAGAGGCCAGTTTGAGCAGCAGTACTATTTGCTGTTAGCGCTGGCGCGGAGTTTGCTATCCGGACCGGGTGGCAAGCGTCGCCGTAGTGACTCCGCAGGTTCCGTGGCAGGGTCAGAGACAACAATGCCAGGTGGGACTAAACAAAATTTTGTTAGATTACCTAAAATAGATGTACCACGCTTTGATGGCAGTTATCAGTGTTGGCTTGAGTTTAGGGACACTTTTATATCTTTAATTCACGATTGCCCTTCTATCGACAGCATAAACAAGTTCCATTATTTACGCGCTTCTTTGAAAGGCCAGGCAGCCGAAGTGATTAAAAATATCGATTTTAAGGCGGATCACTATCAATTTGCATGGGACTTGTTATGCGAAAGGTACAATAACAGTCGTCTTCTTGTAGACAAACATCTGCAGGCTTTATTCGATGTTGAACCAGTCACTACTGAATCTAGTGTTGCTTTGCGTCATCTTGTAGGTGTAACTAATAAAAATATAAGAGCACTCAAGTCACTGGACGAGCCTACTGAGTATTGGAATACCATTATAATACACATGATGTCAAGCAAACTGGATTCAAATACCAGTAGATATTGGGAAGAATATCGAAAGTCAATATCAGGTCCTCTTACACTTGCTCAATTTATTACATTCATTAACAACAAGGCTGAATTATTAGAAACGCTGGAAGATAATAACAAGCACAGTAATAAAGCAAGCAATAATAACAATAAGTCCAAAAGTTTTGCAATTGTCTCACAGAATTTAACAAATAAAGCTAATAACAGCACTAATTCTAGCTCAGAGAAGAAGAAGTTCAAATGTCCTATGTGTTCTGGCGATCACTTTCTATACACTTGTGAGTCTTTCAAAAAGTTAACGATAGAAGAACGTAATAAAAAGGCCAAGGATCTTAAAGTGTGCTTAAACTGCCTAAGGTTGGGGCATAATGAAAAAAGGTGCAGAATAACCCACTGTAGGTACTGTGCAGGTAGGCATAACACCCTATTACACATGGAACGCACAGATACCCCTCCCCCACTAAACCCGATGCCAAGTACTTCTGAAAGTATTGCTCTTTCTGCTAACGCTTCAGCCAATATGCAACGATATACTCGCTCTTGTGTTTTGCTTTCCACAGCGCTGGCGAAGGCAGTGAGTGCCAATGGTGAGAAGTGTGATGCAAGAATCCTACTGGACAGCGGTAGCACGGCTAATTTCATTACCGAGAACTTATGTGGTAAGCTGCGTTTGTCTCGAAGCGGCACGGGCTCCACTATAACGGGTATTGGCAACCAAACTAGTACTAGTGCACAATCTTGCAGCCTAACAATCGAGTCAAGTTGCGGGGACTAATCGGTTAACATTGACTGTTTAATTTTACCAGAAATTGCGCATCTTTTACCGTCAGCTCCGATTAGTTTAAATCAAATAACCATACCTGTGGGCATACAACTGGCGGATCCGACATTTAATATTCCATCCGCTATAGATATATTGGTTGGTGTAGATGTGTTTTGGAGTATCATATCAGCCAACCATATAAAACTTGGCAAGAACCAACCTAGGTTATGTGAGAGTAGACTAGGATGGTTAGTTTCAGGCTCCGTAAGCTGTCACTCACGTACGTCCCACTCACACTTCTGTAATCGGGCCAAAACTAAGCCCAGTACAGATTTATCAAAATTTTGGGAACTGGACACAGTGTCTGAAAAGCACTCCCTTTCTTTAGAAGAAAGGGCTTGCGAAAATAGTTTTTATAAGAACACAGAACGTAGGGACGACGGTCGTTTTGTGGTCACAATTCCGTTTAAGTCAGATCCTTCTGTATTAGGAGATTCATACGGTATCGCAAAGCGCCGTTTTTTATCAATAGAGAAACGATTTCAACGTGACCCTAAGTTCAAGTCAATGTATTTAGACTTTATGTCAGAGTACGAGAGTCTAGGTCATATGACGGAAAATGATTCCATTTCAAAGCCAGCAGGTGAGGTCAAATATTTTTTACCACACCATGGGGTCCTGCGCGAGTCTAGTGCTACTACTAAGTTACGCACTGTATTTGATGCATCTGCAAAAACAACAACAGGTATATCTCTCAATGACTTGCAATTTGTAGGGCCGACCGTTCAGGACGATTTGCTTTCTATTTTAATACGGTTTCGACAGCATAAATTCGTAATCTCGGCAGATATCGAAAAAATGTATCGGGCAATTGAAGTAAATCCTATCCAAAGGTCACTACAACAAATCATTTTTCGTAAAGATTCTACAGAACCGTTAAAAACATATACTTTAAATACGGTTACATACGGTACAGCGTCAGCTCCATATTTGGCTACAAAGTGTCTAGTAAGCTTAGCTGATAAAGCATCAAATCCTTTAGTCAAGCGTTCTATTCAACACGACTTTTATGTAGATGATTACCTGAGTGGTTCAGACACAATCACAGGTGCACTACAATTGTGTAAGGAGACGCAAGCTATTATGGCGTCTGCTAAATTTAATTTAAGAAAGTGGCAATCCAATAGCCCAGAAATTTTAAAACAATTAGGTAGTTCATGCGACTCAAGTAGTGTAATGTTAGACTTTACAGACAACAATACTCCTTCTAAAACGTTAGGTGTACATTGGTTATGCGATTCTGATAAGTTAGGATTCTCTATTAATATCGAATGCTGCAAAAGCAAAATAACAAAACGACATATTTTATCTGTAATTAGTCAGATTTTCGACCTACTAGGCTTAGTCAGTCCCTGCATTGTGCAAGCAAAAATATTAATGCAGAGACTCTGGAAAGATAAATGTGAGTGGGACGACGAAGTGTCGCAGGAGGTTACAGACTCATGGCTAGTATTTGCGAGTACCTTGCCTTGTTTAAATAACATAAAAATTCCACGATGGATTTTATGCAATAACTCGATAACCCATGAGGTTCACGTATTTACGGATGCGTCTGAAAGGGCTTATGGCGCCTGCCTATATATTCGTTCTGTAACCAGTTCAGGTACAGTCACTGTTCACCTGCTATCTTCCAAAAGCCGTGTGGCACCAATCAGGCCTACTACTACTCCACGGTTGGAACTGTGTGGGGCTCTGTTGGGTTCCAGGTTGTGCACAAAGGTAAGAGAGTCTCTCACGTTACCAATACACCGGTTTCACTATTGGTGTGATTCCACAATAGTGCTAGGATGGTTGTCTACACCGGCCCAGCAACTAAAACCTTTCGTTAGAAATCGTGTCAACGAGATTCAAGAGAGTAGCTCGGGTACTAAGTGGAGATACGTGCCGTCTAAGGATAATCCGGCGGATCTTGTCTCTCGTGGGCTGAAGGCTGATCTCATCAGCGGTTCTGCGCTTTGGTGGTCAGGCCCTCGTTTTTTATTAAACAATGAAAGTGTGTGGCCACAACAGCCAAATAAATGCGTGAAACAAGATCTACCAGAAGTAATTTCTAACTTGGTAGATAGTCATAACAGTAATTCTAGTGCTAACCTAACATGTAGTTCAATCATACACTATTTAATTCACAAATATTCAAATTTTAATTATTTACAACGCGTCGTAGCTTACATTCTAAGATTTATTCACAATGTAGGCAGTAATAACTCTAAAATAACGGGTTCCCTTTCTGCTGATGAACTTAAAAAAGCTTTATCCCTTATATTACGTGTAGCTCAATCTGAAATGTTCCCAGATGAGTGCACTGTCCTTAAAACTGGAAAGTCACTGTCACGTAAAAATAGGTTAATTTCTTTGACTCCCTTTTTAGATTGTGACAATATTATTCGTGTAGGGGGCAGACTAAATAACTCCCCGTATGAATTCGACGTAAAACATCCAATTCTACTCTGTAGTAAGCATCACTTCACGAAATTACTATTTCGTATGCAACATCAAAACCTCCTACATGCAGGTCCACAATCGCTTCTATCGACTATTCGCCAAACTTATTGGCCCTTGGGGGGCAGAAATCTTGCTAAGTTAACGGTAAACAAATGCCTGAAATGTTTCAGATATAAAGCTCAAAATGTGCAACCAATCATGGGACAACTACCAGACACTAGAAGCACTTTAGAGTTTCCATTTATTAATAGTAGCGTCGACTATGCCGGGCCTATACTGATATCTGACCGGAAAGGTCGGGGATCTCGATTGATAAAGTCCTACCTGTGCATTTTTGTATGCATGGCTACCAAGGCTGCGCATCTCGAGCTTGTCACGGACCTCTCTAAAGAGGCCTACAGGGCTGCTTTAAATCGTTTTGTCGCACGTCGCGGCAGGCCACGTACTATCTTGTCCGATAATGGAACAAATTTTGTCGGAGCATGTAACGAGTTAACTAAATTTTTACAGGACTCTAATGTTGCAAGCGAAATAGCTCAGGAGGGAATACAATTCAGGTTTGCACCGGCGTATTCTCCACATTTTAACGGCCTTGCCGAAGCTGCGGTTCGGTCAACCAAATTCCACTTAAAACGACTCTTGCAGCTCACTCACTTCACTTACGAGGAAATGGCTACGTGCCTTACCCAAATAGAGGCAATATTAAATTCTAGACCCCTTACTCCTCTCTCCACTAATCCTCTTGACTTCTCTGCCCTTACTCCTTCTCACTTCCTTATTGGACGCTCACTAATGTCGGTTCCAAATCCACAGGTTACCGATGCCAACATCACTCGCTTGGAGCGCTACCAACGCGTGGAGTGTATAAGACAACACTTTTGGAAGAGATTTAATCTAGAGTACATTTCCAATCTTCAGCAAAAAACAAAATGGCCGACCTCTACCAACGGTGACATTGCGTTGGGCTCACTCGTTCTTGTAAAGGACAAGGCGCTCCCACCGCTCTGCTGGTTGCTGGGACGCGTCGTGCAGGTGTACCCCGGCAGCGACGGCATCACGAGGGTCGCAGATCTGAAGACGAAGAGAGGGACGATTCGGCGCGGCTTCAACAATATCTGCCCGCTTCCACTTTGAAGTCCACTTCAACCCGGGGAGCATGTCTACGCACGGCATGCCTACTCGCGCCTGGAGGCGCGCGGTGGCTGAGGAGGCGCGCGGGTGGCGGCAGCAGCATCGGGCGACAGCGGCGTCTGAGGAGGCGCGCGGGTGGCGGCAGCAGCATCGGGCGACAGCGGCGGCTGAAGGGCGCGCGGGCGGCGCGGGCGGGAGCGCGGACGCGCGCGCCGGCCGCCACCTCACTTCACAATTTTACCACGACGAAGACACTACTTTGTAAACTCTTGTATCCTGGATTACACCAGATCACTCAGTCCACTGTATTTTATTTATTCTCTTTTTTTCTATTCTTTGCTCCTATAATTGAGCACACGGCGTAAACGCGCCAACAGGTGTTTTACACCCTTTATAAATGTATAATGTTTTGCATTGTATTTTTTTTTTAATTATAATATAAACGGATTGGGTTTTTTTGTTTTTATTTAATAATAATATTGTATTAAATTGTTTTTTTTTAATAATAATAATATAAATGAACTGGGTTTTTTTTTCTTTAATTATAGTATAAATCGATTGGGATTTTTTTTATAATATAGTGGATTGGGTTTTTTTTAATAATTATACTCAGCTTCGTCCTCGAGATTAGCATAAACACAATGTAGTAACACGTACGGTGTTGCCTTTGCGCATTGAAAGTCAAAAGCCCTATACCTGAAACTCAAAAAAAAAATACGTTTATTTTTACATTTTTAGATGAGGGTAGACATATTTCCTTTGCTCGATTGCATGTTCTATTGCTCATTCACAGTTCAGTGCTCTGCCGGAGCGCACACAATTTCTTAAATAATCAGTGCCTAAGTTGTGTTATGTGAGTTTTATTAAAGTTGAAAAGAGTGTCATGGGTAAAAGGAAAAGAAAACACGATTACGAATATATCACAAAAAAGTTAAAGAAATGGGAGAAGAAACTTCAGCGTGAGACAAGGTCGGCGTCGGATTCTAGAGGTTAGTCAAGTGTATTTTTATTTTATTTTACTCTCTCACATCAATGTTTTAACGTTATAAAATGTCGTTGCGGTTAATTTTTGGATTAACACTTCGAAAATTATAAGCGTTATATCTAAGAACGTCATTTAATTTATATCACGTGCAAGGCTAATATTGCGATCAGATAAAAGAACTGTTACTTTATTAGTATACGTGACGCTATACGGATGATGCGGGCAGTCTTTGGGATTGTCACTTCACCATTGATACTAAGCCGTACGCGGTAAGTGTCTATATCCATAGATACACCGTCCCACCTGCGCGCGCTTATCTTATGACTGTAAATTAATTACACATTGCAGTGCAGACACACCCTCTCCCCGACGTCGATACTACGACGATGAACCTTTTGAGGAAGCAGTGGAATTGGAACCAGAACATCATGATGAGCCATCCATGAGCGCGGGGGATCCCACCTCTTCGATCAATGCTTTAGAACCTCTTCCGTCAACTAGCGCTGCGGACCCAATTCCGTCCACAAGCACTTCACAGCCACAGGTCCCTTCCTCGGTGACTGAAATCCTTAGTACAAATGACACACATCCGAGCATCGAGCTGGACCCGAAAATTTTAGAAATATTTGGAGACAATCCGTCTGTGGAAAAAATCTACGGCAAAGAAATTCAGACCGACCTGGCTGTTCGGCTGCAGCATGTGGCTACTAAAGGCTTGTCTAGCGAACTTCGCAAGGAACTAATTGAAAGGTACTTACCTCCTAGTAATTGCAAGCTCATTGACTCGCCGGAACTGAACTTAGAAATTAAAGCAGCCATATCAGAAGTTGTCTTAAAGAGAGATAAGGGTATTGAGATGAAACAAAAACAGTTAGGTTGTGCCATTTCATGCCTAAGCAATGTTATTACTCTTATGATTGCTAAAGAGGACAAAGACACGGAATTAATACAAATGATGATGGACACGGTACGCCTTCTTTGTGACAATCAAAACTCGGACTCAACACTCCGCCGAAATTTTATTTTAAACAATTTAAAAAAAGAGATAAAGGAACAAATACTAAAAACAACAATTGACAAACACCTTTTTGGATCAGACTTAGCTGAAACATTAAAAATGGCAAAAACAATAACAAAAACAGGAGCCGAATTAAAATCAACCATTTCTAGGCCACCCACCAACAGAACTAAGACAGCTCCGACTCCACCTCAATCAACGTTCCAACAACGGAACAATTTAAACTGGCGGGCTCCTCCACCGAGTCGCAGGCAAACGGGGACTCAGAGGACGAGGGAGCCTGCACAGAGAAATACGCTCGCGAGCACCTCGCGAGGGTCATATCGAGGTCGGCAGCCGACAACGCCTGCAGCACGGGCCAGCTACCGCAATCGTCGCTAGATGTTACCCCGGTAAGCAATTATGCTGGTAGACTGGCACTTTTTTATGACACCTGGTCAGAACTAACTTCAGATCCGACTGTTCTTTCATGGATTTCTGGGTATAAAATACCTTTTTCAGCTAGTGTAATACAGTACACTAACCCTAGTAAAAGAATCCAATCACCATCAGAAAAACAACATTTCAAAAAATGTATTAACGAATTGATATGCACTGGTGCTATCACCAATTGCAACCCTTGTGAAGGGCAGTTTCTATCAAACGTATTCTTGATACCTAAGCCCAACGGTAAACATAGATTCATACTTAACTTAAAAAAGCTTAATCAATTTATAGAAACACAACATTTTAAGCTCGAAGATTTACGCACAGCAATTAAACTTGTGTCGGAAAATAATTTTATGGGAACAGTAGATTTAAAAGACGCATATTTTTTAATAAAAATTCATGAGGATTATAAAAAATATCTTAGATTCGAATTCGACAATGTTTTGTATGAATTTAATGTGTTACCGTTCGGCCTAAACACGGCACCTTATATATTTACTAAGATAATGAAACCGGTTGTCAGGCTGCTCAGATCCTGCGGTTATGTGTCTAGTATATATTTAGATGATTTGTTGCTTAAGTATTGGAAATTCTTATGATGAGTGTTTAGAAAATATAGCGGTAACTCGGCAACTTTTGACAGCCTTAGGATTTATTATAAATAAAGATAAATGCAACTTATTACCTACGACATCATGTAAATATCTTGGTTATATAATCGATACTAAAAAATTTCAAATCAGTTTACCTACAGAAAAGTCCATTAAAATTAAAAATAAATTACAAAACTTTCAAAATATGTCACGCTGTAAAATACGAGATTTTGCAAGCTTAGTTGGTTTATTGTGTTCTGCTTGCCCTGCAGTCGAATACGGATGGCTATACACAAAAGAATTTGAAAGATGCAAGTTTTTAAATCTTAAAAATGACCCATTAAATTACGACAATTATATGAACATACCGTCACACTTATCGCCAGACTTTGATTGGTGGTTTAAAGCATTAGATAACCCTAATAATAAAATTAAATATGATGAATACTGCCTAGAAATATTTAGTGATGCTTCGACTACGGGGTGGGGCGCGGCGTGTGGAAAAGAGACAGCTAGTGGGGCATGGACAGTTAACGAACGATCACATCATATTAAAAGAGACAGCTAGTGGGGCATGGACAGTTAACGAACGATCACATCATATTAATTATTTAGAGATCGTTGCTGCCTTTTTTGGTTTAAAAGTTTTTGCAGAAAAAAAGAAAAGTTGTCAAATACTACTTCGCGTTGACAACACTACTGCCATATCCTACATAAATCGGATGGGAGGCATACAATATCCACATTTAACACGCATAACAAAGGAATTATGGGAATGGTGTCAATTTAGAAATATTATTGTTTATGCATCATACACTCGTTCGGCAGATAATACAATAGCCGACGCGGAACCACGTAGAATTCATCCAGATGTTGAGTGGGAACTGAGCGACTCAGTTTTTTACAAGATAATAAATACATTTGGTTCTCCTGAGGTAGACATTTTTGCAAGTCGCGTTAACAAAAAATGTTGTAATTACATAATTATCCTGGTTCAGAGATCCTGACGCTATGGCCATTAATGCATTTAGCTTATCATGGTCACAAATTTACTTTTATGCATTCCCTCCTTTTTCAATGGTCCTAAAAACGCTCCGAAAAATTGTTAAAGACAAAGCTACAGGTATTGTAGTGGTTCCCTTATGGCCCACCCAACCATGGTACCCCCTATTCAAAAACCTTCTTGTATCGCCTGTTTTGTATTTTGACCCAAATAAACAAATAATATTATCACCTTCCAGCAACAACAGCAACAACAGCAACAACAGCAACAACAACAACAACAGCAACAACAATGCACACCCTCGGTTTACCCTGGCTGCCGGTCTCTTGTCCGGGACTCGTTGTTGAGAAGAAATGTTCCATCTCCTGCAATTGGCATAATGTTGGCTTCCCTCTCCGATACAACAATAAAACACCTGTCTTAAGAAATGGTATAATTTTTGTTTATCTAAAAATATTGATATTTTCGGGGCATCAATCAATGATGCCATTCTATTTCTAACAACATTGTTTGATACAGGTGCCCAATATGGGACTATTAACAGTTGTCGATCGGCTTTAGCCTTAATTTTGATTGAAAAAGTTAGTGATAGTGAAGCTGTAAAACGGTTCCTTAAAGGTGTCTTCAGACTTCCTCCGCCCTTACCCAAGTATAACACAACTTGGGATACGTCTAAAGTTCTAGATATTTTGTCTTCTTGGTATCCTAACGATAGCTTGGGATTAGATAAACTTTCACGTAAATTAGTCACTTTATTATCTTTAGTTACTGCACACCGAATGCAAACGTTGGAAAATAGGGCACAGCTGGTAGAAATAGAATATTTCAATAACACTCTAAACGAACTTCAAAAGTTTCGGTCTGACAGAAAGGCGATTACCGCATCAATACCACAAGGAAGTGTTATTGGATGCCTTCTATTTCTCATTTACATCAATGATCTCCCAAAATTTATATCTGAAACCGGACCTTGCGTTTTGTTTGCGGACGACATCTCCATTCTCACCCAATGTCATGACAACACAAACTTAAACAGTACCCTTCATGAAATTCTCAGTAAAATAATAACCTGGATGAACGAACACAACCTCGAAATAAACTTTGCAAAGACTAAACTCATAACCTTCCACCCCCACCAAAAAAACCCTCTAAATGTACTTTTTTCTTTTAATAATCATACCATAGAAACAGTCAATGAATTTAAACTATTAGGCATAACTATAGACAAAAATATAAATTGGAAGTCGCACGTACAAAACATTAAATCTAAACTTTCCAAATTTTTATACGCTTTTCGTGAAGTAAAAAAAACCACTAATTTACAGACTGCCCTGGTTACATACTACGCCTATACTTATGCATGGCTTAGCTACGGCATTATAATGTGGGGATACAGTACAGATGCACTTACACTATTCACCGTTCAAAAAAAATTCATCCGGATCCTGGTAAATATACAACAGACAGATAGCTGTAAACCACATTTTAAGGATCTAAATGTTTTGACTCTGCCTTGTATATATATACTAGAAATATCCAAATTCGCTCACAGACACCAAGACTTTTACACTAAACGAGAAGACATACAAACAAGATACACACTCCGACACAAAACACGACTCAACCTACCACCATCCCGCTTAAAAATATATTCTACAAGTCCTCTGGTAATGTCAATCAAAATATATAATATGTTACCCGAGTCATTAAGAAAAGAAAAAAAACTTAATTTATTCTCTAGTAAGCTAAAAAAATTGTTATTGAGCAAATGTTATTACAGTGTCGACGAATATTTAAATGATAAATCTTTAAAACGGGAAAAATATAATGTTCTTTTTGTCTGTTTCTAGAATAAGTTAGATTATAAGATATTTTTACTTTTTACTACTACTACCTTTTTTTTTGTTGTTCGTGTGTTTTGTTTTTTAATGACATTTTACTATTATGTTTTTATCTTACATGATTTATTTATTATTTAACACGATTTATCTTTTAATGACATGTTTTATCTTATTAGCTCACATGTTTTTTTTTTTTTTTTTTTTTATATTATTTTAGACGATTTATTTTTTATTGACATGATTTATTCTTTCGTTAACTTGATTTATTCTATTGAAATAATTATTTTCAAATTTTATTTGTATTATTTACTTTTAAATTGTAAACGTTATCCAACTTTCAAGTGTTAAATTGTATTTTTGAATTGTAAACGTTAAAATCCGTGTTAAGATAAGATAAGATAAGATAAGATATTTGTATTTGTTGTGTTAGTTTTAAATGAATTTTTCGATACAATGTACCTAAAAATTTTTTATGAAATGACCTCTAAATGATAAGTCCTCTCCACATATATTATCTTACTTTTGCTGTGCCTGACAGGGTCCACGATTGTCTCTAAATATATGTTTACCACCTAAGCCTACATTGTGGAATGCAATAAAGTATTGAGTATTGAGTATTGAGAAAAAAATAATATCAACAATATTCAAATTCATACAGATAAGATCACTATTAAAATACCCGATATTATAAAGACATCAAAGATTGGAACCGTGCAACCAAATCTTGTTTTACCCTTTTTCCATGAAAAACCGGAAATCTGCCCAGTCCAGACACTTTTAACGTATCTCGATTTGACCAGTTCACTTCGCGGTAATGTAAATAGCCTATTTATCGGTGTGAGGAAACCACACAAATCAGTTTCGGCACAAACATTAAGTCGGTGGGTGAAAACGGCGCTAGGAGAATGTGGCATTGACATATCTATGTTTACAGCTCACAGTACCCGACATGCTGCCACATCTAAAGCCCACAAATTAGGCATTAACTTAGAAACAGTTAGAAAAACCGCGGGATGGAGCGGTTCGTCTCAGGTTTTTATGAAATTCTATAATAGAAATGTACCTATTACAGAAGATGATTTATTTGCAAGATCAATATTAAACAATTGTAATAACAATTAAGTAATTATTTATTAAGTTTATGTTAATAAAATTATAAAGTCCATACCTGGACTAGAGTTAATTAAGTTAATTTCAACTGAGATTATAAAAACATTTAATTAATTAGTCTTAAAAGAATATGTATTACCTTAAATAAATAATCATCATTAATTACGATTTAAAATGTAAACCTACTGATTAAAATTGATTCCCTTGTTACACAAAAGTGTTTCATTGATATTTCAGTAGCTCTCAAATTCTACATTGTGTTTATGCTAATCTCGAGGACGAAGCTGAGTATAATTTATGATTAAACGAACTTACCTGTACGTGAAGTTCGATCATAATTATACGATGGCTTCGTCCGAAGAGATTAGCAACCCACCCTCCCATATTTATCTATTTATTTATTTTTTTCCCAAAAAGAAATATACCCTGGTATTTCCTGAAATATCAAAAATGGGGACAGAGAATCTAGACTCTGAACTAAATGAGCAATAGAACATGCAATCGAGCAAAGGAAATATGTCTACCCTCATCTAAAAATGTAAAAATAAACGTATTTTTTTTTTTTGAGTTTCAGGTATAGGGCTTTTGACTTTCAGTGCGCAAAGGCAACACCGTACGTGTTACTACATTGTGTTTATGCTAATCTCCTGTCCAAAGTCCTTGAGAGTGTTGTTAATAGTCAACTGTCGCATTACCTTTCTTCTAATAGTCTGCTTAGTCCTTTTCAGTCTGGATTTCGTCCTGGTCATAGCACTGTTTCTGCCCTACTTAAAATTACTGTTGACATCCGACTGGCCATGGAAAACCGACTCCTTACGGTGTTGGTTCTTTTGGACTTTAGCAGTGCGTTTAATTCAGTTGACTTTGACATACTCTTAGGTATCCTTTCCTCTCTAAACATATCTCCCTCTGTGACTGCTTAGTTTGATTCATATCTTCGGGGTCGCTCGCAGTCGGTTCACCTGAATGAGGCTTGCTCTCATTGGTGCGATCTTTCTGCGGGTGTTCCTCAGGGTGGCGTCCTTTCTCCTCTTCTTTTCTCCGTGTTCATTAACGCTGTCACCAAGGTATTAACGTCACATTATCATCTCTATGCAGACGACTTGCAGATTTATCGCCATGTTAAACTTGAAGAGCTCCCTGGAGCTATCGATGCCATCAATAATGATCTTCAAAATATCAAAGAGTGGGCTAAAAGCTTTGGACTGTTAGTTAACCCAACAAAATCACAAGCTCTCATTATTGGTGGCAGATACTTCGTCAATTTACTCAATCAACAGCCTCTCCCTCCTGTTGTGTACGATGGTATCGCCATAGCCTACTCCAAGAAAGTAAAGGACCTAGGTGTATTCTTGGACTGCAACCTATCTTGGCATGGTCACGTTGCTGAAGTAAGCAGGAGAATTTTTTGTTCGTATCGGTCTCTTAAGCGTCTTCAGAAATTCCTGCCATTTCAAACTAAAATTACTCTGGCCCAGTCTCTTCTTCTACCTCTTCTAGACTATGCTGATATCTGTTTTCTTGATGCGACTGAGGAACTTCTGAATAAGCTCGAACGTCTGCAGAATCTGTGTATCCGCTTCATTTTCGGGCTTCGTAAGTACGATCATGTGTCGGAATTTCGGAAGCAGCTGAAGTGGCTACCTATTCGGCAGCGTCGAGATTGTCACATTCTTTCTTTTCTCTTTTCCATTCTTCATAACTCTAAGGCTCCTTCCTATCTTCGTGAACGCTTTGAGTATCTCGTACCTAGAGGTAAACCTTGTCGCTCATCATCATCTCTTCTCCTTCGTTTCCCTCCCCACTCCTCAAGTCGGTATGATGGATCATTCACTGTTCGTGCTGGGCGCCTTTGGAATTCACTTCCACACTCCTTGCGGGATAGCCCTTCGTTAGAGGTGTTCAAGAAGGGAATAAAGGACCATTTCCTGTCAACATGATCAATATGTATGTATGTAAATAAATATCGGAATATATAGGTATGTATAATATATATCTAAGCTGTATGTATTACGTATATTGTATTGTTTGAATGTAGTTTTTTTTTTTTTTTTAATTTAATTTAGAATGTAATGTAAATGCACATACGTAAGTATATCCTCTTTTGCAAATCTCGCTTTCAAAATTAGGTTTGCTGTAAGAAAACCCAACTCTGGGTTAAGCTCGCCTTTGTACATAAGCTATATTATTGCAAGTAATATGTATATTTGTTGTTATTTTTGTGTGCAATAAAGAATAAGAATAAGAATAGATTGTGTTTTTACTTTTTCTTATTTAATTATAATATAAATAGATTAGGTTTTTTTGCTTTTTTTTTTAATGATATTAATGTATTAAATTGTTTTTTTTTAATAATAATATCAATGTATAGCATTTTTTTTCTTTTTTAAGGTGAATCTCAGAAACGGCTCCAACGATTTTCTTGAAAGAACAATGGCAGCCGCCCATACATTAATTTAGCTTTCAATATTAAATTATTGCGCCTTTAAATGAAAAATATCTTGTTTAACTCCGCCTCAACTTCTGAATTAGTTTGTGCAAGAACTTTTGTTTGAAAAGGCCGAGATAAATAGAAATTCAGTCATGAACTTTTGTAGGTTATGTTATGGTAATACCAATTCGAGGAAGATAAGGCACAAACACACCGCGGCGCATGCTCTGCACGGACACGCGGAGCATTTTAGCTACGTCGATTCATTGCACAATGACTGAATTTCTATTTATCTCGGCCTTTTCGAGCTTCTATTTATCTCGTTTAAACTTCGATCAATAATCGTTTACAGGTAATATTGTTACATCGGACCTACTAGAACATTCGAGAAAGCACGTGATTACAGTATGTGTACGTTGGAATTTCCAGAGCTTTCTATTATCATTAGTTTTAAAGTTTAGTAGGTACAAACTCGCGACCTCTTTATAAAAAAAAGACATTAGAATTTCAACCGTACGCCTAGGGCATACGGTTCATATTTGTTTGTTTTGTACAAGTAGCTAGTAATAATAATTACTTAGCTACTTACCTACTGTTTTTTATGACCCTCTAGAATATTCGTGGTTATTCTGGTGTGTCTGTTGGCGAGTATAAATAGACCGCTCAGGGCCGCGACGGTCAGTCTTGTTTTGGCTACACAGCGAAGCGAATCGAAGTGAACTTGAAGTGCGATATCTAAGCGAATAGTGAACAGTAGTGTATTGTAGTGTATTCGTGATTGAGTTTAAATTGTTTTGTGATTAATAAAGTTATTGTGTTGTTTAATCGGTAGTAATTAATTTATCTCATACCCAGCTCATAACAATATTATATTGATTGATTGTATATTGAAAGAACACCCAAAAACTGATAACTGATCGACTCGCGGCGAATGAGTCTTTTTGTTAGCCCGAGCGGTGCTATGCAACTACTGATCGTTAACTTATTGTTGGAGTGATTAAGGTTCAATATTGATTGCAGGACTTTGTAAAAATGACAGACACGTCTTTACTTCACGATGATTTATTCTGGACTACTTTAATGAGCTAGACAGACAATTATATCTGGGGGCACGGCAGTGCCCCCGCCAAGTCGAGCGCGAAGCAAACACTGCCGTACCATCCTTTACTGGAACCATTTCGCCGCATTTTCAGGCCCCTATTTGAGAACCTCTGGATAAGACCAGAACGCAGAAATTTTCGTCATCCAGTAAGCTATAATCACATACTTAAAATCTAAAATTTCAAGTTTGTAGGTCATTTAGTTCCGAAGTTAAGCGAAAGCAAAGTTTCGCATTTATGACACTCACTCACTCACTCATGATCATCAAAATAGAACTAGTACTTCCCATAAAATTGAAATTTGGTACAGAGTTAGGGTTTAATGGCCACATAAAGGGAAAACTATAAAAACTAGGATAATCGAAGATCTGGAGTACCTGGTGACCCTGATTAGAAAACACAAGAGCCCAATAAAACTATTAGAGAGATCGATATACCGCCTTTACAAAAAATATTCAACTTGGTTGGCCGCTTCATTTGATGTCAAAAATCGAAGGTCTGAAGTATCTGATGAAGAACCCTCAGCTGGTCTCAGCTGTATTAGAGACTAGCTTCTGCCCGCGACTACGTTCGCGTGAATTTCCCGCTTGCAACATTTCTTATTGCTGCTCCGCTCCTATTGGTCACAGCGTGATGTTATATAACCTATAACCTTTCTCGATAAGTGGACTATCCAACGCAAAAAGAATTTTTCAATTCGAGCTGGTAGTTCCTGAGATTAGCGAGTTCAACCAAACAAACAAACAAACTCTTCTGCTTAATAATATTAGTATACAGGGTGTAAACCACCTCATCACAAAGCCGCTAACCAAGCATGGTTAGTCGCAAAAATTTAATAAACAGTAAGTTAGAAACAAAACGTAGGTATGACACTTATGTTAACCCCACACATTATAACCCAAATGACAAAGTATTGGTAAAAAACGAAACTGGCAATAAACTCACAAGCTTATACTCAGGACCCTACAACGTTATCAGGGACATTTCACCAAATGTAGAAATCGAAATCAATGGTAAAACAGATGTTGTACATAAAAACAGAACAAAGCCCTATTATGATTAATGTACTGCAATTGTACAATAAACAATGTCACCAATAAATTGTATTGTATAATAAAAACAACCTGTCGTTGTCATGTCTAGCTACTAAGCTAAATGTAACCTAATACTAGTAATAAGCGTCCAAAATAATGTACTTAACCAACTTATATTACCATTTATATTGCTAACATAAAATTAAAACAAAAAAAAAAAAACCTAGATCATATTTTTAATTATTTTTTTTTTTCTCCCCCCGGGGAGGTGTCGTGTATGTAGGCACCATTATATTATAATTACATATGTAAGTATGTTACAGTATAAAACAGGTAACAATATCTCAATAAAGACAGTATTTACTCATCATTCGCCTTAGTATCATTTCGCTCCAATTCCCACTTGGCACTTGACTTGGCACGACTTTGTCTAGATTTCATTACTTTTTAGAGATAAACAAGCAGCTCCATCGAGACTTGGCTAGTTTTTAGGGTTCCGTAGCCAAATGGCAAAAAACGGAACCCTTATAGTTTCGCCATGTCTGTCTGTCTGTCTGTCTGTCTGTCCGCGGATAATCTCAGTGACCGTTAGCACCAGAAAGCTGAAATTTGGTACCAATATGTATATCAATCATGCCGACAAAGTGCAAAAATAAAAATTTAAAAAAACATTTTTATTAGGGTACCTCCCCCAGACGTAAAGTGGGGAGCGATTTTTTTTTTAATTTTGACCCTGACGTGTGATATATTGTTGGATAGGTATTTAAAAATGAATAGGGGTTTTCTAAAATCATTTTTTGATAATATTAATATTTTAGGAAATAATCGCTCCGAAAGTCAAAAACAATGTGTCCCCCCCCCCTCTAACTTTTGAACCATAAGTTTAAAAAATATGAAAAAAATCACAGAAGTAGACCTTTATATGAACTTTCTAGGAAAATTATTTTCAACTTGATGAGTTGAATAGTTTTTGAGTTATATAGCACTTTTTCAAAAAAAACGCAAATGATAACTTTGTTTTTCATACAAATACTATGAAAAACAAAGTTATTTTTGCTGACGAAAAATGTTGGTATTTTTAATGGTCTGGGAAGCTACGGAACCCTACAGTGAGCGTGGCCCGACACGCTCTTGGCCGGTTTTTTTACAGAATGTTTTTGGTGGGATATTATGTACCGAACATACCGCCCACCAAAAAGGATTTTTAAATCCTTTTACAATTACATTTTAAACGAATAGGCAATAATTATTAATCAATTAACAAATAAATCATGTAGACATTATGTTCATCAAATATAAATTAATTTATATAGTTATCAGATAAACAATAAATGATGCTCCAGATAGACTACAACATAAGTTTTATATTACAAAACAAAATGGGAGTCTTTCAAAACAACATTTGTGACATACGAGTATAATAGAACATACAAATTACAAAATTGTAGCGAAAAAAATAACATAATTATTACATTAAGATTATAATACGCGATTGTCGATTGGTAGAAAACAGAGTTTGGAGATAGACCTTCTAACAGTATTCGTACCAATCTTTACGCTATAAACCCTAGCTATTCCGTCAGATCCTGGGTGTTTGTCCACAATCCGTCCTAAAGGCCACTTGCCAGGTGGCAATCCTTCAGTTTTGATAAGAACAATCTGGCCTATGTCAAATTCTTCTTGTATTTTTTGCCATTTTGGTCTTTGTTGAAGTCTGGACAGATACTCGCACTGCCAGCGATGCCAAAAGTTCGACAGTACCCGTTGACAGTGTTGCCACCGTGATAAGCTTGACTGGGAGATATCCTTCAAGCTCGGTGAGGGTATAGTAATTGGAGACTCTCCAATGAGGAAATGGCCAGGCGTTAGTACATCCAAGTTGTTTAAATCTGTTTCAATTAGTGGGCAAATAGGACGAGAATTAAGACATGCTTCAACTTGACATAATACGGTGGTCATCTCTTCGTATGTCAAATTCGTATTCATGATGCGTTTGAGGTGGAACTTCATGGATTTTACTCCGGCTTCCCAGAGGCCTCCAAAATTTGGGCTATATGCAGGTATGAAGTGCCACTGAGCGCCGTCCGCTGCGAGTAGATTGGACATGTGATCCCCAAATTTAACATTTGCTTCCTTGAATGCCTCTGCAAGTGACTTGTTTGCTCCGACGAAATTTCGTCCCTAGTCACTCCACAAATCTCTACATCGTCCACGACGTGATACAAAGCGCCGAAAAGCAGCGATAAAGGCTTCCGACGTCAAATCTCCCACCAGCTCCAAGTGGATCGCTTTTGTCGACATGCATATGAAGATGGCGATGTAGGATTTGTTGGTTTCTGGTGGATCTCTTTAATTTCATTGATT
This sequence comes from Xestia ashworthii, assembly GCA_950022955.1. Lineage (NCBI taxonomy): Eukaryota > Metazoa > Arthropoda > Insecta > Lepidoptera > Noctuidae > Xestia > Xestia ashworthii. The sequence continues at coordinate 297,103 of OX465559.1, read as the reverse complement.
TAATATCTTCAAAACTGTGTCTAATATTTAACCATTCATTTTTTGTTTCAGATGAGAGTTCTTCATCCCAATGGACCCGTTGAAGCCATAATTTCTGAATCATTATCTTTGCAGGGACCAGTGCCGGAGCTAACCATCCCAGAGGATCAAAAAGTCGTTGAACCTCGGCCAATATTTTCCTCTTGGTGACGGTTTCTGATAAAGGTGGTAGCTTTAGGTTGTATTTAATAACATCTTCTCCCATATTCCAGGATAAGCCCAGTGTTTTTATCAAGCCGTCTAACTTGATATCAATGTTAACATGTGAGCTGAGCTCATCTGGATGAAATTGTCTGAGGAAATCTGAACTGTTCGAAGCCCATTTTTGTAGGGTGAAACCACCTCTCTCAAGAATTGCCTTCACGTCTTTCGCTACAACAACTGCCTCGGGTACCGTATCTTGACCGGACATCAGATCGTCCATGTAAAAGTCCTTTCTAATAGTATCTGCTGCTACAGGATGGTTCTCGCCTTCATCGTTCGCCACCTGGTGCAGAGTCTTGACGGCAAGCTATGGTGCACATGTCGTGCCAAAGGTGACTCGCAGAAGCCGGTATTCCTTCACAGGTTCTTTTGGGCTGTCGCGCCAGACAATTCTTTGGTAATCTGCGTACTCATTCGAAACGAGTATTTGTCGATACATCTTCTGAATATCGGCCACAAATGCTATCTTTTTCAGGCGCCATCTCATGACGAGAGATCTTATATCTTCCTGAAGTTGCGGACCAACCAGTAACTCGTCGTTGAGTGCTACATTATTTGAGCCCCTGTGAGAGGCGTCAAACACTGGTCTGACTTTTGTAGTCTCACTTTCTTCCTTTACCACCGCATGGTGGGGTAAATAGACAGCTGGCTTATTACTTTCACCACTTGGTACTTTTTCCATGTTTCATACAGTTGTATTCATTAATGGCCTTATTGTACTCCTTTCTCAGATCATCATTCTTCATAAAATGTCTTTCTAAATGAAATAATCTATTGATTGCTCCTTCTTTTGTATTACCATGTGGTGATTGTGGGTTTTCTGTTTTAAATGGCAGCTTGACTATGTAGCGCCCTTCGCTATTTCGTATGTGTGTCTCTTTATGTATTCTCTCGCAGTCTTCTTCTTCTTCTTTGGTAATTTTTCCTTGCGTATCTGTTTCAACCTCCCACATAGATTTCAACATTTCATCTAGATCAAGCTTATGATGCATTACTAGTATTCGTTCTTCTGAAGTTTGTGCTTGTATCTTTCCAAATAAGATCCAACCCAAGCTTGTATTTTGGGCCCATGGAGAGCCAGGTGGACCTTTGATTATTTCAGCCTTCAAAATTTGAGCACAAACTTCTACACCCAACAGCATGTCTACTCGCCCTGGTGAATGGAAGCTCGGATCTGCCAGGATGAGTCCTTGTAAGTGCGGCCAGGTGTGCATGGTACCAGTAATTGTTTCAGATGGCAAGTGTGAGGTTAATCGCGTTGGCATTACATAGGCACTGATGGTAATCTTGACATCATTGTCATATCGCGAATGAAGCTCGACTTGGATCACGTGATTAACTGTTGTCTTTGTTGCTCCAACACCAGTAATTGTTCCCTTTATTCGTGATCTCTTGACCTTTAACAGTTGCGCTGCTCGCTCACTAATAAAGTTTGCTTGTGAGCCCTGGTCAACCAGCGCTCGTAATATTGTACTATGTCCATCTTCATCTCTGACTTGCACTAATTACTAACTAATTATTAACTACTTGCACTAACAGTCGCGCTCGCGCACCCGTTAGCGTCGGGTTTGTTTTGTATACGGAGCGCGGTTTCGTGTGTTGTAATAAAAAGAAATGACGAACGTTGCAAAGTGCAATGTGTGTAATATCATCATTGATGAGATGTTGTCGTACATACAAAACAAAGTATCAATAATGGACGAAGACTCACTAGTACGTATCTGCAAGGCTGCATTCACAAGTGATGAGATCAAGAACTCGAAGTCACTTCTGTTTCAGTCCATCCCGACGGACAGAAAGAAAATACTTCGAAAAAACAAAGGGAAGGAGGAGCGCGATGTAACAGATATCATAAATTTGTTTAAATCAACAGAGTCTGACATAATTCCAACTTTTGTGGCGAGACAACTGGATAAATTACCCCCGATCCTGATAGATCACTTGGATTGTTCCAAATTGTTAAAGGACATGCAAGTATTGAAAGCCGAAATTGATGATATAAAGTCGACCTATGCTACGCTGGAAAGTGTTAACAAATTAAAAACGGACGTTCTTCGCGTAAAAAACGACTCCCTGCCACCGGCGTCGGCGTTCAAAGTAAACATAAGACGAGGTGCCTGGCTGGACAGTGGTCCTATAGGACTTTCACATGATTTTCATAATCTAAGTGACCAGAGTATCGAATCTCTGAATATTCAGTCACCTTTGTCACAATATCGAGAAATGGCGGTAGTCGAGGAGAAAAAAACCGATCATGAGTCAGGTGAGCGGCAACGGTCGGTAGACTGCGGATTAGCGAGCGCAAGAGGCGATCGCCTGTCGTCGCTGCCGCGTCATAAGACGAGTGCGGGCGCTGGCTGCGGCGCGGAGAGGGAACGCTTGTCTGTGAGTCAAGAGGCGAGCGCGCGGACCGGTTCTGTGCTTGGCGCTGCGGTGACGTCTCACGCACCTAGTACGCCTTTACAGGTGGTGGATCAGCTGACTGTCGCTGATAAGGACGGGCATAGCTCTGCAACGGGACAGAATGGACTACATCAGCCGGTGTCTGTTTGTGAGACTGCGACCAAAGCAAACAATAACAACGAAGGATGGCAGAGAGTAGTACATCGTAAAAGTTCAGCGAAATATCGTTTCGTAGGCAAGTCAGGTGTAGCCAGAGATTTGGAGTGCACATTTCGTGGAGCTGATAGACAAATTCCGATGTTTATTACTAATGTGCATCTGTCGACCTTAGAAAGTGACATAATAAAACGTATTTACAATAAGACACAGGAAACTGTGTCTTTAGAGAAAATAAAAATGAAATTTGAAAGGGGTCATAAAGCGTACAAGTTTTTCATATCGGAGGCAAATCTGTCAAAGTACATGGACGAAACTTTATGGCCTACAGGTGTCTTATTTCGGCGGTTTGAGAGCTTCAAACACAGGACAACAAACGGTGCTCCTCTTACCGGCGCCGACGGCCTAAATAAACATAATAATGGACAGTGGTCATTTTCAACTTGCTACTTTCAACTGTAAGAATGTGAAACGCTCCATCGATGACGTCAGAGATCTGTGCCGCACCTGCGACGTGGTGTGTTTACAAGAAACTTGGCTGATGCCGCACGACATACCCTTTGTCAGCACAATTGACAGCGGTTTTGGATACACTGCGACGTCTGCGGTTGATACGTCCGCGGGGATACTGCGCGGGCGTCCCCATGGTGGCGTCGCGTTGCTATGGAGATATAGTGCGTTTAAACAGGTGTCAGTGTTACAGTGCGAAAATGCTCGTATTTGTGCTATTAAATTTACAACGAGCGATAGACAAGTGATCGTAATGAGTGTTTACTTACCAACTAACTCTGTTGATAACTTACAAGATTTTACTGATTGTTTGAGTGCGATAAGTGCTATTATTGACGAATATGGGATTGAATCTGTTTTTATTTTAGGTGACTTTAATGCGGATCCGGGTGAGTTGTTTTACAGTGAGCTTATGTATATTTGTGGCGACCAGCGGTGGTCAGTTATAGACACAGAGATGCTAGGTTTAGACTCGGGTACTTTTACTTTTATAAGTGATGTGCACGGGACTGGCAGCTGGCTGGACCACTGTTTAGCTACTCACTCGGCTAAGCAGTCTGTTGTTGATGTAGAAGTTAAGTATGACACTCTGTGGTCTGATCATTTTCCACTTATGATTAAGTGTAATTTAAAATTGTTGTCCCCTAAGATCACGTCTCAGGTGAGTTCGGGAGGTACCTGCACCGAATCGGGCGGGAGGAAACGCCCGGGTGTTTCCACTGTGAGGATCGACCGGAGGACACGGTGGAGCACACGGTGGAAGTCTGCCCTGCGTGGGCGGAGCACCGCCGTGTCCTCGTAGCGGCGATCGGCGGCGGCGACCTCTCGCGTCCGGCCCTGGTTCAATCCATGGTCCGGAGCGAGACGGAATGGGAAGCCGTCACCTCCTTCTGCGAAGCAGTCATGCTGGCGAAGGAGGTGGCGGAACAAGAGAGGGAGAGAGCCTCTCTTCCCGGCCGCCACGGGAGACGCACCGGGCGTCGGGGGCCACGTGGTGGCTACCGGCCACCGTAGATGCGGGCCTGTGGACGGTAAGCTATGGGCTAGCTAGCCGTCCGTCCGTCTAGTGACGACAGGCCGTGTCGACGGCGCGTTCGTGTTCCACGCGCGCCTCAAAGAGATGTCAGCAACAGAGAGGGGCCCGCAAGGGCCGAAGCCTGCCGGGGTTGCGGGACTGTTCGAAAGAGATACCGCGGCCCCGGAACGTAAAGGGCGAGGAAGGAACATGGATGGGTTTTAGTCAGTAAGAGTCTGACACTCCCTCCCGCTCCGCCCAGAGTGGGAGAAGTCATTTGATGATTTCCCAACCCAAAAAAAAAAAAAAAAAAAAAAAGGTGAGTAATGTAGATAAAGATGTAGTTTGGGGTGTAAAAAGTGAGGAACAAGTTTTAATGTATGCCAAAGAGTGTCATAAGAGACTTAAAGTAATAGACTGCCCCTCTGAGTGTGTAAGCTGTGCTGATTGTTTTTGTAGTGACCGTGGCCACAGGCTTGTTCTGGATACGCTTTATTCTGACATTGTGACTGCCCTTCGCGACGCGGCATTGGCGAGTCGGGGAAGCACAAGGAAGTGTGGGGGTGGCTCCCGTGTGGTCGGGTGGAATAAACATGTCAGCGAGGCTCACAGGGTGGCCAAATGTAGGTTTCTCGATTGGGTGTTGTCCGGTAGGCCCAAGTCAGGACTTTTATATAAAGAAATGTGCGACAGCAGGAGAGTGTTCAAATCGCGATTAAAATGGTGCCAAAATCATCAGGACCAAATAATAATGGACGCTCTAGCTGTGAAACATTGCAAGGGGGATTTCCGCGGTTTCTGGAAGGGCACCAAAAAAGAAAACTTACGCCCTGGTCTTCCTGTGAGCATCGATGGTGTGAATAACCCGGAGGAGATTGCTAATCTTTTTAAGAGTCATTTTTCAGTGAAGTCTCCACTGGGTAAAGCCACGGAGGTGCTCAATGCTGACGTAAGCAGTCGGGAGGTAGGGACTACCTTCCGGGCGAAGGATGTTACCGAAGCCATTAGGTCTATCTCGAGAGGTAAGTCCCCGGGTCATGATGGGCTCAGCATTGAGCACCTACAACACGCTGGGTCACATATTGCCAGGGTCTTGGCTATGTTTTATTCGCTATGCGTGAGCCACTCCTACCTGCCAGACGACTTTATGAAAACAGTGGTAGTGCCTGTAGTGAAGAATAAAACTGGTGACCTTACTGAAAAGAGTAACTACAGGCCTATTTCTCTTGCCACTGTGACTGCTAAGGTGTTTGACGGTTTGCTTAACGCACAGTTAAATAGATCGGTTACACTGCACGATAACCAGTTCGGGTTCCGTCCCCGGCTGTCCATTGAAAGTGCTATACTGTGCCTGAAGCATACCGTCAAATACTACACAGATCGTAAAACGCCCGTGTATGTGTGCTTCCTTGATTTGTCCAAGGCTTTCGACCTTGTAGCATATGACCTGCTGTGGAGCAAGCTGAGGAGCATAGATTTGCCACCGGAACTCATCAGCATGTTCCAGTACTGGTATGCGCACCAGTCTAATAGTGTTAGGTGGGCGGGGGCAATGTCGGAAGCGTATCAACTCGAATGCGGAGTCAGGCAGGGGGGTTTAACATCCCCTACCCTCTTTAATCTGTATGTGAACGGGCTGATCGTGGCGCTCAGTAGCCAGCATGTCGGCTGTCACATTGACGGTACATGTGTCAATAATCTAAGTTATGCTGACGACATGGTGCTGATGAGCGCTTCGGTCTGCGGCTTGAGAAAGCTGTTAAGGATATGTGAGGAATATGCTTGTGGTCACGGTTTGTTGTATAATGTAAAAAAGAGCCAGTGTATGATTTTTGAGACCGCCAGTGCAAAATGTCCGGGAAACATACCTCCGATCAGGCTCAATGGGGTTCCTCTGGAAAGGGTTGACCAGTTTACATACTTGGGGCATGTTTTGACTGTCGACCTCAAGGACCACGCAGACATGGAGCGGGCGCGAAGGGCGTTGTCTGTTAGGGCTAACATGATCGCCCGCAGATTCGCGCGATGCTCCAGGGAAGTAAAGGCTACGCTATTTAGAGCGTACTGTACTTCGCTGTACTCGTGCAGTCTGTGGGCTCACTACTCCAATAGCCGTTACAGCGCCATCCGCGTCCAGTATAATAATGCGTTCAGGGCGGTGATGGGGCTACCACGATACTGCAGCGCCTCGGGTATGTTCGCTGAGGCGCGTACCGATTGCTTTCACGCGACCATGCGCAAGCGCGCCGCGTCTTTGGTGCGTAGGGTACGGGGTAGCCCCAACATTGTACTGGCGATGGTTGCAGGAAGACTGGACTGTCCCTTCATTCGGCATTGTTCCAGCAGACATGTTGCTGTACCAGTGTCGGAGAGAAGATATTAGCTATGTATTTATTTTGACTTTGTTTTATTTTGGTTTGGTTTAATTTGCTTTGTTTCGTTTATTTTGACTTAGTTTTTCATTTGTTTTGATTTAATTTAATGTTTAGTTATTGACTTAGATTCTGGATTTTATATGATTTATTTGATTTAATATGTTTTTGATTTATTTATTTGATTTAATATGTTTTTGACTTAGTTTTTGGATTTCATTTGTTTTGATTTAATTTAATGTTTAGTTATTGACTTAGATTCTGGATTTTATATGATTTATTTGATTTAATATGTTTTTGATTTAATTTATTTCTAGTTTGATTGAGTTTTGTTTTTATTTTATTTTATTTTATTGTGATGTTCGTTGGCTTTATTTGATGTTTATAATTATTTGGCAATGGGTGTTATTTACCTGAAAATAAATGAATTTATTATTTATTTACTAATGCTGTTACAAGCAAAGCTGTTGACTTCTCCGAGACAAAGTGTGTAGATAATGCCAACTCAGGATTGTCACTGTGTTCCGGTTTATTTTGTTCTTCCTCTATTTGACTTTGATTTGTTGACTGACTCACATTGTCTGACTGACCGCTGCTGGGTTGATGTAACAATGTATGATGGCGGCGGTTGCATCTTCGGCAGGACATTCGATTGCGGCATCTCCTGGCAGAATTTCCTGATGTCAGACAATTGAAGCATAAATTGTTTTTCTTAATAAATTCGTTGCGTTCATTCGGTTGTAACTTACAAAATTCTTTGCAGTGACACAAGAAGTGCTCAGCCTTACACATACTGCGTGACTTGGTCGGTGATGTATCTGACTTCTCTTCCGGTGATGTGGAATGGAATGACTTTGCCTAAACATTCGTCTGCTCCCTTTTAGCTGTAGGGTTAACCATCTCTAGTGTCCGATATTTTGTTTCCAGGAAAGTCTTTAATTCTTTCCAAGATGGTAGGTTGTCAGTCTCTTCCTTGTAAGAATCTTCTTCCCAGGCTGTGTGTGTATCGACATCTAACTTTTGTACAACTGTGTATATAATCATTCGATCCGAGCCCTCGATAGGTATTTCTTGATTCTTCAAGTTATTTAAGCACTGAGAGGTTGTATCTAATAAATTCTTTATTTGGACAGCCGATGGAGTGGTAATTTTCTTTTGAGTAAATAACTTCTGGAGTAGAGAATGAACTATTAAACGTTTGTTTCCATACCGTTGTGCAAGTGTATTCCACGCCTGTTCATAATTAATATCAGTGACATTAACATGCTTCAACAATTCTTTAGGTTCACCAACCAAGCTTAACTTCAGATAATAATAATAATAATATCGTTTATTTCAGGCAGTAAGCCCATATAGATTACATGAAAAAAATATTACATCACTTATCATTCAAAGTTAAAATCCACATCAAAATATAAAATTCACCATCTAAATCTAAAAATTAAAATCAATATAAAAAAGCGTGCTTAAACAGGTTTGTTACATTTAATTGTAAGTCGTTAAAGAGGTCGTTAGACAGTGCTCGAGATTTATGTAAGTTTGCGGATGTGCTAGCGCTTCAAGAGACTTGGCTCCTGCCCCATGATCTGCACATTCTCAATACTATACATAAAGACTTTGAATACACGGGGAAGTCTGCGGTAGATACATCCGCAGGTATTCTTAAAGGGCGTCCTCATGGGGGAGTGGCTATTTTGTGGCGCAAAGGATTGTTTAAAACGGTGAGTGTTATTAACTGTAATAGTGACAGACTAGCGGCCATAAGAGCGACATTAAGTGACAATCGCTCTGTGATAATATTTAGTGTCTACATGCCAACGGACAACTCAGAAAATCTCCTAGAATACACAAATTGTTTAGGTGAAATCAGTGACACTGTGGATAACAATGATACTGAAACAATATTCATGCTAGGAGACTTTAATTCTCATCCACATCAGCCGTTTTGGTCTGAGCTATGTAACCACTGTCAAGATCATCAGTGGATATGCGCTGATGTAGAAAAGTTAGGTATTGACTCGGATGTTTTTACTTATATCAGTGACATAAATGGCAGTCGGCGATGGCTGGATCACTGTATCGTTACGAAGTCAGCGTGGCACACTGTAACAAATGTCATCGTAGATCTCGATACCTATTGGTCAAATCATCTACCCTTAATAATTGAGTGCGATTTAAATACAATAGTGCCAAAACTGGCGCAGGAAACTAAAGCACAGAATAAAGTTTTGTGGCGGGAGCGCGATAAGGTGGAAATAGATAGGTATCGGGATCTATGTAATAAAGAGCTGAGGAATATCCACTATCCAGAGTTGTTTGAGAAGTGTGGTGATAGTATGTGTCATATTGTGGAACATAGGCATGCTCTAGATCGTATGTATGGCAATATTGTAAATACCTTGTCGGGGGCTGCTGTGCAGGCCTGGGACGACAAGCAACCCCAAAAGGTGAGACAAGTGGCAGGCTGGAACAAACACGTAAGGGGCGCTTATGGGGAGGCTCGGTCTAAGTATCAAACGTGGCTGTTTTATAATAAGCCAAAATCCGGTAGAAATTGGGAAGACATGCGACGGAGTCAGAAAATCTTTAGGGGTAGGCTTAAATGGTGCCAAAATCACCATCAGGACCAGATTAGGATGGACATACTGGCGACGCACCGGGCGTCTAAGAATTTCTCTGAGTTCTGGAAGTCGACCAATAAGCTGAAGGTTGGACCGGGCCGCCCTGTGAGTGTAGGGGAATGTGGTTCGATGGAGGAAATAGCGCGCATGTTTAAGGATCGATTTATGGTATCATCTCCACTTGGGCCGGCCCAGGGGGTGATCAATGGTGAGACTAGTCGTGATGATGAGTTGATCCGTTTCTCTGCCAAGAATGTAGCTGAAGTAATAAGAAGAATGGCTAAGGGTAAGTCTCCGGGTCACGACGGTCTCAGCATTGAGCACCTCAGGTGTGCGGGGGTACATTTGCCTAGAGTGCTGGCGCTGTTTTTCACGCTTTGCGTTAGCCACTCATACCTTCCACCCGATATGCTGAAAACAATAGTAGTACCAATCGTGCAAAATAAGACTGGGGATGTATCTGATGAGGCAAATTACAGGCCGATATCCTTGGCGACTGTAATTGCTAAGGTGTTGGACGGTTTGCTGGACAAGGAACTTGATAAATGGATAACTGTACATGACGCACAGTTTGGGTTTCGGCCTGGACTTTCCACTGAAAGTGCGATCCTCTGTCTCAAGCAGACCGTCCAATACTATAAGGATAGAGGTACTCCGGTGTATGCTTGCTTCCTTGATCTCTCAAGGGCGTTTGACCTTGTGTCATATGATGTACTTTGGGATAAGCTCAGGGGAGCGGGTGTACCACCGGAGTTGACGGGTTTGTTCCAGTACTGGTACTCTAGCCAGTTAAACCAAGTTCGTTGGGGAGACGCTCTGTCTGAAGCATACAGGTTGGAGTGTGGGGTGAGGCAGGGGGGGTTAACCTCACCTAAGCTCTTCAACCTGTATGTAAATGAGTTGATCGTTGAACTCAGCAGCAGACCAGTTGGATGCAAAATAGGTGGAGTTAGCGTCAATAATTTAAGTTACGCTGATGACATGGTGCTGCTGGGTCCAACGGCTGGCTCAATCAGGGACATGCTGAGCGTCTGTGAAAGGTATGCAGCAGCCCACGGCCTGGTATACAATGTAAATAAAAGTGAGTACCTGATCTTTGCTGCCGGGAAGCGTTTAAACTATGAGCCCTTTATATCCCTCAATAGACGAACCCTTAAAAGGGTAGCCCAATTTAAATACTTAGGACATTATGTCACCGAGGACCTCAAAGATCAGGTAGATATGGATCGCGAGCGCAGGGCACTAGCAGCCAGATGCAACATGCTGGCCCACAGATTCGCTCGTTGTAGCAACGAAGTCAAAATAACTCTGTTTAAAGCTTATCGTCAAGGGTTCTACACGAGCAGTTTGTGGGTCAGCTATACGCGGAGGGCTCTAGATGCTCTGCGTGTGCAATATAATAATGGCTTCAGGGTGCTGCTGAGGTTGCCCAGGTTCTGCAGCGCGTCAAGCATGTTTGCTGCAGCACGAACTGATGACTTTTATGCCATTATGAGGAAAAAGACCGCATCCTTAATAGGCAGAATGAGGGCTAGCCGCAACAGCATTTTGAAAACCCTAGCTGAACAGCACGATGCACCGATAGTAAGGCACTTTGTACGGTTGCTCGTGTGGCAGGGGTGAAAATAGTAATTATGTATGTGTACTTAGTTAATAAATACTAACACTAGTTGATAAGTTGTTTGTATACTAACCAGTGGACCAATTGTCAAATTAAATTAAATATATTATTATTATTAAAAACCAGAATTAAAGTCAACATTAAAATAAAATAAATATCACAAAACGAATTAAAATAACCAAATTAACAATAAAATATCAGTCCAAATTTAAATTTAAATCACATTAGATTAAAATTGTTTTAAAATAAATTAATAAACCTGCTCTGCCAAAATAATCACAATAATTATAATTTTCTAATCGGCATTTGTGGAGCAACATGCCTGCCACAGCAATGCCGGACATAAGTAGGGCAGTCCAGCCTGTTCGCGATCATTGCCAAGATGGCATTGGGGCTGGCCCGCACCCGCCGCACCAGAGACGCACACCGCTTGCGCATGGAACCTTTCCACGTTACATAAAGACGCGTTGTTGTGTACCAGCGACGTAAACATATCTCGAAACATAGGCCACTCATCATAGCTCCCGTTGAAAGAAGGTAACTCGATGCGTGGTAAGTTAACCCGTGGTGGCGACGAGGCGTCACATGCTTGTTTCTGATTGTCTGTAGATTTCGAAAGCATCGACAACGTATCCTTCAAATCGCCTACTAAACATGAGTACAAATCTTCTACCACAAAGTAATCTTCGTTAGCGAAATATGTAAGATAATTTCGTTTAGTCTTAGGTGTACATTTTACTAAGCCTTGATGCGTCGTATTAAACGTTTGCCAATATCCTTCGATGGTTTGTAATTTAGTTTCAATATAACCTCTTGATAATCTTTGCTTCGGACACTTCTTCAAATTACTTTGTGTTTTTTGTAACAGTATATAAAGATCTTCTAACGAGTTAACCAACTGTTGCTGTTCACTAGTTAACGTAACACTCATTGTTCTGTCTAGTTATTAAGATGTTCTTCTTGTTATGATAGTTGTAACGCATTCACAATTCACCTTTTTACCCGACTGCGCGACGCAAAGGAGGGTAATGTGTTCATCAGTCTATGTATGTATGTATGTATGTATGTTTGTTTCTATGTGGCGTTCTAGAGACCAAATGCGTAGGCCGATTTTGATAATTCTTACGTCAATCGATTCGTCTTAACCTTGCGAGTGTCACTAAAGACATGACAGTAATCAAAATTCACCACAGCGACAACCAGACGCCATATTGTCAAAATGAAAAAAAAAAGTCGATGAACTATGTCAAGTGGGGTGTCGTTGAATAGGTATTTTAAAATCATCTTTAGGTTCCTTTTATCATTTTTCATTTTAAATAACAGTTTAGGATATATAAAGATTTAAAGTTGTTTAACAAAACAATCATTTTCGCTAATTTTCTTACTTATTGATTTAAGTTTTTATTCGTAACTAAAAAGCATAAAATAAAATAAAATAATTTAAAGAAAAACAAAAAACCCGACTGCGTAAAAACAAATTTTAAAAAATACTTGAAAAAAATAACTTAAATAAAAACTAAAAAGAACGAAACAAGCCCAGTAGTTTAGAATTCTGTAACAAATCATAAATTCTAATGCAGAACAGAACGACTCACAGTCGGGGCCCATTCAAATTTAACCAATGGTTAAATTTGAATGGGCCCCGACTGTGAGTCGTAACTAAAAAGAAAGAAACAAGCCCAGTAGTTTAGAATTCTGTAACAAATCATAAATTCTAATGCAGAACAGAACGACTCACAGTCGGGGCCCATTCAAATTTAACCAATGGTATTAGAATTTATGATTTGTTACAGAATTCTAAACTACTGGGCTTGTTTCTTTCTTTTTAGTTTTTATTTAAGTTAATTTTTTAAAGTATTTTTTAAAATTAGTTTTTACGCAGTCGGGTTTTTTGTTTTTCTTTAAATTATTTTTAAAGTCATAAAGTCAAGAAAGAAACTTGTTCATTAGTTATTAAGCGTAGGTAGCACAGATGTCTTGCAAAAAAAAGGTGCACAAAAAACGGCTCAGGAATGCGGCCTTTTGTTCTCCGATCGCCGGGTCGTCCTTATCTATTTTTCTAATATTCAGCTCGTTTGGACCATATGTTGGAGTGATTAAGGTTCAATATTGATTGCAGGACTTTGTAAAAATGACAGACACGTCTTTTACTTCACGATGATTTATTCTGGACTACTTTAATGAGCAAGACAGACAATTATTATAATTATTATGTACCGAACACTTATAATTGTATATTTTACTAGCTGTTGCCCGCGACTTCGTCCGCGTAAACCACCCTTGTCGCATAGGGGTATAAAAGTAGCCTTCGACTTGTTCTCTAAACTACCAAATATACACAAAAAAAATGTTAAATCGGTGAAGTCGTTTCGGAGAACTTCGATAACAAACAATGTGACACGAGATTTTTATGTATTAGATAGCTTTGTCTGCGGCTTTGCTCGCGTTGAATTCGGAGTAATTGTAATAAAAAAATGAGAGAATTTCATTGCGCAAAACAAAGAGTAAGTAAAATTCAAGATCCAGCAGACTTTTAAAGATAAACATATCTGGGTTGCTCATAAATTAGTTGGTTTCAAAGCAGAACACAGGAACTTTGCAAGAAGTATTGTGTAAAATCTTAAATTATTGTCTAGGATGGAATTACTATGGCCGGTAAATTACATACGAAGCTACGTAGCTACGAAAACAAACAAAAGTTAAAGAAAAATTAGATTTGTGTTCAGTGAAAACCATGAAAACGACACCCACGAAGGAAAAACGAAAAAAACCCTAGACGGCATCTTGGATTTTCATTTTGACCTCATTTTCGATATCAGCGACCCCAAAAAACATGAAAATGACACACATGACGAAAAATTTACTTCAACGACATTTCGATTTTCATTTAGATCTCATTTTTGTAATCAGCGATCTCGAAAACCATGTAAACGACACCCGAGATGGAAAAACAAATACTTTTCCTGGGCGCCATCTTGTATTTATCAATAGGAGTACTCTTGTGAGGTTTCGAATGAAATAGTCTTACCAATCTTGTTTCCCCTTACAAACATTTGAGGCCCGTTTCACCCCTTGGAGGGTAAATTTAGAAAAATTATTTCTTAGTGCACCCCTAGACTACATAAGGAACCTACTTGCCAAATTTGGAATCAGTAGACCCAGCGGTTTGGGCTATGCGTTGATTTTTAGAATTTGTCACCCCATTTACCCCTCTTAGGGGTTGAATTTTGAAAAACCTGAAACCCGTTTCTACTCATTTATCAATAAGAGTACTCTTGTGAAGTTTCGAATGAAATAGTCTAACTTATCTTGTTTCCCCATTCAAACTTTGGAGGCCCGTTTCACCCCTCTTAGGGGTTGAATTTTGAAAAAACCTGATACCTGTTTCTACTCATTTATCAATAGGAGTACTCTTGTGAAGTTTCGAATGAAATAGTCTAACTTATTTTGTTTCCCCATACAAACTTTGGAGGCCCGTTTCACCCCTCTTAGGGGTTGAATTTTGAAAAAACCTAAAACTCATTTCTACTCATTTATCAATAGGAGTACTCTTGTGAAGTTTCGAATGAAATAGTCTAACTAATCTTGTTTCCCCATACAAACTTTGGGGGCCCGTTTCACCCCCTTAGAGGGTGTATTGGAGTTTCGGCAGTATTTCAATAAAACTCGCGTTAGATTTCTATAAACACGATATATTTTAAATACGTACAAATCACATGACGTTTTGTAAAACCAAAAGCGAAGACAAGACAGCCAGCAGTGTCAGATTATGAAACCACCAGTCTCTATGATCTATCTTATAAGTTTACATATCCAACACTCCCACTTAAATTTATAAGGTAGACATAATAATTCACAACATACTTAATACTTTCTTTTACCTTTAACTAAAACAGAAAACCAACATTCTTATATTTAAACATAAAGGTACATATAATCTCATAACTATAAATTGTTGCATTAAACATTTCTCATCATCTTATCCCTAATTGAATTAAATTTCATTCCAGGCAAAGCTTTAGTCAGGAAATCAGCCAACTGATTTGAGCTCTCAACATATTTAATATCAACAATTTTCTTTGCAACATTCTCTCTGATAAAATTATATTTTATGTCTATGTGCTTACTTCTTCTATGAAACACGGGGTTGTTAATCAATTTTATAGCACTCTGATTATCAATATTTAAAGTAATTGAGCCTTGTGGCTCCCCAATATCATATAGAAATTGCCTAAGCCATACAATTTCTTTAGTGGCTTCACTAGCAGCCATGTACTCCGACTCAGTTGTGGACAACGCCACAGTATTTTGCTTACGGCTAGACCAAGTGACAGGACCTCCATTCATTAAAAATATATAACCTGTATTAGATTTTCTAGTGTCCAAATCACCTGCAAAGTCAGAATCTGAGTAGCCAACTAATTCAACATTACCTTTGTAAACAATAGACATATCTTTAGAATTAATTAAATAACGTAAGATTCTTTTCACAGCTGTAACATGTGAAGGACCAGGGTCATTGACATACCTGCTAACAACATTCACAGCATATGCTAAGTCAGGTCTAGATACAGATGACAAGAATAACAATGCTCCCACTGCTTGTCTATATGGGAAATTAACTGGTACTTTACTTGTGTTCTTAGACAAATGTACATTTACATCAGCAGGGGTACTACTACTTTTAGCATCTGACAAATTAAATTTATTTATTATTGTCTTAATATACTGCTTTTGACTTATCCTTATGCAATCTTTTTCTCTATCTATTTCCATACCAATAAATGAATTACAGTTTAAAATCTTTATTTCAAACTTTTGTTTAAGATCATTCAGTATATCAGACAAAACAACTTTACTTTTGGCCAATAGTAATCCATCATCATAGAGAATTAATATTACTTTGACACCTTTAAAATATCCTATGAATACACAATTATCAGATGGACACGATTTAAAACCATATGTAGTTAGAAAAGAACAAAACTTCTCATTCCAGCATCTCGAAGATTGTTTAAGACCGTATATAGATTTAATTAACTTACATACTTTTGAAGACGGAGTTTCCAATCCCTCTGGCACCTCCATATATATTTCTTCGGAGAGCTCACCATACAAGAAGGCCGTCTTCACATCAAATTGCTCGATCAGCAGTTCGTCTCTCGCAGCAATACTAAGCAGCACTCTGATGGAATCGTACCTGCTAGTGGGGGAAAACGTCTCATTATAGTCCAAGCCCTTGACTTGTGTGAATCCTCGTGCACACAGTCGTGCTTTGTATCGTACTATTTCTCCATCTTTATTCTTCTTTAAGGTGAACAGCCATTTACAAGTAACAGGCTTCTTCTCAGTTCGATCAGTCAGTACCCAAGTTTGATTTTCTTCATGTGACTGAAGCTCTTCAGCCACAGCTTTCTTCCATAGATGAGAATTTGGACTATTCATTGCTTCTTCATAAGTATTGGGTATTTCAAATTCAATAAAATTTGCTTCTTCATTCCTGTTCCTTCTAGGTCTCAATGTAATATGTCTATCATCATCTTCAGAAATTCTTTGTGACGGCTGGTACGTCACATCATTGGGATCCTCTTGTGTTTCTACACTTTCAAAACTAGAATCGGAAACATTTTGGTCGTTTTCTGATGAAACTGGTATATCTTGTATTCCTTCCCTTCGTTCTTCTTCTTCGGTGACAGAAATTGAAGTGGTGTTTTTCCTTAGTACGGGTATGTTGTTCTCATTAAAGTGTACATTTCTACTTACAGTTATCTTCCCACTTTCAACATCAAACATTCTGTAATTTTCATTTTCATACCCTACTAATATTAGTTTTACACTCTTCTTATCTAGTTTCTTTCTTCTTTCATCAGGTATATGAACGTACCCTTCTGAACCAAATACTCTTATGTGTTGAAGGGCCGGCTTTTCTCCATTCCACAACTCATATGGGGATACATCCTTTGTCTGTGTAGAAGAACTTCGATTTAATAAATAAACAGCACAGTTTACTGCTTCAGCCCAGAGATTCAATGAAATGTCACGAGAGTACAACATAGATCTTGCGCTCTCCATAATCGTGCGCATTTCTCTTTCCACTCGTCCGTTTTGTTCCGGCGTGTATGGTGCTGTGCGTTCATGAACTATTCCTTCACTATCCAAATAATATTTAAATTCATTGTTCACATACTCACGTCCGTTGTCTGTATGCAAAATACGAGTGCCATGACTAAACTTATTTTTCACGATTGCATTATATTTCTTAAAGCATTCCAGGACATCACTTTTGTGCTTGATTATAAACACATGTCTATAGCTGGTGGCACCATCTTTAAATAAGACAAAATATCTTGCTCCCGATACAGATGTATGTTCTACAGGGCCACACACATCACTGTAGGTTAAATCACCAGGTTCACTTCTTCCTCTACAAGATTTAAGAAATGGCAAGCGGCTCCGTTTGCCATATTGACAAGCCTCACACACAAAGTTGATGTCATCTGTCAACTTTACTAGAATTGCACCATTCTTGCTCATATTTTGCACTTCCTGCCAGTTTAAATGCCCCAAACGTTCATGCCAGGTTTTCAAACTTGACTGTGCTAAATTACAAACTATTTGCACTGTTGTTTTAATATTTACCTCATATAGATTATTCTGCTTCAATGTCGCAGTCATAACAACTCTATCATCTTTCAATATTAAAGCCTCATTGTACTTCTTAATTATAACATAGCCTTTTCTTATTACTATACCTTCTGAGAACAAGTTTCTGCGTAGATCTGGTACATAAAGTACATCTTCAAGAATACTTTGCTCCCACTTGCCATTCACACATCTATTAAATAATATATTTCCGTGACCTTGTACCACTAGTTCCTTCTTATTTCCCAATTTCACAGTTGCATCACCGCTATTCTGACCATAATCTATTAACTCACAGAAATAATCGCGCCTGTGTGACATGTGTGCAGATGCACCACTGTCAAGAATCCATGCATCTATATCAGCTTCAGACTGTAAACATTGCTCGGCACTGAATGCAAGCATCTTTTGCTCTTGAGGTTTCCTCTCAGACTTCTTTGGGGCTCGACAATCTCTTGCGAAATGCCCTCTCTTGTTACAGTTATAACATAAAAATCGATGCATATTATATTGGTCAGATGTTGAACTTTGGTTCATGCTATATTTCTCTAATTTTCTTTGTGGTTTAGAATGTTTCATGACTACTAAAGCACTTTCAGATTCCTCTTCATTTGTCAAGCTCGCTTCCTCATCTAATAATCTTGCTGTTAAGTTCTGAATTGTTTGTGAACGTGGATCTAATGACAACCATGCTTGACGCAGAGAGCGATACTTTGAAGGTAGTGTACTTAATATTTTTGTCATAATTGCAGTATTACTTACTTCCTCGCCAGTTTCTTTTAATTGTTTGGCTAAGTTCTCAACTTTCGAAATATGCTGTGCAATACTATCGGTTGATGACATTTTATATTGATAGAATTTTTCGTGCACCATCATTTTGTTTAGCTCCGATTTTTGTTCATAAATTGATTCCAATTTGGTCATGACTTCTTTAGCAGTCTCGCAGTTTTCTATTAGAGATATTTGGTTCAAATCCATAGATGAAGTTAAAATGAACATGGCCATACCATCATCTTTATCCCACTGCACTTGCGAACTGGTTTCCAAGGGTCTTGCTTTTTCTATATTCAATCCCTTTGCTCTTAACGCGCATTTGACTTGGAATTTCCACTGTCGAAAATCCTTGCCGTTAAATTTCTCAATTTTCATTGCGTTCGTGACCTCCATTACTACGTTACTTTTATACCGGTAGTAATCTTGCTCTTAACTCGACTTTTTATTGAAATATTTACTAATCAAGTGCCTGGGCCCATAACCTATTGGAGTTTCGGCAGTATTTCAATAAAACTCGCGTTAGATTTCTATAAACACGATATATTTTAAATACGTACAAATCACATGACGTTTTGTAAAACCAAAAGCGAAGACAAGACAGCCAGCAGTGTCAGATTATGAAACCACCAGTCTCTATGATCTATCTTATAAGTTTACATATCCAACAGGGTGAATTTAAAAAAAAAATTCTTAGTGCACTCCTAGACCACATAAGGAAGTTACTTGCCGAATTTGAAATCTGTAGACCCAGCGGTTTGGGCTGTGCGTTGATTATTACACTTTGCCACCCCATTTACCCCTCTTAGGGGGTGAATTTTGAAAAAACCTGAAATCCATTTCTACTCATTTATCAATAGGAGTACTCTTGTGAAGTTTCGAATGAAATAGTCTAACTAATCTTGTTTCCCCATACAAACTTTGGGGGCCCGTTTCACCCCCTTAGAGGGTGAATTTTGAAAAATCCTTTCTTAGTGCACCCCTACACCACATAAGGAACTTTCATGCCAAATTTGGAATCTGTAGACCTAGCGGTTTGGGCTATGCGTTGATATATCACCCAGTCAGTCAGTCAGTCAGTTTACTATTTTATATATAGAAAAAAAAAAAAGAAGATATATATAAGAAGATAGATTCATTCGCTGCGCGTCGATGTCAGCATATATAATGCTATTGTACGGGTTTGCTCGTACATGCTCCCCGCGGAAAAGAAATAAAGTACAACTGCTTAACCCTAGAAAGATAAACTTATATTTTTGTACAGAAAAGATAAACAGGCGCCTCAGAGGCGCAATCTTTAAATACCGATTTATTTCCATATTAAAATAAAAAAAAAACTTATTTTTTTAATATCAATTAAATGTTACATTATTATTAAATAAATAAAACACAAATAAGTATTATTATTTGTTTATTTTAGGGAATCATGTTCAATTTTCAAAAAAGTAACAAAAATTAGAAATTTTTATAGTACTAACAATTTTTAAGCATTTTTTTTAAGAATAGCTAACTTTTTATAACATTTTGTCTTACTAACTAATAAGTTACAATATAATCAGTCTCAAATCCCAAAAAAAACTGAAAAAATCACGAGTTATAAACATTTGTTGCAAACATCTTTTTTATGTTCGCCACATACGGTTTTTTTACATTTCGTACAAGTCATCTTAGACATTCTCTTTTTTTTTTACTGTACAAATGCTACAATAACGCCGCACTTTAGTTGGAGGTTCTTCATCAGCTTCTTGAGGAAGTTCTAGATTAGCCTGTGGTACGATCTTCTCTATATTTTCTCTCAAACTTCTTTGCAAAGTAGGAATGCGCAATCTAGATCTCATCCACGGTACACACAGTTCAAACGACAATTGTTTCATGTACTCTCTACGGTTTATTGGTTTTTCTTGTTTTGACAAAATATTGTGAGTGTAAATTATATAAGAATTGACAATAACATGCCATAAAACATTGTCATCGGCCATCTGTTAGTTTCCTAGAACAAGACATCGAAGAACACATCTGATCAAAAGTATCGACGCCGCCTTTAGTCTGGTTGTAGAACATAATGATCTCAGGTTACCAGTTGTTAAATTTATTGCAGCATCTTCATCACACGATGATAGACACTTACATGGTCCTCCGTCTCGCTGTTACTGCCATCCTCGGTCTCTTCATCTTCCTCGATCAAAAAAGAAGCAATTTCGCTTTCTTCTAACCGTTTTCTGTACGCCATGATGTTAAAACGTTCCTAAAAACCATTAAAATTAATTTAGTAATAATAAAACATCTTTATATATTTACCATAAATACGTAATAATAGGTAAAAAGTAAAAAAAACAAAAACACTAATAAATGTGCAAAAGTTACACAGAAGATAAGCATGCGCCTCTCGAGCGCAACGCAATGTCATAGCGGCGAAACTAAAGTACTTACCGGATAGCAGCGGTCGTCCCTCGGGCGTGTTGACCGACGACTGAGTTGGCTCGAAAACACAAGCGTAAACTCGCGCGGGTTAGAAAAATACAGCGATATATCTGTTTCGCGGGCGCCTCTGAGGCGCAGTTTATCTTTCTAGGGTTAAATGAGGAACAAATAATATCACTACATGATTTGATGATAATCTAATTTCTTAGTGTCTCTATCGTTAACACACTTCACAAATTAGATATGCTTGTATAAGAACCTAACATAGGGGAGGTGGCTTTATCTAACACTCGCGCACTTGTTACCACCTTGGCCCTTTCACTGTCACACTGATACACTACACTATCCCCAACACACGCGCGTTGCGTGGCCGGGCCGGACGCGCCGCCTGCTGCGGGCGTCACGGCCGCCGTCGCGCCGGCGAGAGCGCGGGGGCGCATCGCGAGCGCGCGCGCCTCCACGCGAACACTCCAAGACCTGCTGCTACCACGCCGACCAAACAGTAGATGGCGGTGTAGTGATGAATGTCATAGGATGACAGACTGTCAATTAACAATCCGTTTTCTTTCATGATCTTGATTTTGTCCTCAATTGTTTTAAACTCTCGATCGCTCTCTATGCTGGAGTCATTCAAGACATCTTGAGGAATAGACACGTTTATTACGTGATTTATGGATGCAATGACTGGTGACTATAGGTTGGCGCTGATACTAACATCGCTCGTTCTTTGTTGATGAGCAATTACTTCAAAATTATCTGATTTGATTATGCAGCCGTAATCTATAGTTATAAGTCCGGAGTGAGTCAGTTGATGCGCGGTAACTTGATCTCCACATACTGTTCGTAGGTTACATTGACCACAGCAAAAATAAACGTAATTGTTGATAGAGTGGCTTTCAATCCAAAGGTTTTGACAGGGATCAATGTTAACTTCACATGCTGATGCCTTTGATAGGCAGAAGTCTTTATCTCTGCTTAGTTTGTAAATAGGAGAATGAATGTTGCACAAGTGTACGTTTGTCACTAGGCAGGAATCGATGATATTTTCTGTCAAGATGATGATGATCTGACACTGGTTTAATTGATAACATTGTGTTGTTGTTTTTCTTCGCAGGGATAGGTATCAGCTTGAATATTTCATAGGTGTTCCTGCTTATTAAAGGTATTTGTACCTCAAATATTGAGTAATTCTTAAGCATTTTTGCTTTGACTCGTAGAAGTTTAAAAAGTTGTGCAAGATCCGTATGAATATTTTCTACAGGTGAGGTGACGTCAGTAGACAAACAGGTGACTTGCTATTATAGTGCTCAGCTGATCCTGTAATAGGCTTGTTAACTGAAAAAATATGATTAGTCCGTCACTTAGATTATCAAAAAATATTTGACCCATAATTTTTCTTTTGTCACATAAACCAAAATTGACAAAGATACGACGCTTTTAAAATTCCCAATACGTCACTGTTCGGTATTATTCTTAGTGAGTACTGACGTCACGAGCCCCCTCTCCCGAGTTTTGATGCGTTTTATCTTTGTCAATATTCGTTGATTTACAAAAACAAAAAATAGGTGTCCATTATTTTCTAATACTCTAACTGACGGACTAAATAGATTTGCAATTTATTGATGGTGGAAACAAGCCTATTGTTCGGCGGTTATTAAATGTAGATTAAATCGCCCATGACAGATGTCTGTAATTGTATCCACTAAAGCGTTCTGTAAATCTTTCAAGTCGTGTTGTAGATTGCTTGTGACTATAGCTCCCATAGAAACATTACTTGCTCTCGAAAGGTTTTGAGTTTGAGCCTTTAAAACTTCTAATGTATTTTCGATGTTTGAAAACCGTTGATGAATTATTTTATGTTGTTTGTGCATTGTAGCGTCCGTCCTCTTAAAGAGACTGAATTCTGCTTCTATGACTGAAGTTTGATTTTGCCAAAATGAGACTATATGCTTTTGATTATTGCGAAGAAGAGTGATATCTTTCTCGTATTGTTCCACGAATCGGGCGTCCAATACTCCGAACAGCCCGTTTGCTATGTAACCGACACCGTCGATAAGACCTCGTCGCCACCTGTTCGCTGGCCTTGCGAAATGCTGACTGAGTAACAAATGATTATTGTAATCCAGTTCGTTGTACCCGTGACGTAATTGCAATAATATTATGTCACAATTTGATTGTGCTTTAATTGTGCTGCATGTTTGTTGTAGCTATATGATACTTTTGTTAAGTGCGGTAATTCCTTCCCAATAAGGCTATAAGTCGTAGTATATGATTAATTTCCAGTTGTCCCTTATGATCTGCATGTTTGATTGTTTATCGAAGTAAATATGCTGATTACTTCTAAATTGTGTGACGTTAAGTGCGCATTGGGAAGTTGTTATGATGCTATACCATAATGCTTTACCATAACTATATGTATGGGTAATAATTCTAAGATTAAATAGGAAGATATCACTGAATTTGTATCAGAGTTGTTAAAGCTAAACTGTAGTAAAATCATATTGTGTGCTTTTCCCTATTTTGAAAAATTGGGTAGTAGAAAAAACAATTATATACATATGTTAAATAACCATGTACATTTTCTGGCAGGTCACTATAGTGACAGACTTGTATATCTAGATATCAACACTATTGTTGGTAAACTTAAGTCAACACGGGGTAAGGTGTATCTACCTATTAGATGTAGACACAAAATAGCTTCGCTATTAGCTTTTAATATTCACACAGACATAAATAGTATGTCTAAGTTTAGTTCCATTATTAACACTGCGACTATTAGTAATAATCTACTAATGTACAGGTGACTTTAAATGAATATAGCAGTAGTGCTATAAATGTTTACAAATATTGCAATGAGGAGGATCAATCTGTCACCATGGTGAATCCTCAATTAGGGACTATTACAGATAGGGTCTTGTTGTCTGAGGATGGCACGGGAGTCTCCGGCCTCACTCCAAATATTAATATAAATTTAAACTAGAAAGTGAGACAACAGAAGGTACTATTAATTCTTGCACTCAATTAGTTAATAAAAAACCGGCCAAGAGCGTGTCGGGCCACGCTCACTGTAGGGTTCCGTAGCTTCCCAGACCATTAAAAATACCAACATTTTTCGTCAGCAAAAATAACTTTGTTTTTCATAGTATTTGTATGAAAAACAAAGTTATCATTTGCGTTTTTTTGAAAAAGTGCTATATAACTCAAAAACTATTCAACTCATCAAGTTGAAAATAATTTTCCTAGAAAGTTCATATAAAGGTCTACTTCTGTGATTTTTTTCATATTTTTTAAACTTATGGTTCAAAAGTTAGAGGGGGGGGGACACATTGTTTTTGACTTTCGGAGCGATTATTTCCTAAAATATTAATATTATCAAAAAATGATTTTAGAAAACCCCTATTCATTTTTAAATACCTATCCAACAATATATCACACGTCAGGGTCAAAATTAAAAAAAAAATCGCTCCCCACTTTACGTCTGGGGGAGGTACCCTAATAAAAATGTTTTTTTAAATTTTTATTTTTGCACTTTGTCGGCATGATTGATATACATATTGGTACCAAATTTCAGCTTTCTGGTGCTAACGGTCACTGAGATTATCCGCGGACAGACAGACAGACAGACATGGCGAAACTATAAGGGTTCCGTTTTTTGCCATTTGGCTACGGAACCCTAAAAAGGGCCTCAGCAGAACACCTTAAAATTATTCCACCAAAATATCCAAGGAATGTCTTGCAAATTATTAGAAATTGAATTGTTTTTAGAAAAAAGTAAGTTTGACATCATTTGTTTTACTGAACATTGGCTAAAGGATTACCAAATGCTTATTAATTATGAGAACTATATGGTGGGTAGCTGCTTTAACCGTAAAACTATGCTTCGTGGAGGTTCCCTAATATTAATTAAAAATAGTTTTAAATATAAGCAACGTAATGACATAGTAGGTCTCTCGGTTGAACATTGCGTCGAACTGTCCTGTGTTGAGCTAGATAAGCATGTAATTGTGTGTGTGTACAGACCCCCAAACTATCAAAACTTTTCCATATTTGAATCAATAATGGACGATGTCCTGGCAAAACTTGCAGTCAGTAATAAATCTACAATAATTTGTGGTGATTTCAATATCAATATTTTAGAAGAAAATTCAAATAGCGGTCGGTTATTAAATCTTTTTAAGTAATTTGACCTGACTAACGTTTTTATTGAACCTACTAGAATCACAACATCTTCTGCTACTTGTATAGATAATGTTTTCTGCGATTGTGATTACTTAGATATAGCCATAGTAAATTGTTTGCCGTCTGACCATAGCGGACAAACTTTAACTTATAAGTGTAATACACCATTGCAAAAAGTACAGATTAAATTTAGACCTATAACTTCTAGCAAATTAAATAGGTTTAATATTTCCCTACAGAACAAGTTAAGTGTTATGAGCCATGACGATATTAATATAAATCAATTTTATAATCGTTTCTTTTCAATAGTTCACACGGAATTCAACAAAACTTTTGAAAAGAAGACAAAAAGTATTTGCCCTAAATTCGTATTTAGCGATTGGACAACTAGAGGCATCAGAAAAAGTAGGGAAAGACTATTTGAGCTTTATGGCCTTAAGCCTTTTATTAACACTGAAACTTTTAACAAGTATGTTGCTAAGTATTCAAATTTTTTTACAAATACATGCAATGTTACTAAAGCCCTGCACATTAGCAACAAGATCAAAACAACAGAAAATAAAATAAAGACAGTTTGGAAAGTCATAAATAACGAGACTAACAGGAAGAAAATACGTAACACTAGCTACACATTAGATACAGCATGTGGTCCTAAAAGCTCTAATCAAGAAGTAGCTCAAGAAAAATTTATTTACAGAAATACCATTGATTGATTTTTGATTTTTGAAATTTCTTTATTTTAACATAAACACAACAGATAAATGACATTCAGATCTTATTCTAAAAGCATTATACATTAAGATTGGTGTTTTGTGCAGACTATGGCGCCTATATAAAACATTTACGCATACAAATAAAATGTAATGTTTAAAACTTATTCTTATGAATCAGAGGTATCTTAATACTTACGGTAAACAAATGTAGAACTGTACAGCGCGAAGATTAGACACACACGCACTTTATAACACTTAATATACGATATATTTTATAAAAGGTTGTTACACATAACATACATATCACTAGAATTTTACTTTGACAGTATAATATTATGTATTAGAAAACGCAAATGAGTTTCGTGTACCGAGTACAACGACCATACAGCCTCTAGACTCCTAATAACAGGCGACCGATGTCTGTCAACACATAAGGGGTATAAATCTTATAGCCGTCGTCACTCACCGAGTTCGAATTAGTTTCGACCACTCCTGTGAGCCGCAAACACTTCCGCATTACTCCTTTAAAAAATCGAGAAAATAGATATAATATGGCCCCGTGTATAATACGTTGGTGTGATAAAGAAAGCCGAACTTCAAGTTTCCTGAAAGACGGTATCACATTTCATCGGTAATTTAAAAGTTCCATAATCTAAATTAGATTAAATTTCAGACAATATTTATCGGAGTTCATCTTTTTTTTTTTTTTTTTTTTTTCATTTATTCAATAACAATTTACACTGTGTCTGAATTGATACATAAAAAATCTTATACTGGTCATACTTGATGTCTTTTATGATTGCGTCCCTTTCTTTTGAAAGTATTTTTTTCTCTATCTCTTTTCCTCGATGTTACGTTAACATAATTAGTGATGTTCCAAATCGTACGACCACCTCTGTTATCGATAAAGCAAAAAATAAAACCTATAACTATTTATCTATGCAAAAAATATATTTAAAAAAATAAAACATTTCAAGATTTATTTATTTATTAATATGTTCACGTCATTTTACCGAAGATTGTTTTATCCCTATGAAAAACCGTCGCCGCCTACTAACTTCATATAAGTTCAGATATTTTACCTACATGATTCAATCGTAATTAGAATAAAGGAGGTAATTTAATGCAAGTAAAGTATGTAAAACATATTTTATTATGCCTACAGTTAAAAAATAACGATACTTTCTTGTTTGATTTAAAACTGTCCCATCCCTAGTGAAATGCAATGACCTTGAATTGGCCAATCAGAACGCAGTACCCCGTCCCCCTCGCGTACCTCGTACCTCAGCGAGTTGACAGAATAGTTTTCGTGCGTTAGATCGTGTATTAGGCGTCTATAGGCTGTATGGTCGTTGACCGAGTATGATTCGTTGCAAATCTACCCTACATTCGGGCGAACGTAATAAAAATAGTCCGGTCATCTAGTCGCATCGCCTTTGTTATTCGAATAGCAGTAAGTGATGTGGGAGACGGTACCGATGATATTTGTCGATATATTTTAAGTTAATGGATCGTGTTCGGCCAATAGTGGAAATAAGTGGGTTATTATGTTTAGGATTAGTTACCAAATAAAACTTTTTTGTGAGTTTTGTAATGAATTGCTTTAGTGTTGGGAAATTTAATTGAGTGTGTAATGTTTTAAGATTTGTCCGAAAGGGTGTATTTAATGAGGTTTTTATTGCTTTATTCTGAACTACTTGTAGCTTGGAGTAATTACTTTCACATGTGCTACTCCAGACTGGTGCCGCATACGTAATGCAGGGTCTTACTAGGGATGCGTAGATTTTTAATTTGGTCTTTGAGCTGACTTTAGATCGCCGTTTTAAGATTGGATGAAGGCAGTTAAGAGCTTTTATTCCTTTGACGCGGAAGTACTCGGTATTTTTGGTCCAGTTCATTTTATTATCCAGCATTAGTCCAAGATACTTAGTCGATTCACGCCATGGCAAAGAACAATCATCCACTTTAATGCGTTTTTTAGGGACAGATCGCTTTCGTGTGAATATTATGGCTTCGGTTTTTGTGGAATTTAATTTTAGTTTCCATTGGGAAAAGTATAAAACTAGAAGCTGTAATGATAACTGAAGCCGTTCCACTATTAAATCGGTGTCTTTACTTGAAGTAAAAGATGCTGTGTCATCAGCAAAACACGCAAGATGAGTATGGGGCTGCTTGGGCATGTCGTTTATGAACAATATGAATAAATGGGGCCCAAGCAAGGAGCCCTGAGGCACCCCCGCAGGAATAAATCTTGGATTGGACACACTATCTCCAATATGAACACAGAACGACCTATCAGTCAAATACGCCTGGATGATTTTTATAAGTCCTATCGGTACGTTACATTTATAAAGCTTATGTAAAAGGCCTGCATGCCAGACGGCATCAAAAGCCTTTTCTACGTCTAGCAACATCATACCTGTAGATTCACTCATATTTAAGTGGTGCGTAACATGCTCAGCGACCCTGGCCAGTTGCTGGGCTGTAGAATGAGCTTTTCTGAATCCGAACTGCTCGGGCATTAAAAGGTGGTTTGTAGCGTTTGCTAAGCGCGCAGAGATTGCTCCTTCGAGTAGTTTTCCCAAGGACCGTAGGAGACTTATAGGCCGATAACTAGTTGGAGAACTTTCCTCTTTACCAGGTTTCTTAAATGTTATAATTTTGGCTCTTTTCCATGCAGACGGGAAGTAGCCAATTTGTAAGCAACCATTAAATATTTTAGTTATGAATACTATACATTTACGAGATAGATTCTTAAGTAAGCAGTTGTGTATGCCATCGACGCCCGGAGACTTACGACTTTTGAGATTTCTTATTAATTTTGACACTTCTCTAGGACGTACGAGTTTAGGTGGATTATAGTCTTCAGTATTATTAAGATTGTTTATTGATTCTTCGACGGCAGTCTCTGTAAGGTTATCACTAATCCAGTTCTTAGTCAAACTCATGTTCTCGTAAAAAGTTTCAGCTAGCACTTCGCATTGTTCGGCTGAGGACGTAGTTAATTGACCATTTTTACACTTCAACGGTGGAATTACTGCAGGCTTATAAGTCAGAGATTTGACAATCCTCCAGATATCAGTAGATGGGTTGTCAATTTTAGCCAGTTTGTCGTTCCAAATTTTGTCGTTATAGATTTGGATAAGGTTCCTGATTTTAGTGTTAAGGTTGTTTAAATCTTTGTTGATGACGCACTTAATTGCAGGGTTGATTTCTTTTAAAGCCGTCTTCCTAAGCTTGTTTTTAGTAGAAATTAGGACTTTGATACGTCTCGGCAAGCTGTAACGCTTAACGGAGGATGGGCCTGATGGCACGTTTACATAGCGACTCGTTTTAATGGCATTTTGAAGTTGGTCAACTGCAGCATCAATGCTAGTTTTAGAATTATAAGTTGATGTTTCTAGTGTTATATTCATATCCAAGTAAGACCTGTACCCCGACCAATTAGCCTCCGAGTATCGGTATTGTTTAAAGCTATGACGAGTAAAATTACCACCTACTGTAAAAAGGACTGGGAAGTGATTAGATGATAAAGCTGGTAAAGTGTGAAGTTCAGACACGCAAGAAACATTACGGCTGAGAAGTATATCAGGTGTGGAAGGAGTATATGCGCTATTGTAATGCACCAATGTTGGAGATGTTGGGCCAAAGACTTGATAATCATGGAGTAACATATGATCAAACAATACCACACCACGAGAGTTGTTTTGATAACAACGCCAATATTCGTGTTTGGCATTAAAGTCACCCATAATTAATACTTTTGGACCTAAATCAAGTAAAATATCCAAATCACCAGGAGCTAACGGAAGGTTTGGTGAATTATATGCGGATATGACAATTATATTATTGCTCTCGGGTGATGTTAAGCGTATCCCTACACATTCAAGATTATTTGTAGGAGGAATAAAGATAGATGTATGAGGAATGTCGTTCTTAACTAAAATTGCGACTCCCTGGCCAATACCATTCGGTCTCTTATCGCATCGGTAACAGGTGTATCCAGGCGTATTTAACGTATACTTTTCACCTAATCGTGTTTCACATAGTGAGATAATGTCGACACAATGTTCGCTAGTTAAATCTAAACATTCAGATAATTTGGAACGAATCCCGTCAGCGTTCCAGTATAGAAAACGAAGCTCATTTGCATTATTAAACATATTGACCAAGATGAGTAAGTATGAGAATAACTTTGTCCATCATGTTATTACAGACACTAAATTGGTCTTTTATTGATTTAATAGTTTTAAGGATACCCAGCATTTCTGATGTGGTGTGATCAAGGGGAGCTTCCTGCAAGGGTTGAGCTTTTTGATTAGACTTCTCGGTTGTAGACGTGATTTTGGCCCAGGAGCGACCGTCGACTTTGGAGTAAATTTTGGTTTGACGCTGTTCTTGAGCTGCTTTGATGTTATCTTGACGAGTTTGTAAAAGTTGAAGATAGTTTTGACGCTCTTTACAATGTCTGAAGTTTGCCGGGTGATCTTCGCCACAATTGCAGCATTTAGCAGGCTCCGTGCGATTATTCTTTGGGCATTCGCTAGTAAGATGGGCTTCAGGACACTTGACGCACCGCGGTGTTAAGTTGCAGTTTTTGGAAGAGTGACCAAACGCTTGACATCGATAGCACTGTGTTCCATACAAATTTTTGTTACGAAACTTGACGATGCGAACAGCGCAATTACTTAAATATTTTATAGATTTAAACTTGGAGATGTTGGCACCTGCTTGAAGCTGAACAAGATATGGCGGGCATGATGCATCTCTGCCCTCAGCGACTTTCATTTTGCGAACCTTGGTGTTAGGGAACCCAATAGATGATAGCTCTTCCGATAGGTGTTCTTCAACAAACTCGGGCAGACCAAAAACTACAGCCCTAGGCATTCTTTCGTCTTTCCGAGAGAAAGTGTGATAGGGAATACTTTCTGAGCAGAGACCCTCTTTTAGTGCTTGATGACCTTCTGATGTGTGAGGGTTTATAGAGATTTTATTATTACCCTTGTACTCCAGATGAAACCCTTTGGTATAGCGGGTAATCACCGTCTTTATGTATGCATGAGTCCATTCAGGTTTCAGAGTAATAAAAATGGGTGGTATCTTACCCGATTTTATGGTTTTGGCTGTTGCATTACGGTTGTGCATTTGCAGTGGATTGGTGGATGCTTCATGTTCAGTAGATAGGTTACTGAATCTGTTAGTGGTGTTGACAGGTGCTTCAGGTTGGAGTCTTGTTGGGCGCGCAGGTCGTTTCGGTATATTCCATGCACTGGGATCGCCTTCATCACTTTCAATTGGCCGCTTTGCGGCAAGGGATGGATTTGAAAAACTTCTTGTTATAAATCTGTCCATAATGACATTAGGGCAGTCGATACTTTTTTATCGATAGTGAGTGCTCCCATCACTAGTGACAAAAAAGACGAAGTGGAGGGAATAGCTTAGATGACGTGCGACAACAACAAGCGCGCGCGCTGAACTGAAATACCATTAAAAACTACGGAGGCTCTAAATTCCTCTCCTGAAGTCTCAATGGGTTTATTAAAGGCGAATGTGTCTGGCTGCCTGGCTGAATTTAAATTTAAACACATTAACCCTATGGTAGTTATTAAAGCTTTCCGGCAAATAAAAATCAAACTGACCGAAGATCTATGGGGAATGTCTATCAAAGTTTGTACATCCATACTTGAGACAATAGCCCCATACTTAGCTTTAATTTTTAATCTATGTGTAGACCAAGGAGTTTTCCCTGATTTAATGAAATACAGTAAAGTCATACCTCTTTTCAAATCCGGGGACAGTAAAGATACTAACAATTATAGACTGTATCCGTGTTGCCAGTTTTTAGCAAGGTTTTTGAAAAAGTAATGCTTGATCAAATGCTCTATCATTTTAACACCAACAGAATCTTACATGATCAACAGTATGGTTTCACCAAGGGACGTTGTACAACTGACGCCCGTGTAACCTTATTAAAGCACATATTTACTGCGTGGGAAGAGTCCCAAGATGCCATAGGATTTTTTTGTGACCTCTCCAAAGCGTTTGATTGCGTAAATCACGACACATTACTTTTGAAACTTGAGCATTACGGACTGGGTAAACTTGCACTTAGTTAGGTAAGATGATATTTGAATGATAGACAACAACATGTTCAGATAAATGGTGTTAATTCACAGGGTTTAAAAATAAATATGGGGGTTCCACAAGGCTCAATATTGGGTCCTTTCCTCTTTCTAGTATATATGATCTACCCTATTTATTGAAAAACCAACCTCAAAATATGGTGTTATTTGCTGATGACACTTCCTTAATTTTTAAGATAAACAGACGGGCACAAAATTTAGATGACGTGAATAATGCCCTACTTCAGGTCCAAAATTGGTTCACAGCAAACAATTTGGTATTAAATGAAAAAAAAAACCAAATGCATAAGATTTGCTTTACCGAATGTTAAGGGTAGTGATTGTGATATATTATTGAATTGTCGTGTATGTAGGCACCATTATATTATAATTACATATGTAAGTATGTTACAGTATAAAACAGGTAACAATATCTCAATAAAGATTTGGTACTGAACAATTTGGTATTGAATGAAAAGAAAACTAAATGCATAAGATTTTCATTACCGAATGTTAAAAGTAGTGATTGTGAGATAATATTGAATAAAGAGAAACTCGAATTCGTAGATAAAACTGTTTTCCTGGGGCTTACGCTTGATTCAAGGCTACAATGGGGTTCTCATTTAACATCGCTTGCGGGGCGCTTAAGTTCAGCAGCATATGCCATTAGAAAAATCCGTCAATTCACTGATGTAGATACCGCTAGACTGGTCTATTTTAGTTACTTCCATAGTATAATGTCTTACGGTATTTTGCTATGGGGACGGGCTGCTGATGTTGAGTCTATATTTATTCTGCAGAAAAGAGCCATCAGAGCCATATATAATCTTCGTAGGCGCGATTCTCTAAGGGAACTATTTAAGGATATTGGCATCATGACGGTTCATTGCCAATACATCTACGAAAACATAATGTACGTCAGAAAAAATCTGCATCTTTTTGGTAAAAGAGGTGACAGACACAATTACAGTACTAGAAATAGGGACCAACTAGTTCAGCCAGGCTTTAGACTCGCTAAAGTAGACTCATCTTTCATGGGGTACTGTTTGAGATGCTATAATAAAATTCCACAAAGTATTCTTGAACTGAATGAGACGAAATTTAAAACATGCGTTAAACGCACACTATGTAAACAAGCATATTATAAGTTGAGCGATTATATCGCTGATAAAAATGCTTGGCTTAATGCTGGTCCTGCTCCACATGGACAGGGGTGCAAAAATTGATAGCATTAAATGGTATTGTTGGAGCTGCTGAAGATTGTACAAACTTATCTTTGCATTGTATAGATTCAATGTTAGTATTATATAATCGCATAGCCCATATTGTGTGAGTACTTTGTACTAGTAAGCTATCATTCACTGGAAACCTACGGCAGTTCTTGACTTGAATGTGCCCTGGCGGTTGAGAGTATGTCATGCTCTCTCAAATGTCTCGCTGATGGTGGCGCGTGTGTCGGACCATTTAGTTCCCTTCAAAATGGTTGAGCTGAATGGTGCTGATCCATGCGTCATGTTCGTGAACGGGCGCTGTCAGTTGTGACTGGTCATCTCTTAGTCGCCATGGTTTATTTGAATTATTTTGTTTTTGAGTTGTATTTTAATTTTGTTTTGCTATGGACACTTTTAACGTGCACATCTTGCTACATTGTTCTCACATAATATACCATCTCAACATGAATGATGTAACCAAGATTTTGTAACAATATTTTGATTTAAAAGAGTGTCCATGGAGTTTCTTGCCCGTTCTTCTCCATAGAGATCTACGCTAGGGAATGGGCAACTACGGTACTTTCACAGTTTTTATGTCTTGTGACTGGGACTGTAGCTACTTTAAATGTTCATTTTTGTTTCGACAATTCAAAAGTGCCTGTAACTGGCCTACTTGAAATAAATGCTTTGATTTTGATTGATTTTGATTTTGATTTTGAAAGACAGTATTTACTCATCATTCGCCTTAGTATCATTTCGCTCCAATCCCCAACATCACATGGCGACCGTGACGTAAGAGTCCCCCGGACTTTGTTTGGAATTCCTTTCTCCGTATTAGGACACCATTCCACGATGGTTAGTCGCAAACAAAGTCTAGTCAGAAACAGTGTTTTTTGTGGCATCAATAATAGTCAATATTATCATGGGGAAAAGTCAGAGTAAGGAAGAAGTTATTATTGCTCAAACAGCTTCCGGTGGAAATAACAACACAGATTTGGAGCAGTTAAAATACCACAACACCACAACCACCATAACTTGAATTCGTAGATAAAACGGTTTTCCTGGGGCTTACGCTTTATTCAAGGCTACAATGGGGTTCTCATTTAACATCTCTTGCGGGGTGGCTAAGTTCAGCAGCATATGCCATTAGAAAAATCCGTCCATTTACTGATGTAGATACCGCTAGACTGGTCTATTTTAGTTACTTCCATAGTATAATGTCTTACGGTATTTTGCCATGGGGACGGGCTGCAGATATTGAGTCTATATTTATTCTGCAGAAAAGAGCCATCAGAGCTACATATAATCTGTTCAAGCCAACTCACTATGCGCACGCACACATACATCAACCGCTGCCGGCAACGCACACACACTACGATGCGCGCCCGCCATAGCAAGCCAGCGCGCGATTCACCGCGGCGGACTGAACGACAGTCGTCTTCGTGTGGCCACACGCAGAGCTCAACCCAACGTTGCTATGTAAATCTAACCTCTTTTCGAAAGTACCTGTATTCACGTTTTTGTACAAAATTATACAACTTAGCAGCAAGTACAAGTTTTATTTGAAATCTACTTAATCTACACTATCTGAAACAATTTGGCGACCGTGACAGGACTTTCTGTGCGGGAAGCACAGATACATACTTGAAGAAAATTCTGTACAATCGAAGGAGCTAGAAGCACGCGGCGAAGGCGTGATTGGCTGATGTATATGCGAAGAATCTAGCAAGAAGAAGCACTCATCGATACGAAGAATTGTCTAGTTGGACTACCATTCTACGGAGCGAGAAGCACGCGGCGACGGCGTGCGTGGCTGGTTGAAGCAACTTCGAAGAATCCAGCTCGTGCACGTGGCGTGGGTGATTGGCTTTTGGTGTCTGGAATCCAGTGGCTTGGCAGCACGTCGACTTCATACGAGGGAAGTTTGCCCGTTCCTTATTCCGCCCAATCCTAAAATCCTAACCTTATTTCTTTGTCCTACAATCCTTTGTCTTTTCAACTGTGTGAATTTTGTTGCAAGTTACTGCTAAACTATCTACTTAATTAACTGTAATTTAACTTGACTGCAAAGGATTAAACTGTATTTTATTCCATTTTCACTGCAAAACTATCAAAATCAAATAGCTAAGAAAATTATAATTTGACCTTTGACTTGTTGAACACGTGTGAGGTTCTCATTTAATATTGCCATCAGCAACGGTTTCAATCTGCTTTAAGCACATGCATAAAGGTTTCTCTCTTGCACGCTTGCTCTGCTTGGAGATTGACGCATAATTTCTGCAATTTCAGCTCGAAATTACCTACATTGGTTCACAGCAAACAATTTGGTATTAAATGAAAAAAAAAACCAAATGCATAAGATTTGCTTTACCGAATGTTAAGGGTAGTGATTGTGATATATTATTGAATAATGAGAAACTTGAATTCGTAGATAAAACGGTTTTCCTGGGGCTTACGCTTTATTCAAGGCTACAATGGGGTTCTCATTTAACATCTCTTGCGGGGCGGCTAAGTTCAGTAGCATATGCCATTAGAAAAATCCGTCCATTTACTGATGTAGATACCGCTAGACTGGTCTATTTTAGTTACTTCCATAGTATAATGTCTTACGGTATTTTGCCATGGGGACGGGCTGCAGATATTGAGTCTATATTTATTCTGCAGAAAAGAGCCATCAGAGCTACATATAATGCAAAGGATTAAACTGTAAAGGATTAAACACTGCAAAGGATTAAACTGTATTTTATTCCATTTTCACTGCAAAACTATCAAAATCAAATAGCTAAGAAAATTATAATTTGACCTTTGACTTGTTGAACACGTGTGAGGTTCTCATTTAATATTGCCATCAGCAACGGTTTCAATCTGCTTTAAGCACATGCATAAAGGTTTCTCTCTTGCACGCTTGCTCTGCTTGGAGATTGACGCATAATTTCTGCAATTTCAGCTCGAAATTACCTACCTACGATCAACCAAGCTCCATATACCGCGCGCGGCGTGCACACAAGCCCTCAGGCGGCGGCGCCGGCGCCCGGCGCCTACTCACCACGTGGTGGCCGAGTGTTAGGAGGAGTGCCTGCGGATAGTGCAGCTGTTTCATAGAGGTTTGCCTGGAGTGCAGGTATTTATAAATTGCATTATTAATCCTTTTGAAAGTTTCCTCTGCATTATGTCTGACACGGAGGTAAAGGAGTTTATTAGGAGACGAGCTTCATTAAAAGGTAGACTTACTAATTTTAATAATTACCTAGCAGATTTCCGTAAAATTGAAAATGTTTCAAGGCAACAAGTAAATGAATTAAAAATCCGTTTAAGCAAAATAGAAGTATTGTTCAATGAGTATGATACAATTCAATGTAAGATTGAGCTTTTACAAGAAGTTTCAAGTGAATTATCTCAAGGAACCTCTGATGAACCTGAAAAAAGTTCAGAGAGGAATGTAACTGAAAACTTATTCTATTTTGTAATAAGTTCTGCTCAGGAACTAATTGAAATTCAGGAAAGTAAAGATTCATATGAGAGTGTTAAATCTCATAATAGTCAGGCATCAACTCATTGTTGCGGAAATAACATCAAGAATGTTAAGTTACCTACTGTAAAGCTACCCATCTTTGATGGCAATTACAACAAGTGGTTAGAATTCCATGATACATTCAACTCGCTTATTCATGACAATGTGGGTTTAAATGAGATAAATAAATTTCAGTATTTGAAAGTGTCATTGACGGGGCAGGCAGCTTCTGTAATAGAATCTCTCGAACTTTCCTCAAGTAATTATGCAGTGGCCTGGAAATTGATATGTGATCGTTACAACAACAAACGGCAATTAGTTCATAATCATTTAAAATCATTGTTTAACATACCTATGGTAAAGGAGTCTGAAAAATCTCTGAGATCAATGATTGATCACATTTCAAAACACATTCGGGCACTGAATAGTTTAGAGGAGAAAACTGATAATTGGGATACATTAATTATTTTTATGTTCAGTCAAAAGTTAGATCATGTAACAATGACCAAATGGGAAGAACATAGGAATGGCTTAGTGAACAAGCCCACATTGGTAGACTTCTTTGAATTCTTGAGACGTAGAGCTGATGTGCTGGAAATGGCTCCAACTTTGTCGGGGCTCACCGTCAATTAGGAATGTTTGTAGAATCTAGCTGGACCTCTGTGTCAGAACCTTTTGCAGAGGAAGGCATTAAATTTAAATTTTCACCTGCATATTCTCCTAATTTTGGCGGACTCCATGAAGCTGCTGTAAAATCGGCAAAATATCATATGAAAAGGGCCTTGGGAAGTTCCCATCTAACATATGAAGAGCTTGCAACTCTGTTCACTCAGATTGAGGCAATTCTCAACTCACGGCCCCTTTCCCCTCTGTCTTCCAACCCTCACGACCTGTCTCCTCTCACCCCAGGGCACTTCCTGATCGGAAGACCGATGACTTCACTGCCAGCGCTGAACCTGACGGAAGACAACCCAAGCCGCCTGCATCGGTACGCGAGGATCGAGCAAGCACGTCAGCAGTTCTGGGCTAGATGGACCCGCGAGTACGTCTGCGAGCTCCAACAGCGCACAAAGTGGCAGAAGCGCCAAGAAAACGTCACACCTGGCCAGCTAGTACTCATCAAGGAAGAGTTGTCCCCACCACTGAAGTGGCCTTTGGGACGCATAGAGGCCGTGTACCCAGGGTCGGATGGAGCATGCAGAGTCGCTGATATCAAGACCACAAGAGGCACACTGCGCAGAGCTGTGAATCGTATATGTCCCCTCATGGAAGCTTGAAACGAAGTTTCAAGGCGCGGGAGGATGTTCAAGCCAACTCACTATGCGCACGCACACATACATCAACCGTTGCCGGCAACGCACACACACTACGATGCGCGCCCGCCATAGCAAGCCAGCGCGCGATTCACCGCGGCGGACTGAACGACAGTCGTCTTCGTGTGGCCACACGCAGAGCTCAACCCAACGTTGCTATGTAAATCTAACCTCTTTTCCAAAGTACCTGTATTCACGTTTTTGTACAAAATTATACAACTTAGCAGCAAGTACAAGTTTTATTTGAAATCTACTTAATCTACACTATCTGAAACATAATCTTCGTAGGCGCGATTCTCTAAGGGAACTGTTTAAGGATATTGGCATTATGACGGTACATTGTCAATACATCTACGAAAACATAATGTACGTTAGAAAAAATTTGCATCTTTTTGGTAAAAGAGGTGACAGACATAATTACAGTACTAGAAATAGGGACCAATTAGTTCAGCCAGGCTTTAGACTCGCTAAAGTAGACTCATCTTTCATGGAGTACTGTTTGAGATGCTATAATAAAATTCCACAAAGTATTCTTGAACTGAATGAGACGAAATTTAAAACATGCATTAAACGCACACTATGTAAAAAAGCATATTACAAGTTGAGAGATTATATCGCTGATAAAAATGCTTGGCTTAATGCTGGTCCTGCTCCACATGGACAGGGGCGCAAAAATTGATAGCATTAAATGGTATTGTTGGAGCTGCTGAAGAATGTACTTAACTATCTTTGCATTGTATAGATTCAATGTTAGTAATAAATAATCGCATAGCCCATATTGTGTGAGTACTATGTACTAGTAAGCTATCATTCACTGGAAACCTACGGCAGTTCTTGACTTGAATGTGCCCTGGCGGTTGAGAGTATGTCATGCTCACTCAAATGTCTCGCTGATGGTGGCGCGTGTGTCGGACCATTTAGTTCCCTTCAAAATGGTTGAGCTGAATGGTGCTGATCCATGCGTCATGTGCGTGAACGGGCGCTGTCAGTTGTGACTGGTCATCTCTTATTCGCCATGGTTTATTTGAATTAATTATTTTGTTTTTGAGTTGTATTTTGTTTTGGTTTTGCTATGGACACTTTTAACGTGCACATCTTGCTACATTGTTCTCACATAATATACCATCTCAAAATGAATGATGTAACCAAGATTTTGTAACAATATTTTGATTTAAAAGAGTGTCCATGGAGTTTCTTGCCCGTTCTTCTCCATAGAGATCTACGCTAGGGAATGGGCAACTACAGTACTTTCACAGTTTTTATGTCTTGTGACTGGGACTGTAGCTACATTAAATGTTCATTTTTGTTTCGACAATTCAAAAGTGCCTGTAACTGGCCTACTTGAAATAAATTCTTTGATTTTGATTTTGCTATAAAATAGCATGAGTGCTGTAAACACTGACGCTATATTGTAACGTGTGCCTGCTTTCCTTGTTTCAGACTGCTTATCTGTGTTGGAGTGTCCCCAATCCGTCGTTTTTGCTTGCTTGATTTGCGAGGATTCATTGTCAACTGGGAGTTTTGATAATTTTGTGATAGGACGTTTCAGTGTTCTGTTTTTGGTTTTTACTGTAACCACGCGAACATGACCATCGGAACCGGGGTGAAGCTCGATGACTCTGCCCACCAGCCATTTTCCCGGTGGAAGATTGTCATCATGAATCATGACAATATCATTTATAGTGAAGTTCCTTTTTGCTTGTCTCCACTTACTTCTTTCTGTAAGTTGTACTAGATACTCATTCTTCCATCTTTTCCAGAGATCCTGTACAATTTTTTGTGTCAACTGCCAACAGGTTCTTAAATACAGTTCAGTCTCGTGTACGGTAACCTTTGATCCACCAGTTAGAAAGTGAGCAGGCGTTAAAAAATCCACATCGTCTGGATCTTCTGATATAGCACATAATGGTCTCGTGTTGAGACAGGCCTCTATCTGTGTTAGCACCGTATATAGTTCCTCAAATGTAAGAATCTGGTCACCGATAATCCTCTTGAAATGATATTTGAAGCTTTTAACTGCCGCCTCCCATAGACCTCCCGCGGATGGCCATGAGGGCGCATTAAAACTCGACTCGATTTCCATATTTAAAACTTCTGCTTTTAGATCTTTGTCTTGCATGATATTAATAAGTGCTTGATATTCTTGTTGTAGTACCTTGTTAGCACCGACAAAGTTGCGACCATTATCGCTATAAATGTGACTAGGCGTCCTTCTGCGAGCTTCCATTTTTCTCAATGCTGTGAATGAAGTTGTGCTTAAATCACCAACTAGTTCTAAGTGTACTGCCTTGATGACCATACACACAAAGACAGCCACATATCCTTTTGTGCTCTTAATGCCTCGTCCTTTGCTTTTTTGACGTAGATGTGACCAGTAAAATCTACGCCAGTGTGTGTAAACGGACGTGATGGATTACTTCTTGCCTCCGGTAGGTGCCCCATGATTTGCTGTTGGCTGTCAGGATTTTGCTTTTTACATATTACGCAACGACGTAGTCGTCTCTTCGTAGCGACGTTCCCTCCCAGAATCCAATATTTTTGTCTGATAAATCCCAATGTCAGCCGGGCTCTGGCATGTAACATGGTTTGATGTGCATCCTCTATTATTAATTCTGTCAGACGTCCACTGTGCGGTAGGATAATAGGGTGCTGCATGTCATGGCTGATATGTGCCTTTTTTAGTCTCCCTCCAACTCTTAAGATTTCATTTTCATCCAGGTAAGGGTTTAATTTTGATAATTTGCTTTTTGTATTTAACTTGTCTTCTTGCTTCAAGTCTTTTATTTCTGTCACGAATTCTTTTTGCTGTATGTGCTTGATAATTTTTAGCCTTGCTTGGCTGATTTCTGATAATGATAAATATTGCTTTTTTGATTTTCTTTTGTAGGTCGTAATCTTCATCGCTTATGCTAGAACGGTGACGTCACGGATGTCAAACTACCATTAGCTCTTTGTGTAGCTCTTCTCGCAAATAAATAAAAATACAAGCTTAATTCGCATAAGTTTATTGTGTACAAACTCATATCAGTGCAACTTACTAGTAACAGTGTTATCTACTGTATAAGTGCTGTGTATATAAAAAAAAACTCTAAATAACTTTTCGAGTGAACCCCCGCAATACTTAAGTACCCGAAACTCACAGTTTATAACGATAATTATTTGGGGAACAGAAAATCAACTTGTGACTCAACTTCGGTTTGTGCGGTCCTATACTCCGTTGCTGTACCTGGGGGGCGATCGCGCTATTTTGTAAAATGAACAAATGTCTAAAGATCGGTTTTGGTTCAACTCTGACTGTAATTCAGTTATAACGAAATTTGGTATCGCGCTAAAGTTTATGTGATGACCAAAGTCGAACTGAAACTGAACCATTCTCATAATCAAAACATTAGAGGTGTATCAATGTAACCTAGTATTGTTAGCATAATCGACCGTCGACTCAGCGTTTAAATTGTTGTACCTCTAGTTTTGACAGCACTTGTCTATGAGTTATGTTGCTTTGGTTGGAGTTTAGGTGGGAATTTCGAAGAATTTGAAGTGGTGACTGAAAAAATGTCGAGATATGATTTCAAGTGGTTACCTATTTAGCTTAGAAAGTTACTTGTATCCTTTCAACATCTCGGGAGTGAATACGTGTTTTAAATATATCAAAAAATCTGTGAAATATTTTGTATTGGTAAGTATTTAATTCTCTTGAAATAATGGCATTTATTTTATTAATTATAAATACACAAAGATACTTTTAGTAATTCTGTACAATAATTGATTTATGAATAAGATGACCCACTGAACAATTTTAGATAAATAATTAGTTAATTAATGCACAATTACTATTTATTTACTGATTTCGAATACGGAGTCGATGTCGGCTATGCGCCACTAGCGGCCTCCTCAGTTTAAGTCTGTTACTGATAATGTATTTATATTACCTATTTCTGAGTTTATTCATCGAATTTTATAGAAAATGGAGCAACAGCGTCGCAGGTCCACGACTGTTCGCCAACTGGAGATGATGTTGGAGTTTTTAGAAGGCTTTTTTTGATTGGGCCCGTGCAATGGCCACATCACACTCGTGCGCCGTTTCCATGAAGTCTAGGTACATCATTTTAACGATTTTTACTACTTTTTATCACAAAAACACTAAACCAATTCAGAAAAAGTTGCTCCGCAGTAACTTTAACACAACTTGTGCTTATGGTTTGGTTTTGTCTCTGTTCTAGTCCAACTTCGGTTCAAACATCTGTCAACACTTTAGCGCGATGCGAAAAGTACTTAAAATCGTGTTTCGGTTATGGTTTAGTTTTGATTTGGATGGGATTTTTTAGCGCGATCGCCCCCCTGGTCTTATAGTGTTTGTCTGATCTATCACACCATAGAAAACAGCCGTAAACGTTTTTCTGAAAATAGCGCCATCTGTGACCTGGTCAGTGTACTACCTGAACTTATCAATTCGGTAAACAATCAAGCTGCAACACATCATGGCCAAGTGCGGTGCTTGTGGCAAGTTTCTGTCTTCGGCAGAAGCAGTTAACTGCAGCAAATGTCGGCGCTGGTATCATCGAGCGTGCGTAGCCATCCCGAGTGCGGGCCCTGTACCGTCCCCCTGGCACTGCCCTGAGTGCGAGAAGAACCAGGTAAGGGATAACCGGGCTGAAACACCAGTACGGTCCCGGGCACCAACACCGACTCCGCACGAGGAAAGCCTGGTCAACTTGATGGACACTAGCCCTATAAACACTACAGCCCTGGATGCCACTCAGGAGCTCAACTTGGACATCCTCAGGGCAGAGCTAAGCACTTTTAGAGAGGAATTCGTGAAGGTGGTGCGAACCGAATTCCAGCAGCTGCGCGATGACCTGTCAGAGTTGAGATCCTCTCTAAAGTCAACTAATGATAGGATGAGTAACTTGGAGGAAAGGGTGGCTGTGATGGAGACCAAACTGGCTCAGCCCCAAGTGTCGCAATCGTCAGATGTGGACATAATTAATCAGCTGAGGAGTGACATCAACGATCGTGATCAGGATCTGTTAGCAAATGATCTCCAAATATCAAATATTCCGGAGATAGGTGGCGAAAATCCTACCCATACTGCAATGTTAGTGGCTGCAAAGATTGGCGTCAAACTCAAAGCGCGCGATATTGTGAGCGCCGAGCGCGTCGGAGGCAGGCGCATTAACGCCACACAGGCGTCGGCGCCGGTGGAGACCCGCCCCCGCTTCCTCGTTGTGCGGCTCGCACGCCGCGACCTACGAGACGAGCTGCTGGAGGGAGCGCGAGTGCGCCGCGGCATGACCACTGCGGATCTCGATCTGCCAGGCCCTGCGACGCGCTTCTACGTCAACGAGCGCCTTACTAAAATAAACAGGGAGTTGTTTCGGAGCGCGCGTGAGGCGGGCAGTCGCTTCGGTTGGCAGTTTGTGTGGTCAAAGCGTGGACGTATCCTCGCCCGGTACAAACCCGGGGATACCACTTGCCACATCCGCTGTGAGGCTGACATACTGCGCACCTTCGGCGCGCCCGCGCCACCGGGAACCAGTCCAAATAGGGCACTTTAGAGCAGCCATCCTGTTTGTTTTTGTTTCTTTCGTCTCTCTAGTTATTTGTAGTTTTACCCTAGTAAAGGGAATTAATTATTTGTATGCAGTCATGCGGACTTTAAAAGCTATTTTTTTAAAAGGGTATGACAACCTGTCGAAAGTATCCGTAATATTATTAACTTTGTTTTCGTACTTCAAGCAATGTATTGTAATGGCAGTTGTGTGTCTCGCGGCGCACATCAGTAAGTTACGTGTAAACCAGTTTTCTAACACTACACATGAATACATATACCTACTCATCATAAAACTCCTACTCCACTTTACAGACCTATCAGTTACATGCCACTATTTTAAACCTCTGCTTTGTTCTATATTATACACTATCTTCTTATTTACAATCCGACTTAGCCAAATTACACAATATCTAATTAAAATTGAATGCACTGATTATAATAACGATTTTACCAAACGTCGAACCTTATTTATACTATTTAAATGACGACTAAAGGAGAAAAATATTTGAAAGTTGGTTTTCTTAATGCTGGCTCGCTGGGTACAGATCATGACGACTTGATAGGCGCAATTGACAGGCATTGTTTTGACGTTTTAGCCATCAACGAAACTTGGCTCCGACCAGGCGAGGAGGGCCGCGCTCCGGTGGTGCCGGGCTATCGTCTGCGTCACACACCGCGGCCGGCGAGTGTTCGTGAGGGCCGTGGAGGGGGTGTGGGGTTCTATTTGAGACGGGGACTGAGCGCGCGTACGTGTGCTAGTGCGGTCGATCCCAGGTTCGAATCTGTCGAACAAATGTGGCTAACGCTCTCATTAAACGGTAAAAAAATTGCTTTAGGAACAGCATACCGTCCACCATGGTTAGACCTAGTCCTTTTTCTCGATGCCATTACGGATTCGATTAGCTCCTTGGGTAATTGCGACCACTACATTCTGCTTGGCGATTTT
Source organism: Xestia ashworthii (assembly GCA_950022955.1). Taxonomy (NCBI): domain Eukaryota; kingdom Metazoa; phylum Arthropoda; class Insecta; order Lepidoptera; family Noctuidae; genus Xestia; species Xestia ashworthii. The sequence continues at coordinate 252,782 of OX465559.1, read as the reverse complement.
AATGTTAATATGCAGGATACACATGGAACAAAAACGAAAAATGTTAATGAATTTCTGAATTGTCTAAATCTTACGCAATTGGTCACTAGCCCTACTCACCACACAGCAACCAGTGCAACACTCATCGATCTCCTATGTACTGACCTGATAGCAAGACACACAGCGGTAGAATCTTTTGGGTCACTCAACGGCCATTCTATTGTAGTGAGTGAATTTAATATAAAGCGCGACAAAATTCAACCGTACCTAGTAAAGTTTCGGCCCCTTCAAAACGTGTGCACGGAAACATTTAAAAAAGACTTAGCGTCATTGAACCTTGGTACTATTTCATCGTTCGACACCGTAAATGAGATGGTACATGTCTTTAACACCAATATAATTTCGTTGTTTGATGTTCACGCGCCAATAAAAACATGTACTGTAAAAGAAAAAACCTATCCCTGGATTACAGACACAATCAAGCTTATGATGCGTCTACGGGACGAAGCACTAAGTAATTATAGGAAAATGAAATCCGATTCAAAAAAGAAATACTACAAAGACTTTAAGCATTTAGTTATCACTTCCCTGTACAATGAAAAAGCTGCATATTTCAAACATAACATTAATAATAAAATAAAAAACCCTAAATTGCTTTGGAAAAATCTTAAATCCACCTTAGTTTCTTTTAAACATAGACACGACCTTCCGTCGCATTTTACCAATCCGGACCTAATTAACAGGAATTTTTTGATTGTTCCCGGTAACCCCGTGCCAAGCGCATCGCTTATTAATTATTATAATACTAATAGCCACGGTGAAGCAGTTTTTACAATCACCCCAGTGGACCAGAACAATGTTTCACGCACTATCGCTAGTCTCAAGAGTAACGCTGATGGCTACGACAACATTACCCTGGATATGATTGAGATGACTTTGCCGCACACATTAAAAAATATAACGGACATAATAAACTGCTCCATCGTGACGTCAACGTTTCCTGACCAATGGAAAATTGCCTCCATTAGGCCATTGCCAAAAAACTCAAATCCAGTAGCCCTAAAAGACCTACGCCCTGTTAGTGTATTGCCATGCCTATCCAAAGTACTAGAGAAAACAGTCAGCTGCCAACTTTCGCATTTTTTAGAACAGAATAACATTTTACCAGATTTACAATCAGGGTTCAGAAAACAGCGCAGTACATCTACTGCTTTACTGGATGTCACTGATAATATACTATCAGCCCAAGATAAGGGAATGTGCACATTGCTGGTTTTGCTAGATTTTTCCAGGGCATTTGACGCTATTAGTATTCCGTTATTATTGTCAAAATTAAAATATTACGGTTTCGACCCCCAAGCCATACAATGGTTCCGCAGCTATCTAAGTGATAGGGAACAGCTAGTTGATCTGCGTCTGAGTGACGGCACTACTCTTAGATCGGCACCTGTTCCCGTAGAGAGGGGAGTCCCGCAAGGTTCTATCTTAGGTCCCATTATTTTTATTTTGTACTGCGCAGACATCATAAAATGCCTACATAAATGCAAGTACCATGTATATGCCGACGATGTACAACTATACATTTCCTTCAGACCAAACGAGTATGACAGTGCCATTAAAGACCTTAACGAGGATCTTCAACGTATCGCCGTTTGGTCTGAGGAGCACTACCTGTCGCTGAATCCTACCAAAACTAAATACATTGTATTTGGCACCAGGCAGCAGCTGTCTCGACTACCTTTGACTTTTGACCTGGAATTAATGGGCGAACCAATCGAGCGTGTATATGAAGCGCGAAATCTGGGTCTGGCGATGGACAAAGACCTTCGTTTCGAAAAGCACGTAGCAAGCTGTGTCAGAAACTGTTTTTACCGTCTAAAAGTTTTATATAAGATGAGGCCTTACCTATCAGAATCACTGCGGGAACAGCTGGTGGAGACCTTGGTTCTATCCAGATTAAACTACGCCGACACAGTGTACGGCCCGCGCCTACTAGCTCGTACCGATCGTCTCATTCAAAGAGTACAAAATGCTTGCGCGCGGTTTTGCTACAACATTCCCCGGCGAAGTCACGTAACACCTTTCCTAAACAAGCATTTTTCACTAAAAATGAAGTCCAGACGGAAACTACACTTGGCGTGCCTCCTGTTCGGTGTGGTTAAATATAAAAAACCAGAATATTTGTACAATAAATTAACTTGGCTAACTAGTAGACGGGAATGTGGGAGAAGGCAATGCTCGCAACAACTCTCGACCCAGTCTCATAACACAGCAGCCTTCAGGGGTAGTTTTCGCTATGCGGCTTCCAAAGTATGGAATAACCTGCCACCACCGATTAGAATGATCAGCACAATTCACGTATTCAGAAGACGTTTACGGCAGTATCTCATAGAATCGCAACGGAAGTTGGACATGGTCGCACTTAATGTCTCAATTATATGATGTACAAACTGTCATACCTACATATATAACTAGCTGGATCACGGTACAATATCTATGTCGACTGCACAAAAGAATTAATAGCGGATGAATACAATTATTCTGCTCATGCTCACGATCGGTCTGCTTGGGTTTACGCCCCTTGTATCCTCAGCTGGAGGGTGGTGTCGGGATACCCGCGGCGCCGCAGCAACACATCGCATTTTGTGAGACCTGCGGTAGATAAAATGGTTCACTATCTTAACTGTCTATTTATTTATTTTATTTATTTATTTGCCTATACAAATATGTTCTGCAGCAATTGCTTGCGCATGTTCTTACCTAAAGTGCCTGGCCTACTTGCATGCGACTGGAACAAACGGCGTCGGGATGGCTCCATTCTCCCATCGTTTTCACTTTTATTTAGCAGTGGCTGACCCCTCGTGTGAACTGTGCCTCTGTCATGGGCATACCTATGTCTGTAAATGCAAAAACAAATTAGAAAAATGACAAAGATGTCCGTTCATTTTATACTAATTACCTATATCAACATATCAAACTAACTTACCATTTTTAATTTTTTTTTTTTTTTTTAATTTTTTTTTTTTTTTTTACTTTGCTCCATTTTTCCTTCGGAAACGCAATATTTTTTTGCCGTACTTATCTATGTACCCACACAATAGCCATCGCATTTGCAAACTTTTCCGTTCACTTCCCATTTAGTTATACCTATTATTACATTATCACTCCATCGCGCTCGGCTGCTTGCAGCGTATTGAACGACGAAATGCACGGATCGATGACATAATATTATGCGTCTAATGGTTGGGATCGTGCGAAACAGGTTTATGTTGCCATGCGTCCGTTTCATTTATTTAAGTACTTTGGGCTGTTTGTTTTATCTTGCACTTTTCTTAATGTTTTATTCATAAGTAGTTTATCTGTCATTTTATTTTAGTATCTATTCACGCATAAGTACACAAATCTAATTTGAACACTCACACCACAAAACTGTTTTATGTCCGTGACATCACCATCTCAGGTCCAGTTGAAAACCAGCGTCGGGCACTAGCTGCTCGGCAATAATGCTGAACTGGGCCTTTTTGGCGCAGCCGTGAGACACACAATAATCTCATTGTTTTCTGTACAGTTTTAAGTATTTACTTTTTATTGTTTAGTTTTAAGTTTTTACTTTATTTAATTACTATTTTTGTTGTGTTGTGTTCACTTGCGGCATAAGCCAAATAAATATCTTTTCTTTCTTCTTTCTTTCTTTCTAGAATACGTGCGATTTTGCTGATTGATTGCTTAACAGGTCGTTAATGATGCTTGATTCATTATTTGTCACAACATGAACTTCGTCTTGCTTCTTTATTTCCTCGTTTGTTGTATAGATTGTTTGATTTTCTTTTGTTGCTTCAAAGGATTGTAACCATGTCGGTCCTTGCCATCAAAACTCGGGAGTGGGCGCTCGTGACGTCAGTACTCACTAAGAATCATACCGAACAGTGACGTATTGGGAATTTTAAAAGCGTCGTATCTTCGTCAATTTTGTTTTATGTGACAAAAGAAAAAATACGGGTCAAATATTTTTTGATAATCTAAGTAACGGACTAATTAATTTTTTTCAGTTAACAAGCCTATTAATTGAGTCGCTGTGAGACCTCTGCTACCACAGTCAGCGGGATTTTCACTTGATTTTACATATCGCCAAGATTGTGGTTGAATGATATAGGTTATTTGTATTGTTCTATTTGCTACGAACGTTTTCCACCGACTTGGGTTTCCTTGAAGCCATCCCAATACGGCAGTAGAGTCACTCCAACCAAATATATGTGGATCACGACCAGCTAGAATTTGCTTGACTTTGGTCATGAGCTTTGCCAGTAACAGTGCTCCACACAATTCTAATCGAGGTAGTGATATCAGTTTTTTCGTAGGAACCAATTTCGATTTAGCGGCTACTAAAATTGCTGATTTATTGCTATTTACAACTCTGCAGTAAATGACGCAAGCATAAGTTTTTGTTGATGCGTCACAAAAGCCGTGTAACTCTACGCAGCTTGTTGATTCCGTACCGTACCATCTTGGTATTTTTTAAATTGATTGATAAATTCTAATTCTTTCTTGATATTGATCCATTCCTTGCTGATTTTATCTGGTACGTGTTCATCCCATTGAAGATTAGTTAACCATGTTTCTTGAAATAAAATCTTCAATTTTGTTGTTACGGGCACAATCCATCCTAATGGGTCGAACATTTTAGACATGTCTGATAGTATGATTCTTTTAGTGATTTTGGTGTTTGATGGTTCAATGTTTGATACAAATGTGAAGTTATCTTGTGTAGGGTTCCAGCGGAGTGTGTTTTAGTTAATCCTGCTTGACTAAAACTCTTGCTTTCTTGTTTATAATAGTCTTGATCTTCTATTTGCAGCAGACGACTATCGTTTGACATCCATTTTCTCAAGTTGAAGGCCCCTAATTTCAGTAGATTCATCAAAAATCTTCCTGTTGTTGTTTAACTATAATAGTGAACAGACGTACGATCGCGCGCGCGTGCTCTAGTTGAGAGTATTGTGCAGACGCATCACAACATCGTCGTCGCAGTGTAGTGTACCTACGTCGATCTATCGGGGTCATTGCCATGACCTAGTTACAAGTGCGGAAATCATGAAGTGTTTACAATAATTTATTGTTTAGGTGTTAAACTCACCTTTCAACAAAATAATGGCTTCACAGTCTATTAAAATAAAAACTGAAACAAATTCAAGTTATGAAAAATAAAGCTATTAAAAAGAAACTTGCGTTACCAACTACCCAACAGTCTCTTCCCTTACCAAAACTTGACAAACAGGCACAGAAAGCAAGTGTCCAGTCAACTGCAAAACCCATGCAAGTAACCAACGCTGGTTCCTATGCGGAAGCTGCAAGATCACAGCCTTTGAATCTGGAGGATAAGATTAATCAGATCTTAAAGTGTATAACCTCATTTGACAAGAGATTAGAGAAATTAGAATCCAGCTGTAAAACAGCTGTTTTAAATAATCAAAAATGAATAACACCCTTAAAATAATGGCTTGGAACTCTAATGGGCTCCTCAAACATCAAAATGAGTTGCAGGCGGTCCTGGACACAGAAAATATAGACGTGTGTTTGGTCTCCGAAATGCACTTCACTAAGCAATCTTTTGTTAAATTTAGAGGATACATGGTATATAATTCGCTCCACCCTGACAACTGTGCCAGAGGAGGTAGCGCGGTTATAATCAAAGAGAACATTAGTCACTACGTGCAGTGTAAATATGAAGAACAAGACATTCAAGCCGTGGCAGTATCTGTTAAAACCAAATTTTGTCACATATCCATTGCAGCCGTATACTGTCCACCACGGCACATGATAAGAAAAGAGCGATATTTACATCTCTTTGAACTATTAGGCCAGAGGTTTATCCTAGACGGCGATTTTAATGCTAAGCATACGCATTGGGGATCAAGACTTACTACAACTAAGGGAAGGCAGCTCTTAAGCGCAGTCAAAGATACACATTCCGAAGTTATGAGCACAGGTAAACCAACATATTGGCCCACTGACCACCAGAAAATACCGGATCTTATAGATTTTGAGAAGCAGTATTCCATAAAAACCTCCTAGGAATGGCACCACATATTTATAATAAATTACCTAATGCTTTGTTGAGTATAAAAGATATAAATGTATTTAAGAAGCAACTAAATAATCTTTTGTTAGGTAAGACATACTACACTATTCATGAATACCTGTCGATTTCTGTGCATAATAATAATAATGCAGATAATTTGGGAATACTTGAGTCCGATTTATGTTATTTTATGAAAATTATGTTTACTATGATTTTCCATTTACTTAGTTCTTAATTATTTTGACATTAGATACTCTGACATTACTTACATATTAATTTTAATTTATAACATTGTAAAAGGTATTATTTATGAATTTATGACATTGTGTAACGGATTAATTTGATTTTGACATTGTACAGGGTATTATTTTATTTTATTTATTATTTTTCAATTTATGACATTTTTTAACGTATTAATTTGAACTTATGACATTTTCTTAGGTTAATTCCATTTTATTTTCTTTCCGACTCTGTTCGTGGTATTAATTGGATTTTATGAAATGTATAATTATAATTATAAATTTTGCATGCCTGAATTGGTACAATACAGTGGACTGCGCATTCACTTGACATCTGGAAATGTATAAATGTACTGTGTTGAGCAATAAATATTTGAATTTGAATTTGAATATTTTTTTATATGTAAAAATATATCCGCCAATTACGTCAGTTTGCAGGAAGGTTTTCATATGAATTCGGACCACTCTTCAATTATACTAATGCTTAGTCAAAAAATCATATTCAAACAAAGCCACTTAACACTGGTTAATAAATTAACAGATTGGCAAAGTTTTGCCCTTGATCTAGATAATATAATTGACCTTAAAACTTCTATAAAAAAGCATGATCAGCTTGACTCAGAAGTAAACAAATACATCGTTAACATCCAACAATGTGCGTGGAACAACACACCGCAATTAACGTAAATATAAGGGATTTATCTATCCTAAGGAAATTGTGGATTTACTATCTGAGAAAAGGAAACAAAGGAAGCAGTGGCAGCAAACAAGGTGCCCGCGAGATAAAACATCATTAAATAACCTAACTAAACGATTAAAGAGGAAAATTCTACAATTTGAGGATGAATCTCTGAATGCCAACCTTCTGCAGCTAACCAATGATAAATCAACGGATTACTCCCTTTGGAAAGCGACAAGAAATCTAAAAAGGCCGATTACACAAATACCGCCCATCAGAACTAGTGACGGAAAGTGGGCCATAAATAATGACCAAAAAGCGTTAAGGTTTGCTCAACACTTAGAAGAAACTTTTCAACCCAATGAAAGCTCGATAGAAATACTTGAGAGTGAAAATGTATCCCAAAACCAAAGAATTAAGCTTGTGACACCAGCAGAAGTAATGAGAGAAATTCAAAATAACATTAGCTCGAAAAAGTCTCCGGGTTACGATCTCATTACAGGTGAAATTTTAAAACACCTCCCGCGCAAAGCCATACTAAAGCTGACCAAGTTTATCAATGCTGCATTTATATTAAAACATGTACCTGAGTCATGGAAGGTTGCTGAAGTCATTATGATTGCAAAGCCTGGGAAACCACCCCATGAAGCATCATCATATAGACCTATTTCTCTGTTGCCCGTGTTATCAAAACTATTTGAAAAACTGTTATTGAAACGGTTAAAACCAATCATAGAAGATAAATACCTTATTCCAAATCATCAATTTGGCTTCAGGGAAAAACACTCAACAATAGATCAGGTACATAGAATAACTAACATCATTGAAAAAACGCTTGAAAACAAGGAAGTCTGCGCCACCGTGTTTTTAGATGTCGCGCAAGCATTTGACAAAGTTTGGCATAAGGGTCTAATATTCAAGCTCAGACGCATGCTACCAGAATTCGCAGATATCCTAGAGTCATACATTACTAACAGAATGTTTAGAATACGGCAGGAGGACGCATATTCTGAGCTAAAAGCTATAAAAGCTGGTGTACCTCAAGGAAGTGTGCTAGGCCCAATTTTGTACTTGTTATACACATGTGACATCCCAGAACTGGAAAACAACACCATTGCGACCTTTGCAGATGATACTGCAATTATGGCTACCGGATCAAGCCACTGAGAAGCAGTAGAAAAAGTTCAACTAGCTGTGAACAAAGTTTATGACTGGACACAAAAATGGAAGATCAAACTGAATGAGTCAAAATCAATTCACATTGACTTTACAAACAAACACTTCGACTATCACCCAATCTACATAAATGGTTCGCAAGTACCTTATGCTAATACAGCCAAATACCTTGGCATTACTCTCGACGCCAAGTTGCGTTGGAAAGCTCATGTCAAAAAGAAAAGACAGGAACTCGATATACGATATAAAAGTATGTATTGGTTACTCGGAAGGAAATCTTGTCTATCAATACATAATAAAATAACCCTATACAAGCATATTCTGATGCCAATCTGGACGTATGGCATCCAACTTTGGGGCTGTACTAAAAGCAACGTCAAAATAATCCAGCAATTCCAAAATAAAGTACTTAGGGATGCTGTCAATGCACCCTGGTACATAAGAAATGACGACCTTCATCGTGACCTTAAAATGGAATTCGTCACCACCATTATCCAAAAATTTGCTGAAGCTCACGAACACAGACTCCATCGACACGTGAATGTTGAGGCAATCCAGCTGCTAGACAACACAGACTTAGTGCGTAGGCTAAAAAGAACTAAACCTTTTGAATTAGTGTAGTGTACAAAGTGAATGAGTAATAGTAACAATGTTGTGCTATACATAATAACACATGAACATAGTGTTTTATAAATTATATTAGACTCTAAGAAAGTGCTACGGACTTGTGTAAAAGTGCAAATGAACACTATTCTTAGTTTTAACATATTCTATCACGTAACATATTAAGTTAGAGTTAAATTACTAATTAGTCTTTTAGGCTAGATCGTAATTAATTATTAAGATTTTTGTTCTTAGTAATAAAGCACAAAAAAAAATCAAATCTTGCTGCAACCGTAGTGCTGATGATAGGGAGCAGGCTCCATGTACTAGATCATCCATATAGAATGATTCTTCGACGACTTTAGCGGCTTCTGGGAATTTGTCCCGTTCATCATTGGCTAACTGTCTCAATGTCATCATTGCAAGAAATGGAGCTGCTTTTGTGCCGTATGTTACGGTTGTTTATTGATATTCTTGTATTGTTTGAGACGGGTTGTCTCTCCAAACAATTTTTTGTAAAGGTTGATCTTCTGGGTGTACCCAAATCTGCCTAAACATTTGTTCCATGTCAGCTGTGACTGCATACTGATATTGTCTCCATTTAATGATAAGAGACTGAAGGTCTTGCTGTAAATTGGGCCCCGTGTACATTAGGTCATTTAAACTATGATTTGTTGATGTTTTTGGCGAAGCATTGTAAACAACTCGTAATGCAGTCGTTGCACTATCTTCGCGCAATACGAAATGATGCGGAAGGAAACATTCCAGAATCTGTCTGATTGCAAGGTGAAGGTTTCATGTGACCTAATGTTTTGTATTCGGTAATGAATGATTTATGTGAGCTTAACAAAGTATTGTTTTTACGTAATTTCTTTTCTAAGTGAATGAATTGAGCAACAGCCTTGTTTTTGGACTGCCCCAATATCTCCTCAAATTGAGGTACTACGAGTGGAAGTCTCACTTGGTACTTTCCGTCATCCAAACGAGTTGTGGTTGCTTCATAGTATTGAATGGACTCTTGATCTTCTGATGATAACGATTTTTCTTCTGTAATATCTTCTATCTCAAAAAATTGCTGAAATCTGTCCAAGTCGAATTGTACGACGTTGCACATTAATTTAGTTTTCATATTTCCGCATAGTATCCAACCCAGACGAGTTTCTTGAACAAGCGGAAGTGATTCGCTTAATGTAATCCGCTAAAAGAATATTCGAGTATACGTCCGCACCCAACAGTATGTCAATGGGTCGGCTGATGTTGTACTCAGGATCTGCCAATTCTAGATTATCCAGAAATGGGCATGCTATTTTTGGGAATGAGTATGATGGTAAAAATTTTGTTAAGTTGATCATAATGTAAACATCGATATTAAATTGATAGAGGTTGATTCTTGAGTTTGATATACAGTTCAGGTTAAGCATTCCTTTGCAACTGCTTTCCCTTTGTCCGATGCCTGTGATTACGCCGTCACACCTGGATCACTGCCAATCCTAATTGCTGAGCGGCATTCTCTGTGATAAGAGACATTTGTGAGCCCTGATCAATAAGGGCCCGCAGGATCAGGTAGGTCCCATCTGCTTTCTGAACCTTGAGCAGTACAGGGGACGGGCTGCTGATATTGAGTCTATATTTATTCTGCAGAAAAGAGCCATCAGAGCCATATATAATCTTCGTAGGCGCGATTCTCTAAGGGAACTATTTAAGGATATTGGCATCATGACGGTTCATTGCCAATACATCTACGAAAACATAATGTACGTCAGAAAAAATCTGCATCTTTTTGGTAAAAGAGGTGACAGACACAATTACAGTACTAGAAATAGGGACCAACTAGTTCAGCCAGGCTTTAGACTCGCTAAAGTGGACTCATCTTTCATGGGGTACTGTTTGAGATGCTATAATAAAATTCCACAAAGTATTCTTGAACTGAATGAGACGAAATTTAAAACATGCATTAAACGCACACTATGTAAAAAAGCATATTACAAGTTGAGAGATTATATCGCTGATAAAAATGCTTGGCTTGATGCTGGTCCTGCTCCACATGGACAGGGGCGCAAAAATTGATAGCATTAAATGGTATTGTTGGAGCTGCTGAAGAATGTACAAACTTATCTTTGCATTGTATAGATTCAATGTTAGTATTATATAATCGCATAGCCTATATTGTGTGAGTACTATGTAGGTACTAGTAAGCTATCATTCACTGGAAACCTACGGCAGTTCTTGACTTGAATGTGCCCTGGCGGTTGAGAGTATGTCATGCTCTCTTAAATGTCTCGCTGATGGTGGCGCGTGTGTCGGACCATTTAGTTCCCTTCAAAATGGTTGAGCTGAATGGTGCTGATCCATGCGTCATGTTCGTGAACGGGCGCTGTCAGTTGTGACTGGTCATCTCTTGGTCGCCATGGTTTATTTGAATTAATTATTTTGTTTTTGAGTTGTATTTTATTTTTGTTTTGCTATGGACACTTTTAACGTGCGCATCTTGCTACATTGTTCTCACATAATATCAGTACGTCGGTAGACAGCAAACCGAACGCGCGCGCATTTACTTGGTTCCTGCTACTTGGCGACGAATTGGTGACTCACTTACCGTACGACCACACAGCTGAGTTTCTCAAACTTTCCGAGATGTTTACTTGTAAACGGTGTGATGTGGAAGCGAGAGACGGCGCAACATGTACTATGTGTATGGGGCAGTTCGACTTCCCCTGCTCAGGCATCACGGAAGCAGGATGGAGAAGACTAGGAGACCGCAAGACTACATGGAAGTGTAGCAGTTGCAAATTATCAACGCTAGCCGTATCCAGTCCCCGAGCTGATTCCGACAAGAACTCGCCAGTAGATACGGAAACAATCATAACTGAGCTCAAGCGGCTATCTTCACAAATGGAAGCCTTGCCAGCCCTTGTCGCGAGCGTCAAAGCTGTGCAAAACGAACTTATCGAGCTCAAGACTTTAAAGGTAGAATTCTCAGAGGTGAAGTCGTCGCTGCAGTTTGTTAGTAACAAAATGGATGAGCTGACCTGCAAAGTAACAACTCTGGAGCAGGATATTGATTCAATGAAGAAGACCAAAGATGACATCTCAAAGTTGCAGGACCGCATTACTAAATTAGAGTTCCTTCAAAGGGAGGGTGAGCAGAGGTCCAGGATGAACAACATCGAAATCAAAGGAGTGCCAATAACTAGCGATGAAAACTTATTCTCAATAATGGCTAAAATCGGGGATGTTATTGGATGTCATATACCCAAGGAGCAGATCAACTACATAGCCCGAATTCCAATGCGTAGTGATCCACTTCATAAAAATATAATTTGTTCGGTGCATAATAGTTACAGCAAAAATAACTTTGTTTCTGCGGCGAAAAAGCACAAAACCTTAAATGCTGCTCACCTAGGTCTGCAAGGCACGAACAGGATCTACGTAAATGATCATCTTACGCTAGATAATAAAATTCTCCTGAACCAGACCAAAGCACGAGCCAAAGAACGTGGTTTTGAGCACGTTTGGGTCACGGGCTGCAAGATTTTTCTTCGAAAAAACTTTACATCTCCAAAACTCCACATCAAGACGGAGCAAGACTTAAAAAAGTTCTTATTTTAAAAGTTCTTGTACTGAGAATGTCGATTCAACGTCCGGGTAAGTTCAACATCGCTCACTCCGCCTCATTAAGTTTGAGAACCACAGTTGTTCGTTTTTTCTACGCATTCCTTTCTCGCCGTCCTTTTGTTTGCTTATCGCTAGTTTTTAACCAGTTTGTACATTATTGCTATTACGACTTTAAATCTTCCACTCGTTATCTTAAAGATGTGTATTGCTTACTGACACGTAGCAGTCTACCTTACAATAATTATTTTTTATTTCTTACCTTTCATATAATATGTACTATGCTCTACGGACCTTGTTTGTATGGAGATAAAGTTTTATTTGCCTTGCTTGTTTTCATCTCTCAATACTTAAAACAATACTATTTTAACGGATTGAATGTGCCTTTTATTCTTTTTTCCATACTTACTCTAGTGTTTTTTATGACTTATAATGGCACCTATTAGCATTTTTTATCAGAACGTCCGGGGACTGCGAACTAAAACAGGTGCTTTCTACAGAAATATATGTGCTAATGATTTTGATGTTATCTGCTTGACTGAGTCTTGGCTAACTGATGGTATCTCCGATTCCGAATTATTTGACGACAGATATATGGTATGGAGACGGGACCGGGATTATACTAGTACAGGTCAGACTATGGGTGGGGGGGTTTTAATCGCCGTTAGGCGTCAGATTGTGGCTCATGCGCGCGGCGAGTGGCAGTCATCGGCAGAAGACCTATGGGTCACATTAACCCTGCAACAAAAAAGACCCAGGACAACATACAAAATGCATATATGCGTTGTTTATATTTGCTCTCAGAACCTAGGTAACTCATTAACAACTCAGCTGGGTAACTTTTCTGATAATTTGACAAATATTATAATGGAGCACCCGGTTGACAAGTTTATTGTCCTGGGTGACTTTAACCAATCCAATATAACCTGGGTCCCTGCAGGTGATGGTTATTCTCTCCACCCCACAAACCTGAGTGGTGTGGTCCAATCCACTTTCTTTGACAACATTAACGCATGTAACCTGTTGCAGTACAACTGTCACCCTAACAAAAATAATAAGATTCTGGACTTGGTGTTTTCCAACACCGAAGTATCTGTCTCCTGCTGCATTGATCCCCTAGTTCCTGAAGATCCGCACCACAACGCTTTATGTATCACGGCGGACTTTGTTCAGCTGCATAGTCTGCCAGCTCGTCCCTATGTTAAATACTTGTATCGCTCTGCTGACTATGCAGCAATTAAAGATGATCTTAACATTGTTGACTGGCAATTCGAGTTGGGCCATAGGTCACTGGATGACGCCGTAGCATTCTTTTATGATGTTTTATATAAAGTACACAAAACTTACATTCCAACGAAAACAGTTGTTTCCCAGTCGAAATACCCCCTCTGGTACAAGACTCCGTTAGTAAAAATTATTAAAGAAAAATCGAAATTCCACGCTAAATTTAAAAAGTATGGGAACGATTCGGACTACCAATCTTTTGTATTGTTACGGAAACGTGCAAAGGATTTGGAGAAAACCATGTTTGATGATTACATGGCCAATGTAGAAACTGCTATTCGTAACAACCCTCGAGCCTTCTGGAGCTACATAAAATCAAAAAAACAAAACAACTCCTACCCTTCTGTGCTGTGGTTTGGAGACCGCTCGTCTAGCGATGGTGAAGAAATTTGTGACTTCTTTGGCGAGTACTTTCTGTCAAACTTTTGTGAATCCACCAGCTCTGAGAGTAGTGCGGAATATCATCTTATCAGTGAGCGGACTGATTACAGTCCTTACGATATTGCCGCTATCGAGGTTTGTGAAGACGAAGTTATGAAACTGCTAAGGCACCTGGACTTGAATAAATCTGCTGGTCCGGACAAGCTCCCGCCGGTTTTCATATTTAACTGTGCTGCAAGTCTCTCGGTCCCTCTAACAATACTATTCAGGCGATCTCTGAATACCGGGGTTATGCCGGCTATATGGAAATCGGCTTATATTACTCCTATTCATAAAAAGGGACCGAGAAACTGCGTGGACAACTACAGGCCGATATCCAAGTTATGCGTTTTTGCTAAAATATTAGAAAAAATTGTGTACAGGCAAGTTTACTCTGCTCTCAGGCTCAGTTTCAGTGAACACCAGCATGGATTCTTGGGTGGTCGGTCAACTACTACAAACCTCGTTCTCTGTAGTGACTTCTTGTCAGAGGCTATGTCTAATCGTTCCCAAATCGACGTCATTTATACGGACTATGCCAAATGTTTCGACAGAATTGATCACGAAGTTCTCATGCGGAAACTTCTATCGATGGGCATTAGGGGTAATCTTTTCCGTTGGTTTAAGTCATATGTGGAGGACAGGTGCCAGACTGTTGTGCTGAATGGGTATTCATCAAGGTCAATGCGTATTCCATCTGGAGTTCCCCAAGGATCTTTATTGGGGCCGCTCTTATTCAATTTATTCGTCAATGATATTGATTCTTGCTTCCTTCACTCTAAAATTCTTCTATACGCGGATGACATGAAAATTATGTCTAAGATATCCACCTTGTCAGATGCTCTATCATTGCAGGAGGACCTAGACAGGTTTCAGTACTACTGCATGACTAACAAGCTACATTTAAATGTTTCCAAGTGTTACGTGTGCTCCTTCACTAGGAAGCCCGTACCTATCATATTTGACTATAAACTTTTAGACAGATCCCTTGCTAGGGTTAGCACAGTCAAAGACCTGGGTGTAGTATTTGATTCAAAATTATTATTTGATCAACACGTGGAACAAATCATTAATAAAGCATCAAAATCACTAGGGTTCATTTTGAGAGTCTCGTCCGAGTTCAGGAACATCAAAACCATTAAAATTCTCTACTGTACTTTTGTTCGCAGTCACCTTGAGTATGCCTCTCAAGTTTGGAATCCCAATTACAACTTATACATAAACAGATTGGAAGGCATACAAAGAAAATTCTTGAGGTATATTCAATTCCGGTCTAAAACTTATTCTCCCACTTATCTCCTTCGCTGTAAAAGATTCCATCTACTTCCTCTTTCTGAACGTAGAAGAATTGCTGACTTGGCGTTTTTATTTAGAATCGCCAACGGTTCAACCGAGCTTCCCGAACTGCTGAGCAAAATTGGACTGCGGATTCCTTCTACTTTTCGGCGCAATACCCGTCTATTGCATACTCCTGTGGTAGGAACAAAATACAGACGAAACTCATACTTAATAAGAGCTAGTCATACATATAATGCAATTGGCCAGGGCGTCGACATCGACATTTTCAGTACTAGCATCTCAAAATTAAAAAGGACTCTTTGTAATTTCTTTTTTGATAATGTCAACTAATTGAATGCAATTCGCGCTTTTTGAAACACTTTTTTTCTTAGTTAGTCTTTACAAACACTGTCTGCCTTCGTAAATATTTTTGTTTTTGTTTATAAGCTCTTTTCTATCGGTGAAAACTTTTAATTGGCCTTACTTTTTTTTAAATCTTAATAGTGTGTAAATTTTTAGCTGTAAGTTTTCCTAAAACTGTAAAATAAAATAAAAAATAAAATAATATACCATCTGAACATGAATGATGTAACCAAGATTTTGTAACAATATTTTGATTTTAAAGAGTGTCCATGGAGTTTGTTGCCCGTTCTTCTCCATAGAGATCTACGCTAGGGAATGGGCAACTACAGTACTTTCACAGTTTTTATGTCTTGTGACTGGGACTGTAGCTACTTTAAATGTTCATTTTTGTTTCGACAATTCAAAAGTGCCTGTAACTGGCCTACTTGAAATAAATGCTTTGATTTTGATTGATTTTGATTTTCAAAGCAACGTTTCTTGCATCATATTTTGTTGTGTCACGTGCGTGTTGCCTTGATTTGCACGTTCTTGATTATAACGGATGTTGTTTTACTGTGTAGAAGGTATCGAGTTACCTCCTTGTTTTGACGATTCTTTAGAATACGATTCATGAAGTAATGTGTTGTGAAATTCGTTGCATACGACGCAATTAACGCTTCTTTGATAAGCATTCTTTGCCTTTATTTATTTATTTATTAACCATGGAAGACTTACAGCTAAGATAAACAGATTAAAAAACAATATGTGAAACTGACAGCCAATTAAAAGTCCTCACTTCTAAAAACAGATTATAAAGAAAGAGAGTGAACAACACAAACAACACAATACAGCCACAAAAAAAAAATACAGGATAACATTCAAACTTAGACTAAATTTACATTGTTTATGCCACATACAATTCAGTACCTAATAAAAAAAACAGAACAAACAAAATCCTAATTAAAAAAGCTAAGGCTCAAGCACTTTCTGGCCGAGGACACACTTGTTATGAAAGCATCAAAATCATGCTGCTTACACATGTTATTAAAGTTTCTACTTGCACGCACTATAAATGAATTCTGCCTGTAATTTGTAGACGTAAATGGAACACGCAATGGCACGTTCCATCGTTTTGACCTTCCGGGAACGTTAAAATAAAATTTGGATAGAATATCGGAATTACTAATTGAATTGTTGAATATTTTCAATAATGAAGTACAATCAGAAATTGCTCGCCGATTAATTAAGGATAATATATGATACTTCTTACAGAGGCTGAGGTAATCTTCAGATCGGTAGGGCACTTTCTGATGATAACACAAATACTTAATGAATCTTTTCTGAATGCTCTCTATGCGATCAATATACTTGTGATAACATGGATTCCAGATTTCAGACGCGTATTCCAAGTGACTTCTAACGAAAGTACAGTAAAGAATTTTTAAAGTTTTTGCTTGACTGAAGCACTTGGACAGCCGCATTATGAATCCTAGCGCTTTAAATGCTTTAGCGACTATGGCATCGATATGACGTTCAAACGTTAGCTTAGAATCGTGATATACCCCCAAATCTCGGACGCAGTTCGTTTTAGGTAGTAATTGATCACCCAAGCTATACGATGAAGCTATAATTGAGCGCTTTCGAGAATATGTTAGAACCGAACATTTAGCAGGGTTGAGATCAAGCTTACTCCCACGACAATATGCCTCCAGACGACGTAAATCATCCTGAAGTGCAATCACGTCCGCATGTGATGATATTTTGGCGTAGATTTTCATATCATCGGCAAAACACAACAGTTGGGATGAGATCAAACAAGAGTTGATGTCGTTTATATATATAATGAAAAGCAATGGGCCAAGTAATGAACCCTGGGGGACTCCGCTGGGGATAGGCACCCAACTAGACATGTAATTGCTTAATACTACTGCTTGGGACCTGTTCTCCAGATAAGAAGAAAACCATCTTAGTAAATCACCTCGTATTCCCATAGTATATAACTTTGATAATAAGATCTCATGGTCAATACGATCAAAAGCCTTACTGTAGTCTGTATAGACGACATCAACCTGCATACCGTTATCCATGGCGTCAGTAATAAAATCATTGAGCAGAATTAAGTTGGTGACGGTAGACCTTCCCTTCAGAAAACCATGTTGGAAGGAACTAAACGAGTTTTTAAGAGCACAATACACCTGGTTGTAGATGATCCTCTCAAAGATTTTTGCCACAATACAGAGCTTGGATATCGGCCTGTAATTAACAATGTCAGTTTTGACTCCTTTCTTATGGATAGGTGTTATGAAAGCCGATTTCCAAAGTTTAGGTACAACACAGGTGTCCAAGGATTTTCTGAAGAGAAGCGAGATAGGTTGGGCAATCGAAGCCGAACACCGAACAAGAAATTTTGACGAAATGTTATCCGGGCCAGCCGCTTTCGAAGTATCCAACTTGCGAAGCAAGTTAGAAACCTCTTCAACGTTTACTTCAATGCTACTCAAATCAGATAGGCTGGTAGATTCAGTCAAAAGAGGGGGTGAAGAAGTTCCCCGACTCGGGCTGGTATCTAGAAATGTAGAATGAAAGTACGCAGAAAACGCTTCGCATATGGTTTCTCCGGTACGCAACGCTTCGCTATTATAGTTTAACGTGCTCGGAACTGCATTTGAGTTGTGTCGTTTTTTAACAAAAGTCCAAAAATATTTTGGGTTTTCTTTAATAGATTTTTCAGTTAACTTCAAGTAGTTGTGATTCTAATACCTTTACCCTTTCACGGAGAAGCCTAAAAGTTGACTCATCAGCTATATTGCCGTAAGTCTTAAATTTTTTGAAATATTTATATTTTTCTTTAATTGATTTAATTAATGCCGAATTGTACCAGGTTGGATACGTTTTGTGACGGTGTAGTTTTTGTGGAATAAATTTAGCGTGTAAATTGAGAATAACTTCATTGAAAAAGTTAACTGACTCATCAATTGATCGTGACGCAAACTCGGATTCCCAGTCAGTAGTGGAAATGTCATTGTTAATAGACTCATAGTCGCCTTTGTCGTAGAGATACTGTACCCGTGGCGCGCACTCTAATAGAGGAGCCTCAACGAAATCCAAATTAATTAATAGTGCCGGATGGTAGGCGTCGATGGGAACCAGCGGACTTGAACATTCAACCACATTAACCAATTTGTTCGAAAGTACCAAATCCAAAATTTTACCGTACTTATTAAGGACACCATTGTACTGACCAAAATCTAGGGTACATAATTCGTCACTAAGTAAAACTTCATCAGAACCGTTCGGGTTCGTTGGGGCGAGAGATAGATTGTCAGATAGGGCCCAGTTAATACCGCTCATGTTAAAGTCACCAATGATGAGAAAGATATCAGAAGAGTTACTTATAACAACTTGGTTTAATTTTGTGAGGTAATTGCGAAGTTGTAAAGAAAAAGAAAGACCTAAGTTTTGCTGACATAAATAAACAACACAAATATGTAGGGTAATATATTTACGTGTATTAGAATTTTTCAGTCGTATGCTGAGCCATAAATCCTCTGCTGTAGAATGGAAGGTGGGTTGGCATATAACGGAAAGTTCCCTACGCGTAGCAATAAGCACACCCCCACCACGCGATTGCCCGGTCAAAACATAATCTCGATCACGACGCCACACGATGTACCGTTCGTCAAAGAATTCGGAATTTAAAACTCCATCTAATAACCACGTCTCCGTAAGAACAATAATATCATACGAGTTTAGTAACATTTGACGATAGAAAGCATCACTTTTAGTTCTAAGCCCGCGAACGTTTTGATAAAATACATTTAACTTAGGAGCCAATAGAAAACTAAAACTATTAATAGTGAATAATTCATTATAATAAAGTATTTAATTAAATAGTATTGTAGAATGAGGTAAAATATAATTAAATAAGTAAAATGTAGGTAAAAGTCAAAAAGATTTGCGCGAGCGCAAGAATCATACGTTATTAGTAAGCAACTGTGCGAAGAAGCAAGCAATAGTGCGTGGCGCGTGCAAGTGCGAGAGAGTAAAACATATTATAGTGCGGCAAAGCTTTAAAGTAAACAGCGCGATAACGAACACAAAAGAAACCAGTAGCTAAACAAAAGAGAGGTGTCAAGGTCATTAGTGCGGCAGAGGTGTTAAACATTTTGCAAAAAGTTATTGTGAAACAAACGATATTAAATAATTGGAGCCATTGATGCAAACTGTAATAGCAAAACAGGAAAATAAGGGTAAGTATTACGAGGCATTTTAGACAATCTTGTTTAAATCTGACTCCTTTCTTATGATAAAAACTTTCTAATGGTTATTTTTAAGTATATGAATTTTACCATGCTTAACCCATACATACTCGTAATGTTTATCCTTCGCAATGACTTTAACTTTGGATAAAAGTTTTTTGTACTCGACGCTTAGGTGATCAGACGTACACACGCTGAGATGATCCTTGAAACCCGATGTCACAAGCAGATAAGTCCTTCTTGGCACGTGCCGCCGCTATGAAATCTTCCTTTACATAGCGGTTTAAAAAACTGACTATGATCAGCTTTTCATTAGAACCAAAGATAGGTACCCTTGAAATATAGTTCACCTGGGCTTTGGGACAGCTGTAATTAATTTTACGGCCAATAGCGTCGATGATAGTGTACAGGTTCTCATCCTTCTTAACAGGAACTCCCTTTATTTCAATATTATTTAACCTGGACCTCTGCTCATAAGTCAAAAGAAGATACTTCATGCTCGCCATGTCAGTCTGTAAACTATTTACTGATTCTTGAAGCTTTTCAAATTCAGACACCTTTGCTTCAACTTCCACGAGCCTTGTGTCGAACTCGTCGAGTCTCCCACTAGTGCCTCACACGTCAACTTAAGCTCAGCCAACTCATTTTTGATCACGCGCATGTCATCTACCAAGGTCGGCAAGTTAAGTAGCTGTCGTTTCATGTCGCGGATCTCACTAAGTATGGTATCCAGCGACGCAGGTTCAGGGGTAGACACAACTGGTGATGAGGTTCTGCAAGTGGGGCATTTCCATTGTGCCATCCTATTAGCAGCCAGCTTCCTCCATCCGGTTTCGGAGATATTTGCACATCCAAAATCCAGGTGTTTTTTGCAACTACCACACTGGACACCATCGTTGAACTGCATATTACAAGCTGCGCACGTTTGCATTTTCAAAGTATGTACTATCGAATGTAGATAAAATATCACAATATGAACTCAACTCAAATGAGAAAAGGTTGACGATCTATTAATTTTGAGTGGCGCGTACTGTGCGTATGAGTGTTCACACACGAGTGATGGTCATATAAGCAGTTTTGGCAATAATTTAAGTTAGTAACACATTGTTTTTTCTTCATCGGGGAAAAGTCAGCAAATTGTTTGCAAAAACATATAGCATGTGCGTCATTGCAGACTGGACAGTTTGGCCGATAGTTTTGCAATTTCCTGTAACTTGGTGATTGCGAAATAGCCTTGTTACTTGAATATGATTGCTTTGTATGATAATTTCTTGATTCTGATGGTTTATTGCTGTTTGAAGAAAAAGGTTTTTGATTATTGATCTCCTGTTTTCTTCTACTTGCTTCCATGCTCGTGAACTTACTCTCTAGGAAGGCTAGAAGTTTCTAGTTTCTAGTCATTCAACTCGAGTAATTCCCGAGGTTGTTTGATTGCTGCGTTGTATTCACTGAATGTGTCCTAATCCAGTTTCTGACACAAGATTGGCACGATCAACGGGTCCCACGAAGTCACATCAACGCCGAGGGTTTTTATGGCGTTCATCGTTTCAAGTGCAGTATCATGGATTCGTTTGATATGATTAATTGATGCTTGCTGTACATTTGGGATATTTAATAAAATGTTAATTTGTGAGGTAAATATCATCCTTTTGTTGTCTAACGATGGCTCAAGATGTCCCAATTAATGATATAGTTGTCCGAACTGATCGGGAGGTGCTGTATGAGACGTCACCTTTGACTTTCGACTTGAGAAACTGCATCTTCTGAGCCCCAGATAATGACGGGTTGCCATGTACTGCTTCTGTGAAGAGATCCTTAAAGGATATCCACTGATGGTAGCTGCCCCTGAATGTAGGTATTTCTATTTTTGGCGTAGTATGCTCTCTATGGCGTTTTTTGTTTGTCGGGTACCAGTTTGTGGTTATTTTTGTCCATCTCTCATCACTCATTCTTTGGATGTGTCCTGCCCATTTCCATTTTTAGCTTAAGAGCCTGCCTAACTACGTCCTTGGCTTTGGTCTTCTCTCTAATTAGCGTGTTTTTAACTTTATCCCTTAGTTTTATTCCCAAGGTGGAACGATGACATAGCCAAAGTAGCAGGAAAAATATGGAGCAGGCTAGCCAGAGACAGAGCGAGATGGAAAAGAATGGAGGAGGCTTTTACCGCTATAGGCGGTCCTTACATTTAAATATTTATATTAAAATGATAATAAATAATATATACTATAATAATTTTAGAAGATTAATAATTTTACATGAGGAAACTATTACTAAATAATGTCAATTAATAATAACAAATTACGTTAAAAATTTGCATGATAATAATGTAAGTGCATGAAGAAATGAATATAATATGTTATCTCAAATCATTTTAATTGTTAATAAAATAATATTTAATTCTATTGTAATAATTGTATAGTGAAAAATAAAATGTAATCAACTAATGCAAATTATTAACAGGTTGTTGCTAAAAACAATCAATGTAAATAATTGATGGATGTCTAAATAGTGTAAGGAATCAATAAAGCTATTTTTATTTTTATTTTATTTATTTATTTTATTATGCTCTCTATGTGAGACGGACGACCTCTTCTTATTGATTGCTTTGATAGCATCGTTGTATGTGCTTTCATATTTGAGGTACATATGATGATATTCTTGATTTCGGTCTCCCAGTTCACTGTCTAAATCCTAATAATAATAATAAATAAAATAAAAACTATTTATTTCAGATTCACAGAATCCATAGAATGTTAGTACAATAAGAAAAAAACTTAAACAACTAGTGTTAGTAACTAAAATGAAAGAATACAAAAAGACAAAACCATTATTTCACCACGTGGGTTCTGACCCAGTGTTGGACATACCGCGTGTCCAACCTATCCGCTATAACGGCCAGGATGCCGTTGGTGCTGGCGCGCAGGATGCAGAGCGCCGCGGCGTATCGCTTGCGGAGCACGGCGTGAAAGCCGTCTACGTGCGCGTCCGCGAAACATGCCCGACGCACTGCACCAGCGTGGCAGCCCCAACAACGCCCTGAACGCGTTGTTGTACTGGACGCGCAGAGCGCTGAACGATCGTTGCGTATAATGAGCCCACAGGCTGCACGTGTAAAGCGATGTGCAGTGCGCTCTAAAGAGGGTTATTTTAACACTCGCAGCACAACGCTTGAACCTGTGAGCTATCATATTTGCTCTGATCGATAGCGCCCTACGCTCCCTGTCCATGTCCTCGTCATCACGTAGGTGTTCAGTGACCAAGTGCCCAAGATATTTAAAGCGGGTGACTTCATAGGTATTCCGTTTAAAGTAACGGGAGGGACCTGCTCCGGTGACTTTGTACCCGCCTTAAATATCATGAGCTCACTTTTTGAAACATTATATTTGAGGCCATGTCTAGCCGCGTACATTTCACACACATTAACTAATTTCCTAAGGCCGCCGATCGTTGGGCTCAGCAAAACCATGTCGTCCGCGTAACTAAGATTGTTGATACATATGTTGTCTACATGGCAGCCGACATGAATGCTGCTGAGCTCAACGATCAGCGCATTAATATATAAATTAAACATTAGTGGGGATGACAATCCACCCTGTCTCACTCCACATTGCAGCCCATAGGGATCTGATAACATGCCTGCCCACTTGACATAGTTAACTTGACTGTGGTACCAATACTTAAGGATAGCTATAGTCTCGCGAGGTAAATTGGTGGCTTTAAGCTTATCCCAGAGCTTGTCATAATTGACAAGGTCAAACGCCTTTGACAGGTCTAAAAAACAGGCATAAATAGGCGTTTTCCGACTGGTGTAATACTCAACAGTATGCTTTAGGCCCAGTATCGCGCTCTCTGTAGAAAGTCCGGCACGGAAACCAAACTGAGCATCGTGTAGTTGAATACATTCCGCCAACTGAGCCTCAAGCACACTGTCTAATATCTTCGCTACGACTGTAGCAAGCGAAATCGGCCTGTAATTCGTTTTCAGCGAACTATCTCCTGTCTTGTTCTTCAAAATGGGAGTAACAATTGTTTTAGTTAGTTCACTGGGTAGGTAGGAGTGTCCAATGCACAAATTAAAAAACATCGACAAAAGTCTAGCAATGTGTGGCCCTGCATTTTGCAAATGCTCGACGCTGAGCCCGTCATGCCCCGGTGACTTTCCACCTTTCATATTTCTAACAATTTTTCTTATGTCCTGAGCACTAATTTTAGACACTACTTTTTCACTGACGGGGTCCACGTCCAACATTGCATCACAAACTCCTAATGGGGATTCTACAGTGAAGTGATCTTTAAAAATGTTTGCAATCATCTTCGTGTCCGTGACACCCTCGATGCTCAGAGGAAGGCCAGGCCTCAAATTCAGTTTGTTGGTATGTTTCCAAAATTCACGAAACTTATTATTTGAATGCAGTGTCGCTAGCCGGTCCATTTTTATCTGCTCCTGATGTTGTTGGCACCATTTCATTTTAGTTTTGAAGACCTTTCTGCTATGACACAATGCTTCATAAATGGTTCCCGCTTTAGGTTTACCCCACTGTAACCAATTCTGAAAATCAAGCCTGGCCTCTCTGTGAGCTTCTGCAACATACTTATTCCACCCCATAATTTGCCTATTTTTACCACTCGTACCTACCCTATAGCTAGACTCGGAAGCCTCACTAAGTGATAAGACAATGTCATTATATAACTTATCTAATATTTGCCTGTGTTCCACAACATTACACCGTTCATCCCCGCATTGTCGCAATTCTATGGGAAAGTCAATTTGTCTCAACAATTTATTACAAAGGTTCGTATACATACCAATTTGTTCAGGCTTCCTTTCACCCCAGGTAACTTTACTTTTAGGGACTGCTTGACTCACATTTTTAGATTTAATTTTCCCCAAATTACATTTTACAGACACAGGATAGTGGTCAGACCAGTAAACATTATAATCAACCCAGATATCTAAAACAGAGGGCCATGCTGCACTAGTTACAATGACGTGGTCTAACCAACGCTGACAACCATGCGCTTCGCTAACAAAAGTATGCGTGTCAGAGTCCATCCCACACTTGACAATGTCAGCACATACCCAGGCCATATCCTCACAAAAACTAATGAGTTCCTTATAAAAGTGCTCATTTGGATGAGCATTGAAGTCACCAAGAACATATATACAGTCTATAACACTTTCTTCAATTATGGCGTTAATAGCACCCATACACTGTGTAAAGTCAGTCATATTTTCCGCACAGTCTGTAGGCATGTACACTGACACACACATAATGGGCCGATCACTTATCACTGATTTGATTGCACAAATTCGAGGGTTGTTACAATCAACCACTGTTACCGACGGAAATACACTTTTACGCCACAATATTGCCGTTCCTCCATGAGGTCTGCCTCGCACGATTCCTGAGGATGTGTCCACTGCCGACGTTCCCGTATAGCCAAAGTCGGGATTTATGCTGCTAAGCCAAGGTAGTAGCCAAGTTTCTTGGAGGGCAATTATGTCAGAGCTTTGCATTAGATGCCTAATATCTTCAAGCGAACGCTTAACATTTTTACAGTTAAACGTTGTAAAAGTAAGACTGGTATTGTGATTGTCCATTTATTTTAATTTAAGTACTTGGCGGCAAAACGTTCTCAATGCAGGTATTAGAGATCACCTTCCCAGCATTGTCACGATAACTAAATTCTACAAACCGTCGATACCGAATACCCTCTGGCCAAAAATTCTCATCCATGAACATGCTTAGTCGGTGTCTTGGTATGGAAATCTTGAAAGCATTGTAACCTCTCTGTGATTTCATATTAATTTTTATTACGGGAACACGCAAACTTGTTTTGCTAAAAATGTGTTCAGAGATGTCATCTTCGGCAGTACTTTTATCCACGTTATATATAAACAAAGGTACCTTAATATCCGCCGCCTTGAATTTTGCTTCAGGTTCAAAGATTGCTTTCCCTTTCTGTCCAATAAACTTATTTTTCAAACGATTTTTCTGCACAAGTGTCCATTCTTCTGTAGGTTTCCCTTTCTCCGTGAGACTGGGCACATTCACAATCTCAGCAAAATTCTTAATTGTAGGTGAACGATCCATATTTGGCGTCATAGAAATACTTCCTTGTAAAACAGCTGATTCGCCTTCGTTGTTTACGCGCAGACGTGTCGTAGATTTCAAAGGCGTAGCCACATCAGTCGTTTTGCGCGCACATAATGATGCACAAGCAGTACTTGATAACAGCGAATGCGGAAGGGTATCGACATTCGTTGTTTTAGACGCGCACTCGTTATCAACAAAATCAACTGAGTGCGGGTTGGACGCGACCGAACGGGTTTCTTCGCGCTCAAGCAAACTAACGTTTTTATCTGAAGATTTGTTGACACTTAATAATTGAGATGTTCGTTCTTGTGGGGATTGAGTTGAAAATGATTTCATGGAAACATATTCTAGCCCGATTGGTCCACTGTCGTTAGAATGACTGTTAATTTGATGCGCACCTCTTTTCATATTCACATTACTTTCAAAGTTATTAACAATAGACGCCTGTTTTAAGTTATCCACTTCATTTTTCAGCAAGTTGAACGTTTTTAAAGGCACATAATAATATTCCGCTTGTATGCTCTTTAGATCACTACGCAAAAGCACTAGATCTTTTAGAAGCCGCGTTACATCTACGTGATCAAATGTAACTGGGGGTAGTTTTTGTAGGTCACGGGCCACAAATATCGGGATTTTTTCAGGGTCAGTGTTCTTTAGTAACGTTATCACGTCTTCCAGATCCCTAAGAGACCTTCCTTCACGTTTGCGACTTTTCATACGCTGCGATGTTGGCAAAGAATTAAAAAGAAGTTTCTTTGCTTCCAGTATCTCTTTTGCGGAGAAAGCGCTATCACAAATTCTCACAAGACATTCTTCGTCCATTACGTCTATTTTATTGCTCACAAAAGCTAAAACTTCGTTAATAACGATGTTACATTTATCACATTTTACAATATCCGATTCCATGGTTCTAGTACACAGTAGCACATCCGTACATAACGGCGCGGTGCGCGAGAATGCGGGGCGTCAATTTTAGACCAACGAGACCTTACCGTACTCAACAGATGATCGATTTCCCATTTCTCCGCTACCGCATTCATGTTGATGCTTGAAACAGTATGTTCAAAGGCCTTAAAGTTGCTTATCTGTTTCCTCATCATCTCATCCGTCTTGCTGTTTGATCCCTGACTCTTTAAAGATTGTACTGAAAGTTGCTGTACGGTGCTAGAGGTAGCTAGAGGAGTAGCAGGCTTTAGAAGTGGTGTTGATGGCCTTTCCTCTGTTGGCTGATGATTCTGAATAGTTGCTCTGATTTTCTCATATATCTCCATCGCAGTGTCAAATTGCTTCGAAGTAAAATAAGTATGCGATCTGGCATATTCGATACTACACAATCTTGTATGATTTGCTTGATACTCTTGCCAGCATGCATCCACATTTTCTAACCTTCGGCGTATGTAGTCCGAGGTTTTGCGATCGGAGCCATCTTTTTTGAAGTTTGAGAAATTTTGTTCTATCTGATTGAGTAGTTGCTGTTGTTGGGCGAGTACATCTTCCAAAGACGACATGTTTTTGAAATGATTATAAATGTAACGATCTTACTTGATTGTTCAAACGGGAGCTTTGTTGCTCACCAACGGCGGATCTCTGTTGGCCCCTGCTGATTGTTGCTGCTGCTGCTGCTGCTGCTGCTGTGTGTACTGCACTATTGCTGGCAGTACAAACACCTTCACTGATAGTTCACTGATAGTTTACTGATAGTTTCCTGATAGTTCACTGATAGTTTACTGATAGTTTACTGATAGTTCACTGACAGTTCACTTGATGTCACTAGTGAAAGCTTTACAGTACTTTATTGCTACACTGTAATGAACACACGCGATATCCGGCTCGAAGGACCAAAAATGTACGGGTAAGGTACATTTAAATGATAGACTGATATAATGATTGATTGTATATTGAAAGAACACCCAAAAACTGATAACTGATCGACTCGCGGCGAATGAGTCTTTTTGTTAGACCGAGCGGTGCTATGCAACTACTGATCGTTAACTTATAATTGTATATTTTATTCATTCGCTGCGCGTCGATGTCAGCATAAAATTGCTACATATGCTATTGTACGGGTTTGCTCGTACATGGGGGAAGACCTATATAGGGTGACTGGCAATAAGTGTACGATACTTAAACACGTGATTGGGCTCATGATAACAAACAACTTTTACAATGGGACCAAAGCCGAAATCGCGAAAAAAAAATCAGCTGTTCAGTACATTAGGCGAACATAGGTGTACTGAACAGCTGATTTTTTTTTCCCGATTTCAGGGTTGGTCCCATAGTAAAAGTTGTTTGTTATCATGAGCATAATCACGTGTTTAAGTATCGTACACTAATTACCAGTCACCCTATATAAGGCGGCCCACAACTAGCACCGCTCTCTTTTCACTTGGAGTCGGCGTCGTGGAAACAACATCGTGAGAACGTCACTCTGTCGGTATATTTTTTCATGAGTGTCATTGCTTATTTTGTTAATTCTCTAATTGTAAACACTGTTTTAGGCTTTCACGGTTTAAAACTAAACTTATATTGTAACTTAATTATTTTCTCTAATTGTGTTATTTTTGTTAGAATTGTATTTTCGTTTGGCTAGTTTGATTATTTGTTTTTTAATATTAATTTGCTGTCAGTTGGCTTTGTCTTTTTAAAATATTTTCAATAGGTACTTGTGTAATTATTTTAAAAAAAGTCACTCCTCGATCGGATCGGGATCGGGATCGGGCAGTATGATGTCGATGTTCGGCATCGATACCGTCCGATCCAATGCCCAGCGAGACACCTCATAGATGTCGTCGGGGTTGGGCATCTTCTTCTGCTTGGCCTTACCTTACCAGTGCTAGGCACTCGTACGAACACAGGGTAAGTGGGTAAATTTGCGATCCGTGCGAGTGGAGACTTTCGCCAAGTACCCCCAAGTATGTTGGTTTCTGGCGAAGTCTCCTCCCGATTCCGTTGGCGGCGCTGCACGTCACGAAAACCGTCTTGTGTGGACCACTGGCGAATCCAGGAAAGGCCGTGTAGAAGATAAGAAGAGATTAGGAGGGGGAAGACCTATATAAGGCGGCGCACAACTAGCACCGCTCTTTTTTCACTTGGAGTCGTCGTGGGAACAACATCGTGAGAACGTCACTCTGTCGGTATATTTTTTCATGTGTGTAATTGCTTATTTTGTTAATTCTCTTATTGTGTTATTTTTGTTAGAATTGTATTTTCGTTTGGCTAGTTTGATTATTTGGTTTTAAATATTAAATTGTTGTCAGTTGGTTTTGTCTTTTTAAAATATTTCCAATAGGTACTTGTATAATTATTTAAAAAAAAGTCACTTCTGGTCTAATTTCCAAGAATAGATGATAATGTACTCCGGCTTATCTCTCGTCAAAATTTACCCTTCGCTACTGCAGTGGAGCTTTTGTTACAATAAAAAGAAAAGTCAAAATATAACTTTCAAAGATTAAGTATATTAAGTAGGTACTAAATATAAACACAGGAGAAGACCTACGCGAAACCAAATGGTCAAGACATCAGGTGTGTGACATGACGTAGTGACTCTGACTAGCGGTAGCGTGACGTGCTACATGCAGTGGGTTATCGTCGCGCGGGCGTATCGGAGTCGCGGTTGGTGTGGCGCGCGACGCGTAGGCTGGCGGCGTGCATGGAGGAGCGGCGCCGGCGCGGGCCCGCCGCGCCCGAGCCCGAGCGTGCACGGGCCTGCACCTCTAGCGAGCCCGCCTCATCCGCCTCGCCCGCCTCGCCCGCCTCGCCCACCTCGCCCGCCTCGCCAGGATCGCCCGGCTCCTCTACCGAGCGCGCCGTGTCCGCCGACCCGGTGGACGAGCCGCTCAGCGGCCCCTGCAACCACGTGCGTCACACATGAGGCTCACCACGCCGCGTAGCAGTACTCGTGAAGGCACTTCAGCTAACTGATAGCGCACCTGAAGGGGCTTGACGGACTGCTCAAAGCGGAATACGAAGCACAGCTCCGACCAGAAGTGCCTGTGGAAGCGGCCGCCCTGGGCCCGTGCGCGCCGCACCGCCGCCCACGCCAGGTCGCAGCACGACAGCACGATGCCCAGCGCGCAGCCCACCACCAGCACCAGCCACAGCCCCAGGAAGTTCCGCATGGACAGCTCCTTGCTCTCGTGCTCGTCGTCCACCTGCAACACGTGCGAGCACCTCATGCAACTGATGCAGCAGTAACCTAGCATTTGCCCAGTTCGGATTAATATTAGAAATGCAAGTTAAAAAAAATCTAAATGGCAGAAGTTGGTGAAATTGTATGGAATACTTAGTTGCTTAGTAGGTGTGCTGCTAAGTACCTATTTCATACAATTTCACAACAGTCAGAGTCACTACGTCATGTCAGATGTCTTGACAAGTAAGTACCTATTTCATTACATGCAAGTACCCGCGAACTTCGTCCGCCTGTTATTATTATCTTTATTCTCTTTCTCACAAGTTATTAAATATTACAATTTTA
The DNA here is from genome assembly GCA_950022955.1 of Xestia ashworthii. Classification (NCBI taxonomy): domain Eukaryota; kingdom Metazoa; phylum Arthropoda; class Insecta; order Lepidoptera; family Noctuidae; genus Xestia; species Xestia ashworthii. The sequence continues at coordinate 222,260 of OX465559.1, read as the reverse complement.
ATTATATTTATTAACAAAAAAAAAAACATTAAAAAATATAGAAAAACTAGTCCACCAGCATCGGGAACAGGGTCCGAGCTACCGGTGGTCAGGGCTCTTGAAGTACTGCTTTCTGAATCAAGCCCTTGATCCAATTGCCAATCTTCAGATGTTGGTCGAAAAAAAAAACCATACTTATGAAAAAAAAAAAAATATTTTCAATTTATAACAATTTCATCTACTTAATTCAACCAAATTAAATACACATTAAAAATTAAAAACAAAATAAAAATACTAATAAAAAATAATCATAATCAATTTAAAAAATAAAATTATGTATTAAAATCAGGTCAGACAGTCGCATCAGCCCGCCACATGTCGCATGCAACAGTGGGAGATACTGGAACAATAACGGGAACCTGGCTGGTAAAATAATAGTACTTTATGCGACTGTGCATAATGAAGGGCATTACCACACAAGTGTGGGTTTAAGAAACGAGCCGAAGGCGAGTAGCATCACACGAGTGTTGAAATGCCTAATTATGCATAGTTGCATACACTACTTTATCTACCCAAATATCATAAGGGCTCTATGATGGGTTAAGGAACCATAGGGAAATGACCAGGATTGTTACCAGTGTAATGCAATAAAAAAGTTATTAGTTGCATTCGTCGCTGCATTTACGATATCTGGCGGAGTGTTCATGTCAATTTCTGAGTCATTTTCGACAGAAATAAAGAACTTTTGTCTTTATACTCGTAACTGGAAATAAAAAGCTAACGAACAAATGACAGCTCGAAATGGCGGCGTTTCGGATGTCATTTTTTTTTAAATCATAGGCAAACGAACAAAGTCACTATTCTTGTGTCACTCGAGATCAAAATGTCGTGCGATTTATAATTAAAATCATACAGAATTGGGGTTTCGTATCGATATCTGATTTAATGTAGATACTAGAATAGCACACTCACTTGAATTTGACACCTGTTCCAAATTTAAACTCATAACCTACTGTTTTCAGTAGGTTATGAGTTCATAACAGTTCCGTTTATTTCTGCTGGTTGGTAATGCTGGTCATTGCCTATGGTTTTTGAACGCATTAGAGAGGGTTTATGTTATTTGGGTAGATAAAGAATATTGTTTTCACTCCTCTTGCTCGAAAAGACCGTCATAATAGCGTACCAGAGGGGCCGTAAAATTGCTCATTATAGCCCTAGGGAAAATAAGGTTTTTTTTTTTAAATTTCGTCGTCGGTGTTCGAAAACGCAAAGTCTTTACTCATAATTCATAAAGAATTGACTTTTTCCGGTTCATTAAAAAAAAAAACATTTCATTTTAAAAATGGAACCAAACGCGCCGAACGCCGAACTCTTGAAGAAATAAAAAAAGGCATTGGCGCGAAATTTTAAGATATTTTCTGTATTATTTATTTGAATTATAAGTAGGATTCCTTTTTATCTCCTACGTTTACCCCACAGACGACACAATATTATATTCGTCTTCACAGAGAATTACTGAGATTATGTTGCCGGGAAAAAACATCTCATTAGAACAACAGTACAAATTGTACATTTAATTTTTAATAAAATAAACTATCATATTAAATATGGTTATTTTATTTTCTCGCAATCGTAGTGAAAAGTACGGTGTAACACACGGCGCTAAAATCCCATTATAACTCGGTTCCTATTTACTACCTCGCTAAAGCTCGGTAGTAAAAACTACCTCGTCTATAATGGGTCATTTTAGCCCCTTGTATCACAATGTACTATTTAAAACGATAAACTTCACCTACAATACAATGTACCTATTACCGGTGTAACATAATGGCATTTTCAACACACTTGCTCATAAAGTGGCTCTAATTTCACAGCAATTAGGCACATAATGACACCTGTAATCAAACTGTGACTTTTTCATTGCTATTATTCACAAGTGAGTTATAGGGTTTTACTTTATTTTATTGGTTGAATTGCTTTGTTCTTAAAAAAGTTTCGATACAAAAAAGATCGTGTTCAATAGTACAAATAAATTAATGTACCTATTGCTTGCTCATTTCATGCAACTTCGTAACTACATAGATAATTTCAACTTATAAGTTTTTAATAAATAAAACTTTCACTCAAATGTAACTTTTGTTTTCTCTGTATTAAATAAAACTTTGAATTCCCCATTTCGTAAGTGGCTAAAACGCTATCCGCGAAAAGCCAAAAAAAAGAAACCTCATTCTTTTAGTCTATGGCCGATCGCCATTGTTAGATGCGCGCGCATAGGAAAACTGATTAATTATTCCCGCCATTGCGAAAAAAAATTCGCAACTTGTTTTCACTGTTGAAATTATAGTTATTTTTAGTATTATTTTATTCTCAAGTGTGTTGTGTGTAAAACGTCGTATGATACACGTGTGTGTTGATGATTCCCGTCCTCGGCTCTCTTAAGACCCTCGCCTCACGGCTCGGATCTCAATGGCGCCTCAGCGGTAATCACCAACATTACACACTTGTACCATAATGTAAGTACTATTAAACATAATAATAATAATAAAAACGTTTTTGCAAAAAAATAAAAGCGACTTCAAAAAAAAAACAAAAAACGTGAAAAATAACTTTAGCTTCTGAAGTCGGTGACCTTTGTTTGATTGATTTAATTTTTTTGTCACCGACTTCAGAAGCTAAAGTTATTTTTCACGTTTTTTGTTTTTTTTTTGAAGTCGGTTTTATTTTTTTGCAAAAAAGTTTTTATTTTTCACTTTTTAGTGGTTCACATGTACTTGATATACATGGAAAGTGCATACCGTTACAATTACAACAAGCCCAAACACGACTAGGATACATTGTCTCATTATGGAGTTCCGTGACTCTTGGCTTCATCATCAGATCTGATGGTAGAATGGTTCTTATCAAACTCAAATGCTTCACTTGTTGTAGGAAATACCAAAATCGCAACACGTTATCATATAAAATTTGAAGAGTTCCCTCGATTTCGCCAAGATTCCATCATCAGATCCCGACTTGGCGGCTATGGGACCATTTGGAAAGAATACCCTTTCCAACTAAAAAAAATTTTTCAAATCGGTTGGCAAGCGACGGAGTTATGCCCGAACAAACATAAAAAAAAAAAAAAAAAATAGAAACATCCGAATTGAGAACCTCCTCCTTTTTTAGAAGTCGGTTAAAAACCAAATTGCACTTTATTTAATAGTATGTCATGTACTTTTTTTTTCTACCAATGTACCTACTTTATCTGCAAACAAAAAAATAGAACCGACTTCAAAAAAGTGAAAAATAACTTTAGCTTCAGAAGTCGGTGACCATTGTTTGATTGATTTATTAAGGGGCCGGCGGAGCGTGCGTCGTTCATACAAACGTGATACCAAAATAATTCGTAAACCAAACATATTCTTAAGGAAGTGTGTATTTATTTCGATTGGATTACATAATAATATCTAGGTTGCCAAATATATATTATGAATGGACATTGATTTAAACAAGAGTTATGAGAAAAATAAGTTTTCTATAGAATGTAGTGGTGTTAGTTATAAAGCATTGATTAATAATTGTCAAACACTGTCATTAAAGCTCTCTAGACGCGACAACACGTTTTTCATTTATCGCTCCGATCCCGCCACATTATATGGCGACCCTGCCATGGCACGCTCGGCGTGGGCAGTAACGCGAGTTTTTGCGATGTGGCTGTGTACCTACAAGCAAGCAACGATGGAGCACATTCCAATCAAAGTAGTCACGATATATGGCCGTAAGAATTTTATTACGTGCAACAGCGTCTATAATATCGGAAACACCGCAAATAACAACATTCTCAAAAATGGGGAAGACTTACTCTAAGGACGAGGTTGTAATCGCACAAACGGTATCGGGTGGCTCGAATGAAGCATCATCAGACCGACGCGACGGGAGCACACAATTCTTCTGTCATTCATAGTTGAAATTATTGGCATTTTGATGATCATATTTTTTATCAAGATATGTGCAAAATATGGCAAAAACATAATAGGTAAGTACACAGAGAAGTGAGGCGTGAAATGGTGGGAAGCAGCAGGAAGGAGAAATCGAGAATAATGGGCAAGAAATGGTGTGAAGTGAAGTAAATAGTGAGAAGTGAAGTAAAGTGAATGGTGCAGTGTTATAGGATAAACTTTCGCGTGTAGGTAAGGTTTAAATTTAAAATAAATATAAGGAAAGTAGAGGTAAGATATAAGATAACTATATTCACTTTTAAAACTTTAATAACTCACTTTTTACACGTCTTGTTCGACTAAGACGTTCTACCAGTGTACCACGTGTTTTTTTCGGTGGACTTGTTCTAGTGATCATGAACAAAACATGTTGCGTGTTTACCGAAATGTTCGCGCACATTTGTGAGAGCACACGCAGTAGCGGTAGACTCGAGTCAGCGAACTCAATAATGTTAATTAGTAAGCTTTGTAACGTGTTGTTGAATAAAGTTACGTCAAGACCATAATCGTCTTAGATTGCCAAAGGTGCATACTTAGGCACCCTCAACTCAATACCTATTCGCAATGTGCTTGTTCATCTACTAAGATTCCTAAATAGTATTAAACATTAAATATTCGCATCGACTGACTAATGTCAGTCGAAAACAAGATTTGCAGACTGTTTGCAATAGGTTTTTTTTGCCTCATTTTCAATTTTCTCACAAGGTCTGCTGGGAACGTGCAACGACACTGGTGTCCGAAAATTGTGTTCTCGGTATTCAATATTAACTACATACTGTTTTATATTATTTAAATCAAATCAGACGGATTTGATCAAAAGAAATTGAGCTTATTTGAAAACGCGGTCAGGTTACTGAAGTTAGTATTTTTGGAATCACGATAACCAATTTACAATTTTTACGGATTTGTTTGTAAAAGGTCGAGGCAAACATATTGGACATGGGCTCTCGTACTAACATGTTCGCTCACAAAGTTACCGACAGCTTTGCCGGTGTAATTGATATTGATTAAAAATAAAATAGTGATCACGGAATTGTTTAATTTGATTTACCGAACACCTTTTATGAGATGAAAGCCTTCCTGTACTAAATCAAAAACGATTTTCATAATGTAGTCCATTACTTTTCAATAAGTTTTATACCATTTTTAATAGCTGATAAGACAACAATATTTTTTTTAGTAATTTGTACATATGGTGTAGTATTATTTTTTTCACTATACAATATCTTTTTATTAAGGAATGGCAAAAATTACAAAAAAATATTGTTTCATTAGTGATTTATACTAAGAGTTTTGTTTTTTTTGAACGTTTAATTATCAACAAAGGTCTGCTACGTCATCAACTATGATAATAACTTAAATTTCAGTGCACTTGCGACGTAAATCGTTTTTAAATTGGCTTTAAATGATTGAATCTGGGATTTTTCATAAAAAACTATAAATCGACTTAACTCAAAAACCACTGAATTTCGGTAGAACATTTGGTGGCAAAATTTTTTGCATTATAACCCTACTATAACGTCCTGCAAGGAATACGTCGAATTACCAGTAACCCTGTATAATGAGTATAATTTAATTTTAAGGTCCATATATTATAAGGATTTAGAAGGTAATGTTTATATTTTAAGTTTACAATGTGAGCAGAGCAAATACGTGGAGGCGTATCCAATTCGCCGAAAAGATACAGTAAGTGTCGCACGATCTTTTATTAATCATTTTATACTTAGGTACGGTTCGCCAAAGGCTATCAGTACGGATCGTGGTACGGAGTTCATGACAGAGGTGTGCAAGTTACTACAAATAAAATAAAAGTAAACTCTACTTACTGCTTATCACCATCAGTGATTGGGTGCGTTAGAAAATACGCATAAGCATTTAGCTGCTGTTGGAGCGCCTGATGGATTCGTCGTAGCAGAGAGCGACGATGCGTCCAAAAAAAAAACTTAAAACTAAAACATAGTTTTAAGTTTTTTTTTTATGTTATAATTGCGCCGCCGTCATTACTGCTTGTGTCTTTACCTGATTAGTACACATTTTTAAGTAATCCCAAATTCTCCTCATTTTATTTTACGCAAGTCCCGGTTGCTCCCGTACAGCTGCTTTCTTGCGGACCCAATGTGATGGACATTCAGAAACTTGGAGCCAGTGGCTTCCATTTTGGTGTTTCTCTTACAATACCACCGTACATACCGAGACCAAATACACTCCTTACGAGTTAGTCTTTGGGAAACCATGCCATACCTATACCGAGTAATTTTAGTAGTATTTCCCTATCCCTGGTAGTATATACCTCTATACAATCCAGATAACTATGCACTTGAACTTAAATATAGATTACAATTAGCGAATAAAGAAGCAAGAGAAAATTTAGTCTAAAATGAAAAGGAAATGTTATTACGATCGGCGGAGCAACCCAGTTAAATATGAAACTGGTAAAAAATTGGATAAATTGTTTGAAGGTCCATATCTAGTAATAAGTGAAAATGAACCCAATGTCATAGTACTTAAGAACGATAAACCAGAGACGGTCTACAAAAATCGAACGAAGCCATAATTGTATCCTAGCACAGTAACGTCAATAAGCACGTACAACAATGTAACAGTATCCGTATAAAACAGCCAGATGGGCATTATTATAGAATCCATAACAGATTAATTTGTGTCAATGTCATAACTTTGGTAATAAGTGTAGAAATAAAATTGCGTAATTTAAGTGTTTATTAATAAATGTTTTATTTTATTTTATTAATAAATGAAACCTATTTGTCTTAAAAATTAAGAATACAAAAAAAAATACATTACGTATGTTATTTTTTTTTCAAAACAACCCCGTAGATGTAGTGGTGTTAGTTATTAAGGGGCCGGCGGAGGATGCGTATTTCATACAAACGTAATACCAAAATTATTTGTAAATCAAACATATTCTTAAGGTAGTCTGTATCTATTTCGATTGAATTACAGAATATCTATGTTCCCAAATATGTTTTTTGAGAGAATAGTGATGCAAAGACGAGATATGAGGAATTTAAATTTTCTATAGAAAACTTATTTTTCTTATAACTCTTGTTAAAATCAGTGTCCAATCAAAATATATATTTGGGAACCTAGATATTCTGTAATTCAATCGAAATAAATACACACTACCTTAGGAATATATTTTATTTACAAATTATTTTGGTATTACGTTTGTATGAAATACGCATACTCCGCAGGCGTCTTAAGCATTGATTAATGGTCAAACAGTCATTAAAGCTCTCTAGACGCAACAACACGTCTTTCATTTATCGCTCCGATCCCGCCACATTACAAGAAATTTTAAATTCCTCATATCTCGTCTAAATATCATTGTCCTTTCAAAATATGTACTTATAAAATTTGGGAACCTAGACATAATAATAATAATCGTTTATTGGACTCAGTAAAATATAGCCTAATACAATGTCATCCATTAGGGCTTGTACAAAAGAGGCTGCAAAAAAACTAAATGGACGCCTGACTTCCAAACTAGGTAAAGAACCCGTATCTTGGAAATCAGTAACACTTCCATGGACAACATTTGGTTATTATGTAGAATTAATAGATGACAATTCCAACACTGATAGACTACAAAATTTAGTTATTAAACATTATACTGTAATTATATTAAAACTGACCAAGAAATAAAGAAAAATAACATAGATAGAATAAAAATAGAATAGATATTATGTTATAATCCAATCGAAATAAATAAACACTTCTTCAAGAATATGTTTTGTTTACGAATTATTTTGGTATGAGTACTACGTTTGTATGAACGATGCACGCTCCGCCGGCCCCTTAAGTTTTTTTGTCACCGACTTCTGAAGCTAAAGTTATTTTTCACTTTTTTGAAGTCGGTTCTATTTTTTTGCAAAAAAGTTTTTATTATTCACTTTTTAGTGGTTCACTTGTGCTTACCCCTTCACAGCGTACCGGCGCGGCGGCTTGATGTTATGTTATGAACTGGTGTAAACAATAGACAGACGATAGATTTCAGCAATCCCAGTCCATTTGCTATCATTTATTGAGGAGTTCCGTTGCCTATCTCCGAAGTTCTTCATCAGATTTTCATCAAATTGAAATGGGACCACTTTAAGAAAGTATTCTTCCAATAATCGCGGACAAACATATAATCGTCCTTCAAAATCTACTATCCAAGAAAGCAAAACGGGATCTATGCGGCAACGTCACGTGGTATCCAATAGTGTTATATACTAAAACCTTCCCTAGAATGTAACAAACACTTTTCTAACCACATAAAAAACGATTCAGCCAAACGCGAGATAATAATAATTTTAAAGTCGGTTAAAAAAAAGGTGGCAACCCGCGGCACTCGCCGGCCCCGCCCATTTCTTTCTTGTCGCAACTTGTATAAAATTCGCATCTGCATGAAAATCCGCATTGATTATTGCGGATGCGTATCCAAATCTAAATTATTTCCAACTTTAGTCAGTTTGATTTCCGAGTGTGGCAAACGATTTATCGAAAAACTGTGAATGCAGATTTGTTTCTTTTAATTTTAAAATAAAAGGAACAGAATGTTATTTTGTCGAATTTTAGTCGTACTGGCCATCCCGGGTTCGATTCCCGAGTGTTTTAAAAATAAAGAAATGGTTCCTTTGAGTTTTGTTATCTCCAATATTTAGGGTAGGTACTTTCCCTCCAAGTGGCATTGAAAAATTCCACCCTGTATGTTACAGTAATTTATAAAGTATTAACTTACTATTATGAATCTGAAGAAGTCAAAAATTGTTTTCATGAAAAAATAACTGAAGTTTTCCAAGAAAGTTTTCCGGTCTCTGACATGGATTCAGATCCGGATTTTTATTTATTTAGGTATTCGTATTATGTGGAGAACGAGTTCTGCAGTTGACACGGAGTATCTTGTTCGTGCCGAGCGTGTCCTCGCGCGGGGAGCCCTACGGCCCTACCTTGCAGGCGCCGCCGCCGTGCTTCTCCTTCCACCAGGTGTGCCGCATGTCGCGCAGCTTGCCCCGCTCCTGCAGGCTCAGCAGGCCCAGGTTCATGGCTTGCCGGTACTGCGAGTCTGCACAAACAATCCGCAGTGTTGAGTACGAACGACTTGCCCCGTGAGTACAACAAGCTAGTGCACAACAACTTACTCTTCTTCATGGCGATGCCGTAGCCCTTACTGTCGAGCAGCGAGCCCACCTGCGGGAGAGCCGGCCGTGAGTACGTGCGGCTGAGTCGTGCGCTTGCGCTGTGCGACTAAGTCGTGCGACTGTGTCTTGCGCTTGCGCTGTGCGACTGTGTCGAGTGATCGCGTGACACTCACCTTGGTGACGCCGCAGTTGCGTTCCGTCTCGTAGTCGATGGTGGTAGACTCCATCAAGAACGCGTACTTCCCGCCCTCCACTCTGCAAACAGTCGCTTTACTAAGTTATTAGAATTATTTTGTTTTTACTATGGACACTTTTAACGTGCACATCTTGCTACATTCTTCTCACATAATTTACCATCTCAACATGAATGATGTAACCAAGATTTTGTAACAATAATTTGATTTAAAAGAGTGTCCATGGAGTTTCTTATCAGTTCTTCTCCATAGAAATCTACGTTAGGGAATGGGCAACTACAGTAGGTACCTACTTTCACAGTTTTTATGTCTTGTGACTGGGACTGTAGCTACATTTAATTTTCATCTTTGTTTCGACAATTCAAAAGTGCATGTTATTGGCCTGCTTTAAATAAATGCTTTGATTTTGATTTTGATTGATTACTTATTATCGCTCATCATAGTAAGGTATTAATTGATGCAATTTCGTAAAAGTCCAGTGATAAAGACACAGCAAAGCAAGGCCCGCTTTTATGTGGCATGCCTCAAAGTTTGCGGCAATGATTCGAAGACGGGAGTAGCGAGTACCCGCGCCGCGGGAGCGTGGTGTGGTGTGCGGTGTGCGGTGTGCGGTGTGCGGGGTACCGCTAGCTGCCCGTGCCGCCGCGTAGACATGGGTCGGATTAGGTAAAAACGATACCTAATCCACCTAATCCTAGTATTTAAAAATACCTAATCCATTTACCTAATCCGAATATTTATTCAGTAAAGCCACTGGCCTGTTACGATATTAGGTATCGTATGTGGATTTGGTAAGAAATATTCGGCACGGAGTATGGACGTTCCGTTTCTGATGTAGTGTGGAATATTTTCTGATATTTCTGATCGTTTTCTATGGGAAACGGTACTTTAAACTAAAAGTCAACGTAAAACTTTTGTTTTTGTTTTTAACGTAATATAGTTAGGTTAGGTTAGGTTATAGTTCACTTTTATAAAACAACTCAAAAAACATATTTTTTTATCATTTTTACCGAAAAATAGCTTAAAATTAAAACTGGTGTACCTACTATGTATAGAAACTACAGCATTAAATGCAAATTCAAATGCATTTCACCCTAATATCACATGAGTTTCTGATTTTTACACATTTATTTTCATTAAAAGACGTGAAAGTTTTGTTATTTTCTTTGAGAGTATCATTCCCTAAGACATAAATCGCTAGAGCAATATCTAGTCCAGTAGTATTCTACGTAGATGGCGCTGGCGGCAGTGCTAATTAAACTTGAACCTTAACCTCCACATTTTAAGGTACGGAATATCTTCTATGTAGACTGTGTACGAATATTTCGTGCCATACCTAATCCTCGACGCTTTGGATTAGGTACGGACTCGCATCGAAAAATACCTAATCCACATACCTGTTCCAATATTTATGCCTCACGTCTACCGCCGCGCGTTAGCAAAGATAGTATGGGGTGGTGCTGTTGGTAGGTATTGTGAATGCTGTGGTCTCCTATACTATAAGTGTAAGAGTAGGTACATCTACTTAATACCTACTCTGTGTTTTCCATTAACTAAAAATGCCTTGTGTACATCTTTTGTTGGAGATCTTTAAATAAATAAATAAACTAGTGAATGTTACTTGGTGATGCCTTCCGCGTTGGTAATGGGCATCTTGCGCGTGCGCATGTGCTGGAACATCCGCTGGTACAGCTCGCTCTGCGAATGCTGCAATCACAAATAACAGTGAAACAATCGAATAACTGCCTCTTCCTCTTCATCGATTTATAAATAAGACGTGATCACACACAAAAATCACGAAAAATTTAATTTTGCGAGCTGGGTGAATATTTCATTTCGTGCAAATTACGCGGCAGGCGATAAAGAATACATTAAATGTTAAAAAAATCTTTACCTGATTTTTTTTTTTCTAATTAACAACAGTACCTACTAGGCGCAACGCTTCAAAAATCTAGTTTTTTATTATAAGTGCACCAAATTTAAAAAAACAAGCCAAAAATCTAATTACCATCCATGTCCCTTCTTCCAGATTTTAATAAATCGGTGAATTTTAGTAAAAAATCTGTAGGAAGAACGATTTATGTAATACGTTTTCAGTTAATATATTAATTAATCCATATTATATAATATATATTCTTTACGAAAGACCATATTTAAGTGGTTTCATATAACTTTGAAAAATGTCCCTCCCTCATTCATAATTACCATTCGACGATATACTCAATCCGATATTTTCATACTTACGCGCCACAGCGATGTACACTAAACAAGACACACTGTACACTAAAAAATATGAGACTACTACCAAGCTGGACGGACGCGTGAGAGAGCGATTATGGCGACGTAATTTTGAATTCTCCTGTGCAAAAAGTGAAGTGGTTCAAAATATTTCTACATACCATTTGCGTTTTGAAAGGTAATTAATATTGTGTTTTTTATATAATTATTGGCTAAGTATATCCAGTACAAGTCTTTCTTTGTTGTATATGCCTTACAAGCCTTTACCTATTCAAAATAACAAATATTTATTAGAAATACTTGTGAATCTAATTACCATTCTTCTAATTACCATTAAATACCATTGTCTACAATTCGAATGGTAATTAGAAGAAACGAATGGTAATGATTTTTAATGATATTATAATATTTTATTTCATTTTTAAAAGGTTTACACGTGTAAAATAGCTGTAGCTGTTGCCCACGGCTCACTACCGTATCGTGAGATCTAATTACCGTATTTGTGAAATCTCATTACCGTTCTTTAAAAAAAAACAAACGTCAAAATCGCCTAGAACTAAAGAGTAATTACTGTCCCTTTGATATGTCCCAGTTGGTATCATTATATACTTTTAAAAAAGTATGTAAAGAACATGATTAGGTTATTTATTTTTATTTTTCTCCAAAACTTCATATATGCACGAAATGAAATATTCACCCAGCTCGAAGAACGAACATTTTCTGGACATCATTCGTTTGCCCTTATTCCTATTAATTAGTAGTCGTCGCAGCATGTCTTCTACATCCATACCTGTCTATTACTCGTCACGTCATCAGACACCCACACCTCCTCTCTTGCCATCTCATTCTTCACACAGTCCATCTATCGTTTCTTTGGTCTTCCTACTCTTACATCCACATTCATACTCAGAACACTTTCCTCACGACACTTTCCTCATTCGTCCGCTTCACGACACGTGCACCGTATTACTACACAACTGTTCAGTCACTGGCGCCAATTTCAGACTCGTGATAGCACTTTTTATGATTTTGACCTTCTTAAAATCTTATCTTAATTAAAAACGACTTTTTTTAAGAAATAAATCACTATATAAAAATTGAACATACCCTCAAGTAAATCGAGAAGATAGAAAGACATGAGTGGATGAAGGGGATATGATACAATTTGTAAATGTTGAGAAAACAGGCATCAAAGTTTTGTTGCTTGTTATTGAGATAAGTCGTTTTTCTTTTTGTTTATTTACTAACTATTGATACCAAATTATAGTAATTATAGAAATCTACTAATATGGAGTGAAAAAATAAGATAAAAGTTTAAGAATAAGAATTTATTTAAAAAAAAAATGAACAGAACTCCTTCATTCAGCGCTTCATTTTATAGAAGTAGTTAGATGAGTCAACTACTTAACTAATGTAATAAAACAAAGAAAAATGACAGTTCTTGACCTACAATATTTTCATAATAGTAACGATATTCCGGTTTCACAAATTTTATGTGTTCTTTAATATTAGCTTTCTTTTCTTCAGAAATTGTACCTTATTTTGTTTGTACCCGTTCAACTACAAAATCTTCTATTTGACCTCTTTTTTTAATGTATCCACTTTTCTAAATGTCATCATCATCATCATCATCACTTCAGCCAAAAGACGTCCACTGCTGCACATAGGGACATTTTGGGAGCCCCAAGTGTCACCACATTGACCGGTCCCGTGCGACTCGCAACCGTCACCAGGTCATCGGTCCACCTAGTGGGAGGTCTTCCAACGCATCGTCTTCCGGTTCGCAGTCTCCACTACAGAACTTTTCGGCCCCATCGGCCATCCGTCCTGCGAGCAATGTGCCCTGCCCACTGTCACTTAATTTTGGCAATTCTTCGGGCTACGTCGGTGACCTTGGTTCTCTTGCGGATGTCTTCATTTCTGATTCGATCACGCAAGGAAACTCCGAGCATAGCCCTCTCCATTGCCCTTTGGGTGACTTTAAGCCTTTTGATAAGGCCCATTGTGACGACCACGTTTCGGTCCCGTATGTAATCACCGGCAACACACACTGGTCTGGTGACTTTGTCTTGAGACACTGCGGTAAGTTGGACGCGAAGATACCGTGCAGCTTCCCGGACGCTGCCCAGCCGAGTCGGATTCGACGATTGTTCTCTTTCTCGAAGTTAGACCTACCTAACTGGACCGTTTGTCTCAGGTACACAAAATCGTCCACAACTTCGAGTGTAGAGTCTCCAATCTTGATAGGAATGGGTGTGACATGGGCATTCAACATAACCTTCGTCTTGTCCATGTTCATTTTTAGACCCACTCTTTCGGAAGCTATACTGAGGTCATCGAGTTTTGTACTGAGGTCCTCCATCGTCTCAGCCATGACCACTATATCGTCGGAAAAACGAATGTGAGTAATGTACTCGCCATTTACGTTGACGTCTAGCCCTCTCCAGTCCAAAACCTTGTAGACATCCTCCAGTGCAGCGGTGAACAGTTTCGGAGATATGACGTCTCCCTGTCTTATACCTCGCTGTAGAAGGATAGGTTCTGAGGCTTGGTCCTGAAGTCGGACTGACATGGGGGCGTTTTTGTACAAACACTTCAACACCTCGATGTACCGGTAGTCGATTTGGCACCGTTGGAGAGACTGCAGTACAGCCCAGGTCTAGATCGAATCGAAAGCTTTTTCGTAGTCCACAAACGCTAAACAGAGTCAAGTTATACTCTTCGGTCTTCTGTATAACCTGTCTGTTTTGTCCAGCGCAGGAGTCCGACCATATAAGTAAACGATGCTTATTGCGACAAGACTGATCCACTTCAACAAATCTTAGTAGGGATGTAGCAACTTCAACGCTACCTCTGTCGGCTACGTATTCTGTCCACGTGCAGCAGATAGCTTTTTTGCTTGGCCAGACCAAGCAACACCATGGATGCCCAGATTATAAAACCAAATCTGGCGTAAATAGAATGCCTTAGAAATCAGTATTTTACCTTCGTCGATGATTTCGATGTTAGAAATGCCATTATAAGTGTTTATAGCAGCTTCTACAAGCCTTTTAGCTCTTGACATATTGTACGATTAAATGAGCAAAAACACTAGTATTAATATAAGAAATTAACAGTAAACAAAACACTAGCGGCATGCGTGTGTGACCCGAGTTCCAGCGCAACTAAACACGACGGCCTACGCGAAATATAAGAAAGAGACGAGTACACACAACGCGAAGTGAAAGAAGGAGACAAGTAGATCACATAACTCCTTCATCCAGAATAATGCAACGCACCCATGCGGTTGATGGCACTTACCTCATTCATCCGCGCAAGAAAGTCTAATTTTAATAGAATTTTAAATTTAAAAATGTGTTAAGTGCCCATGTCACTTTCATTCAGTGTGATTATCATTCTAAGTTGGTAGGTACATAACTCCTTCATCAATTGCTTTTTTCTAAAACTAAGCTTAAATAACGTTGTTTTAAGGTTTTAAATAGTTTGTAAGCACATAACTCCTTAATTCGATGTAAAAAACATATTTTTAACAAAACGTTACATATCCCCTTCATCCACTCATGTCTTCTATTATTCGCTCGATAAAAAAAATGAAACATGACACTAAATCGCAATTTTAAATGTAAATTTCTAAGAGATTCTATCATGAATTTAAATGAAAGTTATATCAATAGATAGCTTTTTATTTTGAAGTAAATGTTGAAGTCATAATATACAATTTCGTTATTATTTTTCTCTAAGAAAGAACACAACCAAAATTTAAGCATTATATCGCTCGCTGAGCTGTCGCTGCCGTTAGTAAGTACCCGCCCAAGCGTGATAGATGTTGGACACACGCCGTTTGCTCTGCAAAAAAAATCCCCCGCGGTGGGGCCCGGGCGTTTTGTGGCCCAACATGCTGGAAGTTTGGAACATTGGAGCTTTCTGGACAGTGATAGTTATATTTTTAATTTATCTTTTATCAGAAAGAATATTTGAGATTTTGAGATTGATTTACTCATCAAGGGCCCCCGTATCATTGATACGGCAGAAACAGCGGAAGCTACGCCCCTGACGACGGCGACGTGCAACATAAATAAGTACCTCGAAAAAGTTATAGGTGGAGCCTTTGTACTTGGCCCCGTATTCGATGCCGAGCTGGTTATCGGCCAGGTCCTGCACGTTCTTGATGACCTGGTCGGAAGACTTCTTGGCCAGCAGCGTTGCCAGGTTGGCTGTGTAGGAGCTGGTGATGACCAGCGCGAACAGCCACCACACGCTGGCCACGGCGCGCGTACTGTAGGCACTGCGGACACACGGCAGTGGCTTGTACGAGTATCGTGTCGCGCACGACAAGTTAGACTCCACGAGCGGACCCTCGCGGAGCGAGCGAGCTCAGCGCTCATGACTATCCGACTGGCGATGATGGCGGCCGATTACGATTGCAGACCTAAGTATTGTATGTTCACCTGTGTCCGTATAACTTCTACACTTGCCTAAGCGCCTTGATCGTCCGCTGGTTGACAGTATGTATGTTCACCT
Source organism: Xestia ashworthii (assembly GCA_950022955.1). Classification (NCBI taxonomy): domain Eukaryota; kingdom Metazoa; phylum Arthropoda; class Insecta; order Lepidoptera; family Noctuidae; genus Xestia; species Xestia ashworthii. Next base: position 206,210 of record OX465559.1, on the reverse strand, counting down.
GTGTCCGTATAACTTCTACACTTGCCTAAGCGCCTTGATCGTCCGCAGGTTGACAGTATGTGGCGAAATCTAAATTCAATATAGCACCCTTAAGAGGACTTTAAAAAGTCGTAAATTGAACAACTAACTAATTGAAAGTTGGCTAAACACCTTTGCAACTTTTAAGTATCAAATGAAAAGGCTAAAACTTTATATGATTCTTCATGTCTTCTTTTCTAGTTCCTTTACTGATAGTGTCTGGACATCTTCCGTAACCACATCTTTACCCATCGTCTGACTGATACGAAGCCAACAATACAGCATTTAATTTCTTCTTCGAAAGATGGATCATCTAATCGTATGTTTTTTGTCTGAGGCTGTTTTGAACTAAAACCATTCCCTGCATAGTATTTAGCCATTTTTCATTAAAAAAATCGGGGATCGAACCCGCGACACACATCGCAGCAGTCAATAGCTCAGCCACTGCGCCCACTGTGCCGTTAAGTTGTTTTATCCTAACTTTAATGTATATAAGGTGTTAAAAAATTAACTGCAAGAAATTTGAGGAGTTGTTTGGAATCACAAATAAAAATAATCACAAAAAAAATTATATAAGTAACGATCCGTTTCAAAGATATGCAATATTTTCACTGCCCACAAAATGATTGAATATGCGCACTTGACTGTACTGTGTGAGTGCACCGTGCAGGCGCCGCGCGCGTGGTCGCTCACCCCTGCGACAGCGCAAACGTAGACAGCTGATTCTAACTTTTCCCGTCACATTTTGCAGACTTTGGACTGGCAATTTTTTTTTATGTAAAAACTATAAATGCTTGAAAGAAGTTTTTTTTTTGGAATATGTTTGTTTTTTGATACCAAGTCATCATCATCATCATCATCATTTCAGCCGAAAGACGTCCACTGCTGGACATAGGCCTCCCCCAAGTGTCGCCACATTGACCGGTCCCTTGCGACTCGCATCCACCGGACTCCCGCAACCTTGATACCAAGTTCGTACACGAAATTCTTGCAGTTAATTTTTAACACCTTTTTTTTTTTTTTTTTTTGGGATGGGAAATCATCAAATGACTTCTCCCACTCTGGGCGGAGCGGGAGGGAGTGTCAGACTCTTACTGACTAAAACCCATCCATGTTCCTTCCTCGCCCTTTACGTTCCGGGGCCGCGGTATCTCTTTCGAACAGTCCCGCAACCCCGGCAGGCTTCGGCCCTTGCGGACCCTCTCTGCTGCTGACATCTCTTTGAGGCGCGCGTGGAACACGAACGCGCCGTCGACACGGCCTGTCGTCACTAGACGGACGGACGGCTAGCTAGCCCATAGCTAACCGTCCACAGGCCCGCATCTACGGTGGCCGGTAGCCACCACGTGGCCCCCGACGCCCGGTGCGTCTCCCGCGGCGGCCGGGAAGAGAGGCTCTCTCCCTCTCTCGTTCCGCCACCTCCTTCGCTAGCATGACTGCTTCGCAGAAGGAGGTGACGGCTTCCCATTCCGTCTCGCTCCGGACCATGGATTGAGCCAGGGCCGGACGCGAGAGGTCGCCGCCGCCGATCGCCGCTACGAGGACACGGCGGTGCTCCGCCCACGCAGGGCAGACCTCCACCGTGTGCTCCACCGTGTCCTCCGGTCGATCCTCGCAGTGGAGACACCCGGGCGTTTCCTCCCGCCCGATTCGGTGCAGGTACCTCCCGAAACATCCGTGTCCGGTGAGGACCTGCGTCAGGCGGAAGGTGAGGACGCCGTGGCGCCTCTCTAGCCACTCCTCAAAGAGGGGACTTACCGCCACTATCGTGGCGTGCCCTGCACGGGGTTGCGACAGTCAATTTTTAACACCTTATATATTAATTTAATCCTAACTTAATATTATAAATGCGAAAGTAAGTTTGTTTGTTACTTTTCGCGCTTAAACCATTGAATATGGTTTAAGCGCGAAAAGTAGTAGTAGTATGATGATAGATCATGAAGTTTCGTAAATACGTCGTCAGGTGTACAAAAACGGATATAGTAGGATACCTTTAATTCCGAAAAAGTACTCCTGAGGAAAACCACAATAATATTTTTATGATAATAGAAGGCGTCACGTATCTTCCTTATCAACTTAATTTATGATAATAGAAGGCGCCACGTATCTTCCGTATCATGATTGAATTATATTTTTACAAGAACAGAGAGAAGAGAACCCGTATTGATTGTTAAATTCTAAATGAACGCGAGCGAAGCCTGGCAAAAGCTAGTATTGTATACCCACACTGGTGCGATCTCGGAGCCCTGCAGCAGCACGGCACCCAGGTTGAACCACAGCGCGTTGGAGAGCGTGAACTGGTTCTCGAGGGCCGGCGGGTCCTCTATGCAGGGATAGGGGTTCTGCCACTCCTCGTGGCACAGCCGCCCCACCACGTACAGCACCAGCGACGTGCCCACGTACGCCAAGCCCAGGCACAGCCACACCTGCCCATATCGTGGAGGAACTTTTACTGAGCACAAGGAGATTGTGATGCCCATGTTTGCTACTCGTATATCCAAAGTGGCTGACGAAGTATATGATGCAGTCTAACCAGCGAGTATTTTCCTAGTGTTATGTCATTAGTATTACACTTACGCCGTTGGAGAAGGGCAGCAGGAAGGCGAAGAGCTTGGGCTCGGGCTGCTTGGGGGTGCGGAACAGGATGCTGATGCCTAGGTTCATGAAGGGCGTGGTGAAGTCCACCGCCTGCTCGCGCTCTGCTGTGATGGTCAGGTCGGTGATCGCGAAGTCGATGTTCTGCGTACAGAGAGGGTTGTGTAGTGACGTCATGACGTGTAGTACCGCTACGTACACTAGCATTCGCGCACACCTTGTCTTCGATGAGGCGGCCCAGCATGCCGGACCACTTGCCGGTGACGTTGTTGCGCGCGCCGTAGTCGCGGTCCTCCTGCTCCACGAACGTGTAGTTGAACTGCAGCTGGTGCGCCAGCTTCTCGATCAGCTCGATGCAGAACCCTGCACCCGACATCCACCACACCGACGACCAACGAGAAAGAAAAATTATATTTGGTTAAACTGGTTACAAACAAGTAAAAGAAATATTATGTACCAAAAGTTAAACAGAAAATAATAATTAATCGTTAGGTCCTAGGTACCAGTCATCACTCCACTTTCCTCATCTCATTTCAATAGTTAGTATTCCTCACCCAAGTAACATAATCGCGTCTAAAAACGGACTATTAGATATCTAATAGAATTTTATTTTATTGTCTACCTTAAGAGTAAAATATCCCCCAAATAATATTCAAGAACGCTTATAGACACAGTTTAGTAAAAGTGGGCACAACCTTATCCGTTCTCATAAGAATGAGTTAAGAACACATGAATAGATAGAGATAAGAGTTGTACATTTTCAAATTGTCTGTAGAGATTTTTCTAGTGTCTCACTAAACTGTTTATAGACCACAAATTTTACTAGTAGTTAGTTTATAGATAAAGTTGAGACCTTTATAGAAATCTTTACTCGTCAAGGTTTTAAACCAAAATTAACTCAAGACTAACAACTTTAAGTTACATTTGATTTGTAATAGACAACGACACGTAATGGCGCAGAACTCACAAGAGTTATTTACTTAAACTTATTATTGAATTGCATCATGGCGTAACAAATTCATAATTTCTTAAATTACTTGTTTTTTAGCTAGTTATTAATGGGTAAACAAGCAAATCTATATGCGATTGAAATTCTATCGTCGAATATTATGTAAAACTCTCTTAAAATAAGAGCGCTCGCTGTAAATGTAAGATTTAATATTTTTTTACCAAATATAAATATTATTTAATTATAAGTTTTTTTTTTAAATTGCTTTTCAATGTTTAAAATACTCATTTTATTTAAAATATAGTTATTTAAAACATGTTAAATGTTTAATTAGACATAATTTAATCATAAAAACATAAAAATAAGCATTCAAATATGTGACGAAAAGCATTTGAAGCAAAAATAGGCAATAAAAATGGCGTCAAGATAAAATTTACTAGAAAAACGAATTTAATAGAACAAATACTCTAGATAATTTTCTATAGTATGGCTCTAGCTCAATGAAAAGAATAATTTCACTTGCTACATACTTAACTATCTAGTGAAAGACTAAACAGATTTATGCTTGGTTTAAGATTACCTAGTAACTGTCATCTCTGTATTCCTTTTTATCTTCTCACAGTATTTCTAGACGTTCATTAGTGAATAGGTAATTTGATGTGTTGTAAACGGAAGACCATTTTATGCAGTAACAGAGCAATTTAATTAATCAATGGAAGAGGGTAGGTAAACTAAATTTCTGTTTTATTTAAAGACAATGTGAAAAATAGTAGGTAGGTATGTAGGTACTAAGTATGTACAGATATAAGCCGGCGGCGGTGGCAAAGACGCAAAGTGTTAACATAAGGCTGGTATACAAGAGTGGACGGATCCCTCCGAACTTGTGTAGGTATTCGTATTTAATTTGTAATGTGCATATTCGCAGATTTGTGTACAAAACCCGTAATTTGACGTAAGTTTAAGTAATAGATGAGTAACGCATGTTTTGACATGTTCGGTTGTGCGTCCGCGTCGTCATTTTCATTTTTATTGTATCCGAATCGAACTGCTCAATAACATAATTTTGTGATGTTGTAGGGGACATTGCAAATATCTTCTGTCGTAGAACAATTTCGATTCGGAATCTGAATTATTTTACAACTCTTCGTCATTTTTCTTCCTTTTTAAATATTTGCCTATTTTTCGACGAAAGCCTTTTAATTTTTTTCATTGTCTCTATTGCATAAAATCATTCAATTCAAATATTTAATACAATTGCACTTAATAAGGCCATTTTTAGGAAAATAAATACTTAAAACACGTTTTCACTATCATTTTTTTAGACTAACTGAAAAATATCTATTGAAGTATCTAGACTAGAGTAGTTAACTAGACTTAAGTCTGTTTACATACAAAGATAAGAATACCAATAGCTAAAATATAATGTTTTATCTTAAAATATATCATTTTATCTATAAAATTACTTCAAGTTAGGTACGTTTAGGCTTTATTAACTATTTGTAGAGCATTTTATCTTAAAACATTCAAAATACCTATGGACGTACTTAAAATAAGTGTGCTATAGAACAAATGCTCTAAAAATTGAGAAAAAAGAATACATTTTCTATATTAAAACCATTTTTAGAAAGCCCCTATCTAAAGATTAACCGTGAATAGACTGTCAATAGACAGATTTGTTTTAAACCTCCAAGACTGTGTTACTTGGGCAATATTGTATACATTATTGTACTAGTCAAGCCCGTTCATTTGATAATTCTACGAAGATTGTATATGGCTCTGATGGGCCTTTCCTTTTTCTAGTATATATAAATGATCTATGGGCGAAACAGTAGCAAATGCGGAGGGTGATGAAGAACGATGCTTTATTTGGGAATATATTTTATTGCACACGATACGTGATGATTACAAGATGATGGAAAAAGAATAGACAGCTGTTGACCCCTTGTTGCCATTATATAAAAACAAAAAATTTAATTAAAATAATTGCCAGTTCTAAACATGCTGGGGATATATACTAGAAAAAGGAAAGGCCCCAATATTGAGCCTTGCGGAACCCATATTTTTATTTTCAAACCCTATGAATTAACACCATTTATCTGAACGTGTTGTTTTCTATCACTCAAATAAGATTTTAGCAGGCTAAGTGCAAGTTTACCCAGTCTGTAATGCTCCAGTTTCAAAAGTAATGTGTCGTGATTTACGCAATCAAATGCTTTGGAGAGGTCACAGAAAATTCCTATTGCGTCTTGAGACTCTTCCCACGCAGAAAATATTATGTGCTTTAATAGGGTTACACCGGCGTCATTTGTACAACGTCCCTTGGTGAAACCATACTGTTGATCATGTAAGATTTTGTTGGTGTTAAAATGATAGAGCATTTGATTAAGCATTACTTTTTCAAAAACCTTGCTAAAAACTGGTAACACGGATACAGGTCTATAATTATTGGCATCTTTACTGTCCCCGGACTTGAAAAGAGGTATGACTTTACTGTATTTCATTAAATCAGGGAAAACTCCTTGGTCTACACATAGATTAAAAATTAAAGCTTAGTACGGGGCTAGGGTCTCAAGGCCCTGATCGACGGACGAGTAAGACCGCGGTTTTATGGCTCGTCGGTAAAGCTCGCCGGTGTATCATTGCAAAACCACGGTTTTAAATACCGCCGAGCCTGGCTCGCGGCTCGTCGTCGTGCTATATTTTTTACTCGGCTCGCCATGCAAAACCGCGTGTCGATCACGGCCGGCGAGCCGAGCCGTCACTTTTCGTCGACAGCGCTAGAGGACGCATGTGCGCCAGAAGAGCTGTGTACCTACCTACTACAAACTTCGTAACGTGCGTGTTCAGTCCGTGTCACAATAATGGATCTACATACTTGCAGCCACGATTTTATAGTACAATTTATAAATGCCTTTCGAGACTGTCCCTGTTTATGGCAAACTAAATCAAGCGAGTATAAAAACAAAGCAAATAGGCTTGCAGCATATAATAAACTCGTGGATATTGCAAAAAAATATGAACCAAACTCGGATATAACCGATATTAAGAAAAAAATTCAGTCACTACGAGCTTCCCACAGGAAAGAACGAAACAAGGTTAAAGCAATCATGAGAACCGGCTCCGGAGTTGAAGATTTGTATCAGCCAAAGTTGTGGTATTATAAGGAGCTAGAATTTCTCAACGATCCGATCGAAACTTCGAAAGTAAGTAAATAGGTAAGTAATATAGGTGCGTACCTATCAATTGTACTATGAATAAAAAAATAAAAAAAATGGTTATTGACAAGTAGGTAACAATTGTGGTATATAAGTATGTAGTTCTTTATTAACACATAAATTTATTTTATTTTTTTAATTTTATTTATTTTATAAATATACAGGGTGTAACGGTTAAGTGTAGTCATATTTTAAGGGCTTGTTCTACTCATAAATACGAACAATTTTTATTATGGGAACAACTTCGAAATTGACATATGACTACATCTAACCGTTACACCCTGGATATATAAACAAATAACATCAACTAATGAAACAAATATGTAATACAGACAATTATTTTACAGCTACAGTATCAATGTCTTCGAAGTGACGACGATGAGACTCGTAGTCAAGTATCAACTCAAGATTCTCTGAACGATGTGAGTACCTATTATAATTACGAATTTATCATTCTTTCTTGCCATGGTACAACCCCAGAAGTATTGAAGTATTTCATAAAATCTTCCCTAACTTTTTTTGCATTATTGCTTGAATTTCCAGTACGGGTCACCTGTATGGGCTCTAAAATACCACCTGGGCTTAGACCTTTTTGAATTGTACCAGTAATATGATTTTCTGTGTCACTGCCACCTGGAGTGATATAATCCCTTCTGGATTTGCATAAATAATTATGCAGAGTGCAACAAGCCAATACCACAAAACTAATATCTTCGACTGATTGGAAGTTGATAGCACTGTGAAATATTTGAAATCTTGCGGCTAAAATACCGAACGCATTTTCTACTATCCTCCGAGCTCTGCACACTCGATAGTTATAGATTCTCTTGTAATGATCACTCAATTCTCGTTGTGGATATGGCTTCAAGGAATCTGGTCTTAAGGCGAAAGCTTCATCACCAATGTACACAAATGGTAAAGGATCTGAGTCCTGTGTTGGTTTTTACGGTGGTGGTATATTTAAAGCACCTTCATTCAAACGCTTATAAAATTCTGTCTTTTTTAAAACTCCTCCATCAGAAACGCGGCCGTTAATGCCGACATCAACATTTATAAATTGGTAATCTGCGTCGACAATTGCCATGAGAACAATACTATGAAAGCCTTTATAATTAAAGAAATGGGATCCAGCGCCAGGAGGTGGAACTATTTTGACGTGTTTACTATCTACATCAGTAGCAAGGCAATTGGGGAACTGCCACTTGTTTTGAAATTGTTTAGCTATCATTTTCATTTCTTCTATATTACCAGGAAACTGAAACAAGACAAGAGGTACTTTAATTATTTGTTTTATTGCAGATAATCAGTCCACCGCCATCGCTTAATTCATTGCCTGGACAGTCATCTCAAACTCCATCTCCAGCTACAACGCCTGAACCTCCATCATTTACAAGGAAACGAAAAGACGACAATGTAAATCATATGTTTAGTTTGATTAGTCAACGGCTCAGTCAGAAAGATGATGAGTTTGATATTTTTGGGAAAAACGTTGCTATAAAATTAAGGACAATGACGAAAGAACCGAAAATGTTATCAAAGAAACTAATCAACGATGTAATTTTTTATGGGCAAATGCAACGGCTCTCTGTAAATTCAGAAGATGGAAATGTAAATTATTTGACTGCAACTGCTCCAGTTCTGACACCCACAGATGATCAACTACTATTACGTGCTCCAGCTTCAGTAAATACCTCATCATCTAATTTTACGTCCACAATCTCAACTCTACCACAGTTTCAAGTTCAGACAGCTACTAACAGATAATCAACAATTTGACTCAAACTCAAACGAGCTGTCATATTTTGTTTCAAATTTTTTACCATAACGTTTTTTTTTTTTTCAAATATTGTTGTATTGTTCTGAAGTAGCTAATGTGAAAAATTTTAAGTTCAAATAAATATTTTACTTACCTTCATGTATTCGTTTTTCAATGCGCCGTAAATAGCTCTGCATGTCTCTGGAATAACTCTTCCCAAAGTTTGCCTAGATATTAAAGTAGGATACTGCAAACTGGTTTGATTTTTCCCTTCTGCCAGGTATCTGATTGTAGCAGTCAGACGTTCATGTGGAGAAATACCTTCTCGCATTAGAGTGTCTTGTTTTTGTATTAAAGGTGTCACTAAAGATAACAACTCGTTGTACGATTCTTCAGACATTCTCAGATAATTTTGGTAATCAAGTGGCTCTGCTGCCAATTCTTGCACTTAGTGGGTAACTTGCACTTAGTTTGGTAAGATCATATTTGAATGATAGACAACAACATGTTCAGATAAATGGTGTTAATTCACAGGGTTTAAAAATAAAAATGGGGGTTCCACAAGGCTCAATATTGGGTCCTTTCCTCTTTCTAGTATATATAAATGATCTACCCTATTTATTGAAAAACCAACCTCAAAATATGGTGTTATTTGCTGATGACACTTCCTTAATTTTTAAGATAAACAGACGGGCACAAAATTTAGATGACGTGAATAATGCCCTACTTCAGGTCCAAAATTGGTTCACAGCAAACAATTTAGTAATAAATAAAAAAAAAACCAAATGCATAAGATTTGCTTTACCGAATGTTAAGGGTAGTGATTGTGATATATTATTGAGTAATGAGAAACTTGAATTCGTAGATAAAACGGTTTTCCTGGGGCTTACGCTTGATTCAAGGCTACAATGGGGTTCTCATTTAACATCTCTTGCGGGGCGGCTAAGTTCAGCAGCATATGCCATTAGAAAAATCCGTCAATTTACTGATGTAGATACCGCTAGACTGGTCTATTTTAGTTACTTCCATAGTATAATGTCTTACGGTATTTTGCTATGGGGACGGGCTGCAGATATTGAGTCTATATTTATTCTGCAGAAAAGAGCCATCAGAGCTATATCTTCGTAGGCGCGATTCTCTAAGGGAACTGTTTAAGGATATTGGCATTATGACGGTACATTGTCAATACATTTACGAAAACATAATGTACGTTAGAAAAAATTTGCATCTTTTTGGTAAAAGAGGTGACAGACATAATTACAGTACTAGAAACAGGGACCAATTAGTTCAGCCAGGCTTTAGACTCGCTAAAGTAGACTCATCTTTCATGGGGTACTGTTTGAGATGCTATAATAAAATTCCACAAAGTATTCTTGAACTGAATGAGACGAAATTTAAAACATGCATTAAACGCACGCTATGTAAAAAAGCATATTACAAGTTGAGCGATTATATCGCTGATAAAAATGCTTGGCTTAATGCTGGTCCTGCACCACATGGACAGGGGCGCAAAAATTGATAGCATTAAATGGTAGGTATAGTTGGAGCTGCTGAAGATTGTACTTAACTATCTTTGCATTGTATAGATTCAATGTTAGTATTATACAATCGCATAGCCCATATTGTGTGAGTACTATGTACTAGTAAGCTATCATTCACTGGAAACCTACGGCAGTTCTTGACTTGAATGTGCCCTGGCGGTTGAGAGTATGTCATGCTCACTCAAATGTCTCGCTGATGGTGGCGCGTGTGTCGGACCATTTAGTTCCCTTCAAAATGGTTGAGCTGAATGGTGCTGATCCATGCGTCATGTGCGTGAGCGGGCGCTGTCAGTTGTGACTGGTCATCTCTTAGTCGCCATGGTTTATTTGAATTAATTATTTTGTTTTTGAGTTGTATTTTGTTTTGGTTTTGCTATGGACACTTTTAACGTCCACATCTTGCCACATTGTTCTCACATAATATACCATCTCAACATGAATGATGTAACCAAGATTTTGTAACAATATTTTGATTTAAAAGAGTGTCCATGGAGTTTCTTGCCCGTTCTTCTCCATAGAGATCTACGCTAGGGAATGGGCAACTACAGTACTTTCACAGTTTTTATGTCTTGTGACTGGGACTGTAGCTACATTAAATGTTCATTTTTGTTTCGACAATTCAAAAGTGCCTGTAACTGGCCTACTTGAAATAAATGCTTTGATTTTGATTTTGATTTCTTGAATTAATTGGGTATGTAACAAAGCTTGCCTCTTTTCAATCCAACTTTTAACCCAAACTTTAGGGCGTTTTTTTTTTTCATAACTGCGTAATATCCTATGGCGAGATAACACAAGGCTTCAGACTCGGAACAAGACATGTTTGCGACTTTTTTGCTTGCTAATCGATCAGCACCAACGAGCCGCGAGCCAGGTTCGTCGGTATTTAAAACCACGGTCTTACTCGCCCGTCGATCAGGCCCTTCAAGTATAGATGTACAAACTTTGATAGACATTCCCCATAAATCTTCGGTCAGTTTAATTTTAATTTGCCGGAAAGCTTTAATAACTGCCATAGGGTTAATGTGTTTAAATTTAAATTCAGCCAGGCAGCCAGACACATTCGCCTTCAATAAGCCAATTGAGACTTCAGGTAAGGAATTAAGAGCCTCCGTAGTTTTTATTGGTATATCGGTAAAGAAATTTACAAATTCTTGAGCTACTTCCTTATTAGAGCTTTTAGGACCACATGCTGTATCTAATGTAAATCTATTATTACGTACTAGCTTCTGCCCGCGACTTCGTACGCGGATCCTGATGTTGCTTATGCCAGCGACAACGGGGTCGTCAAAATCGAAGATCTGAAACGTCTGATGTCGAATTCTAAGAACCCGGGGAAGGGAAAAGCGGATCTTTCCCATCTGAGCAACACATACCGTTTGTTTCTTTTCGCCATTTAACAGCTTCACAAAAAGTACAATTTTGAACCATAATAAATGTGGCGTATTCAATCATAGGAGTATATACGTAAATGTACTCCGTTCCTTATCAACCCAAGGAAGGTCGCCATGCCCTACGGCCATATCTTAAGACACATCCGATTCTTCAGATGATATCGACATTCTGTTCAGACAATGTCGAATTCGATCAGAATTCAAACGTTCGTTGCGCTCTTCTTCTGTCTCTTCATGCCGTACTCCAGTAATTCTTTCTCTCTCACTTTCTAACTGATTATGAATATTTTGTTGTGTGCGTGTTCGGGGCAATGTACGAGTATGATAATCTCGAGCAGCAGTTAGTCGCGCATCACGTTCATCACTCGTTTCAAAAGACCTGTTAGTAGATGTGCGAATACACTGAGAACTCAAGCATGATTCTGTATCGGTAAACGTTTCCGATTCGCGAGACAATGCATGTCGCTCACGATCAGCGGACAGTCGCGCATCACGTTCCCCACTTGTCTCTAGAGATCTACAAGTCGATGCGTAGATACGCTTGGTACTCAAGTGCAATTCTCTATCCGTGAACGTCTCCGACTCGCGAGACAATGCATGACGTTCACGATCGGCCAGTCGCGCATCTATTCTTCACTGGTCTCTAGAGACCTGGATGTAGATGCGTAAATACGCTAAGAACGCAGGCATCGTGCTTCGCGATCCGAAGAGGTTTCCACGGAGCAAGCAGCCTGGTGTTCTCGAACAGCATCAAGTCTCTCCTGACGCTCTTCGGTAGATTCTTGGGATCTCATGATCCTCAATCTTGTAGCTCCTTTGGAACATTGGGAAAGATTTGACCTCTTTCTAGGCATGGTTATACTTTTGTTGTGAAGATATCTAATCAATTAAAATCTAATTGACTGCTCCCCTGCGTTACCGGGTAGGCTACCGAGTCACGAAGATAAATGGAAAAGGAAATTCAACACTCAAATAACATAAACCCGAAGACATATTTATTCGATAAAATAAAATAATAAATGGGAGTTTTGGCCAGTCGAGTCAAATTTTCATTGATATACAATCGTCATCGAAAATCAGTCCTAAAATGTTAGCGCCTTCACCGCGTGGAGGTACTCCCAGCTTATGTTATTTTATACAGTGAAATTAGTGATAGCTTTGCAATAATTTTCACATCAGATGTTTCTGACCTTCGATTTTTTCTAAGTCAACAGGAAATGCCCATCAGACCGAACAACTTTTGCTAAGACGTCATTCCTATATGTGTTATGGTGTAGCTGGGCTATTGGAGTTCCACATCAAGTGTCCCAGATCTTCGATTTTTATAAGTCAACAGAGAGTGCTTATCAGATTGAACAACTTTTGCTAAGACGTCATTCCTATATGTGTTATTGTGTAGCTGGGCTCTTTGGAGTTCCACATCAGGTGTTCCAGATCTTTAAATTTATTCTCTCAGCAGAAAATGCTCATCACGTGGAACAATTTTTGCTCTGGTGTCATATTTGTATCTCTCATAGTTTAGCTGGTCTGTTGCGGTTCTGCATCAGGTGTTCAAGTTTCCAACATAAATTATAGCCTATAGCTGACCAACGCAACTTCCTCTGCGTCACATAAGAGAGAGAAACGAAAGGCAAAAAAAACCCCGTTTTTGCAACATTTTTCATTCCTGCTCTGCTCCTAATTGTCGTAGCGTGATGTTATATAGCCTAAAGCCTTCCTCGATAAATGTACTATCCAACACAAGAAGATTTTTTCAATTTGAACCAGTAGTTCCTGAGATTAGCGCGTTCAACCAAACAAACAAACAAACAAACAAACTCTTCAGCTTTATAATATTTTATTTAAATATTAAATATATTAGTATAGATATAGATTTTCTTTCTGTTAGTCTCGTTATTTATGACTTTCCAAACGGTTCTTTATTTTATTTTCTGCTGTTTTGATCTTGTTGCTAATGTGCACTTTAGCAACCTTGCAAGTATTTCTAGAAATCTTTGAATACATAGCAACATACTTTCTAAAAGTTGTAGTGTTGTTTACTTTTTAAAAGTGTATATATAAGGCTTAAGGCTATAAAGCTCAAATAGCCTTTCCCTACTTTTTCTGATACCTCTAGTTGCCCAATCACTAAATATTTTAGGGCAAATACTCTTTGTCTTCTTTTCAAAAGTTTTGTTTAATTCCGTGTGAACTAATGAAAAGAAACGATCATACAATTGATTTATATTAATATCCTCTTGGCACTAGCTACTTACTGCTCATCACAGCTTCTATCCATTTCGCTTGTGATGTCGGATGGGATAGCATGCATTTTAACCCCGCCCACCAACTAGTTCGTGACGGTAAGTTGTTTACTCTTAAAGGCTAAAAATTCAATGTTGCTAGTAAATTGTACCAGAGCCAAGCCGGGGCGGGTCGCTAGCTTCAATTTTAATATTTACGTCACACAGTGCAATGATTGAAAGTGTTATTACCTTCATAGCGATCATTCCCAGATAAACGGTTCGTAGATTCTTGCTTCATCACATACGGTTTGTTCTGAAACAGAAGCACGAACGCGCTAAATATTATGTACCATATAAGTTGCGTTAGATCGCGCTACCCTTGTACCATGGCTGGTAGTAGTTGGATGAGAGCGCTCGTTTACCATTAAAATGGAGCTATAGGCAGCGTACCTCAGCGATGAGCACGGTGAAAGTGCGGTTGGTCATGGACTCGGGCGGCGGCGTCTCGGCAGGCGGGTCGTGACGCTGCCAGGACAGCCCCGCGCGCGGGGCCCATAGCCCCACGCGTTCCAGCCGCCCGCCCCGCGTCAGTTCCGCCACCTCCAGCTGCACCTCACGCCGCCCGCCCTCTACCTCCCAGGTGATGGCACCGCCCACCAGCCGACCGGCGCCATCCTCGCTGTTCCACTCCTCCTGCATCCGTATAACGAGCACTTCGTTCAACACGAGCCCTGCTAGGCGCCGTGGACGGGACCGAGTGACGGTTACTTGCCGAGCGTAGGTAGTTGAGCAGCGTGTCGGCGTGGAAGGCGCCGGCACCCGCGCCGCAGTCGGCAGGCGCGGCGGGTGGCAGCTGTAGGCGGCGCCATGCCTCCGCCACCAGCCCCGTGCCCAGGTGCGCCAGCAGCAGTGCGGTGGGCGGCGCCGCCACTATGCCCACCACTTCCTCGGGCTCCGCCACCTCCTCGCCATCCTGCACGTTCTGCGCCGCTCTGAGCCGCTCCGTGTACATCTTGCGCCACTGACTCATCACCTCCATCACTTCGGGGGATTCGGGATCAAACAGACGGAACGCTGTGAACACGACCGGTTAGCGATCATCGTACGGGATGTATACGCGGTGTGGGGCGGGGTGGGGGAGGGCTCACCTGTGACGTTGGCGCCGCCGTGGCTGTAGTCTTCGAGTGGCTGCGTGTGCAGGTCCAGCGACAGCATGATATAAGAGTGCTTCTCGGCCAGCAGCCCCACGCGCTGCACCGCGTCCAGCACGCGCACGCTGCACTCCGCCGAGCACCACACGATGAACTTCGTCAAGCCGGACTTCTTCAGGACCAGCAGCAAGTTCCTGCACACACAACTTTACCAGTAGTATGTTTTCGCTCGAATCATCGGATCGTACTCTTGCGTGGTGCAGGGTGAGACCTCAGCAGTGCGTCCTCGTGGCTGGGCGGCAGCTGGCGCGCCAGAAGCGCGAGCTGCGTCGTGCTGGCGGTGAGCAGCGCGGCACCGCGCGCGTCGCCCTCGTGCAGCAGGACGGCGCGCCGCCAACCCTTCGCCTGGCACAGCTCCGCGCACGCCTGCGCCAACACCTGCGGGTGCGGGTACAGCTCGAGCGCTTCCCAGGTGGCGTCGGCGGGCGCCTGCTCCACCAGCAGCAGCGGCAGGCCGGCGCGCGCCGCGCCCGCTGCCGCCAGCCGCGCCGCGCGCTCGTCGCCGCCGCCCAGCGCCACTACCGCCGCGCCTGTCTCTTCGCTGCCCGCCGCCTGGAACGCGGAGGAACGTCATTCACAGGCGCTGTTTAGTGTTTCATGAAAGTCGGCTAGTAAATGGTAGCCAGCGTATGTACATATTTAAAGTCTGATAATTATGTAAGCACGTGTTGGAAAACTAACAAAAAACGCACGCGTGTGATATACAACTTTCTCCACTGGTAGGTATCAAAATGTACTATTCTGAATCACAGACTGAAACGCTTTCTCTTCGTAAAGACTGCTGCAGCAGCAGCAGCTGGTGACGAGTTTAGCGATTTAGTAGTCGAAACAGGAACATCAGCAAAAAAATAAATCAATACACTTCCTCGAAAACTGGTTCTTTTCGCACTACGTGTTCAAGCCAACTCACTATGCGCACGCACACATACATCAACCGCTGCCGGCAACGCACACACACTACGATGCGCGCCCGCCATAGCAAGCCAGCGCGCGATTCACCGCGGCGGACTGAAGGACAGTCGTCTTCGTGTGGCCACACGCAGAGCTCAACCCAGCGTTGCTATGTAAATCTAACCTCTTTTCGAAAGTACCTGTATTTACGTTTTTGTACAAAATTATACAACTTAGCAGCAAGTACAAGTTTTATTTGAAATCTACGTATTCTACACTATCTGAAACAATTTGGCGACCGTGACAGGACTTTCTGTGCGGGAAGCACAGATACCTACATACTTGAAGAAAATTCTGTACAATCGAAGGAGCTAGAAGCACGCGGCGAAGGCGTGACTGGCTGATGTATATGCGAAGAATCTAGCAAGAAGAAACACTCATCGATACGAAGAATTGTCTAGTTGGACTACCACTCTACGGAGCGAGAAGCACGCGGCGACGTTGAAGCAACTTCGAAGAATCCAGCTCGTGCACGTGGCGTGGGTGATTGGCGTTTGGTGTCTGGAATCCAGTGGCTTGGCAGCACGTCGACTTCATACGAGGGAAGTTTGCCCGTTCCTTATTCCGCCCAATCCTAAAATCCTAACCTTATTTCTTTGTCCTACAATCCTTTGTCTTTTCAACTGTGTGAATTTTGTTGCAAGTTACTGCTAAACTATCTACTTAATTAACTGTAATTTAACTTGACTGCAAAGGATTAAACTGTATTTTATTCCATTTTCACTGCAAAACTATCAAAATCAATTAGCTAAGAAAATTATAATTTGACCTTTGACTTGTTGAACACGTGTGAGGTTCTCATTTAATATTGCCATCAGCAACAGTTTCAATCTGCTTTAAGCACATGCATAAAGGTTTCTCTCTTGCACGCTTGCTCTGCTTGGAGATTGACGCATAATTTCTGCAATTTCAGCTCGAAATTACCTACATACGATCAACCAAGCTCCATATACCGCGCGCGGCGTGCACACAAGCCCTCAGGCGGCGCCGGCGGCGCCGGCGCCCGGCGCCTACTCACCACGTGGTGGCCGAGTGTTAGGAGGAGTGCCTGCGGATAGTGCAGCTGTTTCATGGAGGTTTGCCTGGAGTGCAGGTATTTATAAATTGCATTATTAGTCCTTTTGAAAGTTTCCTCTGCATTATGTCTGACACGGAGGTAAAGGAGTTTATTAGGAAACGAGCTTCATTAAAAGGTAGACTTACTAATTTTAATAATTACCTAGCAGATTTCCGTAAAATTGAAGATGTTTCAAGGCAACAAGTAAATGAATTAAAAATCCGTTTAAGCAAAATAGAAGTATTGTTCAATGAGTATGATACAATTCAATGTAAGATTGAGCTTTTACAAGAAGTTTCAAGTGAATTGTCTCAAGGAACCTCTGATGAACCTGAAAAAAGTTCAGAGAGGAATGTAACTGAAAACTTATTCTATTTTGTAATAAGTTCTGCTCAGGAACTAATTGAAATTCAGGAAAGTAAAGATTCATATGAGAGTGTTAAATCTCATAATAGTCAGGCATCAACTCATTGTTGTGGAAATAACATCAAGAATGTTAAGTTACCTACTGTAAAGCTACCCATCTTTGATGGCAATTACAACAAGTGGTTAGAATTCCATGATACATTCAACTCGCTTATTCATGACAATGTGGGTTTAAATGAGATAAATAAATTTCAGTATTTGAAAGTGTCATTGACGGGGCAGGCAGCTTCTGTAATAGAATCTCTCGAACTTTCCTCAAGTAATTATGCAGTGGCCTGGAAATTGATATGTGATCGTTACAACAACAAACGGCAATTAGTTCATAATCATTTAAAATCATTGTTTAACATACCTATGGTAAAGGAGTCTGAAAAATCTCTGAGATCAATGATTGATCACATTTCAAAACACATTCGGGCACTGAATAGTTTAGAGGAGAAAACTGATAATTGGGATACATTAATTATTTTTATGTTCAGTCAAAAGTTAGATCATGTAACAATGACCAAATGGGAAGAACATAGGAATGGCTTAGTGAACAAGCCCACATTGGTAGACTTCTTTGAATTCTTGAGACGTAGAGCTGATGTGCTGGAAATGGTGAATGCCGGTGTCAGTGACAAGCCTCGTAAGGAAAATGAAAAGTCAGATAAATGCGTTGAAAAACATAAAACGTTTGTTGCTGCTGCTTGCGACAGTAAAGCAACTAAATCAAAGTCTCAAGTATGCCTCATTTGTGAAGGAGATCATTTCATTTACTATTGTGAAAAATTTAATAGTATGTCACCAGAGGATAGGAACGCAGAAGTAGCTAAATTGAGAATTTGCATAAACTGTTTACGGGGAGGTCATTTTGCTCATCAGTGCAAGTACGGGCCATGTAGAATTTGCAAGCGCAAACATAACACCTTGCTTCACAAAGCAAAGGTGTCCACACCAGTTACTGTAGAAAATAGTCCTAGTTCGAGTAGTACCTGTAATCCTATTGTACTATCATCCTGTATCGAGAACCAAGTTCTACTATCAACAGCAATAGTAAAACTGCAAGTAAACAATAAGTGTCATGAAATACGGTGCCTGCTGGACTGTGGCAGTCAATCATCATTCATCTCTGCATCACTAAAAGCTAAGCTAGGTGTAAACAGTGACACTATAAATTCAATATCTGTAACAGGCATAAATAATATGTCATTTTCAGCTCTAGAGTGCTGCAATGTCACTGTTAAGTCATGCACTAGTTCTTACTGTAAGGATGTAAAGCTGTTTGTTATCCCACAAATAACCAGCACTATACCTAGTTCTAAAGTTGATATAGCGGCACTAGATATACCAAAAAATATCACACTTGCAGATCCTACATTCTATAATCCATCTACCGTAGATATGCTGTTGGGAGCTGACGTTTTTTGGGATGTCATTTGTCCTACTAATCAGATTAAATTGGGAAACAATAAACCTGTATTACAAAATTCCCAGTTTGGTTGGTTGGTGGCTTTTCAACTGTGTGAATTTTGTTGCAAGTTACTGCTAAACTATCTACTTAATTAACTGTAATTTAACTTGACTGCAAAGGATTAAACTGTATTTTATTCCATTTTCACTGCAAAACTATCAAAATCAATTAGCTAAGAAAATTATAATTTGACCTTTGACTTGTTGAACACGTGTGAGGTTCTCATTTAATATTGCCATCAGCAACAGTTTCAATCTGCTTTAAGCACATGCATAAAGGTTTCTCTCTTGCACGCTTGCTCTGCTTGGAGATTGACGCATAATTTCTGCAATTTCAGCTCGAAATTACCTACATACGATCAACCAAGCTCCATATACCGCGCGCGGCGTGCACACAAGCCCTCAGGCGGCGCCGGCGGCGCCGGCGCCCGGCGCCTACTCACCACGTGGTGGCCGAGTGTTAGGAGGAGTGCCTGCGGATAGTGCAGCTGTTTCATGGAGGTTTGCCTGGAGTGCAGGTATTTATAAATTGCATTATTAGTCCTTTTGAAAGTTTCCTCTGCATTATGTCTGACACGGAGGTAAAGGAGTTTATTAGGAAACGAGCTTCATTAAAAGGTAGACTTACTAATTTTAATAATTACCTAGCAGATTTCCGTAAAATTGAAGATGTTTCAAGGCAACAAGTAAATGAATTAAAAATCCGTTTAAGCAAAATAGAAGTATTGTTCAATGAGTATGATACAATTCAATGTAAGATTGAGCTTTTACAAGAAGTTTCAAGTGAATTGTCTCAAGGAACCTCTGATGAACCTGAAAAAAGTTCAGAGAGGAATGTAACTGAAAACTTATTCTATTTTGTAATAAGTTCTGCTCAGGAACTAATTGAAATTCAGGAAAGTAAAGATTCATATGAGAGTGTTAAATCTCATAATAGTCAGGCATCAACTCATTGTTGTGGAAATAACATCAAGAATGTTAAGTTACCTACTGTAAAGCTACCCATCTTTGATGGCAATTACAACAAGTGGTTAGAATTCCATGATACATTCAACTCGCTTATTCATGACAATGTGGGTTTAAATGAGATAAATAAATTTCAGTATTTGAAAGTGTCATTGACGGGGCAGGCAGCTTCTGTAATAGAATCTCTCGAACTTTCCTCAAGTAATTATGCAGTGGCCTGGAAATTGATATGTGATCGTTACAACAACAAACGGCAATTAGTTCATAATCATTTAAAATCATTGTTTAACATACCTATGGTAAAGGAGTCTGAAAAATCTCTGAGATCAATGATTGATCACATTTCAAAACACATTCGGGCACTGAATAGTTTAGAGGAGAAAACTGATAATTGGGATACATTAATTATTTTTATGTTCAGTCAAAAGTTAGATCATGTAACAATGACCAAATGGGAAGAACATAGGAATGGCTTAGTGAACAAGCCCACATTGGTAGACTTCTTTGAATTCTTGAGACGTAGAGCTGATGTGCTGGAAATGGTGAATGCCGGTGTCAGTGACAAGCCTCGTAAGGAAAATGAAAAGTCAGATAAATGCGTTGAAAAACATAAAACGTTTGTTGCTGCTGCTTGCGACAGTAAAGCAACTAAATCAAAGTCTCAAGTATGCCTCATTTGTGAAGGAGATCATTTCATTTACTATTGTGAAAAATTTAATAGTATGTCACCAGAGGATAGGAACGCAGAAGTAGCTAAATTGAGAATTTGCATAAACTGTTTACGGGGAGGTCATTTTGCTCATCAGTGCAAGTACGGGCCATGTAGAATTTGCAAGCGCAAACATAACACCTTGCTTCACAAAGCAAAGGTGTCCACACCAGTTACTGTAGAAAATAGTCCTAGTTCGAGTAGTACCTGTAATCCTATTGTACTATCATCCTGTATCGAGAACCAAGTTCTACTATCAACAGCAATAGTAAAACTGCAAGTAAACAATAAGTGTCATGAAATACGGTGCCTGCTGGACTGTGGCAGTCAATCATCATTCATCTCTGCATCACTAAAAGCTAAGCTAGGTGTAAACAGTGACACTATAAATTCAATATCTGTAACAGGCATAAATAATATGTCATTTTCAGCTCTAGAGTGCTGCAATGTCACTGTTAAGTCATGCACTAGTTCTTACTGTAAGGATGTAAAGCTGTTTGTTATCCCACAAATAACCAGCACTATACCTAGTTCTAAAGTTGATATAGCGGCACTAGATATACCAAAAAATATCACACTTGCAGATCCTACATTCTATAATCCATCTACCGTAGATATGCTGTTGGGAGCTGACGTTTTTTGGGATGTCATTTGTCCTACTAATCAGATTAAATTGGGAAACAATAAACCTGTATTACAAAATTCCCAGTTTGGTTGGTTGGTGGTTGGGCCTATTATGTGTCCAACGAACGTACCTAATAGGGAAATATGCTGTAATTTCAGTCAAGCTATACAAAATCAACTGAAGCAGTTCTGGGAGCTAGAGGAGCTGCCAGACAAACCGAGGCTCACCTCGGAGGAAAAAGCCTGTGAGGAGCACTTCGGGCAACACACCCGCCGCATGGAGGATGGGCGATTTTGTGTCACATTGCCTTTACGTGATAATCCACAATTGCTAGGAAATTCATATCCTAGAGCAAAGCATTGTCTTGATTCCTTACTAAAACGATTTAAAAGGCAACCTGACATAAAAGAGCAGTATGTGAGTTTTATTAACGAATATGCTGACCTGGGCCATTTGACTATAATTGAGAAACCTGAAATCGTTAATCTGTTACCACATCACCCGGTCATTAGAGAACAGAGCGAAACGACAAAGTGTCGTGTAGTTTTCAATGCCTCCTCAAAGACGGATTCAGGTCTCTCTTTAAATGATTTACTTATGGTTGGGCCCACTGTGCAGGACGACATTTTCTCCATACTGATGAGATTTAGACAACATACATACATAATTACTGGAGACATAGAGAAAATGTATCGTCAAATTCTATTAGAGGAATCTCAACGCTATTTGCAAGTGATACTGTGGCGTGAGGATGAAAATCAGCCAATGAAGTACTTACAACTCAATACTGTAACATATGGTACCTCCTCTGCACCTTTCCTCAGCACAAGATGCTTAGTTCAGTTAAGTCGGGAATGCGATGATCCAGAAATTAAAGAAATAATGTCACATGACTTCTATGTTGATGACTTAATATCCGGATGCAATGATGAATCAATGCTACTTAATATATATCAGAAAATAGTAGAAAAACTTGACTCAGCTTGTCTCCCTCTTAGAAAAATCAAAAGTAACTCCACTCAATTTCTAAATTCTATTTTAAACACAACTAACTGTAATCAAGATAACTTTAAAATAATCTCATCCCCAAGTCATGCACTAGGAATAGAATGGAATCCTAATACTGACAACATTCTTATAGTTTCTTCTAAACTGCAAGAGTGTAACAATGAAATACGATTTACTAAGCGTTCCATTCTATCTATAACTTCTAGTTTTTTCGATCCATTGGGTTTGATCAGCTGTTGTATTATTGCATGCAAAATAATTCTACAAAACCTATGGTCTCTGAAATTGGGCTGGGATGATGAAATACCTATGGAGGTACATAAGTCTTGGAAAATATTCATTGATAATGTTTACCACTTGCAAACCATTGAGATACCTCGACATGCCTGTTGCAGTAATCCTGTAAGAATAGAATTGCATTCCTTTTGTGATGCTAGCATGAAGGCTTATGCTGGCTGCATCTATATGAAGTCAACTGATGCTCTAGGCAACTGTACCGTGAAACTATTATGCGCTAGAGCAAAGGTGGCACCACTGAAGTCTACAACTATACCCAGACTGGAGTTATGTGGGGCTCTCCTAGTCGCAAGACTATGTAATAAAGTTGCTAAATCACTGCGTTGTGAAATAGCCTGTAAAACTTTTTGGTCAGATTCTAAAATTGTACTGGGTTGGTTGTGCACGCCTTCACTAAAGTTGGAAACTTTTGTAGCACACAGAGTGGCATCAATTCAAGAATTATGTGATAACTGTAAATGGCTGTATGTCCCTACATCACAAAACCCTGCTGACATAGCATCTCGAGGTGTAAATCCAAAAGAGTTAAAATTATTATCATTATGGTGGCAGGGACCTACATTCATACAAGAAGAGGAGGAACATTGGCCATGCCAAACTACTCTAGTAGTCCCAACCACAATGCCTGAGTTACTTGTCAACACTTCCTGTGTTGACACATCACAATCAAATAATTTGGCTATTGATCTAACAAAATATTCCAGTTTTTCAAAATTGCGTCGTATAGTAGCTTATATATTTCGGTTCTATAATAATACTAAAAATGTAAACAATCAAAAATCAAATCAAATCAAATCAAAGCATTTATTTCAAGTAGGCCAATAACAGGCACTTTTGAATTGTCGAAACAAAGATGAAAATTAAATGTAGCTACAGTCCCAGTCACAAGACATAAAAACTGTGAAAGTACTGTAGTTGCCCATTCCCTAGCGTAGCAAATTAAAGACAATTTAACTGTAGAAGAATTAGCAATAGCCGAACGTAAGCTGGTATACCTTTCTCAACAAGAAAGCTTTCCTAATTTTGAAAAACTAAGTAAAACAGCTCCACTACTAAGTTTGACACCATTTATTGATGATAAGGGATTGATAAGAGTTGGAGGCCGTCTGGAAAACTCGAAATTCAATTACGAAAAACGGCATCCAATTATTATAGATACTAAACATCACGTTCCCAAGCTGATTTTCCATTATTTTCATGTAAAACATATGCATGCTGGTCCTCAACTGCTTCTTTCACTTATACGAGAAATTTACTGGCCTATTAAAGGCAGAGCTTTAGCGAGGCAGACTTATAGAAAATGTACCATTTGCACTCGCATGAATGGACTAGTTGCTAAGCAAATAATGGGAAATTTGCCAGCTAGTAGATTAACTCCGGGCTATCCCTTTGAAACTACGGGCACGGATTTTGCAGGACCATTCCTGATAAATGATAGAAAGGGACGTGGATCTAGGTTAATTAAATGTTATTTATGTATATTCGTATGCTTTAAAGTTAAGGCTGTACATCTGGAACTAGTTGGTGACCTGAGCACAGAGGCTTTTATTCTAGCATTACGTAGGTTTATTAGTAGGAAAGGCAAACCCCGAGAAATTTGGTGTGACAATGGCTCCAACTTTGTCGGGGCTCACCGTCAATTAGGAATGTTTGTAGAATCTAGCTGGACCTCTGTGTCAGAACCTTTTGCAGAGGAAGGCATTAAATTTAAATTTTCACCTGCATATTCTCCTAATTTTGGCGGACTCCATGAAGCTGCTGTAAAATCGGCAAAATATCATATGAAAAGGGCCTTGGGAAGTTCCCATCTAACATATGAAGAGCTTGCAACTCTGTTCACTCAGATTGAGGCAATTCTCAACTCACGGCCCCTTTCCCCTCTGTCTTCCAACCCTCACGACCTGTCTCCTCTCACTCCAGGGCACTTCCTGATCGGAAGACCGATGACTTCACTGCCAGCGCCGAACCTGACGGAAGACAACCCAAGCCGCCTGCATCGGTACGCGAGGATCGAGCAAGCACGTCAGCAGTTCTGGGCTAGATGGACCCGCGAGTACGTCTGCGAGCTCCAACAGCGCACAAAGTGGCAGAAGCGCCAAGAAAACGTCACACCTGGCCAGCTAGTACTCATCAAGGAAGAGATGTCCCCACCACTGAAGTGGCCTTTGGGACGCATAGAGGCCGTGTACCCAGGGTCGGATGGAGCATGCAGAGTCGCTGATATCAAGACCACAAGAGGCACACTGCGCAGAGCTGTGAATCGTATATGTCCCCTCATGGAAGCTTGAAACGAAGTTTCAAGGCGCGGGAGGATGTTCAAGCCAACTCACTATGCGCACGCACACATACATCAACCGCTGCCGGCAACGCACACACACTACGATGCGCGCCCGCCATAGCAAGCCAGCGCGCGATTCACCGCGGCGGACTGAAGGACAGTCGTCTTCGTGTGGCCACACGCAGAGCTCAACCCAGCGTTGCTATGTAAATCTAACCTCTTTTCGAAAGTACCTGTATTCACGTTTTTGTACAAAATTATACAACTTAGCAGCAAGTACAAGTTTTATTTGAAATCTACGTATTCTACACTATCTGAAACACTACGATTAGGTTCAAAATGCAATGTATTTCACACACGTGCGTTTTTGATATTTTATCCACACGTGTGCGGAAATGAAAATTGCCTCAGATATCTATGTATAACATAGTCCAAATTGGTTCAATGCCTATAGTCAGAGGTGATTTTTTTTAATTTCGGCAAAGCAATATACGTCTTTACGGCGGCGTCAACATTTTTTGAATATTCAAATTGTGTTTATAAATCCAATATCATAGATAAACATGATTGTTTAAGACTAATATTTACTTTTATAAACAAATTAACATTTATTTGTGTTCTACATTCAAAAATATATTTAAAAAAAAAAACTATTATTTTAAATATTAGGCTGTTTAGCGGCTACATACCTTTGCTTCTTTTTCAACCTGGCGAAAGCAAAGCGCGGAAAAAAGAAAAGTAACGCTTTACCCACTCAACCTTCGTTTAAAATATTTTTCGTTCTTTTATTTTTTTTTCAAAAATATATTGAAAAACGTCGTTTGATACACGTGGACGTTTGTTATTGCATTCGAGGCGGAATTAACACCCGAGCCGTTTCACGTGTATCAAAATGTACCTACTATTTCAAAGGCTGTGTGTGCAACATGAGTGTCTAAATCCTAAATGCGAACTAAGTTTGTTTGTTACCTTTTCACGTTTAAACCACTGAACCGATCATCCTGAAATTTTGCAAAATACGTCGTCAGGTGTACAAAAACGGACGTAGGGTAGCTTTCCTCCCGAAAAAGAAACCGGCCAAGAGCGAGTCGGACTCGCGCACC
Source organism: Xestia ashworthii (assembly GCA_950022955.1). Lineage (NCBI taxonomy): Eukaryota > Metazoa > Arthropoda > Insecta > Lepidoptera > Noctuidae > Xestia > Xestia ashworthii. The sequence goes on along the minus strand of OX465559.1, from coordinate 180,437 downwards.
GAGGGTTCTGTGAGTACAAACTTTTTAAAGGACAAACTTAACTTTGCTGTTCTATCCCATTAAACGGGTACGCACCAACCACAAATAATAAGTTTGTAGTGGTAAAATCGCTTTTTTTATTAAACAAAATATTTACGGTATTCAGATTTATGGGTGTACAATGTACATGTGCTGTAAGACATTGCTTCTTGGCAAATTTCGTGATTATAGGTCACCGTTGAACTACCATAATTATAGGTTTTCGACCCAAAACCTATACCTAAGGTACTTCCGGTTGATCTAGAATTGACAATGGTTAAAAGCAAGGTCTTACAGCACAAGTAAAAGGAAAATTCCGAAAAATAAAACAATTTGAAAATTATGGTAAATATTGGAAGTTTTCGCGTAAATCTTTTGACCATTTCTTTTTATCGTTGATTCAGGACCTTGATTTTCATACACCAAATACAGACCAAAGACCTCAGTATCTGGTATACTTAATTTCAACCTGCTAAGTCCACCCGTTCCTGAGAAAATTGGTGGTGACAGACGGACGGACAAGAAAGTGACAGACAGACGGACAAGTGAGTGAGTACCCTAACAAAATAAAACCGACTTCTAAACACACCAAAAAGGGAAAAATAACTCGGTGACCTTTGTTTGATTGGTTTAGTTTTATTGTTACCGACTTCTGAAGCTGAAGTTATTTTTCACTTTTTAGTGGTTCACATGCACTTACCCCTTCACAGCGTACTCGCGTGATGTTATGTTATGAAATGGTGTAAACAATAGACAGACATGAGATTTCAGCAATCCCAGTCCACTTGCTATCATTTATTGAGGAGTTCCGTTGCCTATCTCCGCAGTTCTTCATCAGATCTTCATCAAATTTAAGTATTGCCACTCCGAGAAAGTACTCTTCCAAAAACTACCCAAATCGCTTCATGCGTGCCTCTAAAATTTGAAGAGTTCTCTCTATTTCTCCAGGATTCCATCATCAGATCCTGACTTGGATGATTACCCTTTCAAACAAAATAAAAATAATCCAAATCAGTCCAGCCATCTTCGAGTAATCGGGGAACATACATAAAAACCGGCCAAGAGCGTGTCGGGCCACGCTCACTGTAGGGTTCCGTAGCTTCCCAGACCATTAAAAATACCAACATTTTTCGTCAGCAAAAATAACTTTGTTTTTGATAGTATTTGTATGAAAAACAAAGTTATCATTTGCGTTTTTTTGAAAAAGTGCTATATAACTCAAAAACTATTCAACTCATCAAGTTGAAAATAATTTTCCTAGAAAGTTCATATAAAGGTCTACTTCTGTGATTTTTTTCATATTTTTTAAACTTATGGTTCAAAAGTTAGAGGGGGGGGGGACACATTGTTTTTGACTTTCGGAGCGATTATTTCCTAAAATATTAATATTATCAAAAAATGATTTTAGAAAACCTCTATTCATTTTTAAATACCTATCCAACAATATATCACACGTCAGGGTCAAAATTAAAAAAAAAATCGCTCCCCACTTTACGTCTGGGGGAGGTACCCTAATAAAAATGTTTTTTTAAATTTTTATTTTTGCACTTTGTCGGCATGATTGATATACATATTGGTACCAAATTTCAGCTTTCTGGTGCTAACGGTCACTGAGATTATCCGCGGACAGACAGACAGACAGACATGGCGAAACTATAAGGGTTCCGTTTTTTGCCATTTGGCTACGGAACCCTAAAAAAAGAGGTTCCGACGAATTGAGAACCTCCTCCTTTTGGAGGTCGGTTAAAAACAACAATAATGTTCTTTATGATAGTAGATGGCGCTGCGTGTCTATCGAATCATGATTGAATTATATTAGAGGCAGAGTTACAACCCGAATTGATTGTTGAATTATAAATTGACGCTAGCGGAACCGCGCGCACTAGCTACAGTAAGTATATTACAATTAAAAGCTAGTAGGTAGGTATGCTAAAAAGTAAAAAGTTTTGTTAACTAAATCATTCAAAGCAGGTTTTTTATCCGTCAAACAGCTAAATAAAAAAATTATTCGTTAAGTCCTAGGTCAATTAAGGGCATTGACAAGGCATGAAGGCAAATTAGTTTTTTCCTTGTTTTCAGTTTCCATCCTCATCCTGCTCATTCCTTTCAATGATGTGTGCATTGTTCTACTAGTCAATCCCTTTAATTTGATACCCATATTGAGGGAGTTATTAAAAAATATGTAATTTTGTGGCGGCGCGCGGCGGCTATCTTGGACCGATTTTTATCAAAATTAACCAAGAACACTCCCGACCAATTCACCTTTCAAACTGAAAAATAACAAAATCAAAATTGTTTGTTGTTTCACGTTTTTTTCAAAAACGAGCCGGTTATTATCAATAATTATCAATTAATCACAAACCGTACATGAATATTCCGGCTGTCATTTGTCCATCTTTGGCAGTCGTTACAGTAGTCAGTGGCCCTAAAAGTCTGACAAACAGTATTAGCACAGTATAAAAATCATAAAGACTGTGGTATAACCAAGTGGTATCGTATTACCGCAGTATTAACTGGGTTGTGAAGGTCAGAAAGGCAATCGCTCCAAGTAAAATACTGGTAATTGACACAGTTAGTCTTAATTCTGTTTGAATGGACTAAAATAAAACCATAATATATCCGAAGACAAGTGCAAACATTTGTCGAATTCTCTAAGTCGCTTCGCTCACTAAGTATTGCTTCCATTTTGCATGTTATTTTTTTCATTGTTATACTTGTATGCATAACTTGACCAAGTTACTCCTTGCATGATCGGAGAAATAGAAAACTTGTATGTGGAAGCGAAGTGCACAAAAGATCTCAGCTTTAAGGTTTCCGGTGGCAGAGATACTTCCGTCGCATATATGTCACCGTAAATTTGTCAAATACGTTACCTATATTGTAATATCTCTAGCGATATTGTAAAATCTCGAAATATTGTCAAATGAACATACTGCTTACAACAACACGCATTATTTTTCGTGAAATGCATGCGATAGTAGTCAACTCACGCGGTGTGGAGGGAAGGAGGAGTCCCCTTTGCCCAGTGGTACAACTCTCATGAAAACATATTGTACCATTCCTGAGAAATACCGATTATTATCCTAACCTTAAAACACTTTATATTCCCCTAAAAAGCGTAGTCGACGGAGACCCGCTTCGCGGGGCCCCTATTTCCGGGTGCAGGGTTTGAAGGAACCTAACTAACCTAACGGGGGGGTGCCCCAAGTCCCGATTATGGGGGCAGAGATACTTCCGTATGTTCAGTTGACAATAATTCGAGACTTTACAATATCGCTAGAGAGATACACGTTATATTGTAATATAACGTGCTTGACAATTTTACGGTGACATATACATATCGTGACATATACATTCATTTCATACATAGCACACACACACACGGCTGATGGTCGAGTACCTGCGCGCACACAGCGGCCGGCGGCGCCAGCGGCTCGTCGGGCTCCAGCGGCGCCACCAGCGCGGAGCCCGACGCGTTCAGCGCCGCGTCCACCGCCGCCGCCAGCTGCAGCGCGCGCACCGGCTGCTCCACCACGCCTGCACACACTCACAGTACACGAAAATGTTCCGTACGAAGCAAATACCCAGTAGTAGCCTACTAGATGACCCCACACCATATTGTCAGACACCTGACAAACACAGAAACTACGACTTACGGGGAATTAAGATAAGCGCAAAGAACGTGCATCGCTCTGTGATTGCTCTATAATGAGATGAGGATTTACGAAGCACATCCCGAGTGGGTGAGCGTGCAGTACGATCTCACCGAGTAATTGACGGAGCTACTGACCGATGACGAGGTCCTGAGCGGCGGTGCGCGCCAACAGCAGCGCCAGCAGCGCCCACACCGTGTCTCGTGTCCACATCGCACGCGCGGCGCTAGAGACGCGCCGCTACTGAGTACGCGCCACCAGCGCCTGCGCCTGCGCCGGCGACGCGCGTCATCGTCGACCCGATTCGTCGGCTATTTTGGGACGAGACGCGCATGAGACGCTACAATATATTTACGTGACACGATCATTATTTTGGTGAATTGTTTTTTTTTTTGTTTCCTGCTTTTAGTTTATTTTGTGGTCTTACGATCATGCAAAACTTTGGATGGGTTAATGTTTGTCACTCAATTACACTGCCGTCCTTTGACTAGAAAGCCGTCAAATGGCATTTTTTAACAGACGTCAAAAAGGAGGAGGTTGTCAATAAAATTCGTCGGAACCCTTTTTTTATGTATGTATGTTCCCCGATTACTCGAAGATGGCTGGAGCGATTTGAATTATTCTTTTTTGTTTGAAAGGGTACACTTCCCTGGTGGTTCCATAACCATCAAGTCGGGATCTGATGATGGGATCCTGGAGAAATTGAGATAACTCTTCAAATTTGATATGATTTGGGCAGTTTTTGGAAGAGTATTTTCTTAAAGTGGCCCCATTTCAATTTGGTGAAGATCTGATGAAGAACTTCGGAGATAGGCAACGGAACTCTTCAATAAATGATAGCAAATGGACTGGGATTGCTGAAATCTCGTGTCTATTAATTGTTTACACCAGTTCATGACATAACATCACGCCGCTACGTTGTGAAGGTGTAAACACAAGTGAACCACTAAAAAGTGAAAAATACTTAAAAACTTTTTTTTTTTTTAATAAAAACCGAAAAATAACTTTTTCATCGACTTAGGTGTGATAATAAAAAATGTTTATTTTGTTATGCTCTATCCAAATAATAAGTTTAGTTTGGTTGGCCGGCCACTTTTGAAAATAGCCCAAAAATGTATGGAGGCTGGATGATCTCCTTTCCAGTTTGATAAAAACGGTGACAAAAGAAATCTTTAGCTACAAAGCAGCTAAGCCACGTTATCAATGTTACGTCCGCGTCCCGTCCTGGCCACAGTGGCCACAGTGGCCACAGTGCACAGTGGCCACAGCTACGAGCGGCGCGAACTGCGGCGCGATAAGCGGTGAGCGGCGAAAACAAATGTTAGACAACATAATATGAAGTAAGCCACATCACATAATCCGAAAAATCCGGATGTCCGCACATTTTTACTTGACTTCCAAATCCGGATTCGAAAATCGAATACTTACGGATTTTCTGAATTACACGGAGAAAAAAAACTAGTTTCCTTAAACAGAATATTGTAAATTTGACTTGATTTTATTGTATTACTAGCTTCTGCCAGCGGCTTCGCCCGCGTGAAGTTTGATTATTGTCCCATGGAATCTTACTGCCGGGATAAAAAGTATCCTATGTTTTAATCCAGGTTATAAACTATCTGTGTGCAAAATTTCATCCAAATCCGTTCAGTAGTTGTCGCGTGAAAGCGCAACAAACAAACTTACATTCACATTTATTCTCCGAACTGCTAAGCTATCGGGAGTTACACGTGTTATTGTGAGTCAACTATAAAAGATAGACATATGCTGTCTTGGGATATTTTTTATATAATTTTATGTGGAATATTTCCGTTATACATGATTTCTATGTAGCTTTAACCATTAAGGCTGCACACGCGACGGAAGCTAAAAAAACCAAGTAACTTCTCCCGTTTTCCCAACATTTCCTTTCACTGCTCTGCTCCTATTAATGGTAGCGTGATGAAAAGTATACTATTACCTGCTCAGGAGTATGTAGAATAATTGTACCAAGTTTCGTTAAAATCCGTCGAGTAGTTTTTTTTTCTATAAATAACATACAGACAGACAGACAGACAGACAGACAGAAAGACAGACAGACAGACAAAAATTTTACTGATTGCATTTTTGGCATCAGTATCGATCACTAATCACCCCCCGATAGTTATTTTGTAAATATATTTCATGTACAGAATTGACCTCTCTACAGATTTATTATAAGTATAGATAGAAGATAGATAGATATGTGACAACTACATATAACTTGTTTACACATTAATAGAAAATTCTACTTCTTTACAACATCATTTCTCGTTCCTTTTACCCACTTACATAGTAACGTAGAAAACAAATTTTGTTTAGTAGGCAAAACCTACTTGTAGCCATCATTGAGGACAGTGTAGAGTTTATCAGATATTTCAGTAGTGTCGAAACGCCCAATAATCTCTGTTTACTATTACTATATGCAGTATTATAGGAAAAAATAATTATTGTGGCATGCTATACCTAAAGAGTATGTTATGTTTACTATTCATATTGTAGAGTTTATCGGCTTATATATTTGTGTTAAATATCATTATTGCGTTCTGAAACGATCAATAATTTCTGTTTACTTTAAGCAGTATAGAGGATAGGTACGATTTTTTTATAGTGTTAAATGTCATTATTGCGGACCCAAATGATCAATAATTTCTATTTACTATATGCGGTATAGAGGACACTGAATTTTTGTTTCTGGTAAAAAGAATTACTGTGGCATGAAATAAACAGTATGTTCTGTTTATTATGCACATTGTAGAGTTTGACAGGTGTTATATTTTAGTGTAATTAATCATTGTTGCGGACTGAAACATATGGTATATTGTCGAGTGAAGGGGATTACCTACACCACCGAAACTAGCGCCACCAGTCATTTTATTCATTTAATCCTAAATCAGTTCAATTTGTAAAAATCTAATTCACTACTTCGGTAGGAAAATACTACCAAGTTTTTTCTAACCGAAGTAATACCGAAATAAAATGACGGGTGGCGCTAGTTTCGGTGGTGTAATCCCCATAAACAGAATTAGGTTCAACATCTTAGGTGAGTCTTCGCCGCAACGAAGGCGAAGACTTACCTACCTAAGGTGTTTAACATTATTCTGTTTGACTCGGCAGTATATTGGTTTAGTCCGCAATAATGATGTTTGTGGTCTAAAGGTGTGGTGGCCTAAAACATAGACAGAAAAATCAGAATCCTGAGTTATTACAAAGAATAAAAACAAACTTTGTTTTTAAATTCGTTTTATTTTAAAATATACATAACACAAATTATTCTTTTATAAGTTCTGCGTCGAGGAATCTCAATGTTCCCAAAGTTACTTTATTTTCTGAAAAAGAAAAATGTTTAATGTAACCTAATAACAGTAGGTAGGTATAGGTACCTATTTCAGCACATAACAGATTGAGCACATACACGAGGACATTCGAGGGTCACTCAAATGGTGGCCAATGGCTATAGAAAATACACAACATACTTATTACTGGCATCGTAACTCATTTTTAGGGTTCCGTAGCCAAATGGCAAAAAACGGAACCCTTATAGTTTCGCCATGTCTGTCTGTCTGTCTGTCCGCGGATAATCTCAGTGACCGTTAGCACCAGAAAGCTGAAATTTGGTACCAATATGTATATCAATCATGCCGACAAAGTGCAAAAATAAAAATTTAAAAAAACATTTTTATTAGGGTACCTCCCCCAGACGTAAAGTGGGGAGCGATTTTTTTTTTAATTTTGACCCTGACGTGTGATATATTGTTGGATAGGTATTTAAAAATGAATAGGGGTTTTCTAAAATCATTTTTTGATAATATTAATATTTTAGGAAATAATCGCTCCGAAAGTCAAAAACAATGTGTCCCCCCCCCTCTAACTTTTGAACCATAAGTTTAAAAAATATGAAAAAAATCACAGAAGTAGACCTTTATATGAACTTTCTAGGAAAATTATTTTCAACTTGATGAGTTGAATAGTTTTTGAGTTATATAGCATTTTTTCAAAAAAACGCAAATGATAACTTTGTTTTTCATACAAATACTATGAAAAACAAAGTTATTTTTGCTGACGAAAAATGTTGGTATTTTTAATGGTCTGGGAAGCTACGGAACCCTACAGTGAGCGTGGCCCGACACGCTCTTGGCCGGTTTTATTTTGAGGTTTCGGAAAACTAACATCTTGATTATCAATAAAACAGCAGTTAGGTACTTGAATTATAAATGTAACGAATATTAACTGCGACAAGTGCGGATGCGCGCAGGGCCGCACTTTATGTTGTTCTGTTCACCGTGCACCGCACACTGGCGCTGCCGGCTGCAGCGCAGGCGGCGGCGGAGGAGTGCGGGGGGCCGCAGTACTTGTGGACAGTACAGTTTTTCGTTACACGTAATAATGTTTTGTTTAGTAACGAACGTATCTAGTTATGAGAAAAAATATTCCTAGTAATCAGTACTCTAATTTACTCATTCATTCTAGTTCTCGCAATTATTCTTCTCGTACTTCCATGCTTCATACTTTGTCTTTCTTTCATACATCCTTTCATTCTTTGCCGGGTGGGACTCCCGCTATTTTATCTATCTAACTATGTTTGCTTTTATTTTCTTATATATTAAAGGGGTATTAAAGTCAACAACAACAAATCTTTTTTCTTTACAATATTTGCTTAGCTTATTACATGTTTCCTTAATTAAGTCTATTTCATAATTACTACATTTTTACATGCTAAGTTTTATTTATTCTACATTTATATTATGCTACATTACATTCTAGTTTACATATCTAGAGAATTTTCTTACAATTTTAGTTCTACATTTCTATTACGAGTATCTTAAACCATACAATGTTTATTCTAATACTATATTACTATTCAGGCTTTCGAGTCCAATGTAGGTATATACTTGTCTGGTTTATTAACATTACGTTTGGACTTACTTTGTAACGGCTATTTGGTTAGATTTCTGAACTGCAATAAGGGCTTGTGTGAGTTATTTTAAGTTCTTTTGCGTTATTTTCTATTTACTTTCCTACGTGTTGCGGCAATAATATATACATATACTTTATTATATAATATATATTGTCGTTTCTTGAACCAGGGGTTTTATGTTTCTGAGTTTCAAGTGTAAATTGGGGTGTGTGTGTGGTGTTTGGAGTGTGTTTACGATATATTCGTATATATTACTATATATTTTGTACACCTGTGTATGTTTGTGTGCTTTGGTTTCCATGAATCTGTACTCCCAGTTTGTGTTGCTGTATTGGTGTGTTACTGTGTGTGTTGTGTGTGTTTCATGAGCCCAAAAGAGTAGTTCAGGCATAAATGATAAATGATAAATGATAAATGATCTTTATTTTGCAAGTAGGTTTTCACAAACACTTTTACACGTCAATTTTTTTTTTAAACTAGATGGGGCCGGTGTTTCGTACCTGACTACTCTGAGAAGAAACAGCCGAAACAAACTCAGAGGTCATAGTCTCTTTTGAAGTCCAGACATAATCTTGCTCAATTCACATGAGGATCATGTAGATATTAGTGTCTGAGATGGTCTTTTGAAGAAAGAACCATACAGATTTGAGTGAACCTGTCCAGTCAGTGCAAGCATTTGTCAGTTATCGTGTAGCTCGACTTATAACACAAGGAGCTCAACGAAACGACGAACAATACCAAAGAAAGGACATTTGGGTAGGTCACTTATAGTACTCAAACTGCCAGACGGTTGAGGGGTACAAAAAAAAAAAATAATAATAATAAAAAAATATGTGACCCACATGGTCCTCACATTCACAAAAATAAAATAAAATTAATAATATTTACAAAATGAATGTCAATAAAATACGACATGTCAAATACACACACATAACACAATAAAAATAAACTAAAAATGTAAAAAATAATAAAATACTGAAATAAGTATTCATGTCAAGTCATTAAATGTCAAAAGTAACAAGTAAATATTCATGTCAAATTCACACACACACACACATAAAATAATAAACAATAAAGTAAAAAAATAATTTGCATTCATGTCAAATCATTCAATGTCAAAGTGTATAAAAAGAAAGGAATCAATAATAAACAAGCGAAGTCCGAAACTTCGATATTCGCAGAGCAAATTTTTTGGAGCAGCTTAATCCCAAGCCTTTTTATCTTCGAGGTAGTGATTAACATGATAGTAGGCTTTCAGGCATAGCTTCCGTTTTATAAACGATTTGAATTTATTTAGACTAAGTGCTTGAATATGGCTCGGAAGTTTATTGTAAAAGCGTATACATTGGCATCTGAACGTTCCCCCTATTTTCTTGAGCCTCGTAGCAGGAATAACAAATTTGTGTTTGTTTCTCGTATTTATGTTGTGGATATCACTGTATTTTTTAAACAAATTAATATTTTTGTGTGCGTACAAAAGATTTTCATAAATATATTGAGAGGGCATGGTAAGAATATTAATCTCTTTAAATTTTTCTCTGAGGGAGTATCGGGGGCTTAATTTATAAATTGAACGAATTGCCCTTTTTTGCAATACAAATATAGTCTGAATATCGGCGGCATTGCCCCACAAGAGGATACCGTTACCACGTGTACCATATGCCGTTGTCGTCCGAGCCAGGTAGTCCCATTTCTTGCGGACCGGGCACTCCGCGCTGAATGCGTTGTGGTCGGTCCTCTGAAGCTTTGAGTGCGAGCAGTTGCAGCACTGCGGTTCACTGCCGGCGACAAATTCCGCGCACTTCTCTCGTAAGTGCGGTCCTCCGCAGTGACTACATCTGTCCGCACTCTCAGTGCAAAATTTCCGGCCATGTCCGAACTCCAGACATTTCGTGCATTGAATGAGCGGTGACTGGTCCTCCACCCTGACCCTTTGCAGGTCAAGGTAAAGGGCTCCAGCCTCCGTCATCCTCTGCCATACACTCGGTCTGACCTGGACGACAACGTGCGCCGTTTTGGGGTTCCTGGTCCTCTTCTTGTACTTTATTGTCATTTCTTTTTCCTCTTGGCTCAAGTCCCTAAAAATGTTTGCGTTTTGGGAGTAGAGCGCCCTCACCATTTCCTCGTCGTTGCTATCTACATAAACGTCTTTTAGAACGACGAGCGGGTTTTTGTTCGTCATGGGCGCTACTCTTAGCCCTTTACCTCGGCTCTCAATCCTATCTTTAACCCTTGTATACTCCGCCTCTGTGTCGCACCCCAGTATGACCGTCTGGTTTTTTGCTTTACGAACCTTACTTATTTTTAGGCCAGAACCCCTGGCATCGACCGCCTCCTTCACTCTGGCGAGCACCTCGTCAGCAGTCTCCTGACTGCCTTCAAGGGTGACTGCCATCGAGTGAAGTGGCGGCCGCTGCCCGGGTTTGGCTGCCGTGATGTTAGCGTAGGACATCGAGTCGGGTTTTGGCTCACTTGCCATTTCCCTGATGACCTCTTTTATGCTGACGGTTCCGGTGGCGACATCACCGGCAACGCTATCGATTTTGTCCTCGAGGACCACCGCGGCTCGATCGACGACCTTCACACCTTCTGCCGTATGGCTTAAGTCCACTTGGACTGCGTCGATCTTTTCGCTGACCTCGAGAACCTTATCGACGACCTTGTCGATGACATCGGCACCGCAATCGTCGTAGCGTTCGGTCATGTCCTGAAATCCTTGTAAGACTCTTCCTTCGAGGTCGTTTAAGCGGGTGTTCAAATTTGTCTCCACCTTTTCTAGCCTTTCCAGAATGTTCTCCGGTAATCCGGGTAAATTAGGCGTGATGTTATGCTTGGTGGGTGAGAATGTTCTGGGCGCAGTTTCCAGGCCCTTTACCCGCCTACTGAGCTCGAACAAGACCCGTAGGTTTTTGTCGGACTGGGTCTCCAGAAAGATTTTTATATCTCTCCTCATCTGAGGGTATTCTTTTACTTTGGTCGGGATGTCCTCAAAAGTTTTCATAACCTCCTGGAGAAGTTGGTCATTTGTTAAGGCAGCGTAGTTGTTTGGCTGCTTTTTGTATGCATCCATGAGATCTACGGATCTTCGTTTTCGCTCTGGTCTGCGGATAAAGGTCCTGGCGGCGTCCAGCACCTGTCTTGACGGGCCTGCGGGGCTGGGAGTGGTGGCGGGAGCGACAGCACCTGAGGTCCCCACCGACGACGACAGTGGTGTTTCAGCTGTTTCCACTTGGGTTCCTCGAACAGCTTCCTTTCTGCCGAACGTCAGGGAAATCCCCTTTGGCGCTTCGCGCACTCCTGAGGGTCCCTCATTCTCTGGGTGGGCAGGTGACGTAGGCCCTTGTGGTTGACTGGCGCTGGCTCCTGGCCCCTTCCCTTTTACTGGGGTGAGAATCCCGAGAACCATTTTGTGTGTGTGTGGTGTTGTGTGGCTCGTGTGTAAAGGGCACGGCGATGAGAACGGGGAAAGAGTGGTGTCAGGTGGTCTGCACACAGTGTAAAGGGTGTGTGCAGTTCAAAATAAATTAAATATACAATAACAACAGTCAAAAAGAAGAAAGGTATAGGAAAATTTAGAAGAAGGTGGGTGTAAGTGCGCTTGGGATATAATATCCACAAGTGTCCAGCCTTCGCTCAAAAGAGCGGGTCACACAAGAAAGTCTAGGAAAGAATCAGAAAATAACAGTCAAAGAACCAGAGAATAAAATATAAAATGGCAAGTCAGAATGACTTTGGTCTCTATGTAGAGTCCCTTAAAATTGTTGGGCTCAGTCTCTGTTATCACGCCCCGCAAGAAAACCGTTCCAGGGCCCCCAATACTTGATTAAAAATCGAAAAACTCTTTCTGCTCTACGTAGAGTCGATTAAGTGAATTCAACAGATAGACCTCCCCGAGCCCTCAAAAACGACACCAAGCACGGTCCCGTAGCTCAAAGGGTTCCAGAGATACAGCTGTTTAAGTTTTTCCGGGTATTAAGCCGGATAACTCGGAACGAAACGGATATTAGCTGTATTTCCCGAACGCCTCGGCCGAAAAATACCGTGTTTGGGCTATAAAGGAAGTGCTCGGCGAGATCTACCCGCTGAGCCGATTTTCAGCACTGAAAAAATTTTTGCCCTGAAAAGTCCTGAAACGGATTTCCCCGGGTAGTCCGACTCCAGCCAGAGTCAACAAAAGAAACCCCAGCCCTCCACGACTCACCGTTCCGGAGATATCGGTGTTTTAAAATTTCCAAAATGGCCGCCGTAAACGTCAAAGTGACAATTAGACCTAAGATATCTCCGCTCGTATGTGTCGTAGAAGACCCGAGTTTGGGCTCGCTGGTTTCGGCCTGGCCCGTTCTATGCGCTGAGATCAGTTTCAGGCGACTGAAAATTTTCAGCCCCAATCTTCCTGAAACCGAGGGAGGGGGTAGTTCTTATGCCCTAGAGTAATATTCTGAAAGCAGAATCAATTTATCTCCGTCGGTCCCGGAGTTGGAGCCAAGTTAGACTGGCCAAGATGGCCGCCGATCTGTCAAACGACAATCTGAACTCCCGCGTTCTCCACAACCACTGGTCGTATCGAGACGGGGTTTTCGATTCACAGATCGGCTCCACCCTCTCCGTCTGAAAATACAGGTTTCAGGCCTGAAAAATCCTTCAGCCTGAAAACGCCTGAAAACTATATTTTAAGTATCCCCAATAAGTGCTCTTTCCCAATCTGGAAACCGCAGCTTCGTACGCCAAACGGTTGAGGAGAAAATCAGTTCTAAAACAAGTACCCGGGTTTATTAAAATGGCTGACTTTTCCGATTTCCGGCGATTTTAAAGTTACGTGGGCCGAGTTTCGGCTTAACTGAACCCAAACAAGGTGGAAAAACCCAATACCAGTGCAAAAAAGTGATTTTCTCCTATTTATAAAGAATTATTAGTAAAAACCATAAAAAATTTAATATCTTTAAAACTATTATAGCTAAAATTTTGGAAAAAATACCTAAATTAATTATAAATAAGCTTCTACAAGATTAAAACTAATTTTAAATTTTTTCATAATATTTTGACCTTAAATTTCGCAAATAAAATTTTTTTTCAGGTTTTTAATTACAGAACTAAATTGACTAAGACTAAAATTTTGAAATTAATAACTTAAGGTCATCTAATTAGCGCGCACCCGGCTGCAGTTGTAGATTTTTGAAATTTGTCTTCTGTCTCAAGTTATAATGGTGCAAAATTTGACTTTTGTAACTGTCATATAAAAGTTTCTGATTGACATAAAATTCTGCTTACAATTGCTATCGCCTTTTGTGATGACGGTCCAGCTTGTCACCAATTTTCACGCCGCAGTCTCCACTAATTACGTAGTTTCAGGGCACGTGGTTTCTTGAAAAAGCTGAATATCTCGCTACAGCGCGATGATGGGTCAACTCCAAGTGCCCCAGATGGTAGGGGACCACGATGCCCTCCCGATTCCAGCAAAAAAGAGGGGGGTCGTCGATCTCGTTTTCGCAGCGTTCACGATTTTGTTGGAAGCTGTATGCACTTAACCTCTAAATAGAAGGTTTTTCAGCACTTTTCACTGCGAGCACTGCAATCCGGTTTGTGATTACACTAAGTATTATGGGGGCAGCTTTTCTGCACCTCCTGACACTTGTTTTGTCGAGATACGAGCACTTTTGACCACTTTTTCGAATTTTTTACTGCGGAGCGGCTTTGAAAACGTTCCGACCACCACGGAGGCTGGGGGGGAACTGGGGTTAGGTTAGGTTAGGTTAGGTTGGGGTGCGTCAGAATTCCTCCACGTTAGTTTGGCAGCTGCTGGTCCCTCTCGATACGTCTGGAGGGAAGAGCAGCTGCTGGGCCGGTGCACCCTGGGCGCGACAGTATTATTCCTCGAGGAATCGGGAAATGGTACTGTCGTGGCTAATATTCTGGGGGAGGGGTCACATCGTTCGTCGTGCGATGATCCACGGGTCTGTCGTGCGAGGTTCGATGTGCATAGGGGGGTTTTCATCGTGTACCGTGCGATGGCTCGAACGGGGTCATCGGACGGTACGTGATTAGTGATTCACTCTTCGAAGTTTTCGGAGAGTGAATCAGGGCGGGGGAAACGTCGTGTACCGTGCGATGGCTCAAGCGGGTCATCGGACGGTACGTGATAAGTGATTCACTACTCGAAGTTTTCGGGGAGTGAATCAGGGCGGGGGAAACGTCGTGTACCGTGCTATGGCTCAAGCGGGTCATCGGACGGTACGTGATAAGTGATTCACTCCTCGAAGTTTTCGGGGAGTGAATCAGGGTGGGGGAAACGTCGTGTACCGTGCGATGGCTCAAGCGGGTAATCGGACGGTACGTGATAAGTGATTCACTCCTCGAAGTTTTCGGGGAGTGAATCAGGGAGGGGAAAACTTCGTGTACCGTGCGATGGCTCAAGCGGGTCATCGGACGGTACGTGATTAGTGATTCACTCTTCGAAGTTTTCGGGGAGTGAATCAGGGTAGGGGATCCTCCTTGATTTTGCATCGCGGCATTCGTCGCCCTCTGGTACGCGTCTGCCCGTCAGACGTGACTGTGAGCGTGGCGAATGGTAGTGGTGGGGGATCAAGTGGGAGGGGGGGAATTTATGTATGTATGTATCTATATATTTTTATGTGTATATGTTTATTTATTTATGAATGATGAAGTGGGGAGACAGGGACCGCACCCTTAAAAGGAACAAAAATGAAAAAAGCGACTGGAAATATATTACCCCAGGGCGGTACCAGCTGCTCAGCAGCTGGAGAATCCGTCACGATCCCTTCGGGATCGTCTGCCCCACCGTATTCTGGGGGGGGCAACCACCGCTTTCCGTTTGCCAGTGGCAACAAGAGCCGAGGAGGCTCATCGAGGTCACGGTCCTTTGAAGACCTGATCTCCTTCAAACCACCCGACCCAAAACCGGGTGCAAGGACGGGAGCAGAGGCTCCAGACACTCCGAGTTGCGCGCCGTCTGCAGAGCCATGCGTGGTTCTGGAGAGGGTGAGCATGTCGGAGTCGGACGACGCATCGCTGGCTGCTGCGGCCGTTTCCTCCAAGTTTTGGGGGAAGCGTTCGCGCGGTCAGACGGACGCTGTTTCGGCGGCGGGTCTGTCTTCTAGTGAGGAGGACCAGCCGGCCGCCAAAGTGCCAACAGCGAAGAGAGGTAGAGGTCGCGGGACAGGCAGTCCAGCAGCATCACGCGACACCCGGGGCCGCTTCCTGAAGCGCCCCGACACGCCGGTGCCAAGCGGGTCAGATCGCGCATCACCTGCGGTCTCGACCGACGACCAGGGAGGGGTCACCGTCGCTCTTGTGGGCACAAAGGCGGAGGCCAATGCCGCGAAGCGCGCTCAAAGTAGAGCGGTCGCGGCCGATGAGGTGGCCGAAATGGCCCGTAAGGCCCGAGAGTGGCGGTCTGCCCAGGCGGCCAATGGGGAGAGCCTGACAGCAGAGGCTCTCAGCCGCCAAGTAATGGACGGCGTGGACATCGTCCTGAAGGTTGCCACCAAATCCGGCAACCTGAAGGGCTCCTTCACGCGCGCCCTCAAAGAGGCGGCAGAGGGGATCAGGGAGGCGGTTCTGGTTCTCCATGACCACACGACCTCCGAGGAGACTGCGAGGTTGTGGACGGAGAACAGCCGTCTCCGATCCGAGCTGGAGGACCTCAAGCGGCAGTTTGCCGCTCTGCAAAGTGTCGGGCAGCAGCAGGCGGCTCCCTCGTCGGCCCCTGCACCTGCAGCGCCACCTACTCCGAGTCTGTCGGACTACGACGTAGAGAGGGTGGCCAGAATCTGCATGCTGCAGTGTGGGGGCATGGTGAGTGCCCGCCTGGAGGCAATCGAGTCTCGACTGCCCCCGGCTGAGCGCCTCCGCCCCCCGCTTGCGGCAGACAGGCGGAGGATGGAAGAGCCCGCGAGGCCGAAGCCCGCGCAGCTCACGCGGAGGCTTGCAGGGGGGGCCAAAGAGCCCACAGTGGAGCCCGGGACGCCGGTACAGGTTGCGTCCGCGCCCCTCGTCCGGACGTCCCAGCCCCCGGTGACCGCTTCTCCCGCCCAAGTTACGGTAGGTGGAGAGGGCCGCCGCAGGAGGAAAAAGAAGAAGAGGGTGGCGGGTGCGACCGCGCCACCTACCTCCCAAGAGGCCGCGATTCCGGCGTCCGCACCACCCACCCAGGAGCCCTGGACGACGGTGGTGAAGAGGGGCCGCAAGAAACGGGCGCCGCAGCCGACACCTCCCCAGGTACCGGCTCGACCAGAGGGCACGAGGCCACCAAAGGTCACTACCCCACGCTCCGAGGCTGTAGTTATTACTCTGCAGCCCGAAGCCATAAGCAGGGGAGTGACCTACAAGTCGGTCCTGGCGGAGATGAAGCAGAAGCTTCAATTTAGCGAGTTTGGCACCCCGGCTGGTTTCGTCTTCAGGACGGCAGCCACGGGTGCCAAGATGCTTCAGTTGTCGGGTGCGGCAAGGCAGGAGAGGGCGGACAAGTTGGCCGCCAAACTCCGGGAAGTCCTCAAACCAGAGGACGCCCGAGTGTCCAGGCCCATGACCACGGCTGAATTGCGCGTGGAGGGGCTGGACGACTCGGTGACCCCGGAGGAAGTAGTGGCGGCCATTGCCCAAAACGGAGGGTGTCCGCCCGACAACGTGGCGGCGGGCAAAATTCGCAGCAGCGCGGATGGGCTGGGCACTGTTTGGGTGCGGTGCCCGGTCGCTGCTGCGAATAAGGTTGCAGACGGCGGGCGACTATTGGTGGGCTGGGTGTCTGCCAAGGTCAAACTCCTGCCAAGGCGGGCTGTGCAGTGCTTCCGGTGCCTGGAAAAGGGGCATGTCCGGGCACAATGCACTGCACAAATCGACCGCAGCGAAATATGTTTTCGCTGCAGTCGACCCGGCCATAAGGCGGCCCAGTGCTCCGTAGCGCCATACTGCAGCCTTTGCGCAGCTGCAGGGAAACGCTCGGAGCACAGACTTGGCGGGAAGGCCTGCAAGGCACCCAAGTCTAGAAATAGAAGGACTCGAGCTGTCGGAGAATCTGCGCCTCTCCCACAGCCCGACTCCCGACCCAGGGAAGGAGGAGCCGAGGAAATGGAGTGTCATTAATGGCACAATTCCGTTTCCTCCAGGCGAACATCAACCACGCCGCCAGAGCTCAGGATCTGTTGCTCCAGAGCATGGCGGAGTGGTTGATCAACGTGGCTGTGGTCGCCGAGCCATATTTTGTCCCCCCCCGCGATAACTGGGCAGGGGACCTAGACGGTTTGGTGGCCATCATTGGCGGGACTCTTGGCAGTCCGTCCCGAGGACACGGTTGGGTGGCTGCCCTCGTGGACGGCATGGTCACAATTGGGGCGTATTTCTCCCCCAACAAGAGTCTCGCTGACTTCGAGGAGTTCCTTGTCGAGCTAGGTGCCGTCGTGAGCCGGTTCCACCCTCGCCCGGTGGTGTTGCTCGGGGATCTCAATGCCAAGTCCGCGGCTTGGGGATCCCCGATCACCGATCCTAGGGGTGAGGTGTTGGAGGAGTGGGCGGTTGAAACCGGCTTGACCGTCCTAAATCGGGGCTCGGTGTACACGTGCGTGCGGCAGCGGGGCGGGTCCATAGTGGACGTGTCGTTTGCAAGCCCCGCTGTTGCAGGCCGTGTACGCGACTGGCGGGTTGCCGTGGAGGTGGAGACGCTGTCGGACCATCGATATATTCGATTCGACGTCTCCACCCAGACTGCGGGGGGCGGTCGCCCACCGACCCCGCGGATGGACGGTCCTCGCTGGTCATACAAGCGTATCGACAGGGAACTTCTCGAGGAGGCCGCAATCCTCCAGGCCTGGGTCCGAGAGCCAAACGAACCCGTCGACGTCGAAGCGGAGGCGCAGTGGTTCCGCGGGGCGATGACGCAAATCTGCGACGCGTCAATGCCCCGTGTCACCCAACCCACAAGACGCCAGCTGTACTGGTGGTCCGCCGTCATCGCGCAGCTGCGCGTGACGTGCGTGGAGGCGAGACGCCAGTACAGCCATTACCGCAGGAGACGTCGCCGGGTTCCGGAGGAAGAGGCCGCGCGGTATGAGGTGTACCGCGCGGCCAAGGAGGCTCTGTGGCTGGCCGTCGGTGAGGCTAAGACTCGAGCCAGGGAGGAGATGCTGTCGGCTCTCGACGTGAATCCGTGGGGGCGCCCTTACCGTGCGGTCCGAGGGAAACTTCGTGCCTGGGCACCCCCACTCACCGAGAGCCTGCAGCCTGAGCTGTTGCAGGAAGTGGTCGCAACGCTCTTCCCTGCTAGAGAGGAACATGTTCCACCACCGATGGCTTTGCCCACAGCCACAGAGCCAACGGATGAGGAGGACGTCAGCGTCCCAGAGGTGACACAAGCAGAGATGAGGGTGGCGATAACGCGGCTTCGGGCCAAGACCGTTGCCCCGGGGCCCGACGGAGTTCCCGGCGTTGCGCTCGCCCTCGCTCTGAAGGAGCTAGAGCCCCAGCTGAGAGGACTCTTCACCGCATGTCTTGAGCAGGGCCAATTCCCTAGGGAGTGGAAAAAGGGTCGCCTGGTCCTGCTCAGGAAGGCGGGGCGCCCAGCGGAGTCGCCGTCTGCGTACCGGCCCTTAGTGCTGCTGGACGAGGTGGGTAAGCTGTTTGAGCGGATTATCGCTGCCCGCCTCGCCGGCCACTTGTACAGAGAGGGGCCGGATCTGGACGACAGCCAGTTCGGCTTCCGGCGTGGGCGCTCCACTGTGGACGCCATATTGCAGGTAAGAGTCCTGGCGGAGGAAGCGGTGTCCCGGGGCGGGGTGATGTTGGCGGTGTCCTTGGACATCTCCAACGCTTTCAACACCCTGCCCTGGAGCTGTATTCGGGAGGCGCTGTGTTACCACAGGGTGCCCCCGTACCTCCGCCGCATCGTTGGGGCTTATTTGGCGGAAAGGTGTGTCACCTACTCGGGACGCGACGGCGGAGGCCAGCGCGACATGTCGTGCGGTGTTCCACAGGGTTCGGTCGTTGGCCCACCCCTGTGGAACATCGGGTACGACTGGGTGCTGAGGGGCGAGCTCCAACCGGGAGTGGCCTTGGTGTGTTACGCAGACGACACGCTGGTCACGGCCCGGGGGAGCTCGTACAGGGAGGCAGCGTTGCTAGCGACCTGTGCGGTCTCACAGGTTGTGGGCCGCATACGGCGCCTGGGCCTGGAGGTGGCCCTCAACAAGTCGGAGGCTGTGGTCTTTCACGGCCGCCGGCGGGCGCCGCCGCCGGGATCACAAATTGTGGTAGGGGGGACCCCGATCGCTGTCGAGTCCACCATGAAGTATCTGGGATTGGTGCTCGACAGCCATTGGAACTTCGGCCCCCACTTCCGGCGACTGGCGCCCAAGTTGATGGGCGCTGCGGGCGCGCTTGCAACGCTGCTTCCCAATCTAGGGGGGCCGAGCACCGCCTGTAGGAGACTGTACCTAGGGGTCTTGCGATCCATGGCCCTGTACGGGGCCCCGGTGTGGGCCTCTGACTTGACGGCCGGCAGCATCGCGATGCTGCGGAAACCGCAGAGGGCGATGGCCGTCAGGTCAATCAGGGGGTATCGCACAGTCTCCTACGAGGCGGCTTGTGCACTGGCCGGGTCGCCACCTTGGGACCTAGAGGCGAGAGTCCTCGCGTCGCTTTACCGGTGGCGCGAGGAGGTGCGGACGCGGGGCGGTGGACCGATGCAGCGAGAGATCGATCTGCGTCGGTCTCAGCTCCGCGAGGTCCTGGTGGCGGAGTGGCGGGACAGGCTTCTACGCCCTACCGCCGGCCTCGCCACCATCGAGGCGATCCGACCGGTGCTCGAGGAATGGCTCGAGAGGAGGCACGGCTCCTTGTCGTTTCGGGCGACGCAGGTGCTCTCGGGGCATGGTTGCTTCGGGAAGTACCTGTGTCGCATAAACAGGGAGCCGGACGCTCGGTGTCATCACTGCGTCCACTGTCTGGAGGACACGGCTCGGCACACGCTGGCAGAGTGTGCCGCATGGGAGGAGCCGCGCCGTGCCCTCGTGACAGAAGTGGGAACCGATCTGTCGCTGCCGGCCGTCGCTCGCGCGATGGTCGGGAGCGCAGAGTCGTGGGATGCGGTGATCTCCTTCTGTGAAATGGTCATCTCACGGAAGGAGGCTGCGGAGAGGTTGAGGGAGGTCGAGACCACTCTCCCGACCCGCAGCAGACGAACCGGGCGTCGGCGGAGGGCGGACAACGCCCTCTTCCAGCCCCCCTAGACGGGTCCAGAGGGACGGTGGACTTGGGGAGGTCCGCCGCCCCGCCGAATAACTGGACCCGAGGCGGTGGCGCGTAGTGTTCCGCGCGCGCCCCTATAGGACGTCGCGGGAGGAGTACACCTCACTCCTCCCGCAGACCTGAGGAGGCCCGCAGTGGCGGGCCGGCACTAGCCGGGGATCGTGGAAGGCGCACTAGTTCCCATGATCCCCGGTGCAAGTGTGGGAAGGGAACACCGGGGTGGTTTTTAGTCAGTACGAGTCTGACAGACCCCTCCGCTCTCCCCAGAGCGGAGGACATCCATCGAGGATTTTCCACCCCGGCAACAAAAAAAAAAAAAAAAAGGTTAGGTTAGGTTGGGTATATATTTTATATTTTTATATTTATGATGAAGAAGGGAGATAGGGACCGCACCCTTCAAAGGAACAATATGAAAAAAACGACTGGAAAAATACTACCCCAGGGCGGTACCAGCTGCTCGGCAGCTGGAGAATCCGCCACGATTCTCGAATCGTCAAGCCCTTCGTATTCTGGGGAGGGCAACCATCGTTTTCCGCCTGCCATTGGCAACGAGAGCCGAGGAGGCTCAAACAGGTCACGGTCTTTTGAAGACCTGATTTCTTTTACACCGCAACGCGCGCAGGACGCAGTGTCAGAATCCGGCGCTGCGTCACTAAGGACTGAATTAGGGACTCCAGAACCGCGAGTAGTTCTGGAAAGGGTGAGTGTGCTGTCGGAGGTCACCGACACACCGCAGCCAGTTGCGGCCACTTGCTCCAAGTTTTGGGGGAAGCGGCCGCGTGACTGTGGGTCGGATGCGGGCTCGGTGGGTTTGTCTTCTAGCGAGGAGAACCTGCCGGCCCCCAAGGTGTCGACACCACGGAGAGGTAGAGGACGCGGAATTCCTTCCGGAGCGAGCGCTCCAGCAGCGTCACACAACGCCCGGGGCCGCTTCCTAAAGCCCCCCGATACGCCGGTGAGCGACTCCGACGGGACTATGCAGGTGGAGCAAGGTGATGTCTCCATCGCATTGGTTAGTACCCGGGCGGAGCTCAATGCCGCGAGGCGAGAGGGCCGAAAGGCCATTGTGAACGACGAGGTCGCTGAGTTGGCTCGACAGGCAAGGGAGAGGCGGTCGCAGATGACCACAGCTCCTGAGGGCTTGACAGCAGAGGCCCTTAGCCGTCAAGTTTTAGACGGCGTGGACGTCGTCATGAAGGTGGCCACAAAATCGGGCAACCTGAAGGGGACGTTCACACGGGCCCTGAAGGAGGCGGCGACCGGTATAAAGGAGGCGATGGACGTCCTTCTTGACCGAACGACATCAGAGGAGACGGTGAAGCTCCGAGAGGAGAATCACCGTCTCCATACGAGGATGGAAGAGCTTCAGCGGGAGGTCAGCGCCCTGAGGGCAGACTTCAGCCGGCAGCAGGGTGCGACGTATACGGAGAGTCGTGCCCTGCCACAGAACGGGTCTTTGGGGGAAGACCAGTTTAACCGGCTGTTGAGCATAATGACCGCCCGCTTCGATAGCCTAGAACCGAGGCTCAACCCCCCTATCAGGCTTCGTCCGCCGCTGGCGTCAGACACGCGGAGGAAAGAGGCAGAGCCTACACCAGCAGTGGCTGGGCCAACGTGGGCACAAGTTGCGAACGCACCACCTGCGCCAAAAAAGCTCACGCCGGATCCCAAAAACCACACACAGGCGCCCAAGAAGCCCACAGTGGGTGGCAAAAAGGTGGGAAAGGGGACGAAAAATCCCGCTGAGGACAACAGCTCGTCCCCCAAAGACAAAGAGGGGGAGTGGAAGACGGCCGAAAGCCGCAAGAAGAGGCGGAAGAGGGGCCGCAAGGCCAAGATCGCACCGGTCTCCAAGGGGCAAGCCCCGAGAATCCGCATCCCTCGCTCTGAGGCTGTGGTGGTAACACTTCAGCCCGAAGCCAAAGAGCGGGGGGTTACCTACCAAAAGGTACTGGCGGAGGCGAGGGGCAAACTGGTCTTCGCCGATTTTGGCACCCCGGACGGCTTCCGTTTTAGAACGGCTGCCACGGGGGCTAAGATGTTTGAGTTGGCGGGGACCAGTAGCACTGAGAGGGCGGACGCTCTAGCTGCAAAGCTGAGGGACGTCCTCAACCCCGAGGAGGCCCGGGTGACGAGGCCCATTAAGACCGCCGAGGTTCGCGTCGATGGCTTGGACGACTCTGTGTCCCCAGAGGAGGTGGTGGCGGCCATAGCCCGGACCGGCGGATGCCCGCCAGAAAATGTGCGGGCGGGCGACATCCGCATTAATGCTGGCGGGCTTGGCACCATCTGGGTGCGGTGTCCGGTGGCTGCGGCCAAGCAGGTCGCCGACGCGGGCCGTCTACTGGTGGGTTGGGTGTCAGCGAGGGTAAAACTCCTGGCACCCAGGGCCATGCAGTGTTACCGGTGCCTCGAGAAAGGGCACGTACGGGCACTCTGCACCTGCGAAACCGACCGCAGCGATCTATGTTATCGCTGCGGTCGGCCTGGCCATAAGGCGGCCCAGTGCTCCGCGGAGCCAAACTGCAGTCTGTGTACAGCTGCAGGAAAGTCCGCGGGGCACAGAATAGGTGGCAACGCTTGCGGCGCGCCCAGAAAGCGCAACAAGCGTTGGACCAAGGCTGCGGGGGCCGCACCCCCTAGCACCTCTGAGGCCGACTCCCGGCCAGTTGTGGGACGAACCGAGGAAATGGAGTGTTAGTAATGGCACTTCATTTCCTTCAGGCGAATATTAACCACTGCACCAGAGCTCAGGATCTCTTGGTCTTGAGCATGGCGCAGTGGTCGATAAATGTGGCGGTGGTCGCTGAGCCGTATTTTATCCCCCCCCGGGAAAACTGGGCAGGGGATCTGGACGGCCTGGTGGCCATCATCGGCGCGACTCTTGTCGACGTATCCCGGGGTCACGGTTGGGTTGCCGCCCTTGTGAACGGGATCGTCACGATCGGGGCATATTTTTCGCCCAACAGGAGTGTCGCCGAATTCGAGAGTTTCCTTGTCGAGTTGGGAGCCGTCGTCGGCCGGTCTCACCCTCGGCCCATACTGCTTCTCGGTGATCTGAACGCCAAATCTGCGGCGTGGGGATCCCCGGTCACAGAACCGAGAGGCGATGTGCTAGAGGAGTGGGCCATTACGACGGGCCTGGCCGTCTTGAACCGGGGTTCGGCCTACACGTGTGTGCGACAGCGGGGCGGGTCCATAGTGGATGTCTCATTCGCTAGCCCCGCTGTCGTGCACCGTGTTCATGATTGGCACGTGGAAGTGGAGGTGGAGACGCTATCGGACCACCGATACATACGCTTCGACGTCTCCGCCCAAACCGCTGGAGGTCGTAGCCAATCGGCCCCCCGGAGAGACGGCCCGCGTTGGGCTCTGAAACGCCTCGACAAGGAGGCTCTCGAGGAAGCCACAATCGTCCTGGCCTGGGTTCGGGAGTCGGCTTCCGTCGGTCCCGTCGACGTCGAACAGGAGGCGCAGTGGTTTGGCGACGCCATGACGCAAATTTGCGACGCGTCCATGCCACGCGTCTCCCCTCTGTCCGCAAGGCGCCGCGTGTACTGGTGGTGCATCGAGGTGGAGCAGCTGCGCGTCGCATGCGCAGACGCCAGACGCCCGTACACGCGATGTCGGAGGAGACGTCGCCGGGATCCCGACGAAGAAGCCGCGCTGTATGAGGTGTACCGCGCGGCGAAGGAGGCTCTGTGGCTGGCCATCGGCGAGTCGAAGACGCGCTCCAGAGAGGAGCTGCTCGCGACCCTAGATGGGGATCCGTGGGGGCGCCCTTACCGTACGGTCCGAGGGAAACTTCGGCCATGGGCCCCACCGCTGACGGAAGGTCTCGAGCCGCAGTTTCTGGAGCGAGTGGTCTCGGCTCTCTTTCCTGAGAGAGCCGAGCATGAGCCACCGCCGATGGCTCCGCCCACAGCTGCAGAGCCCGAACAAGAGGAGAGCGAAACCGTCCCAGAGGTGACACAGGCGGAGATGAGCGCGGCCGTGATGCGGCTCCGGGCAAAAAACACTGCTCCGGGGCCCGACGGAGTGCCTGGCCGCGCTCTAGTCCTCACCCTGAAAGAGCTGGAGCCCCCACTGAGGGGACTCTTCTCGGCGTGCCTTGAGCAGGGCCATTTCCCTAACAGGTGGAAAGCTGGTCGACTGGTCCTGCTCAGGAAGGCGGGGCGCCCGGCGGATTCGTCGTCCGCTTATCGGCCCATAGTGCTGCTGGACGAGGCGGGCAAGTTGTTCGAGCGAGTAATCGCAGACCGCCTCGTCAGCCACATGTGCACGGTGGGGCCGAACCTGGACGACAGCCAGTTTGGCTTCCGGTGTGGGCGCTCTACCATCGACGCCATCAGGAGAGTAAGAGTCCTGGCGGAGGAAGCGGTGTCCCAGGGTGGGGTGGTGCTGGCGGTGTCTCTGGACATCTCCAACGCGTTCAACACCCTGCCTTGGAGTTGCATTAGGGAGGCCCTGCGATATCATCGGGTGCCTTCCTACCTCCGCAACATCGTGGGGGCGTATCTCTCGGGGAGGTGTGTCACCTACATGGGACGCGACGGCATAGGCCGTCGTGAGATGTCGTGCGGTGTTCCACAGGGCTCGGTTCTGGGCCCACCCCTGTGGAACATCGGATACGACTGGGTTTTGCGGTGCGAGCTCCCGCCGGGAGTGAACCTGACGTGTTATGCGGACGACACGCTGGTCACGGCCCGGGGGAGCTCGTACAGGGAAGCAGCGTTGCTAGCTACGGCTGCGGTCTCACAGGTGGTGAGCCGCATACGGCGCCTGGGCCTGGAGGTGGCCCTCAACAAGTCGGAGGCCATCGCTTTTCATGGCCCCCGACGGGCACCGCCGTTGGGATCACACATTGTGGTCGGGGGGGTCTGGATCGCTGTCGAGTCAACCATGAAATACCTTGGATTGGTGCTCGACAGCCGTTGGGACTTCGGCCCCCACTTTCAGCGGCTGGTGCCCAAGTTGATGGGCGCGGCGGGCGCGCTGTCAACGCTGCTTCCCAATCTGGGGGGCCCGAGCTCCGCCTGCAGGCGGTTGTACGTAGGGATCGTGCGATCGATGGCCCTTTATGGGGCCCCGATATGGGCGACCGACCTGACGGCCCGCACTATCGCAGTCCTGCGCAGACCGCAGAGAGCGATGGCCGTCAGGGTCGTACGGGGATATCGCACGATCTCCTACGAGGCGGCTTGCGTACTGGCCGGATCCCCGCCATGGGACCTGGAGGCGAAGACCCTCGCGACACTGTACCAGTGGCGCGAGGAGGCCGAACATCGGGGCGAGAGGCTGGTGCAGCGACAGATTACGGTGTACCGGTCTCAGCTCCGACAGGTCATGGTGGCGGAATGGCGGGGGAGGCTAGACCTCCCTACCGCCGGCCTCAACACAATCGAGGCGATCCGGCCAGTACTCGACGACTGGCTCGGGAGGAAGCACGGCTCTCTGACTTTCCGGGCGACACAGGTACTCTCGGGGCACGGCTGCTTCGGGAAGTACCTGTGTCGCTTAAGCAGGGAGCCAGACGCCCGGTGCCATCACTGCGTCCATTGTTCGGAGGATACGGCGCGGCATACGCTGGCCGAGTGTGCCGCTTTCGATGAGCCGCGCCGTGCCCTCGTTGCAGAGGTAGGAGGAGACCTGTCGCTGCCGGCCGTCGTTCGCTCGATGGTCGTTTACCGTGCGATGGCTCAAGCGGGTCATCGGACGGTACGTGATAAGTGATTCACTCCTCGAAGTTTTTGGGGAGTGAATCAGGGCAGGGGAAACGTCGTGTACCGTGCGATGTCTCAAGCGGGTCATCGGACGGTACGTGATAAGTGATTAACTCCTCGAAGTTTACGGGGAGTTAATCAGGGCGGGGGAAACGTCGTGTACCGTGCGATGGCTCAAGCGGGTCATCGGACGGTACGTGATAAGTGATTCACTCCTCGAGGTTTTCGGGGAGTGAATCAGGGAGGGGAAAACTTCGTGTACCGTGCGATGGCTCAAGCGGGTCATCGGACGGTACGTGATAAGTGATTCACTCTTCGAAGTTTTCGGGGAGTGAATCAGGGTAGGGGATCCTCCTTGATTTTGCATCGCGGCATTCGTCGCCCTCTGGTACGCGTCTGCCCGTCAGACGTGACTGTGAGTGTGGCGAATGGTAGTGGTGGGGGATCAAGTGGGAGGGGGGGAATTTATGTATGTATGTATCTATATATATTTTTATGTGTATATGTTTATTTATTTATGAATGATGAAGTTGGGAGACAGGGACCGCACCCTTAAAAGGAACAAAAATGAAAAAAGCGACTGGAAATATTATACCCCAGGGCGGTACCAGCTGCTCAGCAGCTGGAGAATCCGTCACGATCCCTTCGGGATCGTCTGCCCCACCGTATTCTGGGGGGGCGGCAACCACCGCTTTCCGTTTGCCAGTGGCAACAAGAGCCGAGGAGGCTCATCGAGGTCACGGTCTTTTGAAGACCTGATCTCCTTCAAACCACCCGACCCAAAACCGGGTGCAAGGTCGTGATGGAGGAGAGGGCCTTCACAAGGGCCTGCTTAGCGGGCATCGAGGACCGGCTCTTGCCGGAGAAGCGCCTCCGACCGCCGCTTGCGGCGGATAAGAGGCAGCCGAGCGAGCCGGGGCCGTCCTCCTCCCAGGCGGAAGACACTTTTCTCCCTGCCACCACCCCGTCCAACGAGTGGACGGATGTGGTACGTAGGGGGAAGGGCGGGGGCAGGAAGTCGGGGAAGGCCGTGCCTGCCGTCCCCGCCACTGCCGCTCCCAGTCAGTCACAGAAGACCGGCAGGGGAGCAGGGAAGAGGAATGGAAAGGGAAGGGGGAAGCTAGTCCCCCCAAAAACCGCTGCCGTCGTGGTGACACTCACCGCGGAGGCGGCGGAGCGTAGGGAGACGTACGCGTCCGTCTTGGTGCGGGCGCGTGCCAATGCCGATCCCACCCAACTGGGGATCGGCAGCGTGTCTTGCCGGCGGACACAAGCCGGGGCTCGAATCTTCGAGTTCCCGGGGGCCGAGGGGAGTGCCCACGCTGACCTATTTGCAGCCAAGCTGCAGGAGGTCATCGCGGACTCGGCGAAGGTGGCCCGACCGGTGAAGTCAGCGGCCATCGAGGTGACGGAGCTCGACGACTCCGTCACCAAGGAGGAGGTGGTTGCGGCGGTCGCAGCGGTAGGGGGCTGTGGCACCGCGGCGGTCCAAGGCCGGGACATAAGACCCGGACGCGGCGGCATGGGCACCATCCGCCTCGAGTGCCCAATCGCCGCTGCCAAAGCCGTCCTTGCCAAGGGACGGCTCACAGTTGGCTTCAGCTCGGGTGCAGTCCGGGCACTCGAGGACCAGCCTCTGCGGTGTTTCCGGTGCTTCGGCATCGGACACACCCGGCCCATGTGTCCGTCCACGGTGGATAGGACAGACACGTGCTACCGCTGCGGCAAGAACGGCCACAAAGCCGTATCTTGTGAGGCCGCCACGCCATACTGTGCGGTGTGTGCCGCCAGTGGCCGCCTAGCAGGCCACGTAATGAAGGGGAGGAACTGCAATCCTCCCCCTAAGCGTGGCAAAGCGCTGGCGCCGACCAGGCCTGCTGCTGCTGCCGCTAACTCCGTCGTTCCTGCGGCGGCTGCGGAGGGGGGTGCGATGTCCGACTGATGGATAGGGTCGAACATCGCATCCTCCAGGCGAACACCAACCACTGCAGGGCAGCCCAGGATCTGCTGATGCAGACCATGGCTGAGTGGTTGGTGGACTTGGCGGTGATCGCCGAACCCTACTCGGTCCCTGGCCGTTGGCTGGGCGACCGGGACGGCTTGGTGGCGTTGGTGGCGCGGTCTTCCACGGACTCCCCTCCCCTCTCGCTCTTAGAGAGGGGACCGGGATACGTGGCCGCCGCCTGGGGGGACATGGCCCTGGTGGGGGTCTAGTTCTCCCCAAACCGCCCTCTCTCGGACTTTGAGGATTTCCTCGAGATCCTCACCGCAGTCAAAGGGAGGGCGGCGCCACGCCAAGTTATGGTGTTGGGCGACCTGAACGCCAAGTCGGCGGCCTGGGGCAATCCGGCCGCTGGTTGCAACGTCCGGGGACGCGCCGTCGAGTTTTGGGCGGCCTCATGCGGTGTGTCCCTCCTCAACAGGGGGGCGGTCCACACGTGTGTGCGGCAACAGGGTGGGTCGGTGGTGGACGTCTCGTTTGCCACCCCCACGCTAGCCGCCCGCGTCGTCAGCTGGCGGGTGGAGATGGTGGAGACGTTGTCGGACCACCGATATGTGCGGTTCGACATCTCCACCCAGCAGGGGGGCAGGGGGATGGCCCGCACTGGGCAGTCTCCCTTCCCGCGGTGGGCACTCACCCGCCTGGACCGGGAGGCAGCCAAGGAGGCGGCCTTTCTCCAGGACTGGCTGTCGCCCCCTGTCGAGGTCCTGGACGTGGACGCCGCTGCGGTCCAGCTCAGAGGATCCCTGACCGAGGTGTGCAACTCCAGCATGCCCCGGTCTCGCCGTCCGCCTCCCCGTCGTGCCGTCTACTGGTGGACGGAGGAGCTGGAGGGACTCCGGGCCACCTGCGTGGCGGCCAGAAGGGCCTACACGCGGAGCCGACGGCGCAGCGCCCAAAACCGAGACCGGGCAGAAGAGGACCGCCTATACGCCTCTTACCGAGAGGCGACGACGGTCCTCAAGTCTGCAATGGGCGCTGCTCAAGACTCGGCGAGGGCCGAGATGCTGGAGGGTCTCGATAGGGATCCCTATGGGAGACCATACAAGGCGGCGCAGAACCAGTTACGCCCCTATGGTCCCCCACTGTCGGAGACCCTCGAGCCAGCGTTGCTGGATGGGGTGGTCCGGTCCCTGTTTCCGCGCAGGACCGACTTCACCCCACCAACGATGGATCCCCCGCAAGGGGCGGCATTGCCGGAAGAGGAGGTCCCCCCGGTGACGGCGGCGGAGTTCTACGCGGGGGTTCTCAGCCTCCGCGCAAAGAAGACGGCCCCCGGACCAGACGGCGTCCCCGCACGGGTGCTGGCGATCGCCGCCTCCGGCATGAAGGACAGGTTTCGGGACCTCTTCAGCGCGTGCTTTACGGCTGGGAGGTTCCCGAAACTGTGGAAGGAGGGGCAGTTATGCCTCCTCCGAAAGGAGGGCCGCCCGGTGGACTCCCCCTCGGCATACCGGCCTATCGTCCTGCTCGATGAGGTCGGTAAGTTGTTCGAGGTCGTTCGACATTGCCAACGCCTTCAACTCCGTCCCCCACTCGACGATATTGGAGGCGCTCCGGTATCACGGAGTGCCCCAATACCTGCGGGACCTCCTGGCCAGCTACTTGGAGGACCGAGAGGTCCTCCTCGTGGACAAGACGGCCACCGTGAGGCGGTACGGCGCAGAGTCCGGTGTTCCACAGGGGTCGGTGCTTGGGCCCCCCTTGTGGAACATCGGGTTCAACTGGCTCTTGCGGGGAGCCCTCCTCCAGGGCACGAGTGTCATCTGCTACGCGGATGACACTCTCCTCACTGCCCGGGGGAGGAACTTTGCCGACGCGGCCTGTCTGGCCTCGGCTGGTGGATCCTTGGTTGCAGAGAGGATCCGCCGCCTGGGATTGAAGGTGGCGCTGCACAAGACCGGGGCCGTGTTCTTTCGCGGGCCTCGGCAGCGCTGCCCTCCCGACGCCCACATAATTGTGGAGGGCGTCAGGATAGGGGTCCAGCCCCAGATGAAGTACTAGACGACAGGTGGCGCTTCGGCCCGCATTTCAGCGGGCTGTCGACGCGCCTGCTGAAGGCCGCGGACGCCCTCTCGTGGCTCCTCCCGAACCTGGGGGGGCCCAAGGCGAAATGCCGGCGCCTGTATGCCGGCATCTTGCGGAGTATGGCCCTATACGGGGCCCCCATCTGGGCGGACTCTCTCCACAGGAGAGAGAATGCGACCGCCATCCGCAGGCCCCAAAGGGCCATTGCACAGCGGGTGGCGAGGGCCTACCGCTCGGTGGGCTTTTCCGCGGCGTGCGCTCTGGCCGGCACCCCTCCTTGGGAGTTGGAGGCATGGGTGCTCGCCAGAGTGTACGAGTGGACGGCGCGCCGGAAGGCGCTCGGGGAACGCCCCGTCGCCGAAGAGCGGGAGGCCGTGCGGCGGGAGGCAAAGGATGCCATCGTCCTCCACTGGACGGAGGACCTCGCCGCCGCCGCCTTTGGCCGCCGGACGTTGGACGCGCTCGGTCCGGTTCTACGGAGCTGGCTCGAGCGGTCCCACGGTTTTCTCTCGTTCCGTCTGGTGCAGGTGTTATCCGGGCATGGCTGTTTCGGATCGCACCTTCACCGGATCGGGATGGAGGAGACCCCGGCGTGCCACGACTGCGGCGCGCCGGAGGACACGGCGCAGCACACCCTCGAGGTGTGCCCGGCTTGGTCCGAGCCAAGCCGCAGCCTGACCGCGGTAATTGGACCAGACCTCTCGCTTCCCGGCGTCGTCAACGCCATGCTGGGGAGCGAGGAGGCCTGGGCAGCGGTCGCCTCCTTTTGCGAGGACGTAATCTCGCAAAAGGAGGAGGCGGAGCGCGAGCGGGAGGACGACCCTCTCGCTACGCCGCTCCGCAGACGAAGAAGGGGTCGGAGAGGGCGCCGTCCTCTCCCTCCTCCTGGTGGCGACGGGCGGGCGACAGGCACGGGGGTGCCTTCGCCCGCATTGCACCCGTCACCACCTCCGTCAATCATTCCCGGGCCCCTCTGAGGGGCCCGCCATGAAGGGCAATCGTCGGCGGAGGACTGGACGTAAAGGCTATGCCGGTTTCCCAGTCCCCCGCCACTCGGACGAAGCGGGAATGTCGCTGGGTCGTTTTAGTGGGTATACCGGGTCAGACCCGGGGAGTCCCACATACCCCTCTCATCCCCCGATGGGAGGGTATGCGTAATGCATTTTTTCCCAGCGATAAAAAAAAAAAAAAAAAAAAAAAAAAAAGGTTAGGTTGGGGAGCGCCCCGTCGCCGAAGAGCGGGAGGCCGTGCGGCGGGAGGCGAAGGACGCCATCGTCCTTCACTGGACGGAGGACCTCGCCAACGCCGCTTTTGGCCGCCGAACGTTGGACGCGCTCGGTCCGGTTCTACGGAGCTGGCTCGAGCGGTCCCACGGTTTCCTCTCGTTCCGTCTGGTGCAGGTGTTATCCGGGCATGGCTGTTTCGGATCGCACCTGCACCGGATCGGGAGGGAGGAAACCCCGGCGTGCCACGACTGCGGCGCGCCGGAGGACACGGCGCAGCACACCCTGGAGGTGTGCCCAGCTTGGTCCGAGTTGCGCCGCGGTCTGACCGCGGTAATCGGACCGGACCTCTCGCTTCCCGGCGTCGTCAACGCCATGCTGGGGAGCGAGGAGGCCTGGGTAGCGGTCGCCTCCTTTTGCGAGGACGTAATCTCGCAAAAGGAGGAGGCGGAGCGCGCGCGGGAGGACGACCCTCTCGCTGCGCCGCTCCGCAGACGAAGAAGGGGTCGGAGAAGGCACCGTCCTCTCCTTCCTCTTGGTGGTGACGGGCGGGCGACAGGCACGGGGGTGCCTTCGCCCGCATTGCACCCGTCACCACCTTCGTCGAACATTCCCGGGCCCCTGTGAGGGGCCCGCCATGAAGGGCAATCGTCGGCGGAGGACTGGACGTAAAGGCTATGCCGGTTTCCCAGTCCCCCGCCACTCGGACGAAGCGGGAATGTCGCTGGGTCGTTTTAGTGGGTATACCGGGTCTTATTAGACCCGGGGAGTCCCACATACCCCTCTCATCCCCCGATGGGAGGGTATGCGTAATGCATTTTTTGCCAGCGTCAAAAAAAAAAAAAAAAAAAAAAAAAAAGGTTAGGTTAGGTTAGGTTAGGTTCCTAGTGAGGGGGGACCACCCCACAGTGCTTGCGTCCACGTCGCGTCCCCTGGAAACGACCCAGTTCTGACCACCGTAACGGAGTGGCAGACTGGGTTGGCCAAAGTGCACTGTGATCTCGTTGCGATTTTATCTTGCCTTGTGTAAACGAACTGTCGGACGCCCAATTCGGCTTCCGTCGAGGGCGTTCGACGATCGACGCACTGGCCCTACTCAAGGGCCAGGTGAAGGAGGCGGTGGAGGCGGGGGACGGAGTGCTGGCGGTGTCATTCGACATTGCCAACGCCTTCAACTCCGTCCCCCACTCGACGATATTGGAGGCGCTCCGGTATCACGGAGTGCCCCAATACCTGCGGGACCTCCTGGCCAGCTACCTGGAGGACCGAGAAGTCCTCCTAGTGGACAAGACGGCCACGGTGAGGCGGTACGGCGCAGAGTCCGGTGTTCCGCAGGGGTCGGTGCTTGGCCCTCCCTTGTGGAACATCGGGTTCAACTGGCTCCTGCGCGGAGCCCTCCTCCAGGGCACGAGTGTCATCTGCTACGCGGATGACACTCTCCTCACTGCCCGGGGGAGGAACTTTGCCGACGCGGCCTGTCTGGCCTCGGCTGGCGGATCCTTGGTTGCAGAGAGGATCCGCCGCCTGGGATTGAAGGTGGCGCTGCACAAGACCGAGGCCGTGTTCTTTCGCGGACCTCGGCAGCGCTGCCCTCCCGACGCCCACATAATTGTGGAGGGCGTCAGGATAGGGGTCCAGCCCCAGATGAAGTATCTGGGGCTGGTACTAGACGACAGGTGGCGCTTCGGCCCGCATTTCAGCGGGCTGTCGACGCGCCTGCTGAAGTCCGCGGACGCCCTCTCGTGGCTCCTCCCGAACCTGGGGGGGCCCAAGGCGAAATGCCGGCGCCTGTATGCCGGCATCTTGCGAAGTATGGCCCTATACGGGGCCCCCATCTGGGCGGACTCCCTCCACAGGAGGGAGAATGCGACCGCCATCCGCAGGCCCCAAAGGGCCATTGCACAGCGGGTGGCGAGGGCCTACCGCTCGGTGGGCTTTTCCGCGGCGTGCGCTCTGGCCGGCACCCCTCCTTGGGAGTTGGAGGCATGGGTGCTCGCCAGAGTGTACGAGTGGACGGCGCGCCGGAAGGCGCTCGGGGAGCGCCCCGTCGCCGAAGAGCGGGAGGCCGTGCGGCGGGAGGCGAAGGACGCCATCGTCCTTCACTGGACGGAGGACCTCGCCAACGCCGCTTTTGGCCGCCGAACGTTGGACGCGCTCGGTCCGGTTCTACGGAGCTGGCTCGAGCGGTCCCACGGTTTCCTCTCGTTCCGTCTGGTGCAGGTGTTATCCGGGCATGGCTGTTTCGGATCGCACCTGCACCGGATCGGGAGGGAGGAAACCCCGGCGTGCCACGACTGCGGCGCGCCGGAGGACACGGCGCAGCACACCCTGGAGGTGTGCCCAGCTTGGTCCGAGTTGCGCCGCGGTCTGACCGCGGTAATCGGACCGGACCTCTCGCTTCCCGGCGTCGTCAACGCCATGCTGGGGAGCGAGGAGGCCTGGGTAGCGGTCGCCTCCTTTTGCGAGGACGTAATCCGGTCCGGAAGGCACCGTCCTCTCCCTCCTCTTGGTGGCGACGGGCGGGCGACAGGCACGGGGGTGCCTTCGCCCGCATTGCACCCGTCACCACCTTCGTCAGTCATTCCCGGGCCCCTGTGAGGGGCCCGCCATGAAGGGCAATCGTCGGCGGAGGACTGGACGTAAAGGCTATGCCGGTTTCCCAGTCCCCCGCCACTCGGACGAAGCGGGAATGTCGCTGGGTCGTTTTAGTGGGTATACCGGGTCTTATTAGACCCGGGGAGTCCCACATACCCCTCTCATCCCCCGATGGGAGGGTATGCGTAATGCATTTTTTCCCAGCGTCAAAAAAAAAAAAAAAAAGGTTAGGTTGGGGAGCGAGGAGGCCTGGGCAGCGGTCGCCTCCTTTTGCGAGGACGTAATCTCGCAAAAGGAGGAAGCGGAGCGCGAGCGGGAGGACGACCCTCTCGCTGCGCCGCTCCGCAGACGAAGAAGGGGTCGGAGAGGGCGCCGTCCTCTCCCTCCTCCTGGTGGCGACGGGCGGGCGACAGGCACGGGGGTGCCTTCGCCCGCATTGCACCCGTCACCACCTTCGTCGGTCATTCCCGGGCCCCTGTGAGGGGCCCGCCATGAAGGGCAATCGTCGGCGGAGGACTGGACGTAAAGGCTACGCCGGTTTCCCAGTCCCCCGCCACTCGGACGAAGCGGGAATGTCGCTGGGTCGTTTTAGTGGGTATACCGGGTCTTAGTAGACCCGGGGAGTCCCACATACCCCTCTCATCCCCCGATGGGAGGGTATGCGTAATGCATTTTTTCCCAGCGTCAAAAAAAAAAAAAAAAAAAAAAAAAAAAAAAAAAAAAAAAAAGGTTAGGTTGGGGGACCACCCCACAGTGCTTGCGTCCACGTCGCGTCCCCTGGAAACGACCCAGTTCTGACCACCGTAACGGAGTGGCAGACTGGGTTGGCCAAAGTGCACTGTGATCTCGTTGCGATTTTATCTTGCCTTGTGTAAACGAACTGTCGGAGACTATGTCTAAACTAACGCGTAGCGCCTCCGGGCGATTTTTAAAGACCAAAGGCCCTTCTCAGGGCCAGCTTAAGGGCCCTTCTCAGGGCCAACCTCAGGGCCCTTCTCAGGGCCAACCAAAAGGCCCTTCTCAGGGCCAACTCCAAGGCCCTTCTCAGGGCCAACCTAAAGGCCCTTCTCAGGGCCAACCCAAAGGCCCTTCTCAGGGCCAACCCAAAGGCCCTTCTCAGGGCCAGCCCAAAGGCCCTCCTCAGGGCCAACCCAAAGGCCCTTCTCAGGGCCAACCAAACGGCTCTTCTCAGGGCCAACCAAAAGGCCCTTCTCAGGGCCACCCCGACGCTCCGGCGTCTGAAGCTAGCCGCGCGCCTTCTGCGGCAGGCTTCTTGGCGGACGAGTCGTCCGACAACGACTCACTGTTTAGTGTGTCGGACACAAACGACGCTCGGTCGCGGAAGCGGGTCCACCTGAGCGGTGGGTCCGAAGGTTCCCAGGCCTCGGGGTCCAAGGCAAAAAAGCCGACGACCGTGGCCGCGGATACCCACAATGTTGGGCTCGCGGACGCCCAACGCAAGTTGGACCTGGCCCGGCGAGCGCAGCTCCAGCAAGAGCTGGAGGAGAAGGTCGCCGCCAAAGAGAAGCGGGCGCACGTCACCCGGGCCAAGTCCGGGTACGGTGCGTCCCGCGTTACATACGCGGACCACTCCCTTGAGGAGCTCGAAAAAATGGCGGAGGAGGACGAGGAGGAGATCATGGAGGTCGCCTCTAAGTCCTCCAATCTTAAGGGCACTTTCCAGAAGGCCCTCAAGAGCCGGGCCGCGAGCTTGCGCGGTGTCGTCGCGGAGCTGGTGCGTCGCAAGACCACCGAAGAGACGCGGCAACTGCAGGCGAAGGTCGATCGCCTGCAGTCGGAGGTCAGCCAGCTTCATCAGAAGCTGGCCGAAGCCACGGCCCGGCCACAAGAGGCCCGGACAAGCCCTGCGGGAGAAGGCCCGTCCTCCAACCTTGAGGATATCATCCGCAAGGTCGTGATGGAGGAGAGGGCCTTCACAAGGGCCTGCTTCGCGGGCATCGAGGACCGGCTCTTACCGGAGAAACGCCTCCGACCGCCGCTTGCGGCGGATAAGAGGCAGCCGAGTGAGCCGGGGCCATCCTCCTCCCAGGCGGAAGACGCCCTCCTCCCGTCGACCACCCCGTCCAACGAGTGGACGGACGTGGTTCGTAAGGGTAAGGGCAGGGGGAAAAAGTCGGCAAAGGCCGTACCCGTCGTCCCCGCCGCCACCGCTCCCAGCCGGTCGCAGACGACCCGCAAGGGGAACGGGAAGGCGACAGGGAAAGGTAGAGGAAAGCTGGTCCCCCCGAAAACCGCTGCCGTCGTGGTGACACTCACCGCGGAGGCGGCGGAGCGTGGGGAGACGTACGCGTCCGTCTTGGTGCGGGCGCGTGCCAATGCCGATCCCACCCAACTGGGGATCGGCAGCGTGTCTTGCCGGCGGACACAAGCCGGGGCTCGAATCTTCGAGTTCCCGGGGGCCGAGGAGAGTGCCCACGCTGACCTATTTGCAGCCAAGCTGCAGGAGGTCATCGCGGACTCGGCGAAGGTGGCCCGACCGGTGAAGTCAGCGGCCATCGAGGTGACGGAGCTCGACGACTCCGTCACCAAGGAGGAGGTGGTTGCGGCGGTCGCAGCGGTAGGGGGCTGTGGCGCCGCGGCGGTCCAAGGCCGGGACATAAGGCCTGGCCGCGGCGGCATGGGCACCATTCGCCTCGAGTGCCCAATCGCCGCTGCCAAAGCCGTCCTTGCCAAGGGACGGCTCATAGTTGGCTTCAGCTCGGGTGCAGTCCGGGCACTCGAGGACCAGCCTCTGAGGTGTTTCCGGTGCTTTGGCATCGGACACACCCGGCCCATGTGTCCGTCCACAGTAGACAGGACGGACACATGCTACCGCTGCGGCAAGAACGGCCACAAAGCCGTGTCTTGCGAGGCCGCCACGCCGCACTGCGCGGTGTGTGCCGCCAGTGGCCGCCTGTCAGGCCACGTAATGAAGGGGAGGAACTGCAATCCTCCCCCTAAGCGTGGCAAAGCGCTGGCGCCGACCAGGCCTGCTGCTGCTGCCGCTAACTCCGTCGTTCCTGCGGCGGCTGCGGAGGGGGGTGCGATGTCCGACTGATGGATAGGGTCGAACATCGCATCCTCCAGGCGAACACCAACCACTGCAGGGCAGCCCAGGATCTGCTGATGCAGACCATGGCTGAGTGGTTGGTGGACTTGGCGGTGGTCGACGAACCCTACTCGGTCCCTGGCCGTTGGCTGGGCGACCGGGACGGCTTGGTGGCGTTGGTGGCGCGGTCTTCCACGGACTCCCCTCCCCTCTCGCTCTTAGAGAGGGGACCGGGATACGTGGCCGCCGCCTGGGGAGACATGGCCCTGGTGGGGGTCTATTTCTCCCCAAACCGCCCTCTCTCGGACTTTGAGGATTTCCTCGAGATCCTCACCGCAGTCAAAGGGAGGGCGGCGCCACGCCAAGTTCTGGTGTTGGGCGACCTGAACGCCAAGTCGGCGGCCTGGGGCAACCCGGCCGCGGGTTGCAACGTCCGGGGACGCGCCGTCGAATTTTGGGCGGCCTCATGCGGTGTGTCCCTCCTCAACAGGGGGGCGGTCCACACGTGTGTGCGGCAACAGGGTGGGTCGGTGGTGGACGTCTCGTTTGCCACCCCCGCGCTAGCCGCCCGCGTCGTCAGCTGGCGGGTGGAGATGGTGGAGACGTTGTCGGACCACCGATATGTGCGGTTCGACATCTCCACCCAGCAGGGGGGGAGGGGGATGACCCGTGCTGGGCAATCTCCCTTTCCGCGGTGGGCACTCACCCGCCTGGACCGGGAGGCAGCCAAGGAGGCGGCCTTCCTCCAGGACTGGCTGTCGCCCCCTGTCGAGGGCCTGGACGTGGACGCCGCTGCGGTCCAGCTCAGGGGGTCCCTGACCGAGGTGTGCAATTCCAGCATGCCTCGGTCTCGCCGCCCGCCTCCCCGTCGTGCCGTCTATTGGTGGACGGAGGAGCTGGAGGGACTCCGGGCCACCTGCGTGGCGGCCAGAAGGGCCTACACGCGGAGCCGACGGCGCAGCGCCCAAAACCGAGACCGGGCAGAAGAGGACCGCCTATACGCCTCTTACCGAGAGGCGACGACGGTCCTCAAGTCTGCAATGGGCGCTGCTCGAGACTCGGCGAGGGCCGAGATGCTGGAGGGTCTCGATAGGGATCCCTATGGGAGACCATATAAGGCGGCGCGGAACCAGTTACGCCCCTATGGTCCCCCACTGTCGGAGACCCTCGAGCCAGCGTTGCTGGATGGGGTGGTCCGGTCCCTGTTTCCGCGCAGGACCGACTTCACCCCACCAACGATGGATCCCCCGCAAGGGGCGGCATTGCCGGAGGAGGAGGTCCCTCCGGTGACGGCGGCGGAGTTCTACGCGGGGGTTCTCAGCCTCCGCGCAAAGAAGACGGCCCCCGGACCAGACGGCGTCCCCGCACGGGTGCTGGCGATCGCCGCCTCCGGCATGGAGGACAGGTTTCGGGACCTCTTCAGCGCGTGCTTTACGGCTGGGAGGTTCCCGAAACTGTGGAAGGAGGGGCAGTTGTGCCTCCTCCGAAAGGAGGGCCGCCCGCTGGACTCCCCCTCGGCATACCGGCCCATCGTCCTGCTCGATGAGGTCGGCAAATTGTTCGAGGGGATTGTCGCCTCCCGGCTTGATAGCCATTTGCGGGGGGTAGGGCCGGATCTGTCGGACGCCCAATTCGGCTTCCGTCGAGGGCGTTCGACGATCGACGCGCTGGCCCTACTCAAGGGCCAGGTGAAGGAGGCGGTGGAGGCGGGGGACGGAGTGCTGGCGGTGTCGTTCGACATTGCCAACGCCTTCAACTCCGTCCCCCACTCGACGATATTGGAGGCGCTCCGGTATCACGGAGTGCCCCAATACCTGCGGGACCTATTGGCCAGCTACTTGGAGGACCGAGAGGTCCTCCTCGTGGACAATACGGCCACCGTGAGGCGGTACGGCGCAGAGTCCGGTGTTCCACAGGGGTCGGTGCTTGGGCCCCCCTTGTGGAACATCGGGTTCAACTGGCTCTTGCGGGGAGCCCTCCTCCAGGGCACGAGTGTCATCTGCTACGCGGATGACACTCTCCTCACTGCCCGGGGGAGGAACTTTGCCGACGCGGCCTGTCTGGCCTCGGCTGGCGGATCCTTGGTTGCAGAGAGGATCCGCCGCCTGGGATTGAAGGTGGCGCTGCACAAGACCGAGGCCGTGTTCTTTCGCGGGCCTCGGCAGCGCTGCCCTCCCGACGCCCACATAATTGTGGAGGGCGTCAGGATAGGGGTCCAGCCCCAGATGAAGTATCTGGGGCTGGTGCTGGACGATAGGTGGCGCTTCGGTCCGCATTTCAGCGGGCTGTCGACGCGCCTGCTGAAGGCCGCGGACTCCCTCTCATGGCTCCTCCCGAACCTGGGGGGGCCCAAGGCAAAATGCCGGCGCCTGTATGCCGGCATCCTGCGGAGCATGGCCCTATACGGGGCCCCCATCTGGGCGGACTCCCTCCACAGGAGGGAGAATGCGACCGCCATCCGCAGGCCCCAAAGGGCCATTGCACAGCGGGTGGCGAGGGCCTACCGCTCGGTGGGCTTCTCGGCGGCATGCGCTCTGGCCGGCACCCCTCCTTGGGAGTTGGAGGCTTGGGTGCTCGCCAGAGTGTACGAGTGGACGGCGCGCCGAAAGGCTCTCGGGGAGCGCCCCGTCGCCGAAGAGCGGGAGGCCGTGCGGCGGGAGGCAAAGGACGCCATCGTCCTCCATTGGTCGGAGGACCTCGCCAACGTCGCCTTTGGCCGCCGAACGTTGGACGCGCTCGGTCCGGTTTTGCAAAGCAAAAGTCACCACCTTCGTCGAACATTCCCGGGCCCCTGTGAGGGGCCCGCCATGAAGGGCAATCGTCGGCGGAGGACTGGACGTAAAGGCTATGCCGGTTTCCCAGTCCCCCGCCACTCGGACGAAGCGGGAATGTCGCTGGGTCGTTTTAGTGGGTATACCGGGTCTTATTAGACCCGGGGAGTCCCACATACCCCTCTCATCCCCCGATGGGAGGGTATGCGTAATGCATTTTTTCCCAGCGATAAAAAAAAAAAAAAAAAAAAAAAAAAAAGGTTAGGTTAGGTTAGGTTGGGGGACCACCCCACAGTGCTTGCGTCCACGTCGCGTCCCCTGGAAACGACCCAGTTCTGACCACCGTAACGGAGTGGCAGACTGGGTTGGCCAAAGTGCACTGTGCTCTCGTAGCGATTATCTTGCCTTGAGAACTACGAGCTGTCGGAAAATGTCTAAAATAACGCGGAGCGCCTCCGGGCGA
The DNA here is from genome assembly GCA_950022955.1 of Xestia ashworthii. Taxonomy (NCBI): domain Eukaryota; kingdom Metazoa; phylum Arthropoda; class Insecta; order Lepidoptera; family Noctuidae; genus Xestia; species Xestia ashworthii. The sequence continues at coordinate 139,724 of OX465559.1, read as the reverse complement.
AAATCAAAAGGCCCTTCTCAGGGCCAACCCAAAGGCCCTTCTCAGGGCCAACCCAAAGGCCCTTCTCAGGGCCAACCCAAAGGTCCTTCTCAGGGCCAAGCCCAAGGCCCTTCTCAGGGCCAACCCAAAGGTCCTTCTCAGGGCCAATCCAAAGGCCCTTCTCAGGGCCAACCCAAAGGCCCTTCTCAGGGCCACCTAAAAGGCCCTTATCAGGGCCACTCCGACGCTCCGGCGTCAGAAGCAAGCCGCGCGCCGTCTGCGGCTGGCTTCTTAGCGGACGAGTCATCCGATAACGACTCGCTTTTTGGTGTGTCGGACGCGAGCGGCTCTCGCTCGCGGAAGCGGGTCCACCTGAGTGGTGGATCAGAGGGTTCTCAAGCCTCGGGTTCGAAGGCTAAAAAGCCGACGACCGTGGCCGCAGACACCCACAACGTTGGGCTCGCGGACGCTCAACGCCAGCTGGACCTGTTCCGGCGAGCGCAGCTCCAGCAAGAGCTGGAGGAGAAGGTAGCCGCCAAAGAGAAGCGGGCGCACGTCACCCGGGCCAAGTCCGGGTACGGTGCGTCCCGCGTTATATACGCGGACCACTCTTTAGAGGAGCTAGAGAGAATGGCGTAGGAGGACGAGGAGGAGATCGTGGAGGTCGCCTCTAAGTCCTCCAACTTGAAGGGGACCTTCCAGAAGGCCCTCAAGAGCCGGGCCGCTAGCCTGCGCGGTGTCGTCGCGGAGCTAGTCCGACGAAAGACCACCGACGAGACTCGGCAATTGCAGGCGAAGGTGGATCGCCTGCAGTCGGAGGTCAGCCAGCTTCATCAAAAGCTGGCTGAAGCCACGGCCCAGCCGCAACAGGCCCGGACGAGCCCTGCGGCAGAAGGCCCATCCTCCAACCTTGAGGATATCATCCGCAAGGTTGTCATGGAGGAGAGGGCCTTCACAAGGGCCTGCTTAGCGGGCATCGAGGACCGGCTCCTGCCGGAGAAACGCCTCCGACCGCCGCTTGCGGCGGATAAGAGGCAGCCGAGCGAGCCGGAGCCGTCCCCCTCCCAGGCGGTTGATGTCCTTCTCCCTGCCACCACCCCGTCCAACGAGTGGACGGACGTGGTCCGTAAGGGGAAAGGCAAAGGGAAAAAGTCGGCAACGGCTGTCCCTGCCGTCCCTGCCGTCCCCGCCACCAGTGCCCCCAGCCGGTCGCAGACGACCGGCAAGGGAAACGGGAAGGGGAAAGGAAGGGGAAAAGGGAGGCTTGTCCCCCCAAAAACCGCAGCCGTCGTGGTGACGCTCACCGCGGAGGCTGCGGAGCGAGGGGAGACATACATGTCAGTTTTGGTGCGGGCGCGTGCTAATGCCGATCCCACCCAACTGGGGATCGGCAGCGTGTCTTGCCGGCGGACACAAGCTGGGGCTCGAATTTTCGAGTTCCCGGGGGCCGAGGGGAGTGCCCATGCTGACCTCTTCGCAGCAAAGCTGCAAGAGGTCATCGCAGACTCGGCCAAGGTGGCCCGACCAGTAAAGTCGGCGGCCATTGAGGTGACGGAGCTCGACGACTCCGTCACCAAGGAGGAGGTGGTGGCGGCGGTCGCAGCAGTGGGGGGCTGTGGCACCGCAGCGGTCCGAAGCCGGGACATAAGGCCCGGCCGCGGCGGCATGGGCACCATTCGCCTTGAGTGCCCAGTCGCCGCTGCCAAAGCCGTCCTAGTCAAGGGACGGCTGTCGGTTGGGATTAGCTCGGGAGCAGTCCGGGCCCTCGAGGACCAGCTATGCGGTGTTTCCGGTGCTTCGGCATCGGACACACCCGGCCCATGTGTCCGTCCACGGTAGACAGGACGGACACGTGCTACCGCTGCAGCAAGACCGGCCACAAAGCCGTCTCTTGTGAGGCCGCCACGCCGCACTGCGCGGTGTGTGCCGCCAGTGGTCGCCCAGCAGGCCACGTCATGAAGGGGAGGAAATGTAATCCTCCCCCTAAGCGAGGCAAAGCGCACGCGCCGATTGGCCGCTCCGCCGTTCCTGCGGCGGCTGCGGAGGAGGGTGCGATGTCCGACTGATGGATAGGGTCGAACATCGCATCCTTCAGGTGGTGCGGTCTTCTACTGACTCCCCTCCCCTCTCGCTCTTAGAGAGGGGACCGGGATACGTGGCCGCCGCGTGGGGAGACATGGCCCTGGTGGGGGTCTATTTCTCCCCATACCACCCTCTCACGAAGCGCGAGCGGGAGGTCGACCCTCTCGCTGTGCCGCTCCACAGACGAAGAAGGGGTCGGAGATGGCATCGTCCTCTCCCTCCTCGTGGTGGCGACGGGCGGGCGACAGGCACGGGGGTGCCCTCGCCCGCATTGCACCCGTCACCACCTTCGTCAGTCATTCCCGGGCCCCTGTGAGGGGCCCGCCATGAAGGGCAATCGTCGGCGGAGGACTGGACGTAAAGGCTATGCCGGTTTCCCAGTCCCCCGCCACTCGGACGAAGCGGGAATGTCGCTGGGTCGTTTTAGTGGGTATACCGGGTCAGACCCGGGGAGTCCCACATACCCCTCTCATCCCCCGATGGGAGGGTATGCGTAATGCATTTTTTCCCAGCGTCAAAAAAAAAAAAAAAAAAAAAAAAAAAAAAAAAAAAAAAAAAAAAAAAAAAAAGGTTAGGTTAGGTTAGGTTAGGTTAGGTTAGGTTCGCGCTCAGCTCCGCGAGGTCCTGGTGGCGGAGTGGCGGGACAGGCTTCTACGCCCTACCGCCGGCCTCGCTACCATCGAGGCGATCCGACCGGTGCTCGAGGAATGGCTCGAGAGGAGGCACGGCTCCTTGTCGTTTCGGGCGACGCAGGTGCTCTCGGGGCATGGTTGCTTCGGGAAGTACCTGTGTCGCATAAACAAGGAGCCGGACGCTCGGTGTCATCACTGCGTCCACTGTCTGGAGGACACGGCTCGGCACACGCTGGCAGAGTGTGCCGCATGGGAGGAGCCGCGCCGTGCCCTCGTGACAGAAGTGGGAACCGATCTGTCGCTGCCGGCCGTCGCTCGCGCGATGGTCGGGAGCGCAGAGTCGTGGGATGCGGTGATCTCCTTCTGTGAAACGGTCATCTCACAGAAGGAGGCTGCGGAGAGGTTGAGAGAGGTGGAGACCACTCTCCCGACCCGCAGCAGACGAACCGGGCGTCGGCGGAGGGCGGATAACGCCCTCTTCCGGCCCCCCTGAACGGGTCCAGAGGGACGGCGGACTTGGGGAGGTCCGCCGCCCCGCTAAATAACTGGACCCGAGGCGGTGGCGCGTAGTGTTCCGCGCGCGCCCCTATAAGACGTCGCGGGAGGAGTACACCTCACTCCCCCCGCAGACCTGCGGAGGCCCGCAGTGGCGGGCCGGCACTAGCCGGGGATCGTGGAAGGCGCACTAGTTCCCATGATCCCCGGTGCAAGTGTGGGAAGGGAACACCGGGGTGGTTTTTAGTCAGTACGAGTCTGACAGACCCCTCCGCTCTCCCCAGGGCGGAGGACATCCATTGAGGATTTTCCACCCCGGCAACAAAAAAAAAAAAAAAAAAAAGGTTAGGTTCGCGCGGTATGAGGTGTACCGCGCGGCCAAGGAGGCTCTGTGGCTGGCCGTCGGTGAGGCTAAGACTCGAGCCAGGGAGGAGATGCTGTCGGCTCTCGACGTGAATCCGTGGGGGCGCCCTTACCGTGCGGTCCGAGGGAAACTTCGTGCCTGGGCACCCCCACTCACCGAGAGCCTGCAGCCTGAGCTGTTGCAGGAAGTGGTCGCAACGCTCTTCCCTGCTAGAGAGGAACATGTTCCACCACCGATGGCTTTGCCCACAGCCACAGAGCCAACGGATGAGGAGGACGTCAGCGTCCCAGAGGTGACACAAGCAGAGATGAGGGTGGCGATAACGCGGCTTCGGGCCAAGACCGTTGCCCCGGGGCCTGACGGAGTTCCCGGCGTTGCGCTCGCCCTCGCTCTGAAGGAGCTAGAGCCCCAGCTGAGAGGACTCTTCACCGCATGTCTTGAGCAGGGCCAATTCCCTAGGGAGTGGAAAAAGGGTCGCCTGGTCCTGCTCAGGAAGGCGGGGCGCCCAGCGGAGTCGCCGTCTGCGTACCGGCCCTTAGTGCTGCTGGACGAGGTGGGTAAGCTGTTTGAGCGGATTATCGCTGCCCGCCTCGCCGGCCACTTGTACAGAGAGGGGCCGGATCTGGACGACAGCCAGTTCGGCTTCCGGCATGGGCGCTCCACTGTGGACGCCATATTGAGGGTAAGAGTCCTGGCGGAGGAAGCGGTGTCCCGGGGCGGGGTGATGTTGGCGGTGTCCTTGGACATCTCCAACGCTTTCAACACCCTGCCCTGGAGCTGTATTCGGGAGGCGCTGTGTTACCACAGGGTGCCCCCGTACCTCCGCCGCATCGTTGGGGCTTATTTGGCGGAAAGGTGTGTCATCTACTCGGGACGCGACGGCGGAGGCCAGCGCGACATGTCGTGCGGTGTTCCACAGGGTTCGGTCGTTGGCCCACCCCTGTGGAACATCGGGTACGACTGGGTGCTGAGGGGCGAGCTCCAACCGGGAGTGGCCTTGGTGTGTTACGCAGACGACACGCTGGTCACGGCCCGGGGGAGCTCGTACAGGGAGGCAGCGTTGCTAGCGACCTGTGCGGTCTCACAGGTTGTGGGCCGCATACGGCGCCTGGGCCTGGAGGTGGCCCTCAACAAGTCGGAGGCTGTGGTCTTTCACGGCCGCCGGCGGGCGCCCCCGCCGGGATCACAAATTGTGGTAGGGGGGACCCCGATCGCTGTCGAGTCCACCATGAAGTATCTGGGATTGGTGCTCGACAGCCATTGGAACTTCGGCCCCCACTTCCGGCGACTGGCGCCCAAGTTGATGGGCGCTGCGGGCGCGCTTGCAACGCTGCTTCCCAATCTAGGGGGGCCGAGCACCGCCTGTAGGAGACTGTACCTAGGGGTCTTGCGATCCATGGCCCTGTACGGGGCCCCGGTGTGGGCCTCTGACTTGACGGCCGGCAGCATCGCGATGCTGCGGAAACCGCAGAGGGCGATGGCCGTCAGGTCAATCAGGGGGTATCGCACAGTCTCCTACGAGGCGGCTTGTGCACTGGCCGGGTCGCCACCTTGGGACCTAGAGGCGAGAGTCCTCGCGTCGCTTTACCGGTGGCGCGAGGAGGTGCGGACGCGGGGCGGTGGACCGATGCAGCGAGAGATCGATCTGCGTCGGTCTCAGCTCCGCGAGGTCCTGGTGGCGGAGTGGCGGGACAGGCTTCTACGCCCTACCGCCGGCCTCGCCACCATCGAGGCGATCCGACCGGTGCTCGAGGAATGGCTCGAGAGGAGGCACGGCTCCTTGTCGTTTCGGGCGACGCAGGTGCTCTCGGGGCATGGTTGCTTCGGGAAGTACCTGTGTCGCATAAACAGGGAGCCGGACGCTCGGTGTCATCACTGCGTCCACTGTCTGGAGGACACGGCTCGGCACACGCTGGCAGAGTGTGCCGCATGGGAGGAGCCGCGCCGTGCCCTCGTGACAGAAGTGGGAGCCGATCTGTCGCTGCCGGCCGTCGCTCGCGCGATGGTCGGGAGCGCAGAGTCGTGGGATGCGGTGATCTCCTTCTGTGAAACGGTCATCTCACAGAAGGAGGCTGCGGAGAGGTTGAGGGAGGTTGAGACCACTCTCCCGACCCGCAGCAGACGAACCGGGCGTCGGCGGAGGGCGAACAACGCCCTCTTCCAGCCCCCCTAGACGGGTCCAGAGGGACGGTGGACTTGGGGAGGTCCGCCGCCCCGCCGAATAACTGGACCCGAGGCGGTGGCGCGTAGTGTTCCGCGCGCGCCCCTATAGGACGTCGCGGGAGGAGTACACCTCACTCCCCCCGCAGACTTGAGGAGGCCCGCAGTGGCGGGCCGGCACTAGCCGGGGATCGTGGAAGGCGCACTAGTTCCCATGATCCCCGGTGCAAGTGTGGGAAGGGAACACCGGGGTGGTTTTTAGTCAGTATGAGTCTGACAGACCCCTCCGCTCTCCCCAGAGCGGAGGACATCCATCGAGGATTTTCCACCCCGGCAACAAAAAAAAAAAAAAAAAAGGTTAGGTTAGGTTAGGTTAGGTTAGGTTAGGTTACACAATCGAGGCGATCCGGCCAGTACTCGACGACTGGCTCGGGAGGAAGCACGGCTCTCTGACTTTCCGGGCGACACAGGTACTCTCGGGGCACGGCTGCTTCGGGAAGTACCTGTGTCGCTTAAGCAGGGAGCCGGACGCCCGGTGCCATCACTGCGTCCATTGTTCGGAGGATACGGCGCGGCATACGCTGGCCGAGTGTGCCGCTTTCGATGAGCCGCGCCGTGCCCTCGTTGCAGAGGTAGGAGGAGACCTGTCGCTGCCGGCCGTCGTTCGCTCTATGGTCGGCAGCGCAGAGTCCTGGGACGCGGTGATGTCCTTTTGCGAGACCGTCATGTCGCAGAAGGAAGCTGCGGAAAGGGAGAGGGAGATGACCAGCTCCCGCCCATCCCGCAGCAGACGCACCGGGCGTCGGCAGAGGGCTGACAACGCCCTCTTCCGGCCCCCCTAAATTGGTCCAGGGGCGGCGGATTCGGGGACATCCGTCGCCCCCCATCACACTGGACCCGAGACGGCGGCGCGTTGTGTTCCACGCGCGCCTCTCATAGACGTAGCGGGGGGAGTTTAACACCTCACTCCCCCCGGGACGAGGCCCGTAGGTCAAGCGGGCCAGCACTAGTCCGGGGCAGCGGAAGTCGCATCAGATCCCGTTGCCCCCTGACGCAAGTGTGCGACGGAACACCGGTGTGGTTTTAGTCAGTACGAGTCTGACAGACCCCTCCGCTCTCCCCAGGGCGGAGGACATCCATTGAGGATTTCCACATCGTGAAAAAAAAAAAAAAAAAAAAAAAAAAAGGTTAGGTTAGGTTAGGTTGTCGCCGGGGGACCACCCCACAGTGCTTGCGTCCACGTCGCGTCCCCTGGAAACGGCCCAGTTCTGACCACCGTAACGGAGTGGCAGACTGGGTACGGCCAAAGTGCACTGTGCTCTCGTAGCTTCTTACTGCTTGCCTTGCGAACTACGATTGTCGGATATGTCAAAACTCACGCGTAGCGCCTCCGGGCGATTTTTAAAGACCAAAGGCCCTTCTCAGGGCCAACCTAAAGGCCCTTCTCAGGGCCAACCCAAAGGCCCTTCTCAGGGCCAACCAAAAGGTCCTTCTCAGGGCCAACCCAAAGGCCCTTCTCAGGGCCAACCAAAAGGTCCTTCTCAGGGCCAACCCAAAGGCCCTTCTCAGGGCCAACCCGACGCTCCGGCGTCTGAAGCCAGCCGCGCGCCGTCTGCGGCAGGCTTTTTGGCGGACGAGTCGTCCGATAACGACTCACTATTCAGTGTGTCGGACGCGAACGACTCTCGTTCGCGGAAGCGGGGCCGTCCTCCTCCCAGGCGGAAGACACCCTACTCCCTGCCACCACCCCGTCCAACGAGTGGACGGACGTGGTTCGTAAGGGTAAGGGCAGGGGGAAAAAGTCGGCTAAGGCCGTACCCGTCGTCCCCGCCACCACCGCTCCCAGTCGGTCGCAGACGACCGTCAAGGGAAAGGGGAAGGGGAAAGGGAAGGGAAAGCTGGTGCCCCCAAAAACCGCGGCCGTCGTGGTGACACTCACCGCGGAGGCTGCGGAGAGAGGGGAGACCTACGCGTCCGTATTGGTGCGGGCGCGTGCCAATGCCGATCCCACCCAACTGGGGATCGGCAGCGTGTCTTGCAGGCGGACACAAGCCGGGGCTCGAATTTTCGAGTTCCCGGGGGCCGAGGGGAGTGCCCATGCGGACCTCTTCGCAGCAAAGCTGCAAGAGGTCATCGCAGACTCGGCCAAGGTGGCCCGACCGGTCAAGACGGCAGCCTTTGAGGTGACGGAGCTCGACGACTCCGTCACCAAGGAGGAGGTGGTTGCGGCGGTCGCAGCGGTAGGGGGCTGTGGCGCCGCGGCAGTCCAAGGCCGGGACATAAGACCCGGACGCGGCGGCATGGGCACCATTCGCCTCGAGTGCCCAATCGCCGCTGCCAAAGCCGTCCTTGCCAAGGGACGGCTCACAGTTGGCTTCAGCTCGGGTGCAGTCCGGGCACTTGAGGACCAGCCTCTGCGGTGTTTCCGGTGCTTCGGCATCGGACACACCCGGCCCATGTGTCCGTCCACAGTAGACAGGACGGACACATGCTACCGCTGCGGCAAGAACGGCCACAAAGCCGTGTCTTGCGAGGCCGCCACGCCGCACTGCGCGGTGTGTGCCGCCAGTGGCCGCCTGTCAGGCCACGTAATGAAGGGGAGGAACTGCAATCCTCCCCCTAAGCGTGGCAAAGCGCTGGCGCCGACCAGGCCTGCTGCTGCTGCCGCTAACTCCGTCGTTCCTGCGGCGGCTGCGGAGGGGGGTGCGATGTCCGACTGATGGATAGGGTCGAACATCGCATTCTCCAGGCGAACACCAACCACTGCAGGGCAGCCCAGGATCTGCTGATGCAGACCATGGCTGAGTGGTTGGTGGACTTGGCGGTGGTCGCCGAACCCTACTCGGTCCCTGGCCGTTGGCTGGGCGACCGGGACGGCTTGGTGGCGTTGGTGGCGCGGTCTTCCACGGACTCCCCTCCCCTCTCGCTCTTAGAGAGGGGACCGGGATACGTGGCCGCCGCCTGGGGGGACATGGCCCTGGTGGGGGTCTATTTCTCCCCAAACCGCCCTCTCTCGGACTTTGAGGATTTCCTCGAGATCCTCACCGCAGTCAAAGGGAGGGCGGCGCCACGCCAAGTTCTGGTGTTGGGCGACCTGAACGCCAAGTCGGCGGCCTGGGGCAACCCGGCCACCGGTTGCAACGTCCGGGGACGCGCCGTCGAGTTTTGGGCGGCCTCAAGCGGTGTGTCCCTCCTCAACAGGGGGGCGGTCCACACGTGTGTGCGGCAACAGGGTGGGTCGGTGGTGGACGTCTCGTTTGCCACCCCCGCGCTGGCCGCCCGCGTCGTCAACTGGCGGGTAGAGATGGTGGAGACGTTGTCGGACCACCGATATGTGCGGTTCGACATCTCCACCCAGCAGGGGGGGAGGGGGATGACCCGTGCTGGGCAATCTCCCTTCCCGCGGTGGGCACTCACCCGCCTGGACCGGGAGGCAGCCAAGGAGGCGGCCTTCCTCCAGGACTGGCTGTCGCCCCCTGTCGAGGGCCTGGACGTGGACGCCGCTGCGGTCCAGCTCAGGGGGTCCCTGACCGAGGTGTGCAATTCCAGCATGCCTCGGTCTCGCCGCCCGCCTCCCCGTCGTGCCGTCTATTGGTGGACGGAGGAGCTGGCGGGACTCCGGGCCACCTGCGTGGCGGCCAGGAGGGAATACACGCGGAGCCGACGGCGCAGCGCCCAAAACCGAGTCCGGGCAGAAGAGGACCGCCTATACGCCTCTTACCGAGAGGCGACGACGGTCCTCAAGTCTGCAATGGGCGCTGCTCAAGACTCGGCGAGGGCCGAGATGCTGGAGGGTCTCGATAGGGATCCCTATGGGAGACCATATAAGGCGGCGCGGAACCAGCTACGCCCTTATGGTCCCCCACTGTCGGAGACCCTCGATCCAGCGTTGCTGGATGGGGTGGTCCGGTCCCTGTTTCCGCGCAGGACCGACTTCACCCCACCAACGATGGATCCCCCGCAAGGGGCGGCTTCGCCAGAGGAGGAGGACGTCCCCCCGGTGACGCTGGCGGAGTTATACGCGGGGGTGCTCAGCCTCCGCGCGAAGAAGACGGCCCCTGGACCAGACGGCGTCCCCGCACGGGTGCTAGCGATCGCCGCCTCCGGCATGGAGGACAGGTTTCGGGACCTCTTCAGCGCGTGCTTTACGGCTGGGAGGTTCCCGAAACTGTGGAAGGAGGGGCAGTTATGCCTCCTCCGAAAGGAGGGCCGCCCGGTGGACTCCCCTTCGGCATACCGGCCCATCGTCCTGCTCGATGAGGTCGGTAAACTGTTCGAGGGGATTGTCGCCTCCCGGCTTGATAGCCATTTGCGGGGGGTGGGGCCGGATCTGTCGGACGCCCAATTCGGCTTCCGTCGAGGGCGTTCGACGATCGACGCACTGGCCCTACTCAAGGGCCAGGTGAAGGAGGCGGTGGAGGCGGGGGACGGAGTGCTGGCGGTGTCGTTCGACATTGCCAACGCCTTCAACTCCGTCCCCCACTCGACGATATTGGAGGCGCTCCGGTATCACGGAGTGCCCCAATACCTGCGGGACCTCCTGGCCAGCTACTTGGAGGACCGAGAGGTCCTCCTCGTGGACAAGACGGCCACCGTGAGGCGGTACGGCGCAGAGTCCGGTGTTCCACAGGGGTCGGTGCTTGGGCCCCCCTTGTGGAACATCGGGTTCAACTGGCTCTTGCGGGGAGCCCTCCTCCAGGGCACGAGTGTCATCTGCTACGCGGATGACACTCTCCTCACTGCCCGGGGGAGGAACTTTGCCGACGCGGCCTGTCTGGCCTCGGCTGGCGGATCCTTGGTTGCAGAGAGGATCCGCCGCCTGGGATTGAAGGTGGCGCTGCACAAGACCGAGGCCGTGTTCTTTCGCGGGCCTCGGCAGCGCTGCCCTCCCGACGCCCACATAATTGTGGAGGGCGTCAGGATAGGGGTCCAGCCCCAGATGAAGTATCTGGGGCTGGTGCTGGACGACAGGTGGCGCTTCGGCCCGCATTTCAGCGGGCTGTCGACGCGCCTGCTGAAGTCCGCGGACGCCCTCTCGTGGCTCCTCCCGAACCTAGGGGGGCCCAAGGCAAAATGCCGGCGCCTGTATGCCGGCATCTTGCGGAGCATGGCCCTATACGGGGCCCCCATCTGGGCGGACTCCCTCCAGAGAAGGGAGAATGCGACCGCCATCCGCAGGCCCCAAAGGGCCATTGCACAGCGGGTGGCGAGGGCCTACCGCTCGGTGGGCTTCTCGGCGGCATGCGCTCTGGCCGGCACCCCTCCTTGGGAGTTGGAGGCTTGGGTGCTCGCCAGAGTGTACGAGTGGACGGCGCGCCGAAAGGCGCTCGGGGAGCGCCCCGTCGCCGAAGAGCGGGAGGCCGTGCGGCGGGAGGCAAAGGATGCCATCGTCCTCCACTGGACGGAGGACCTCGCCGCCGCCGCCTTTGGCCGCCGGACGTTGGACGCGCTCGGTCCGGTTCTACGGAGCTGGCTCGAGCGGTCCCACGGTTTCCTCTCGTTCCGTCTGGTGCAGGTGTTATCCGGGCATGGCTGTTTCGGATCGCACCTGCACCGGATCGGGAGGGAGGAAACCCCGGCGTGCCACGACTGCGGCGCGCCGGAGGACACGGCGCAGCACACCCTGGAGGTGTGCCCAGCTTGGTCCGAGTTGCGCCGCGGTCTGACCGCGGTAATCGGACCGGACCTCTCGCTTCCCGGCGTCGTCAACGCCATGCTGGGGAGCGAGGAGGCCTGGGCAGCGGTCGCCTCCTTTTGCGAGGACGTAATCTCGCAAAAGGAGGAGGCGGAGCGCGAGCGGGAGGACGACCCTCTCGCTGCGCCGCTCCGCAGACGAAGAAGGGGTCGGAGAGGGCGCCGTCCTCTCCCTCCTCATGGTGGCGACGGGCGGGCGACAGGCACGGGGGTGCCTTCGCCCGCATTGCACCCGTCACCACCTTCGTCGAACATTCCCGGGCCCCTGTGAGGGGCCCGCCATGAAGGGCAATCGTCGGCGGAGGACTGGACGTAAAGGCTATGCCGGTTTCCCAGTCCCCCGCCACTCGGACGAAGCGGGAATGTCGCTGGGTCGTTTTAGTGGGTATACCGGGTCAGACCCGGGGAGTCCCACATACCCCTCTCATCCCCCGATGGGAGGGTATGCGTAATGCATTTTTTCCCAGCGTCAAAAAAAAAAAAAAAAAAAAAAAAAAAAGGTTAGGTTGTCGCCTCCCGGCTTGATAGCCATTTGCGGGGGGTAGGGCCGGATCTGTCGGACGCCCAATTCGGCTTCCGTCGAGGGCGTTCGACGATCGACGCGCTGGCCCTACTCAAGGGCCAGGTGAAGGAGGCGGTGGAGGCGGGGGACGGAGTGCTGGCGGTGTCGTTCGACATTGCCAACGCCTTCAACTCCGTCCCCCACTCGACGATATTGGAGGCGCTCCGGTATCACGGAGTGCCCCAATACCTGCGGGACCTATTGGCCAGCTACTTGGAGGACCGAGAGGTCCTCCTCGTGGACAAGACGGCCACCGTGAGGCGGTACGGCGCAGAGTCCGGTGTTCCACAGGGGTCGGTGCTTGGGCCCCCCTTGTGGAACATCGGGTTCAACTGGCTCTTGCGGGGAGCCCTCCTCCAGGGCACGAGTGTCATCTGCTACGCGGATGACACTCTCCTCACTGCCCGGGGGAGGAAATTTGCCGACGCGGCCTGTCTGGCCTCGGCTGGCGGATCCTTGGTTGCAGAGAGGATCCGCCGCCTGGGATTGAAGGTGGCGCTGCACAAGACCGAGGCCGTGTTCTTTCGCGGGCCTCGGCAGCGCTGCCCTCCCGACGCCCACATAATTGTGGAGGGCGTCAGGATAGGGGTCCAGCCCCAGATGAAGTATCTGGGGCTGGTGCTGGACGATAGGTGGCGCTTCGGTCCGCATTTCAGCGGGCTGTCGACGCGCCTGCTGAAGGCCGCGGACTCCCACTCATGGCTCCTCCCGAACCTGGGGGGGCCCAAGGCAAAATGCCGGCGCCTGTATGCCGGCATCCTGCGGAGCATGGCCCTATACGGGGCCCCCATCTGGGCGGACTCCCTCCACAGGAGGGAGAATGCGACCGCCATCCGCAGGCCTCAAAGGGCCATTGCACAGCGGGTGGCGAGGGCCTACCGCTCGGTGGGCTTCTCGGCGGCATGCGCTCTGGCCGGCACCCCTCCTTGGGAGTTGGAGGCTTGGGTGCTCGCCAGAGTGTACGAGTGGACGGCGCGCCGAAAGGCTCTCGGGGAGCGCCCCGTCGCCGAAGAGCGGGAGGCCGTGCGGCGGGAGGCGAGGGACGCCATCGTCCTCCATTGGTCGGAGGACCTCGCCAACGCCGCCTTTGGCCGCCGAACGTTGGACGCGCTCGGTCCGGTTTTGCAAAGCTGGCTCGAGCGGTCCCACGGTTTCCTCTCGTTCCGTCTGGTGCAGGTGTTGTCCGGCCATGGCTGTTTCGGATCGCACCTGCATCGGATCGGGAGGGAGGAAACCCCGGCGTGCCACGACTGCGGCGCGGCTGAGGACACGGCGCAGCACACCCTCGAGGTGTGCCCGGCTTGGTCCGAGCCGCGCCGCAGCCTGACCGCGGTGATTGGACCGGACCTCTCGCTTCCCGGCGTCGTCAACGCCATGCTGGGGAGCGAGGAGGCCTGGGCAGCGGTCGCCTCCGTTTGCGAGGACGTCATCTCGCAAAAGGAGGAGGCGGAGCGCGAGCGGGAGGACGACCCTCTCGCTGCGCCGCTCCGCAGACGAAGAAGGGGTCGGAGAAGGCACCGTCCTCTCCCTCCTCTTGGTGGCGACGGGCGGGCGACAGACACGTGGGTGCCTTCGCCCGCATTGCACCCGTCACCACCTTCGTCGAACATTCCCGGGCCCCTGTGAGGGGCCCGCCATGAAGGGCAATCGTCGGCGGAGGACTGGACGTAAAGGCTATGCCGGTTTCCCAGTCCCCCGCCACTCGGACGAAGCGGGAATGTCGCTGGGTCGTTTTAGTGGGTATACCGGGTCAGACCCGGGGAGTCCCACATACCCCTCTCATCCCCCGATGAGAGGGTATGCGTAATGCATTTTTTCCCAGCGATAAAAAAAAAAAAAACAAAAAAAAAAAAAAAAAAAAAAAAGGTTAGGTTAGGTTAGGTTGGGGGACCACCCCACAGTGCTTGCGTCCACGTCGCGTCCCCTGGAAACGGCCCAGTTCTGACCACCGTAACGGAGTGGCAGACTGGGTACGGCCAAAGTGCACTGTGCTCTCGTAGCGATTTTATGCCTTGTAGCTACGAACTGTCGGATATCATGTCGAAACCAACGCGGAGCGCCTCCGGGCGAAAATCAAAAGGCCCTTCTCAGGGCCAACCCAAAGGCCCTTCTCAGGGCCAACCCAAAGGCCCTTCTCAGGGCCAACCCAAAGGCCCTTCTCAGGGCCAACCCAAAGGTCCTTCTCAGGGCCAATCCAAAGGTCCTTCTCAGGGCCAACCCAAAGGCCCTTCTCAGGGCCACCTAAAAGGCCCTTCTCAGGGCCACTCCGACGCTCCGGCGTCAGAAGCAAGCCGCGCGCCGTCTGCGGCTGGCTTCTTGGCGGACGAGTCGTCCGATAACGACTCACTTTTTAGTGGGTCGGACGCGTACGACATTCGGTCGCGGAAGCGGGTCCACCTGAGCGGTGGGTCCGAGGGCTCCCAAGCCTCGGGGTCGAAGGCGAAAAAGCTGACGCCCGTGGCCGCGGATACCCACAACGTTGGGCTCGCGGACGCCCAACGCCAGTTGGACCTGTTCCGGCGAGCGCAGCTCCAGCAAGAGCTGGAGGAGAAGGTAGCCGCCAAAGAGAAGCGGGCGCACGTCACCCGGGCCAAGTCCGGGTACGGTGCGTCCCGCGTTATATACGCGGACCACTCCTTAGAGGAACTAGAGAGAATGGCGGAGGAGGACGAGGAGGAGATCGTGGAGGTCGCCTCTAAGTCCTCCAATTTGAAGGGGACATCCGAGACGGACCGCCTGGGATTGAAGGTGGCGCTGCACAAGACCGAGGCCGTGTTCTTTCGCGGGCCTCGGCAGCGCTGCCCTCCCGACGCCCACATAATTGTGGAGGGCGTCAGGATAGGGGTCCAGCCCCAGATGAAGTATCTGGGGCTGGTGCTGGACGACAGGTGGCGCTTCGGCCCGCACTTCAGCGGGCTGTCGACGCGCCTATTGAAGGCCGCTGACGCCGAGTTTGGGTTGGTCTTCTCAGGGCCAACCCAAAGGCCCTTCTCAGGGCCAACCCAAAGGTCCTTCTCAGGGCCAACCCCAAGGCCCTTCTCAGGGCCAACCCAAAGGTCCTTCTCAGGGCCAACCCAAAGGCCCTTCTCAGGGCCAACCCAAAGGCCCTTCTCAGGGCCAACCCAAAGGCCCTTCTCAGGGCCAACCAAAAGGCCCTTCTCAGGGCTACCCCGACGCTCCGGCGTCAGTAGCTAGCCGCGCGCCGTCTGCGGCAGGCTTTTTAGCGGACGAGTCGTCCGATAACGACTCGCTTTTTGGTATGTCGGATGCGAGTGGCTGTCGGTCGCGGAAGCGGGTCCACCTGAGCGGTGGGTCGGAGGGTTCCCAGGCCTCGGGGTCTAAGGCTAAAAAGCCAACGACCGTGGCCGCGGATACCCATAACGTTGGGCTCGCGGACGCCCAACGCCAGTTGGACCTCGCCCGGCGAGCGCAGCTCCAGCTAGAGCTGGAGGAAAAGGTTGCCGCCAAGGAGAAGCGGGCGCACGCCGCTCGGGCCAAGTCCGGGTACGGTGCGTCCCGCGTCTTGTACGCGGACCACTCTCTTACGGAGCTGGAGAGGATGGCGGAGGAGGACGAGGAGGAGATCGTGGAGGTCGCCTCCAAGTCCTCCAACCTAAAGGGCACTTTCCAGAAGGCCCTCAAGAGCCGGGCCGCGAGCTTGCGCGGTGTTGTCGCGGAGCTGGTCCGTCGCAAGACCAACGACGAGACGCGGCAACTGCAGGCGAAGGTAGATCGCCTGCAGTTGGAGGTCAGCCAGCTTCATCAGAAGCTGGCTGAAGCCACGGCCAGGCCACAACAGGCCCGGACGAGCCCTGTGGCAGAAGGCCCATCCTCCAACCTTGAGGATATCATCCGCAAGGTTGTGATGGAGGAGAGGGCCTTCACAAGGGCCTGCTTAGCGGGCATCGAGGACCGGCTCTTGCCGGAGGAACGCCTCCGACCGCCACTTGCGGCGGATAAGAGGCAGCCGAGCAAGCCGGAGCCGTCCCCCTCCCAGGCGGAAGATGCCCTTCTCCCTGCCACCACCCCGTCCAACGAGTGGACGGACGTGGTCCGTAGGGGGAAGGGCAAGGGAAAAGGGAAAAAGTCAGGGACGGCTGTCCCTGCCGTCCCTGCCGTCCCCGCCACCACTGCCCCCAGCCGGTCGCAGACGACTGGCAAGGGAAACGGGAAGGGGAAAGGGAGGGGAAAGGGCAAGCTAGTACCCCCGAAAACCGCAGCCGTCGTGGTGACGCTCACCGCGGAGGCTGCGGAGCGAGGGGAGACTTACATGTCCGTTCTGGTGCGGGCGCGTGCTAATGCCGATCCCACCCAACTCGGGATCGGCAGTGTAACTTGCCGGCGGACCCAAGCCGGGGCTCGAATATTCGAGTTTCCGGGGGCAGAGGGTAGTGCCCACGCTGACCTCTTTGCAGCCAAGCTGCAGGAGGTCATCGCGGACTCTGCGAAGGTGGCCCGACCGGTCAAGTCGGCGGCCATTGAGGTGACGGAGCTCGACGACTCCGTCACCAAGGAGGAGGTGGTGGCGGCTGTCGCAGCGGTAGGGGGCTGTGGCGCCGCCGCGGTGCAAGGCCGGGACATAAGGCCCGGCCGCGGCGGCATGGGTACCATTCGCCTCGAGTGCCCAGTCGCCGCTGCCAAAGCCGTCCTTGCCAAGGGACGGCTGCTGGTCGGGTTTAGCTCGGGTGCAGTCCGGGCACTGGAGGACCAGCCTCTGCGGTGTTTCCGGTGCTTCGGCATCGGACACACCCGGCCCATGTGTCCGTCCACGGTAGACCGGACGGACACGTGCTACCGCTGCGGCAAGACCGGCCACAAAGCCGTCTCTTGTGAGGCCGCCAAGCCACACTGCGCGGTGTGTGCCGCCAGTGGCCGCCCGGCAGGCCACGTGATGAAGGGGAGGAACTGTAATCCTCCCCATAAGCGGGGCAAAGCGCAGGTGCCGACCGGGCCTGCTGCTGCTGCTATTTGCTCCGTCGTTCCTGCGGCGGCTGCGGAGGAGGGTGCGATGTCCGACTGATGGATAGGGTCGAACATCGCATCCTTCAGGTGGTGCGGCCTTCCACTGACTCCCCTCCCCTCTCGCTCTTAGAGAGGGGACTGGGATACGTGGCCGCCGCGCGGGGAGATATGGCCCTGGTGGGGGTCTATTTCTCCCCAAACCACCCTGTCACGAAGCGCGAGCGGGAGGACGACCCTCTCGCTGCGCCGCTCCGTAGACGAAAAAGGGGTCGGAGAAGGCACCCTCCTCTCCCTCCTCATGGTGGCGACGGGCGGGCGACAGGCACGGGGGTGCCTTCGCCCGCATTGCACCCGTCACCACCTTCGTCTGTCATTCCCGGGCCCCTGTGAGGGGACGGCATGAAGGGCAATCGTCGGCGGAGGACTGGACGTAAAGGCTATGCCGGTTTCCCAGTCCCCCGCCACTCGGACGAAGCGGGAATTTCGCTGGGTCGTTTTAGTGGGTATACCGGGTCTTATTAGACCCGGGGAGTCCCACATACCCCTCTCATCCCCCGATGGGAGGGTATGCGTAATGCATTTTTTCCCAGCGTCAAAAAAAAAAAAAAAAAAAAAAAAAAAAAAAGGTTAGGTTAGGTTAGGTTAGGTTAGGTTGGGGTGGGGGACCACCCCACAGTGCTTGCGTCCACGTCGCGTCCCCTGGAAACGGCCCAGTTCTGACCACCGTAACGGAGTGGCAGACTGGGTACGGCCAAAGAGCACTGTGCTCTCGTAGCGATTATATCCTTGACTTGCGATCTACGAGCTTGCTGGAAAATGCCAAAACTAACGCGGAGCGCCTCCGGGCGAAAACCAAAAGGCCCTTCTGAGGGCCAACCCAAAGGCCCTTCTCAGGACCAACCCAAAGGCCCTTCTCAGGGCCAACCCAAAGGCCCTTCTCAGGGCCAACCCAAAGGCTCTTCTCAGGGCCAACCCAAAGACCCTTCTCAGGGCCACTCCGACGCTCCGGCGTCTGAAGCTAGCCGCGCGCCGTCTGCGGCAGGCTTTTTGGCGGACGAGTCGTCCGACAACGACTCACTATTCAGTGTGTCGGACGCGAACGACTCTCGTTCTCGGAAGCGGGTCCACCTGAGTGGTGGGTCCGGGGGTTCCCAAGCCTCGGGTTCGAAGGCTAAAAAGCGGACGACCAAGGCCGCGGATACCCACAACGTTGGGCTCGCGGACGCCCAACGCCAGTTGGACCTGACCCGGCGAGCGCAGCTCCAGCAAGAACTGGAAGAGCGGGTTGCTGCGAAAGAGAAACGGGCGCACGTCGCCCGGGCCAAGTCCGGGTACGGTGCGTCCCGCGTTACATACGCGGACCACTCTCTTGAGGAGCTCCAGAGAATGGCGGAGGAGGACGAGGAGGAGATCGTGGAGGTCGCCTCTAAGTCATCCAACTTGAAGGGGACCTTCCAGAAGGCCCTCAAGAGCCGGGCCGCTAGCCTGCGCGGTGTCGTCGCGGAGCTGGTCCGACGAAAGACCACCGACGAGACGCGGCAACTGCAGGCGAAGGTGGATCGCCTGCAATCGGAGGTCAGCCAACTTCATGAGAAGCTGGCTGAAGCCACGGCCCGGCCACAACAGGCCCAGTCGAGCCCTACGGCAGAAGGCCCATCCTCCAACCTTGAGGATATCATCCGCAAGGTTGTGATGGAGGAGAGGGCCTTCACAAGGGCCTGCTTAGCGGGTATTGAGGACCGGCTCTTGCCGGAGAAACGCCTCCGACCGCCGCTTGCGGCGGATAAGAGGCAGCCGAGTGAGCCGGGGCCGTCCTCCTCCCAGGCGGAAGACGTTCTTCTCCCGTCGACCACCCCGTCAAACGAGTGGACGGACGTGGTACGTAAGGGGAAGGGCAGGGGCAAGAAGTCGGCGAAGGCCGTACCTGCCGTCCCCGCCACCACCGCTCCCAGTCGGTCGCAGGTGACCGGCAAGGGACAAGGGAAGGGGAAAGGGAAGGGAAAGGGGAAGTTAGTCCCTCCGAAAACCGCTGCCGTCGTGGTGACGCTCACCGCGGAGGCGGCGGAGCGAGGGGAGACGTACGCGTCCGTTTTGGTGCGGGCGCGTGCCAATGCCGATCCCACCCAACTGGGGATCGGCAGCGTGTCTTGCCGGCGGACACAAGCCGGGGCTCGAATTTTCGAGTTCCCGGGGGCCGAGGGGAGTGCCCATGCGGACCTCTTCGCAGCAAAGCTGCAGGAGGTCATCGCAGACTCGGCCAAGGTGGCCCGGCCAGTAAAGTCGGCGGCCATTGAGGTGACGGAGTTAGACGACTCCGTCACCAAAGAGGAGGTAGTGGCGGCGGTCGCAGCGGTAGGGGGCTGTGACGCCTCAGCGGTGCAAGGCCGGGACATAAGGCCCGGCCGCGGCGGCATGGGCACCATTCGCCTTGAGTGCCCAATCGCCGCTGCCAAAGCCATCCTTGCAAAGGGACGGCTTACAGTTGGCTTCAGCTCGGGTGCAGTCCGGGCACTTGAGGACCAGCCTCTGAGGTGTTTCCGGTGCTTCGGCATCGGACACACCCGGCCCATGTGTCCGTCCAAAGAAGACAGGACGGACACATGCTACCGCTGCGGCAAGAACGGCCACAAAGCCGTCTCTTGCGAGGCCGCCACGCCGCACTGCGCGGTGTGTGCCGCCAGTGGCCGCCTGTCAGGCCACGTCATGAAGGGGAGGAACTGCAATCCTCCCCCTAAGCGTGGCAAAGCGCTGGCACCGACCAGGCCTGCTGCTGCTGCCGCTAAATCCGTCGTTCCTGCGGCGGCTGCGGAGGGGGGTGCGATGTCCGACTGATGGATAGCGTCGAACATCGCATCCTCCAGGCGAACACCAACCACTGCAGAGCAGCCCAGGATCTGCTGATGCAGACCATGGCTGAGTGGTTGGTGGACTTGGCGGTGGTCGCCGAACCTTACTCGGTCCCTGGCCGTTGGCTGGGCGACCGGGACGGCTTGGTGGCGTTGGTGGCGCGGTCCTCCACAGACTCCCCTCCCCTCTCGCTCTTAGAGAGGGGACCGGGATACGTGGCCGCCGCCTGGGGAGACATGGCCCTGGTGGGGGTCTATTTCTCCCCAAACCGCCCTCTCTCGGACTTTGAGGATTTCCTCGAGATCCTCACCGCAGTCAAAGGGAGGGCGGCGCCACGCCAAGTTCTGGTGTTGGGCGACCTGAACGCCAAGTCGGCGGCCTGGGGCAACCCGGCAGCTGGTTGCAACGTCCGGGGGCGCGTCGTCGAGTTTTGGGCGGCCTCATGCGGTGTGTCCCTCCTCAACAGGGGGGCGGTCCACACGTGTGTTCGGCAACAGGGTGGATCGGTGGTGGACGTCTCGTTTGCCACCCCCGCGCTGGCCGCCCGCGTCGTCAACTGGCGGGTAGAGATGGTGGAGACGTTGTCGGACCACCGATATGTGCGGTTCGACATCTCCACCCAGCAGGGCGGGAGGGGGGTGGCCCGCGCTGGGCAATCTCCCTTCCCGCGGTGGGCACTCACCCGCCTGGACCGGGAGGCAGCCAAGGAGGCGGCCTTTCTCCAGGACTGGCTGTCGCCCCCGGTCGAGATCCTGGACGTGGACGCCGCTGCGGTCCAGCTCAGAGGGTCCCTGACCGAGGTGTGCAACTCCAGCATGCCTCGGTCTCGCCGTCCGCCTCCCCGTCGCGCCGTCTATTGGTGGACGGAGGAGCTGGAGGGACTCCGGGCCATCTGCGTGGCGGCCAGAAGGGCCTACACGCGGAGCCGAAGGCGCAGCGCCCAAAACCGAGACCGGGCAGAAGAGGACCGTCTTTACGCCTCTTACCGAGAGGCGACGACGGCCCTCAAGTCTGCAATGGGCGCTGCACAAGACTCGGCGAGAGCCGAGATGCTGGAGGGTCTCGACAGAGATCCCTATGGGAGACCATATAAGGCGGCGCGGAACCAGCTACGCCCCTATGGTCCCCCACTGTCGGAGACCCTCGAGCCAGCGTTGCTGGATGGGGTGGTCCGGTCCCTGTTTCCGCGCAGGACCGACTTCACCCCACCAACGATGGATCCCCCGCAAGGGGCGGCTTCGCCGGAGGAGGAGGACGTCCCTCCGGTGACGGTGGCGGAGTTATACGCGGGGGTTCTCAGCCTCCGCGCAAAGAAGACGGCCCCCGGACCAGACGGTGTCCCCGCACGGGTGCTGGCGATCGCCGCCTCCGGTATGGAGGACAGGTTTCGGGACCTCTTCAGCGCGTGCTTTACGGCTGGGAGGTTCCCGAAACTGTGGAAGGAGGGGCAGCTATGCCTCCTCCGAAAGGAGGGCCGCCCGGTGGACTCCCCCTCGGCATACCGGCCCATCGTCCTGCTCGATGAGGTCGGTAAGTTGTTCGAGGGGATTGTCGCCTCCCGGCTTGACAGCCATTTGCGGGAGGTAGGGCCGGATCTGTCGGACGCCCAATTCGGCTTCCGTCGAGGGCGTTCGACGATCGACGCGCTGGCCCTACTCAAGGGCCAGGTGAAGGAGGCGGTGGAGGCGGGGGACGGAGTGCTGGCGGTGTCGTTCGACATTGCCAACGCCTTCAACTCCGTCCCCCACTCGACGATATTGGAGGCGCTCCGGTATCACGGAGTGCCCCAATACCTGCGGGACCTCCTGGCCAGCTACTTGGAGGACCGAGAGGTCCTCCTCGTGGACAAAACGGCCACCGTGAGGCGGTACGGCGCAGAGTCCGGTGTTCCACAGGGGTCGGTGCTTGGGCCCCCCTTGTGGAACATCGGGTTCAACTGGCTCTTGCGGGGAGCCCTCCTCCAGGGCACGAGTGTTATCTGCTACGCGGATGACACTCTCCTCACTGCCCGGGGGAGGAACTTTGCGGACGCGGCCTGTCTGGCCTCGGCTGGCGGATCCTTGGTTGCAGAGAGGATCCGCCGCCTCGGATTGAAGGTGGCGCTGCACAAGACCGAGGCCGTGTTCTTTCGCGGGCCTCGGCAGCGCTGCCCTCCCGACGCCCACATAATTGTGGAGGGCGTCAGGATAGGGGTCCAGCCCCAGATGAAGTATCTGGGGCTGGTGCTGGACGACAGGTGGCGCTTCGGTCCGCACTTCAGCGGGCTGTCGACGCGCCTATTGAAGGCCGCTGACGCCCTCTCGTGGCTCCTCCCGAACCTGGGGGGGCCCAAGGCGAAATGCCGGCGCCTCTATGCCGGCATCCTGCGGAGCATGGCCCTATATGGGGCCCCAATCTGGGCGGACTCCCTCCACAGGAGGGAGAATGCGACCGCCATCCGCAGGCCCCAAAGGGCCATTGCACAGCGGGTGGCGAGGGCCTACCGCTCGGTGGGCTTCTCGGCGGCATGCGCTCTGGCCGGCACCCCTCCTTGGGAGTTGGAGGCTTGGGTGCTCGCCAGAGTGTACGAGTGGACGGCGCGCCGAAAGGCTCTCGGGGAGCGCCCCGTCGCCGAAGAGCGGGAGGCCGTGCGGCGGGAGGCGAGGGACGCTATCGTCCTCCATTGGACGGAGGACCTCGCCGCCGCCGCCTTTGGCCGCCGGACGTTGGACGCGCTCGGTCCGGTTCTACGGAGCTGGCTCGAGCGGTCCCACGGTTTCCTCTCGTTCCGTCTGGTGCAGGTGTTGTCCGGCCATGGCTGTTTCGGAACGCACCTTCACCGGATCGGGAGGGAGGAGACCCCGGCGTGCCACGACTGCGGCGCGCCGGAGGACACGGCGCAGCACACCCTCGAGGTGTGCCCGGCTTGGTCCGAGCCGCGCCGCAGCCTGACCGCGGTAATTGGACCAGACCTCTCGCTTCCCGGCGTCGTCAACGCCATGCTGGGGAGCGAGGAGGCCTGGGCAGCGGTCGCCTCCTTTTGCGAGGACGTAATCTCGCAAAAGGAGGAGGCGGAGCGCGAGCGGGAGGACGACCCTCTCGCTGCGCCGCTCCGCAGACGAAGAAGGGGTCGGAGAGGGCGCCGTCCTCTCCCTCCTCCTGGTGGCGACGGGCGGGCGACAGGCACGGGGGTGCCTTCGCCCGCATTGCACCCGTCACCACCTTCGTCGGTCATTCCCGGGCCCCTGTGAGGGGCCCGCCATGAAGGGCAATCGTCGGCGGAGGACTGGACGTAAAGGCTACGCCGGTTTCCCAGTCCCCCGCCACTCGGACGAAGCGGGAATGTCGCTGGGTCGTTTTAGTGGGTATACCGGGTCAGACCCGGGGAGTCCCACATACCCCTCTCATCCCCCGATGGGAGGGTATGCGTAATGCATTTTTTCCCAGCGATAAAAAAAAAAAAAAAAAAAAAAAAAAAGGTTAGGTTGGGGTCAACTGGCGGGTAGAGATGGTGGAGACGTTGTCGGACCACCGATATGTGCGGTTCGACATCTCCACCCAGCAGGGGGGGAGGGGGATGACCCGTGCTGGGCAATCTCCCTTCCCGCGGTGGGCACTCACCCGCCTGGACCGGGAGGCAGCCAAGGAGGCGGCCTTCCTCCAGGACTGGCTGTCCCCCCCTGTCGAGGTCCTGGACGTTGACTATGCAGCGGTCCAGCTCAGGGGGTCTCTGACCGAGGTGTGCAACTCCAGCATGCCTCGGTCTCGCCGTCCGCCTCCCCGTCGTGCCGTCTATTGGTGGACGGAGGAGCTGGAGGGACTCCGGGCCACCTGCGTGGCAGCCAGAAGGGCCTACACGCGTAGCCGACGGCGCAGTGCCCGAAACCGGGACCGGGCAGAAGAGGACCGCCTATACGCCTCTTACCGAGAGGCGACGACGGTCCTTAAGTCTGCCATGGGCGCTGCTCAAGACTCGGCGAGGGCCGAGATGTTGGAGGGTCTCGATAGGGATCCCTATGGGAGACCATATAAGGCGGCGCGGAACCAGCTCCGCCCTTATGGTCCCCCACTGTCGGAAACTCTCGAGCCAGCGTTGCTGGATGGGGTGGTCCGGTCCCTGTTTCCGCGCAGGACTGACTTCACCCCACCAACGATGGATCCCCCGCAAGGGGCGGCTCCGCCGGAGGAGGAGATCCCCCCGGTGACACCAGCGGAGATTTACGCGGGGGTTCTTAACCTCCGCGTAAAGAAGACGGCCCCCGGACCAGACGGTGTCCCCGCACGGGTGCTGGCGATCGCCGCCTCCGGCATGGAGGAAAGGTTTCGGGACCTCTTCAGCGCGTGCTTTACGGCTGGGAGGTTCCCGAAACTGTGGAAGGAGGGGCAGTTATGCCTCCTCCGAAAGGAGGGCCGCCCGGTGGACTCCCCCTCGGCATACCGGCCCATCGTCCTGCTCGATGAGGTCGGTAAGTTGTTCGAGGGGATTGTAGCCTCCCGGCTCGACAGCCATTTGCGGGGGGTAGGGCCGGATCTGTCGGACGCCCAATTCGGCTTCCGTCGAGGGCGTTCGACGATCGACGCGCTGGCCCTACTCAAGGGCCAGGTGAAGGAGGCGGTGGAGGCGGGGGACGGAGTGCTGGCGGTGTCGTTCGACATTGCCAACGCCTTCAACTCCGTCCCCCACTCGACGATATTGGAGGCGCTCCGGTATCACGGAGTGCCCCAATACCTGCGGGACCTCCTGGCCAGCTACCTGGAGGACCGAGAGGTCCTCCTAGTTGACAAGACGGCCACCGTGAGGCGGTACGGCGCAGAGTCCGGTGTTCCGCAGGGGTCGGTGCTTGGCCCCCCCTTGTGGAACATCGGGTTCAACTGGCTCCTGCGCGGAGCCCTCCTCCCGGGCACGAGTGTCATCTGCTACGCGGATGACACTCTCCTCACTGCCCGGGGGAGGAACTTTGCCGACGCGGCCTGTCTGGCCTCGGCTGGCGGATCCTTGGTTGCAGAGAGGATCCGCCGCCTGGGATTGAAGGTGGCGCTGCACAAGACCGAGGCCGTGTTCTTTCGCGGGCCTCGGCAGCGCTGCCCTCCCGACGCCCACATAATTGTGGAGGGCGTCAGGATAGGGGTCCAGCCCCAGATGAAGTATCTGGGGCTGGTACTGGACGACAGGTGGCGCTTCGGCCCGCATTTCAGCGGGCTGTCGACGCGCCTGCTTAAGGCCGCGGACTCCCTCTCGTGGCTCCTCCCGAACCTGGGGGGACCCAAGGCGAAATGCCGGCGCCTGTATGCCGGCATCTTGCGGAGCATGGCCCTATACGGGGCCCCCATCTGGGCGGACTCCCTCCACAGGAGGGAGAATGCGACCGCCATCCGCAGGCCCCAAAGGGCCATTGCACAGCGGGTGGCGAGGGCCTACCGCTCGGTGGGCTTCTCGGCGGCATGCGCTCTGGCTGGCACCCCTCCTTGGGAGTTGGAGGCTTGGGTGCTCGCCAGAGTGTATGAGTGGACGGCGCGCCGAAAGGCTCTCGGGGAGCGCCCCGTCGCCGAAGAGCGGGAGGCCGTGCGGCGGGAGGCGAAGGACGCCATCGTCCTCCACTGGACGGAGGACCTCGCCAACGCCGCCTTTGGCCGCCGTACGTTGGACGCGCTTGGACCGGTTTTGCGGAGCTGGCTCGAGCGGTCCCACGGTTTCCTCTCGTTCCGTCTGGTGCAGGTGTTGTCCGGCCATGGCTGTTTCGGATCGCACCTGCACCGAATCGGGAGGGAGGAAACCCCGGCGTGCCACGACTGCGGCGCGGCGGAGGACACGGCGCAGCACACCCTCGAGGTGTGCCCGGCTTGGTCTGAGCTGCGCCGCGGTCTGACCGCGGTAATCGGACCGGACCTCTCGCTTCCCGGCGTCGTCAACGCCATGCTGGAGAGCGAAGAGGCCTGGGCAGCGGTCGCCTCCTTTTGCGAGGACGTAATCTCGCAAAAGGAGGAGGCGGAGCGCCAGCGGGAGGACGACCCTCTAGCTGCGCCGCTCCGCAGACGAAGAAGGGGTCGGAGAGGGCGCCGTCCTCTCCCTCCTCATGGTGGCGACGGGCGGGCGACAGGCACGGGGGTGCCTTCGCCCGCATTGCACCCGTCACCACCTTCGTCGAACATTCCCGGGCCCCTGTGAGGGGCCCGCCATGAAGGGCAATCGTCGGCGGAGGACTGGACGTAAAGGCTATGCCGGTTTCCCAGTCCCCCGCCACTCGGACGAAGCGGGAATGTCGCTGGGTCGTTTTAGTGGGTATACCGGGTCTTATTAGACCCGGGGAGTCCCACATACCCCTCTCATCCCCCGATGGGAGGGTATGCGTAATGCATTTTTTCCCAGCGTCAAAAAAAAAAAAAAAAAAAAAAAAAGGTTAGGTTGGGGTGCGTCAGAATTCCTCCACGTTTGTCTGGCAGCTGCTGGTCCCTCTCGATACGTCTGGAGGAAAGAGCAGCTGCTGGGCTGGTGCACCCTGGGCGCGACAGTATCCTTCCTCGAGGAATGAGAAGAAATTCTCATCCCTTGGGAAATGTTACTGTCGCGGCTAATATTCTGGGGAGGGGTCACATCATTCGTCGTGCGATGACGTGCGGGTCTATCGTGCGGGGTTTGATGTGCATTGGGGAGGATTTCGTCATGTGCCGTGCGATGGCTCGCGGGCTTATCGCACGGTACGTGATTGATGATTCACTTCTCGAAGTTTTCGGGAAGTGAATCAGGGCGGGGTTTCTTCGTCGTGTACCGTGCGATGGCTCACGGAACGGGGTCACCGGACGGTACATGATTAGTGATTCACTCCTCGAGGTTCTCGGGGAGTGAATCAGGGGTGGAGATCCTCCTTCATCTTTGGTCACGGCATTCGTCGCTCTCTGGTACGCGTCTGCCCATCAGACGTGACTGTGAGCGTGGCGAATCGCCGTGATGGAGGATCAAGGAGGGAGGGGGGGAATATATGTACGTGTATGTATGTATATATAAATAATTATATATAATTATGTTTATGTGTTATGATGTATATATTTTATATTTTTATATTTATGATGAAGTAGGGAGATAGGGACCGCACCCTTCAAAGGAACAATATGAAAAAAACGACTGGAAAAATACTACCCCAGGGCGGTACCAGCTGCTCAGCAGCTGGAGAATCCGCCACGATTCTCGAATCGTCAAGCCCTTCGTATTCTGGGGAGGGCAACCATCGTTTTCCGCCTGCCATTGGCAACGAGAGCCGAGGAGGCTCAAACAGGTCACGGTCTTTTGAAGACCTGATTTCTTTTACACCGCAACGCGCGCAGGACGCAGTGTCAGAATCCGGCGCTGCGTCACTAAGGACTGAATTAGGGACTCCAGAACCGCGAGTAGTTCTGGAAAGGGTGAGTGTGCTGTCGGAGGTCACCGACACACCGCAGCCAGTTGCGGCCACTTGCTCCAAGTTTTGGGGGAAGCGGCCGCGTGACTGTGGGTCGGATGCGGGCTCGGTGGGTTTGTCTTCTAGCGAGGAGAACCTGCCGGCCCCCAAGGTGTCGACACCACGGAGAGGTAGAGGACGCGGAATTCCTTCCGGAGCGAGCGCTCCAGCAGCGTCACACAACTCCCGGGGCCGCTTCCTAAAGCCCCCCGATACGCCGGTGAGCGACTCCGACGGGACTATGCAGGTGGAGCAAGGTGATGTCTCCATCGCATTGGTTAGTACCCGGGCGGAGCTCAATGCCGCGAGGCGAGAGGGCCGAAAGGCCATTGTGAACGACGAGGTCGCTGAGTTGGCTCGACAGGCAAGGGAGAGGCGGTCGCAGATGACCACAGCTCCTGAGGGCTTGACAGCAGAGGCCCTTAGCCGTCAAGTTTTAGACGGCGTGGACGTCGTCATGAAGGTGGCCACAAAATCGGGCAACCTGAAGGGGACGTTCACACGGGCCCTGAAGGAGGCGGCGACCGGTATAAAGGAGGCGATGGACGTCCTTCTTGACCGAACGACATCAGAGGAGACGGTGAAGCTCCGAGAGGAGAATCACCGTCTCCATACGAGGATGGAAGAGCTTCAGCGGGAGGTCAGCGCCCTGAGGGCAGACTTCAGCCGGCAGCAGGGTGCGACGTATACGGACAGTCGTGCCCTGCCACAGAACGGGTCTTTGGGGGAAGACCAGTTTAACCGGCTGTTGAGCATAATGACCGCCCGCTTCGATAGCCTAGAATTTTCTAGGGATTTCCTTAACAAAATGCTGAGTTGCAGCCTGGACCTCAGGATTGATGGCTGTGGTGTTGAGAGGGTTCTGGAAGCTCGTAACCTAGGCGTAGTTTTTGATGGACAACTGAACTTTGAAACACACATTCTGGAAGCTGTGCGCAACTGCTTCTACCGGCTCAAGCTTTTGTATCGTGTCCGTCCCTACATAAGTGTGGATATGCGAGTCATGCTATGTGAGTCACTTGTCCTATCCAAGCTGAACTACGCTGACACTGTGTATGGGGCGTGCATTCTCGGTAGAAGTCAGAAGCTAATCCAGCGGGTACAGAATGCCTGTGCTAGGTTCTGTTACAATGTGCCCCCCAGAACTCATATCACTCCATTTTTGAATAAGGGTAATTTGATGAGAATGTCAGCGCGGAGAAAGCTTCACCTGGCTACCCTTCTTTTTGGCACTATTCTCACAAAGAAACCAGATTATTTATATAAAAAGCTGTCTTGGTCGCGCGATGTTAACCAAATAAAAACCAGAGCATCTTCGTACCTGATGTTGGCTTCCTCCCACAGAACTGCTGCTTTCCGTGGTAGTTTCAAATTCGCCGCCAGTCGCTGCTGGAATGACCTCCCACCACCTTTTCGTGCTCTTAAATCAATTGGTACTTTTAGAAATAAATACAAACGATATCTACTCCAACAGCAAAAAAAATCTTCCGATTAAAATTAACATACCTATTGTTCTGCACGCAGCTGGCGTTGGTGGCCGGAGCGTCTCGCCGTCCTTATTTTAGGCTACTTAGATGATACATAATTTTTCTAGTGTCTATTTGAGAATTCCCGTCACCTCGACACCGAGATGCACTTCGTTGCCGTTAATTTTTAGTCACTTTTTTCCTTCTTCGCTAACTCACCTAATAGACTTATAATAATAATATATGTATTGATTGTTTCTTGTTTGAACTCTGTGGACAGCCCCAGTTTGATGCGAGCGTGTTACACTATCACTGCACAAGTGCACACTTTCCGTTTTGATTATGATCACGGTATTATTGTTTGTTTGATTTTACTTCGTTTATTCGATAACTGACATAATTACGTAATGTTCTCCACAAAACAGAGATCACAGATTAGATATTACAGAGATGTCTGCGCCCGCGTCTATGTTCGTCAGTGTTGCCAGTGAAGTCATGGCACAGTTTGGTGAATAATATGGTTCCGTGGGGCGTAGGTGTACTAGTTTTTTCCCCGTATTTTATTATACTACACATTTATGTATTGTTTATTCGTCTAAACTTTATTTTTTATTAATTATTTTAATCTTATTCGTATCTGACCGTGGCATCACTCTCACTTTGGGCCCTATCAGAATACCAGCGCTGTGGCGTTTTTTAATGTTACAGCACCATGCTGAGATAGGGGCCTTTTGGCCTTGTTCAGGACCTTTCATTTCTTTTTTATTTTTATTTTTTATTTTTTATCTATGTTTAGTTTTCAATATTCGTAAATAATGTTATTTTTTGTGTTTTGTCCTGTATGGGCCAATAAATGCTTTTTCTTTCTTCTTCTTTCTAGAACCGAGGCTCAACCCCCCTATCAGGCTTCGTCCGCCGCTGGCGTCAGACACGCGGAGGAAAGAGGCAGAGCCTACACCAGCAGTGGCTGGGCCAACGTGGGCACAAGTTGCGAACGCACCACCTGCGCCAAAAAAGCTCACGCCGGATCCCAAAAACCACACACAGGCGCCCAAGAAGCCCACAGTGGGTGGCAAAAAGGTGGGAAAGGGGACGAAAAATCCCGCTGAGGACAACAGCTCGTCCCACAAAGACAAAGAGGGGGAGTGGAAGACGGCCGAAAGCCGCAAGAAGAGGCGGAAGAGGGGCCGCAAGGCCAAGATCGCACCGGTCTCCAAGGGGCAAGCCCCGAGAATCCGCATCCCTCGCTCCGAGGCTGTGGTGGTAACACTTCAGCCCGAAGCCAAAGAGCGGGGGGTTACCTACCAAAAGGTACTGGCGGAGGCGAGGGGCAAACTGGTCTTCGCCGATTTTGGCACCCCGGACGGCTTCCGTTTTAGAACGGCTGCCACGGGGGCTAAGATGTTTGAGTTGGCGGGGACCAGTAGCACTGAGAGGGCGGACGCTCTAGCTGCAAAGCTGAGGGACGTCCTCAACCCCGAGGAGGCCCGGGTGACGAGGCCCATTAAGACCGCCGAGGTTCGCGTCGATGGCTTGGACGACTCTGTGTCCCCAGAGGAGGTGGTGGCGGCCATAGCCCGGACCGGCGGATGCCCGCCAGAAAATGTGCGGGCGGGCGACATCCGCATTAATGCCGGCGGGCTTGGCACCATCTGGGTGCGGTGTCCGGTGGCTGCGGCCAAGCAGGTCGCCGACGCGGGCCGTCTACTGGTGGGTTGGGTGTCAGCGAGGGTAAAACTCCTGGCACCCAGGGCCATGCAGTGTTACCGGTGCCTCGAGAAAGGGCACGTACGGGCACTCTGCACCTGCGAAACCGACCGCAGCGATCTATGTTATCGCTGCGGTCGGCCTGGCCATAAGGCGGCCCAGTGCTCCGCGGAGCCAAACTGCAGTCTGTGTACAGCTGCAGGAAAGTCCGCGGGGCACAGAATAGGTGGCAACGCTTGCGGCGCGCCCAGAAAGCGCAACAAGCGTTGGACCAAGGCTGCGGGGGCCGCACCCCCTAGCACCTCTGAGGCCGACTCCCGGCCAGTTGTGGGACGAACCGAGGAAATGGAGTGTTAGTAATGGCACTTCATTTCCTTCAGGCGAATATTAACCACTGCACCAGAGCTCAGGATCTCTTGGTCTTGAGCATGGCGCAGTGGTCGATAAATGTGGCGGTGGTCGCTGAGCCGTATTTTATCCCCCCTCGGGAAAACTGGGCAGGGGATCTGGACGGCCTGGTGGCCATCATCGGTGCGACTCTTGTCGACGTATCCCGGGGTCACGGTTGGGTTGCCGCCCTTGTGAACGGGATCGTCACGATCGGGGCATATTTTTCGCCCAACAGGAGTCTCGCCGAATTCGAGAGTTTCCTTGTCGAGTTGGGAGCCGTCGTCGGCCGGTCTCACCCTCGGCCCATACTGCTTCTCGGTGATCTGAACGCCAAATCTGCGGCGTGGGGATCCCCGGTCACAGAACCGAGAGGCGATGTGCTAGAGGAGTGGGCCATTACGACGGGCCTGGCCGTCTTGAACCGGGGTTCGGCCTACACGTGTGTGCGACAGCGGGGCGGGTCCATAGTGGATGTCTCATTCGCTAGCCCCGCTGTCGTGCACCGTGTTCATGATTGGCACGTGGAAGTGGAGGTGGAGACGCTATCGGACCACCGATACATACGCTTCGACGTCTCCGCCCAAACCGCTGGAGGTCGTAGCCAATCGGCCCCCCGGAGAGACGGCCCGCGTTGGGCTCTGAAACGCCTCGACAAGGAGGCTCTCGAGGAAGCCACAATCGTCCTGGCCTGGGTTCGGGAGTCGGCTTCCGTCGGTCCCGTCGACGTCGAACAGGAGGCGCAGTGGTTTGGCGACGCCATGACGCAAATTTGCGACGCGTCCATGCCACGCGTCTCCCCTCTGTCCGCAAGGCGCCGCGTGTACTGGTGGTGCATCGAGGTGGAGCAGCTGCGCGTCGCATGCGCAGACGCCAGACGCCCGTACACGCGATGTCGGAGGAGACGTCGCCGGGATCCCGACGAAGAAGCCGCGCTGTATGAGGTGTACCGCGCGGCGAAGGAGGCTCTGTGGCTGGCCATCGGCGAGTCGAAGACGCGCTCCAGAGAGGAGCTGCTCGCGACCCTAGACGGGGATCCGTGGGGGCGCCCTTACCGTACGGTCCGAGGGAAACTTCGGCCGTGGGCCCCCCCACTGACAGAAGGTCTCGAGCCGCAGTTTCTGGAGCGAGTGGTCTCGGCTCTCTTTCCTGAGAGGGCCGAGCATGAGCCACCGCCGATGGCTCCGCCCACAGCTGCAGAGCCGGAAGTAGAGGAGAGCGAAACCGTCCCAGAGGTGACACAGGCGGAGATGAGCGCGGCCGTGATGCGGCTCCGGGCAAAAAACACTGCTCCGGGGCCCGACGGAGTGCCTGGCCGCGCTCTAGTCCTCGCCCTGAAAGAGCTGGAGCCCCCACTGAGGGGACTCTTCTCGGCGTGCCTTGAGCAGGGCCATTTCCCTAATAGGTGGAAAGCTGGTCGACTGGTCCTGCTCAGGAAGGCGGGGCGCCCGGCGGATTCGTCGTCCGCTTATCGGCCCATAGTGCTGCTGGACGAGGCGGGCAAGTTGTTCGAGCGAGTAATCGCAGACCGCCTCGCCAGCCACATGTGCACAGTGGGGCCGAACCTGGACGACAGCCAGTTTGGCTTCCGGTGTGGGCGCTCTACCATCGACGCCATCAGGAGAGTAAGAGTCCTGGCGGAGGAAGCGGTGTCCCAGGGTGGGGTGGTGCTGGCGGTGTCTCTGGACATCTCCAACGCGTTCAACACCCTGCCTTGGAGTTGCATTAGGGAGGCCCTGCGATATCATCGGGTGCCTTCCTACCTCCGCAACATCGTGGGGGCGTATCTCTCGGGGAGGTGTGTCACCTACATGGGACGCGACGGCATAGGCCGTCGTGAGATGTCGTGCGGTGTTCCACAGGGCTCGGTTCTGGGCCCACCCCTGTGGAACATCGGATACGACTGGGTTTTGCGGTGCGAGCTCCCGCCGGGAGTGAACCTGACGTGTTATGCGGACGACACGCTGGTCACGGCCCGGGGGAGCTCGTACAGGGAAGCAGCGTTGCTAGCTACGGCTGCGGTCTCACAGGTGGTGAGCCGCATACGGCGCCTGGGCCTGGAGGTGGCCCTCAACAAGTCGGAGGCCATCGCTTTTCATGGCCCCCGACGGGCACCGCCGTTGGGATCACACATTGTGGTCGGGGGGGTCCGGATCGCTGTCGAGTCAACCATGAAATACCTTGGATTGGTGCTCGACAGCCGTTGGGACTTCGGCCCCCACTTTCAGCGGCTGGTGCCCAAGTTGATGGGCGCGGCGGGCGCGCTGTCAACGCTGCTTCCCAATCTGGGGGGCCCGAGCTCCGCCTGCAGGCGGTTGTACGTAGGGATCGTGCGATCGATGGCCCTTTATGGGGCCCCGATATGGGCGACCGACCTGACGGCCCGCACTATCGCAGTCCTGCGCAGACCGCAGAGAGCGATGGCCGTCAGGGTCGTACGGGGATATCGCACGATCTCCTACGAGGCGGCTTGCGTACTGGCCGGATCCCCGCCATGGGACCTGGAGGCGAAGACCCTCGCGACACTGTACCAGTGGCGCGAGGAGGCCGAACATCGGGGCGAGAGGCTGGTGCAGCGACAGATTACGGTGTACCGGTCTCAGCTCCGACAGGTCATGGTGGCGGAATGGCGGGGGAGGCTAGACCTCCCTACCGCCGGCCTCAACACAATCGAGGCGATCCGGCCAGTACTCGACGACTGGCTCGGGAGGAAGCACGGCTCTCTGACTTTCCGGGCGACACAGGTACTCTCGGGGCACGGCTGCTTCGGGAAGTACCTGTGTCGCTTAAGCAGGGAGCCGGACGCCCGGTGCCATCACTGCGTCCATTGTTCGGAGGATACGGCGCGGCATACGCTGGCCGAGTGTGCCGCTTTCGATGAGCCGCGCCGTGCCCTCGTTGCAGAGGTAGGAGGAGACCTGTCGCTGCCGGCCGTCGTTCGCTCTATGGTCGGCAGCGCAGAGTCCTGGGACGCGGTGATGTCCTTTTGCGAGACCGTCATGTCGCAGAAGGAAGCTGCGGAAAGGGAGAGGGAGATGACCAGCTCCCGCCCATCCCGCAGCAGACGCACCGGGCGTCGGCAGAGGGCTGACAACGCCCTCTTCCGGCCCCCCTAAATTGGTCCAGGGGCGGCGGATTCGGGGACATCCGTCGCCCCCCATCACACTGGACCCGAGACGGCGGCGCGTTGTGTTCCACGCGCGCCTCTCATAGACGTAGCGGGGGGAGTTTAACACCTCACTCCCCCCGGGACGAGGCCCGTAGGTCAAGCGGGCCAGCACTAGTCCGGGGCAGCGGAAGTCGCATCAGATCCCGTTGACGCAAGTGTGCGACGGAACACCGGTGTGGTTTTAGTCAGTACGAGTCTGACAGACCCCTCCGCTCTCCCCAGGGCGGAGGACATCCATTGAGGATTTCCACATCGTGAAAAAAAAAAAAAAAAAAAAAAAAAGGTTAGGTTAGGTTAGGTTGCCATTTGCGGGGGGTAGGGCCGGATCTGTCGGACGCCCAATTCGGCTTCCGTCGAGGGCGTTCGACGATCGACGCGCTGGCCCTACTCAAGGGCCAGGTGAAGGAGGCGGTGGAGGCGGGGGACGGAGTGCTGGCGGTGTCGTTCGACATTGCCAACGCCTTCAACTCCGTCCCCCACTCGACGATATTGGAGGCGCTCCGGTATCACGGAGTGCCCCAATACCTGCGGGACCTCCTGGCCAGCTACCTGGAGGACCGAGAGGTCCTCCTAGTGGACAAGACGGCCACCGTGAGGCGGTACGGCGCAGAGTCCGGTGTTCCGCAGGGGTCGGTGCTTGGCCCCCCCTTGTGGAACATCGGGTTCAACTGGCTCCTGCGCGGAGCCCTCCTCCCGGGCACGAGTGTCATCTGCTACGCGGATGACACTCTCCTCACTGCCCGGGGGAGGAACTTTGCGGACGCGGCCTGTCTGGCCTCGGCTGGCGGATCCTTGGTTGCAGAGAGGATCCGCCGCCTGGGATTGAAGGTGGCGCTGCACAAGACCGAGGCCGTGTTCTTTCGCGGGCCTCGGCAGCGCTGCCCTCCCGACGCCCACATAATTGTGGAGGGCGTCAGGATAGGGGTCCAGCCCCAGATGAAGTATCTGGGGCTGGTACTGGACGACAGGTGGCGCTTCGGCCCGCATTTCAGCGGGCTGTCGACGCGCCTGCTTAAGGCCGCGGACTCCCTCTCGTGGCTCCTCCCGAACCTGGGGGACCCAAGGCGAAATGCCGGCGCCTGTATGCCGGCATCTTGCGGAGCATGGCCCTATACGGGGCCCCCATCTGGGCGGACTCCCTCCACAGGAGGGAGAATGCGACCGCCATCCGCAGGCCCCAAAGGGCCATTGCACAGCGGGTGGCGAGGGCCTACCGCTCGGTGGGCTTCTCGGCGGCATGCGCTCTGGCTGGCACCCCTCCTTGGGAGTTGGAGGCTTGGGTGCTCGCCAGAGTGTATGAGTGGACGGCGCGCCGAAAGGCTCTCGGGGAGCGACCCGTCGCCGAAGAGCGGGAGGCCGTGCGGCGGGAGGCGAAGGACGCCATCGTCCTCCACTGGACGGAGGACCTCGCCAACGCCGCCTTTGGCCGCCGTACGTTGGACGCGCTCGGACCGGTTTTGCGGAGCTGGCTCGAGCGGTCCCACGGTTTCCTCTCGTTCCGTCTGGTGCAGGTGTTGTCCGGCCATGGCTGTTTCGGATCGCACCTGCACCGGATCGGGAGGGAGGAAACCCCGGCGTGCCACGACTGCGGCGCGCCGGAGGACACGGCGCAGCACACCCTGGAGGTGTGCCCAGCTTGGTCCGAGTTGCGCCGCGGTCTGACCGCGGTAATCGGACCGGACCTCTCGCTTCCCGGCGTCGTCAACGCCATGCTGGGGAGCGAGGAGGCCTGGGCAGCGGTCGCCTCCTTTTGCGAGGACGTAATCTCGCAAAAGGAGGAGGCGGAGCGCGCGCGGGAGGACGATCCTCTCGCTGCGCCGCTCCGCAGACGAAGAAGGGGTCGGAGAAGGCACCGTCCTCTCCCTCCTCTTGGTGGCGACGGGCGGGCGACAGGCACGGGGGTGCCTTCGCCCGCATTGCACCCGTCACCACCTTCGTCGAACATTCCCGGGCCCCTGTGAGGGGCCCGCCATGAAGGGCAATCGTCGGCGGAGGACTGGACGTAAAGGCTATGCCGGTTTCCCAGTCCCCCGCCACTCGGACGAAGCGGGAATGTCGCTGGGTCGTTTTAGTGGGTATACCGGGTCAGACCCGGGGAGTCCCACATACCCCTCTCATCCCCCGATGGGAGGGTATGCGTAATGCATTTTTTCCCAGCGATAAAAAAAAAAAAAAAAAAAAAAAAAAAAAAAAAAAAAAGTGTTTGCGTCCACGTCGCGTCCCCTGGAAACGACCCAGTTCTGACCACCGTAACGGAGTGGCAGACTGGGTTGGCCAAAGTGCACTGTGATCTCGTTGCGATTTTATCTTGCCTTGTGAAGTACGAACTGTCGGAGACTATGTCGAAACTTACGCGTAGCGCCTCCGGGCGATTTTTAAAGACCAAAGGCCCTTCTCAGGGCCAGCCTAAAGGCCCTTCTCAGGGCCAACCTCAGGGCCCTTCTCAGGGCCAACCAAAAGGCCCTTCT
Organism: Xestia ashworthii; assembly: GCA_950022955.1. NCBI lineage: Eukaryota > Metazoa > Arthropoda > Insecta > Lepidoptera > Noctuidae > Xestia > Xestia ashworthii. The sequence continues at coordinate 103,338 of OX465559.1, read as the reverse complement.
CAGGGCCAACTCCAAGGCCCTTCTCAGGGCCAACTCCAAGGCCCTTCTCAGGGCCATCCTAAAGGCCCTTCTCAGGGCCAACCCAAAGGCCCTTCTCAGGGCCAACCAAAAGGCCCTTCTCAGGGCCAACTTGACGCTCCGGCGTCAGAGGCTAGCCGCGCGCCGTCTGCGGCTGGCTTCTTTGCGGACGAGTCCGACAACGACTCACTGTGTAGTGTGTCGGACACGAACGATTCTCGGTCGCGAAAGCGGGTCCACCTGAGCGGTGGGTCCGAAGGTTCCCAGGCCTCGGGGTCGAAGGCCAAAAAGCCGACGACCAAGGCCGCCGATACCCATAACGTTGGGCTTGCGGACGCCCAACGCCAGTTGGACCTGGCCCGGCGAGCGCAGCTCCAGCAGGACCTGGAGGAGAGGGTGGCCGCAAAGGAGAAGCGGGCGCACGTTGCCCGGGCCAAGTCCGGGTACGGTGCGTCTCGCGTCCTGTACGCGGACCACTCTCTTGAGGAGCTGGAGAAAATGGCGGAGGAGGACGAGGAGGAGATCGTGGAGGTCGCCTCTAAGTCCTCCAACCTAAAGGGGACCTTCCAGAAGGCCCTCAAGAGCCGGGCCGCGAGCATGCGCGGTGTCGTCGCGGAGCTGGTGCGTCGCAAGGCCACCGACGAGACGCGGCAACTGCAGGCGAAGGTCGATCGCCTACAGTTGGAAGCCACGGCCCGGCCTCAAGAGGCCCGGACAAGCCCTGCGGCAGAAGGCCCATCCTCCAACCTTGAGGATATCATCCGCAAGGTTGTGATGGAGGAGAGGGCCTTCACAAGGGCCTGCTTAGCGGGCATAGAGGACCGGCTCTTGCCGGAAAAGCGCCTCCGACCGCCGCTTGCGGCGGATAAGAGGCAGCCAAGCGAGCCAGGGCCGTCCTCCTCCCAGGCGGAAGACACTCTTCTCCCTGCCACCACCCCGTCCAACGAGTGGACGGATGTGGTACGTAGGGGGAAGGGCAGGGGCAAAAAGTCGGCGAAGGCCGTACCTGCCGTCCCCGCCACTACCGCTCCCAGTCGGTCGCAGACGACCGGCAAGGGTGCAGGGAAGGGGAAAACAAAGGGAAAGGGGAAACTAGTCCCCCCAAAAACCGCTGCCGTCGTGGTGACACTCACCGCGGAGGCGGCGGAGCGTGGGGAGACGTACGCGTCCGTCTTGGTGCGGGCGCGTGCCAATGCCGATCCCACCCAACTGGGGATCGGCAGCGTGTCTTGCCGGCGGACACAAGCCGGGGCTCGAATCTTCGAGTTCCCGGGGGCCGAGGGGAGTGCCCACGCTGACCTATTTGCAGCCAAGCTGCAGGAGGTCATCGCGGACTCGGCGAAGGTGGCCCGACCGGTGAAGTCAGCGGCCATCGAGGTGACGGAGCTCGACGACTCCGTCACCAAGGAGGAGGTGGTTGCGGCGGTCGCAGCGGTAGGGGGCTGTGGCGCCGCGGCGGTCCAAGGCCGGGACATAAGACCCGGACGCGGTGGCATGGGCACCATCCGCCTCGAGTGCCCAATCGCCGCTGCCAAAGCCGTCCTTGCCAAGGGACGGCTCACAGTTGGCTTCAGCTCGGGTGCAGTCCGGGCACTCGAGGACCAGCCTCTGCGGTGTTTCCGGTGCTTCGGCATCGGCCACACCCGGCCCATGTGTCCGTCCACGGTGGATAGGACGGACACGTGCTACCGCTGCGGCAAGAACGGCCACAAAGCCGTATCTTGTGAGGCCGCCACGCCACACTGTGCGGTGTGTGCCGCCAGTGGCCGCCTAGCAGGCCACGTAATGAATGGGAGGAACTGCAATCCTCCCCCTAAGCGTGGCAAAGCGCTGGCGCCGACCAGGCCTGCTGCTGCTGCCGCTAACTCCGTCGTTCCTGCGGCGGCTGCGGAGGGGGGTGCGATGTCCGACTGATGGATAGGGTCGAACATCGCATCCTCCAGGCGAACACCAACCACTGCAGGGCAGCCCAGGATCTGCTGATGCAGACCATGGCTGAGTGGTTGGTGGACTTGGTGGTGGTCGCCGAACCCTACTCGGTCCCTGGCCGTTGGCTGGGCGACCGGGACGGCTTGGTGGCGTTGGTGGCGCGGTCTTCCACGGACTCCCCTCCCCTCTCGCTCTTAGAGAGGGGACCGGGATACGTGGCCGCCGCCTGGGGGGACATGGCCCTGGTGGGGGTCTATTTCTCCCCAAACCGCCCTCTCTCGGACTTTGAGGATTTCCTCGAGATCCTCACCGCAGTCAAAGGGAGGGTGGCGCCACGCCAAGTTATGGTGTTGGGCGACCTGAACGCCAAGTCGGCGGCCTGGGGCAATCCGGCCGCTGCTTGCAACGTCCGGGGACGCGCCGTCGAGTTTTGGACGGCCTCCTGCGGTGTGTCCCTCCTCAACAGGGGGGCAGTCCACACGTGTGTGCGGCAACAGGGTGGGTCGGTGGTGGACGTCTCGTTTGCCACCCCCGCGCTGGCCGCCCGCGTCGTCAACTGGCGGGTGGAGATGGTGGAGACGTTGTCGGATCACCGATATGTGCGGTTCGACATCTCCACCCAGCAGGGGGGGAGGGGGATGACCCGTGCTAGGCAATCTCCCTTCCCGCGGTGGGCACTCACCCGCCTGGACCGGGAGGCAGCCAAGGAGGCGGCCTTCCTCCAGGACTGGCTGTCGCCCCCTGTCGAGGGCCTGGACGTGGACGCCGCTGCGGTCCAGCTCAGGGGGTCCCTGACCGAGGTGTGCAATTCCAGCATGCCTCGGTCTCGCCGCCCGCCTCCCCGTCGTGCCGTCTATTGGTGGACGGAGGAGCTGGAGGGACTCCGGGCAACCTGCGTGGCGGCCAGAAGGGCCTACACGCGGAGCCGACGGCGCAGCGCCCAAAACCGAGACCGGGCAGAAGAGGACCGCCTATACGCCTCTTACCGAGAGGCGACGACGGCCCTCAAGTCTGCAATGGGCGCTGCACAAGACTCGGCGAGAGCCGAGATGTTGGAGGGTCTCGACAGGGACCCCTATGGGAGACCATACAAGGCGGCGCGGAACCAGCTACGCCCCTATGGTCCCCCACTGTCGGAGACCCTCGATCCACCGTTGCTGGATGGGGTGGTCCGGTCCCTGTTTCCGCGCAGGACCGACTTCACCCCACCAACGATGGATCCCCCGCAAGGGGCGGTTACGCCGGAGGAGGAGGAGGTCCCCCCAGTGACGGCGGCGGAGCTCTACGCGGGGCTACTCAGCCTCCGCGCGAAGAAGACGGCCCCCGGACCAGACGGCGTCCCTGCACGGGTGCTGGCGATCGCCGCCTCCGGCATGGAGGAAAGGTTTCGGGAACTCTTCAGCGCGTGCTTTACGGCTGGGAGGTTCCCGAAACTGTGGAAGGAGGGGCAGTTATGCCTCCTCCGAAAGGAGGGCCGCCCGGTGGACTCCCCCTCGGCATACCGGCCCATCGTCCTGCTCGATGAGGTCGGTAAGTTGTTCGAGGGGATTGTCGCCTCCCGGCTTGACAGCCATTTGCGGGGGGTAGGGCCGGATCTGTCGGACGCCCAATTCGGCTTCCGTCGAGGGCGTTCGACGATCGACGCGCTGGCCCTACTCAAGGGCCAGGTGAAGGAGGCGGTGGAGGCGGGGGACGGAGTGCTGGCGGTGTCGTTCGACATTGCCAACGCCTTCAACTCCGTCCCCCACTCGACGATATTGGAGGCGCTCCGGTATCACGGAGTGCCCCAATACCTGCGGGACCTCCTGGCCAGCTACTTGGAGGACCGAGAGGTCCTCCTCGTGGACAGGACGGCCACCGTGAGGCGGTACGGCGCAGAGTCCGGTGTTCCACAGGGGTCGGTGCTTGGGCCCCCCTTGTGGAACATCGGGTTCAACTGGCTCTTGCGGGGAGCCCTCCTCCAGGGCACGAGTGTCATTTGCTACGCGGATGACACTCTCCTCACTGCCCGGGGGAGGAACTTTGCCGACGCGGCCTGTCTGGCCTCGGCTGGCGGATCCTTGGTTGCAGAGAGGATCCGCCGCCTGGGATTGAAGGTGGCGCTGCACAAGACCGAGGCCGTGTTCTTTCGCGGGCCTCGGCAGCGCTGCCCTCCCGACGCCCACATAATTGTGGAGGGCGTCAGGATAGGGGTCCAGCCCCAGATGAAGTATCTGGGGCTGGTACTAGACGACAGGTGGCGCTTCGGCCCGCATTTCAGCGGGCTGTCGACGCGCCTGCTGAAGGCCGCGGACGCCCTCTCGTGGCTCCTCCCGAACCTGGGGGGGCCCAAGGCAAAATGACGGCGCCTGTATGCCGGCATCTTGCGGAGCATGGCCCTATACGGGGCCCCCATCTGGGCGGACTCCCTTCAGAGAAGGGAGAATGCAACCGCCATCCGCAGGCCCCAAAGGGCCATTGCACAGCGGGTGGCGAGGGCCTACCGCTCGGTGGGCTTCTCGGCGGCATGCGCTCTGGCTGGCACCCCTCCTTGGGAGTTGGAGGCTTGGGTGCTCGCCAGAGTGTACGAGTGGACGGCGCGCCGAAAGGCTCTCGGGGAGCGCCCCGTCGCCGAAGAGCGGGAGGCCGTGCGGCGGGAGGCGAAGGACGCCATCGTCCTTCACTGGACGGAGGACCTCGCCAACGCCGCTTTTGGCCGCCGGACGTTGGACGCGCTCGGTCCGGTTCTACGGAGCTGGCTCGAGCGGTCCCACGGTTTCCTCTCGTTCCGTCTGGTGCAGGTGTTATCCGGGCATGGCTGTTTCGGATCGCACCTGCACCGGATCGGGAGGGAGGAAACCCCGGCGTGCCACGACTGCGGCGCGCCGGAGGACACGGCGCAGCACACCCTGGAGGTGTGCCCAGCTTGGTCCGAGTTGCGCCGCGGTCTGACCGCGGTAATCGGACCAGACCTCTCGCTTCCCGGCGTCGTCATCGCCATGCTGGGGAGCGAGGAGGCCTGGGCAGCGGTCGCCTCCTTTTGCGAGGACGTAATCTCGCAAAAGGAGGAGGCGGAGCGCGCGCGGGAGGACGACCCTCTCGCTGCGCCGCTCCGCAGACGAAGAAGGGGTCGGAGAAGGCACCGTCCTCTCCCTCCTCTTGGTGGCGACGGGCGGGCGACAGGCACGGGGGTGCCTTCGCCCGCATTGCACCCGTCACCACCTTCGTCGAACATTCCCGGGCCCCTGTGAGGGGCCCGCCATGAAGGGCAATCGTCGGCGGAGGACTGGACGTAAAGGCTATGCCGGTTTCCCAGTCCCCCGCCACTCGGACGAAGCGGGAATGTCGCTGGGTCGTTTTAGTGGGTATACCGGGTCAGACCCGGGGAGTCCCACATACCCCTCTCATCCCCCGATGGGAGGGTATGCGTAATGCATTTTTTCCCAGCGATAAAAAAAAAAAAAAAAAAAAAAAAAAAAAAAAGGTTAGGTTAGGTTAGGTTAGGTTAGGTTAGGTTAGGTTTTTTTTTTTTTTTTATTTTTTTTTTTTTTTTTGTTTTGGCAGGAGGGGAAATCCGGTCGGACACTCAAGCTGCCTCACATACAAGCCAGTCTGAGTAGTGCTGGGCTCCAACCAGCTAAAACCACCTCCTGCCTTACAATAATATCCACAGACTTAAGCGTCCGTGCCCTTGTTTAAATACAGTTTTCTTTGTGACTCTGAGCTCCACGTACAAGTGGTGACTCCGGAGTACAACTTACTCTACTTAAATCTACTTACTTACTAATGATGAGTCCATCACACTTTATTTTTATTTATTTTTTTATTTTTTTTTTTTTTTTTTATTTTTTTTATTTTTTTTTTTTTTTTTTATTTTTTTTTATACTTTTTCTTTTTCAATGCATTTCGATATTTTTTTTTTTTTTTTTTTTTTTTTTTTCACTTGACACAATACGTATCTATTATATATAAGATTAAGCACTAGGGTTAACAAATTAAAACATGCAGACAAGAGGCTTTGATGCACAGCCGGCAATCGCAACCTGACCAGACTCTACTGACAGCGTTCGTTTACGAAAGCTGACGCCTGCATTGGCATCGCCCTACTCGACCATATTTGAGGGAGTTGAACGATCCAACACACACGCCACCATCAGCGGGTCTTTTAAGTGAGTATGACAGGTTCATGATGCCAGCTGTGCCTCACCGCCTTTACAAACTATTCTTAATGTGTTAGTTGATATTATCTTCTAAATTACGCAAGGTTAGTATGGTATTTGAGTTACACGTCAGCTGCAGATTTCCCACCGAGGAACGGCTGCAGCAGCCGGTTTATCCGGTTAAATATCAGGTCAAAACGGTATCAACCCTGTGTCAAGAGCATAGTCGGTCATTGCCTTTGGAGGCGAATCAGCGCCTCGACGACTTTCATGTCCCGATGTCGCATAGCCTTCATCATGTTGGTGTTGATGATGTCATTTGTTGAGGCTGCCTGTGCTCGTCTCACAAATCGTCCAATAGCATCGTCTGCGTTGTCGGCGTAGTACACACAGCTGGCTGTGTGTCTTGATACGGCCACTACCGCATGGGGGACGCTGCTGTGGATGACGATGTCTTTAGACTTTGTCTTCAAGATGAAGACTGTCTCGCACGTTAGTCCCTGAGCTTCGTGGATCGTCAGAACGCTCGACCCTGTACCCACACCATATCCTTGGTCAATGAGGGACTTTTTCTCCTCCTGCGTGTGGACCAGGAACAGTGTGTTAGAGAGGGTGCTCTGTATGTTGGCGCCTGTGAACCGTTTCAGCTGCAGGGAGTGGACTTGGTTCTTCGACGAGTAAATGCCAGGATAGACTTCTGCTAGGGCGTACGCGACGTCCATCGGGTTTCGGTGCGTACAGGACAACTCTTCGCTGATGGTCGCCACAGAGTTTGGACGGGCGTATGCAAGGGGGAATAGGTTTTCCCTGTCCAGATAGGGCAGTTGGTTAATATCACCGATAAGGACCACTTCGGTTGCACCCGACAAACGAACAGCCATAACTATGGCCCCAAAATGGTTCATGAGAGCCTCGTCCACTACAATGCGCCTGCATTTGTGTGACCCTTTGAAACCGTTTGATAATATTGAGGCCAGTGTGCGCACTTTGGTTCTGTTGTCTTCACCAATTTGGTGCGCCAGCTTTTGCCGCAGATCTTTCGCGGCCTCAGTTGTAGTAGTGACGATTACGTCGTGATCCTTATCGAAGTTATTAACCACCCAGGTCGTCTTGCCACATCCTGGAACGCCGTTTACCCACGTTATTTTCGGTAGTGACCAACCTCCGCTTTGACTTACGCTCCTCGAGATTGCTTCCGCCTGTTCGAGGATCTTGTCGTCCAGCATGATTTTAGTGCATCGGGCCACTACCACTATTGGGTCACTTTCGGGTGTCGCGAAGGTTATGTGGCCAGTCCGTGCCGTTGCTGACTCGTCCAACGGCACGAAGCCGTGTGTAGCGTTGTACGCAGCCATGTACGTGCCGGTCATTTCTCCTTTGATGACTTGGGAGGTGACGTTATTGTATATGGCTGCTTCAGCTTCTTCGAGTCTCACTTTAAGCAGACCTTCAATCTCCAGCTGGTATGACTGCATGATTTTCTGGCATGTCATGAGACTGACTACTTTTGTTGCTTTAGTGATGGCTTGAAACTCGAGAAAAGCGTTCGCTATGTGGTCTGCAGGCTCCGTTGCCGTCCCGAGTTTAGGCGGACTGACTTCTCCCTTGTCGGCCCTAGTTGGAACTGGCCGCTGCTCTTTAAGAGGTTTAGGGGTAAACCTGGTGAACTCCCGTAATGCGGCCGCCTGGCTGTTTTGATGGGGGTTTCTTGACTTTGCACTGTTGACACCTAGTAGCCTACTGAGGAGGTTGGAGATGTTTATAATTCGACTCTCGGACTTGGCCTTCTCTCTTGAACTATCGCTTTTCTTGTCTGAAGTGGCTTTCTCCACGGCGAGCTTCTGTTGTAGTCGCTCTGAGCCGCAAGGCGTAGTTGGGGCTGATTTGGAAGGAACCTGGCGGTCGGTCGCGGTCTTATCGGCATCGTTACGATTAGTTTTCAGGAAGCTTAAGTCTTCCCCTCTGTCCTCGTAAACTACCACCTCATGGTCTTGTGAGGCTTTGATGCATCCGTACCGATCGGCCACTCTTCCCCTGTTGTAGCCAATCGCCATTGCGTCCACGCTGATTGTTCTAGGGCATCCGCTCGCAGACCGTCCAGCCTCTCCGATTACGGTAAGCAGGGAGCACGCTTGTGCAAACGGAGTTTCCTCACGCCACTCGAATAGTGCGATTGTCTTGTTTTGTGATTGCACTACACGGTATCGGTGTTCGGCAACCGTCGCTTCGGGTAACGCATTGAACTTTGTGCGTTTCATGCTCGCTTTTGAGGTGTTTCCGTGGATCAACGCTGCTAGGCCCGGCGATATGGCGACGCTGTTCCCCCTTTCCACGCGGCAGAAGCTTATGCCAAGTCTCTCAGCGTTTTTGTTCATAAAGAGGGCCACACCACGCGTTCTAATCCCAGGTTGCCCACTCGCCCCGCATGTAAGTAACTGGCGTAAAGCCAAGGTGCGAGGGCTCGGCTGAGAAATACTGGGGCTGGGCGTGTTCGTGATGACTGCGCTGACGGTGTGATGTGCTTGTATGGGAGTGCTTGTGGGTGTGGGTGTGGGTGTAGGGTTTTGTGTGGATGTGGGTGTAGGGTTATGTGTGGGTGTGGGTGTAGGGTTGTGTGTGTGTGGGGTGAACTGTGTTGATCCGTTGGCCCGTGCTACTACCCGCACGATCCTGCTAGCGAATTCCAAGAATGGTGTTCTGGTGGCCTTGTTCTCCATGATGGAATGGAGTGTGGACTGAATAACTGAAATCTGGATTTCAGTTTCTAGATCCATTCGCTCTCGACCAAATCTTGGGCACTCCGTTAGCACGTGCCACACTGTCTCTTCGCAATTGGGATCACAGACGCATGAAGGACTGTCTTTGAGATGGAAGCGATGGAGATAGGCTCCAAATCCTCCGTGACCGGTCAAGATTTGCACATGGGTAGGTGACAGTACCATGCCTTTAAGGATCTTCCTTGCCGCCTGAACGGTGGGGAAAAACACTTTAGTGACCGAACCTGTGCTGGAGGATTCGTACCTCTGCTGCCATTTTTTCACAGTTTCCTCACGAATCTGCCTCTTTATGAAGGAAATTGGTACCTTGTCGTAGTCGGGGGCCGTTTTCTTTGTAAGAGCCGCTTTCTTTGCTAGCTCGTCCGCTCTCTCGTTCCCAGGGGTACCCACGTGTGCTCTTAGCCAAAATAGCCTCACGTCTCTGCCCTCCTCTCGGATTTCACGTACTAACCTTTTTATACCAAGAGCCAACGGGTGAGTGACAGACGGGCTTCTCAACAAATCAAGCGAAGATCTTGAGTCGCTTAGTATGTTAGCGGAGGCCATCCTAGACGTTCTCACCGTTTTGACCGCTCGATATAAGGCGTACATTTCCGATTGGAAGACAGTGTTTTGCGGCTCCAGGCGGAAGGTTGAGTACTTGGATTCCCTGCCGTTGTTCCACCAAGTAAAGGCCGCACCGACTTTCCCCTCTATTTTGCTGCCGTCGGTGTAAATATGGGGTCCGGTTACTCGGTGGTCACTCAGGGTTTCAGGATCCATGTTCTCAAGACACTCGTACTCAGTTATTATGAGCCGCGATGGATGGGGGATTTGTAGGGGGCTAGCTTTGCGCTCGACCTCTCTTCCCGGCGGTAGGTACTCCTGGGAATGACCCTTTTTGATCTTGAACAGGGTAGACGCTTCAGTGACCCGGAGGTCCAGGGGCAGTTGGCCCGACAGGATGAGAGCCGATGTCAGAGACACCGTGCGGTACGCTTTGCAAATCTTCTGCGCGAAGCCTCTTTGCAGCGAGTCTAACTGATTTCTTGTCATCAGTTTCTCTGCAGCCGGGGCCCACGCGCTCGCTGCATACAGCACGATTGGTTCTATCACCGACACGTATATGGTCCTGATTATCTCGCTGTTCAGGCCCCATGTCACCCTTGCCGCGCACGCTAGTTGTTTGTAAATGTCTGCGGCTTTTTTGCATGTTGCAGTCACGTGCGCATTAAAGGTGAGTTTGTGGTCTATGATGAGTCCCAACAGCTTGATCTCCTCGACAAGATTCAACCGAATGCCAGACATGTGTATTACGGGAGTGTCGTACTTGAGCTTCTTCGTGATCACCATTGCGTTGGTCTTATGAGCGGCGAAGCGAAGCTTATTTTTCGCGGGTAGGTGTTAAAAAAGACAGACGTAACTCTAATATACATTTAATATTTAAAATAATAATTTACATAATTTTCACTAGTTTTTTTACATATAATTAGTGTGTAGCCTATAAACAACGGGTACTCACGTTTGCAGCAGGTTTATGTAACTTGTGTTATAATTTTACACCACCTGCCAGCTCAACATTTAGACACTATTTTCACTTCACCAAACACAAGTGGAAATCACTACTGAAATGTCTCAACTTGACGAGATACTATCTGCACAGAAGACCCTAGAGGATAGCTTTACCCGGAAGATGAGTGAGTTGGAAGCGCAAATCCAGTGTGCAGGACCTGGCAAGGACACCGTGGCGAGGGTAGCCGACGAGTTTCGCACCTTCAGGGAGCTGATCTTCGGCATGCTGAGTATGCTCAGAAAGCAGATCAGCGAGTGTGCTAGGCAGGTTGACGGGTTGGAGACCAGGCATCGGCGGAAGGCGCTCATTTTTCAAGGTATAGCGGAGGTTGAAGGAGAAGTCAGCAGTACAGTGATCCTGGAGGTGATTAGCAAAAAGCTGTCCCTTAAAACTATCACAGCATCCTCCATAAAGGTCTGCCATAGACTTGGGGTAGCCAATAAGGATCACCAAAGGCCCATATTAGTCAAGTTTTCGAGCTATGACGACAGGTCTGCGGTCTGGAGAGCAAAGACAGGACTGAAGGGGTCATCCATCTCTGTCAAGGAGTTTCTGACGAAGACCCGACAATACATCTTTGGGAAGGCGCGGCTTCACTTCAGTATGCGGTCGTGTTGGACTCAGGACGGTGTCATCGTTATTAAAGCCCCCGATGGAAGCAAACATAAGGTGACATCATTTGAAGAGCTGAGTCCGCTGCTGGTGAAGTATCCCCGGGTTCAAACGTCTGGGAGATAGCCTGAAACACATGACGCGTTAGTAATGTTATCAATCCTCAATTATTATACAGTAATAGTATTCACGTATTACTCATATTTTTTTTTTTTTACCTTAAAGTTTGCTATTTTCCATTGTTTGTTTGTTTACTTTTGTCTGGTATTTTGCATAGTAGTAGAATATTTGTTTCTGTTCTCCTTCTCATCGCTAGTCTCTGAGTTTCCAATAATGCACGTACTTACTTTAGTTTTTTACCCTCAACGGGACTTATATTTTTACTTTTGTTATCATTAATTCTGCTTTGCGAGTTTGCATGTTTAATGTCAACTGTCATTGTCAGTCAATCAATCAATGTAAACGTCACCATAAGTGACGTTTCGTAAGTTTGGATACGTTCACGATTAATGCAATGTCTTGAATGCGTTCGGAATAATTAATACTAGCGATAGATTTTTTTTTTTTTTCTTCTAGATACTACTTTTCACTTTTTGTATGGTTGTAACATTTCTTGATTTTAGTTGTTTAGTTTGTTTGGATGATGTTAGCTGGCGGGTGGTGCAGAGATGTCAACGTCCTACCTGTATTTCGTGTAGGTCTCTTTTAATATAATCGTAGATTCATATTTATTTAGTATTTATATCTGTTTTATTGTATTTATATATATTTATATCCATGATGACGACATCTGATAACGAGTCTTTTCTCTCTGCGAACGAATCTACTGCCTCTTCTGATGATGATAGCTTTTGTTCCCTTACGGATACCCTTGGTGAGCTTTTACATAAAGAATTCAGCCAAAATCTTGGTCGGCAGTTCAACGTGTGTCATATAAATGCTCAAAGCATTCCGAGCCACTATAATGAGTTGTATGAAACTTTCTTGAATAATAACGTCCATGCCGTCCTGATTTCTGAAACTTGGCTTAAACCCGAACTTTTATCCACCTCTTACTCTCTCCCTGGATTCGTTCTTTTACGGAATGACCGAGTTGGCAGGAGAGGGGGTGGTGTAGCTATTTACCTTCGTGCTGATCTTCCTTTTAAAGTTCTCTCCACTTCTTCCTGTAATACTTCAGCTGAATTTCTATTTCTAGAGGTTTGTGTCAAAGGAGCTAAAACCGTTCTTGGTGTTGTGTACTGTCCCCCCGCACTTGATTACTTCATCGAATTCGAATCGGTCCTAGAATCTTTAGGTTCGGAGTATGCACACCACATAGTCATGGGGGATTTCAACACCAATCTCCTTGCCCAGAACTCCCATCGTTCCCGTAAACTTCTCCATCTGGTCGAGTCTGCTAATTTGCATCTGTTGCCTCTCCAACCAACTCATCATAACACTTCCGGTGACGATACTTGGCTCGACTTGATCTTCACCTCAAATCCTTCTCTGGTTTCCTCACATGGTCAATTTGACGCTCCTGGTTTTTCCCATCACGACCTTATTTTCCTGTCCTATGTCCTTAAACCTCCTAAACCTAAACCTACCTTCCAGTACAGGCGTGCCTTTGCACGGATGAATAGTGAAAAGCTTTCACAAGACGCTTCAAATATTGACTGGACACCCCTGGAGGAAGCCACTGCAGTTGACGATAAAGTTACGTATTTTAATAATGTTGTAGTTAAGCTGTATGACACCCACGCTCCTATCAGGAGAATCAAGCTAAAGCGTCCACCTGCACCATGGATGAACAGGGGAATTAAGATGGCGATGCGACGAAGGGACCGCGCGTTTCGGAAGTTCAAAAAGGATCGGTCGGATGATAATTGGACCCTCTTCAAAACTGCTCGCAATCGTTGTAATCAGATGATACGCAACGCTAAACGCCGCCACATTCTTGATAACATCACTTCTGCTTCTCCTGCTGATATTTGGAAATTCCTAGGAACTCTAGGTATCGGCAAATCGCGGCATTCAGACCTTCCTAACACATTTGGCTTGGACGATCTTAATCGTCATTTCTCAACTGTTCCTGCCCTTGATAGTCCAACCAAATGTCGAACCCTTGACTACCTTGCTGGTCTGACGCGACCCAACATCACTCCCTTTGCCTTCACCCCAGTTGATCCGGGAGAGATCAAAAAGATTATCCTCTCCATTAAATCCAAAGCCGTGGGTTGTGATAACATCAGTCGACACATGATCGTGACAGTTGTTGATCAGCTCCTTCCTGCAATTTCCCATATAATTAACTTCTCCCTTTATTCCGGTGTTTTCCCTTCCCTCTGGCGGAAAGCCCATGTTAGACCACTTCCTAAAATCCCTAATCCCACTCTTCTCAGTCACTTCCGCCCAATTTCCATCCTTCCCTTCCTATCCAAAGTACTCGAGGCCTGTGTACATAAACAGTTCTCCAACTTCATTCACACAAACTCCCTCATCAGCCCATATCAATCCGGTTTTAGGCCCGGGCACAGTACCGTTTCTGCTCTCCTTAAAGTGACTGACGATATAAGGCGAGGAATGGAAGACACTAAGGTTACGGTTTTAGTATTGATCGATTTTTCAAACGCTTTCAATACCGTCAGTCACGAAGTCCTTCTATCCATCCTCTCCTATCTTATGGTCTCTCCCGAGGTTCTGGAATGGTTTTCATCCTATCTTCGGGGGCGTCAGCAATCAGTGCTTGCTGGTGACTCTAACTCCAGCTGGTGTGATCTGGTAACTGGCGTCCCGCAAGGCGGCATTTTATCTCCACTTTTGTTCTCTATCTTTATAGATCTCATAACCACCGAACTTCAGTGTGCGTATCATCTTTACGCAGACGACTTGCAGCTTTACTGTCAGGCAAGTGTTGACAGCTTATCCGGAGCGGTCGAAGAGCTAAATCGGGATTTACGAGTAGTCAAAAACTGGTCTGATCGTTTCGGAGTGGCGGTTAACCCAACTAAGTGTCAGGCTATCATTGTAGGGAGCCCCCATAGCCTGAGGAGACTGAATGGTTCAACGGTGCCACCGGTTACCTTTGATGGCACTGTGATTCCATTTAGCTCTGATGTTAAGGATCTGGGTTTGCATGTTGACACTTGCCTTGACTGGCGTAAGCAGGTCGCGATTGTGAGCAAAAAAGTCATTGGAACGTTGCGGTCGCTCTATCGGTTAAAAAATATTCTCCCATCACACATTAAGGCAATGCTTGTACAATCCCTTATCTTCCCCATAATTGACTATGGTGATGTGTGCTACTATGACCTGAATGCAGATCTCCTCAACAAACTTGACCGACTTCTTAATAGCTGCATTCGATTCGTTTTCAATCTCCGTAAGTATGATCATGTATCTGCACATCGCTCGCTTTTAAAGTGGTTACCTATCCGGCAGCGCAGAGCGTTGAGGGCTTTGACCACCCTGTTTTCTCTTCTTCATAATCCCACTTCTCCTTCTTACCTGACTCCCCTTTGTCAATATTTATGCTCTGCACACAACAAGAATCTTCGGTCCGAGACCAATCGTCTTCTTCGTTGTCCTTCTCATCGCTCTGGCTTTATAAAGTCATCTTTCTTTGTCCAGGCGGTCTTTCTTTGGAATGCGCTCCCTCAGAATATCAGGACGGTAACCAATCGGTTTACTTTTAAAGTGAAAGCTCGAGAGCACATTCACAAGAAGTTGGCAGAGTCGTCTCAGTATTAACTTGTAGTTTTTTTTTTTTGTTAATCTCTCATAACCTTTTTTATATTTTGCTTTATGTATGTATATATGTATTTATTATTGTATTTTAGTTTTATGTTTTAACTATTTTGTCTTCTGTTATTGCACCTACTATGTATTGTCTCTGCATCACCCTAAGGTAGACTGGTAGAAAATGCCCAAGGCATTAAGTCCGCCTTTGTACAGTGTTTACTTGTGCATAAAGTTTTAATAAATAAATAAATAAATAAATAAATATTTTGTTCACCCCAGTCTGACACGGTTTGCAGCGTTCTTTGAGCTGACTGCTGCAGGGAGCTGACCTCGTGAGACGAGAAAATGAGGACCACATCATCCGCGAACGCTTGACAATATACCCCCATTGTCGTCAATTCCTCCAAGAGCGAGTCTAGAATAAGGTTCCAGAATATCGGACCGGCTATTGAGCCCTGGACGCATCCTTTTGTGGTACCCTTCTCGCTAGTTGCTCTGGCGTAGTTGACCCTGATGTATCGGTCCTCCAGGTATGAGGACACGAGGGCGAAGAGGTTCTTGGGGCATTTCTTGTGTAGCATCTGCATTTTGAGGGCAGGCCACCACGCGTTGTCGAAGGCCCCCTCTATGTCCAGTGACACTAAAAGCACTACTTTTTTGGCTTTCACTTCTGCCCGTACGTGCTCCATTAGGACATAGAGAGCGTCCTCGGTTCCCCGCTGCGGCATGAACCCATATTGGTGTGTGTTGAGTGTTGGGAGAAGGTGGTGCTGCAGTCTGCCCACGAAGAGCTTCTCGACGATTTTGCCTAGGACCGAGAGTAGTCCTATGGGTCTGTACGACTTTGGATGGGTGTAGTCGTCTTTGCCCGGCTTACGGAGTATGCACACGTGAGCTATTTTCCATTGCCTTGGGAAGTGCTGTAACGACAGGCACTTGTTGGCCAGCGCCAGAAACACCTCCCTGTTGCAATTTATAGCAGCTGTACAAATGTCGGCCGTCAAACCATCGGGCCCTGGAGCTTTCTTTGGGTTTTGTCGCTGAAGGACCATTTCCAACTCCGCGAGCGTGAATGGTGGATCGTCGGCCGACAGTCCCTGGATTTCATTTGGGGAGCATTCCTCCGCAAGTTTCCGTATCGACGCGTGGTGTTGTTGTTCGGCGTCCACAGAGTCGTCTGGGTAGAAAGTTTTTGCCAGAAGATCCGCTGATTGCTCTGGGCTTAATGTTTCGCCCGCGGTGTTTCTTAAGAGCGTGTCTTCCTGTCTTCTGGCCGTCTTCCTTAAGACCCTGTAGATTCCGTCCCACATGCTCTCCCGGTCCTGTGTGGAGCAGAACTCCTTCCAATTCTCGGTTGCTGCTTCCGCTGCTTTATTTAGGTACTCTAGTTTTGCCTTTGCGTACTCGTCGATGACTAGACTCCTTCTACTGGGGGCCGCATTCCTGATTCTCCTTTTCTTGGTCAGAGTTGCTTTCTTTAACTGTTCAAGAGAATCAGGCCACCATGGCGGTCTCGAATCAGTTTTCTTTTTTCCCAGTTTCGGTATCGATTTTTTGGCCGAACGGTGTATTAGATCGACGTATTTTGAGACCAAAACATCCAGTTGTTCAGGGTCCGAGACCTCAGATACTGTGGCGGGTGTGATGCTGTATTCGAGCAGGTGTGCCTTGAAGCGCGTGTTGAAGTCCGACCATTTTGCCTTTTTGGTGTTATATATGCGTGTAGAGACTGGTTTAAGAGGCTCTAACGCTTTTTCTAGGCGTAATGAGAATGTTATCGCGTTGTGGTCGGATGTTGTTACATTCCTGTCAACACGCCAATCCTCAACTCTGCGTAACAGCGAAACACTGCATGTGGTAACGTCGACTATGCTCTGGTATAGCCGGTCTCCCCTGTAGCATTCGAAAGTTGGAGTCTGGCCCGTGTTGAGTATCTGAAGATCTTGTTCGGATAGAAAGGCATTGTACGCCGCCCCTCGGTGGTCTTCGCTGTTGCTTCCCCACCACTGGCTCCATGCGTTTACGTCTCCCCCCACCAGTATGTTGGACGTGCTTAACTTTGTGATTGCGTCCTTGGTTTTGATGAGGTATGGGTCTATATCTTGGTCACCCTCAAAGTAGACTGATATCACTCCAAGCTTAAGCTGACCCGCCTTCAGCACGACGGCCGCAACGTTTTCGGTTACGATCTGGGGGTCGTGAATGACCTCCAGGTTGTTTCCGAACACGACGACGGCCGCCTTTACTGGTTTTTGCCGATTAAGAGTGCACTGAATAACTTGTGTGCCGGGGTTTTGTTTCATCACACCTGTTCTCCCAACATAGGGTTCTTGTACAAGTGCGATTGAGATTCCCATCTCTTCGGCTGCATGGTGGAGTTCAGCTGTTGCAAGCTTGGAGCGTTGCAGGTTGGCCTGGATGAACTTTAGCCTACCCGCTGGTCCTCCTGTACTTTGCTGGGTGGTTGACGCGTTGTTCTTGTCGTTGCCCTTAGCAGTAAGAAACCCGTGACCTCGCTATGTTATCCCATTTCTGCCGCTCTTGACACTCAGAGCTGAACGCTGGGTGAGCCACGTCTTTTCCCTCTCTGCCTACTTTGGTGCAGTTCACGCAAGCAGGGGGGCCGCCGTTAGCCCTGACTGAACAGTCTCTCCCAGTGTGTGCACCGCCACAATAACCACAGCTTTCTTTCCCTGCCTTGCAGAGATTTCTGCCGTGTCCGTAGCCTAAGCACTTTGTGCATTGCACTAGAGGAGACTGGTCTTCTACCGGGCACCTCTGGATTCCGAGGTGTATCTTTTCCGCCTGCGTGAACCGCTTCCACAGCTCTGGGGAGAGTTCGAAGACCGGGTGGCACTCATGGGGATTCCTCGCGCGTCTTCGGAATCTCAGTTTTACAACGAGGCCAGCCGAGTCCAGATCTTTCCAAAGATGTTTATTATAATAATAATAATAATAATAATAATCATTTATTTGCTAAAAACATGGTATAAAAGATGGTAATATTAATAATATGAACAAACATGTTTTGCTTAATAGATACAAGCGTGCAAATACATGCATAACGAAACAATCAGTCATCATGCGATTTTATGTTCCAGGAACTCCTTAACACTGTAAAAACTATTAGCAGAGAGCCATTTGTATAATTTAGTTTTGAACATTCTTGTATTTAATATTTTTAATTCATCTGGTATTCTATTGTATACCTGGACACACATAAACATACAGCTTTTATTATATTTCGCAAGCCTTGGGAGGACATCTAACACGAGCCTGTAGGGGTCGCGCCTGCTGCGAGAATTCACATCGCTTGCTTTCACAAACAATTCCTTATGCCTCCACACAAACAAACAAATTTCAAAAATATAAAGAGACGGTAATGGTAACAAATCAAGTTTCTTAAACATCGGCCTGCAAGATTCGTCAGGCTTAAGGCCACACAATGCTCTTATGCATCTCTTTTGTGCAACAAATGCTCTATTTTGATCAGTGCTGTTTCCCCACATAATTAAGCCATAGCGTAGCACTGATTCAACATATGCACGATATGTTGTTATGGACGTTTTAATGTTTGTTATGTTTCTAATCTGTTTCAGTGCATATACAAACTTATTAATTCTTTTGGATACTGTATCAACATGTGCTTTCCAGTTGATGTCTTGATCCAAGGTTACTCCTAAAAATTTGGTTTGCGTTACTTCGTGAATTCTATGTATAGTCATTTTAATATTGTGTTTTGCATTATTTGATTTATTGAATTGTATGTAACCTGACTTTTTGAGATTTATGGATAAGTTATTTTCCTTTAGCCATTTTATCAGTCTCTCAATCACATTATTAATTTCTGTCTCGTGGTCTTTAATTGTATTACTTTTTTTATCAGATGTCACAATAATAGAGATGTCATCAGCGAATAGTATACATTTATGGTTAGTTATAGTAATGATAGAATTTATATACAATAGGAATAAAATAGGGCCCAGTACGCTTCCTTGTGGGACACCTTGTTTATTGGATTTGAATTCAGAATAGTGAGATGTCATATTGTTACTTGTATCTATTTTTGTAACAGTAACGCGCTGTTGTCTATTACATAGATATGATGATAACCATTGAAGTGCAATGCCTCTAATTCCAGTTGCCTCCAATTTCTGTAATAACATGTCATGAGAGACTAGATCAAAGGCCTTAGATAGATCGAAGAACAGCCCTGTGGTAAGATAATTGTGGTTAATGTTCGTCAGTACTATTTTTAAAAGACTGTAGATAGCTAACGTTGTGGACTTATTTTTTTGGAAGCCAAACTGTTCTCTCCTAATAATGTTAAATTTATTACAGAATTCTATCAGTCTCTTATACATACACTTTTCGAAGATTTTAGAAAAAAATAGGAATTAAAGTTATTGGGCGATAATTGTTAACGTCGGATTTTTCTCCAGTTTTATAAAGTGGTTTTACAATTGACAGCTTCAGTGCTTCAGGAAAAATGCCAAGTGAGAATGATAAATTAATTAAATATGTCAAAATTTCAATAAGTTCACTGGTACATGCTTTAATGATTTTCGTGTTAATTTCGTCATAACCTTCGGAGTTTGTGTTATTCAATGACATAATCTCAGCTCTAACTTCATTTTCGGACACAGGTTTAAGGAACATCGAATGGACCACTGAATATTCGTTACTATTTATTTTTGCTCCCTTAATCGGAGATTGTGCCATATTAGTAAAGTGGTTATTGAAAGCTGTTGCTATTTCTACAGGATCTGAAAGTACTGTGTTATCAAGTAGAAGATTTTCTATGTTGTCCCTATCGTTATTCTTCCCGATTTCATCCTTTATTACTCTCCAGACAGCTTTACATTTGTTTTCACTATTGTTTATGTATTTGATGTTTGCATTCTTTTTTGATGTGAAAACACATTTCTGTAAAATCTTTGAGTATTGTAAATATTTATTTTTATTTCGTAAATTTTTGCTCTTATAATATTGATATCGCAGAGATCTTTTTGTTTTGCAGCTTTGTTTTAGACCTTTCGTTATCCAGTTCTGTTTCTTTTTACTATTAGTATTTACTTTCATCTTTAATTTAGGGAAACATAAATTATAGAACAAGCCTAACAATTCGTGAAAAGAATTGAACGCCATATTTAAGTCTTTCTCACCGTAGACCTCCGACCATGACACATTTCGTAAGCATTCCTTAAATTTCTGGATATTATTCAGGCTGTAATCTCTTTTGTAGAAAGAATATGTTGTCTGGTTTTGTATCTTATGTTTCAAGGGAAAACTCAACATTTGTGCTGTGTCATGATCGGACAGGTGAAGAGGCATTACAGTCGCATTAGCATTAGGAATGTTATTTTGGGCTTGAAGGAGATCTATCATCTCTTCGTTGGTGTAGGAAGAGAGCACCCCTTTGACAACGATCAGTGGGTTGCCTGGCATGGGCTCCTGGACCTTTAGCCCACTGGTGGTCTGGACACGGGTTTTAACTATGCTGAGGTCTTCCTTACTCGCGCAGCTCACCACGATCTTCTGGTTGCGCTTGTTAGGTTAGGTTAGGTTAGGTTAGGTTAGGTTGGGGTGCGTCAGAATTCCTCCACGTTAGTTTGGCAGCTGCTGGTTCCTCTCGATGCGTCTGGAGGAAAGAGCAGCTGCTGGGCCGGTGCACCCTGGGCGCGACAGTATTATTCCTCGAGGAATCGGGAAATGGTACTGTCGTGGCTAATATTCTGGGGGAGGGGTCACATCGTTCGTCGTGCGATGATCCACGGGTCTGTCGTGCGAGGTTCGATGTGCATAGGGGGGTTTTCATCGTGTACCGTGCGATGGCTCGAACGGGGTCATCGGACGGTACGTGATTAGTGATTCACTCTTCGAAGTTTTCGGAGAGTGAATCAGGGCGGGGGAAACGTCGTGTACCGTGCGATGGCTCAAGCGGGTCATCGGACGGTACGTGATAAGTGATTCACTCCTCGAAGTTTTCGGGGAGTGAATCAGGGCGGGGGAAACGTCGTGTACCGTGCTATGGCTCAAGCGGGTCATCGGACGGTACATGATTTGTGATTCACTCTTCGAAGTTTTCGGGGAGTGAATCAGGGCGGGGAAAACGTCGTGTACCGTGCGATGGCTCAAGCGGGTCATCGGACGGTACGTGATTTGTGATTCACTCCTCGAAGTTATCGGGGAGTGAATCAGGGTTGGGGATCCACCTTCATCTTTCATCGCGGCATTCGTCGCCCTCTGTTACGCGTCTGCCTGTCAGACGTGACTGTGAGCGTGGCGAGTGGTCGTGGTGGGGGATCAAGGGGGAGGGGGGGAATTTATGTATGTATGTATATATTTATATGTTTATTTGTACATGTTTATATATTTTTATTGATGAAGTGGGGAGTCAGGGACCACACCCTTTAAAGGAAAAAGAAACCATGGATAAGTCGAGATGCAATATCATACCCCAGGGCGGTACCAGCTGCTCAGCAGCTGGAGAATCCGCCACGATCCCTTCGGGGTCGTCTGCCCCACCGTATTCTGGGGGGGGCAACATTTCGCTTCCAATTGCCAATGGCAACAAGAGCCGAGGAGGCTCATCGAGGTCAAGGTCCTTTGAAGACCTGATCTCTTTTAAACCACCCGATCCAAAATCGGGTGCAAGGACGGGAGCAGAGGCTCCAGACACTCCGACATGCGCGCCCTCTCCGGAGCCACGCGTGGTTCTGGAGAGGGTGTGCATGTCGGAGTCAGACGACACAACGCAGACGGCAGTGGCCAAGGCCTCCAAGTTTTGGGGGAAGCGTTCGCGCGGTCAGTCGGACGCGGTTTCGGTGGGTCTGTCCTCTAGTGAGGAGGACCAGCCGGCCGCCAAAATTGCAACGGCCAGGAGAGGCAAAGGTCGCGGGACAGGCAGTCCGGCAGCATCGCGAGACATCCGGGGCCGCTTCCTGAAGCGCCCCGACACGCCGGTTCCAAGCGGGTCAGATCGCATATCACCTGCGGTCTCGACCGACGACCAGGGAGGGGTCACCGTCGCTCTTGTGGGCACAAAGGCGGAGGCCAATGCCGCGAAGCGCGCTCAAAGTAGAGCGGTCGCGGCCGATGAGGTGGCCGAAATGGCCCGTAAGGCCCGAGAGTGGCGGTCTGCCCAGGCGGCCAATGGGGAGAGCCTGACAGCAGAGGCTCTCAGCCGCCAAGTGATGGACGGCGTGGACATTGTCCTTAAGGTTGCCACCAAATCCGGCAACCTGAAGGGCTCCTTCACGCGCGCCCTCAAAGAGGCGGCAGAGGGGATCAGGGAGGCGGTTCTGGTTCTCCATGACCACACGACCTCCGAGGAGACTGCGAGGTTGTGGACGGAGAACAGCCGTCTCCGATCCGAGCTGGAGGACCTCAAGCGGCAGTTTGCCGCTCTGCAAAGTGTCGGGCAGCAGCAGGCGGCTCCCTCGTCGGCCCCTGCACCTGCAGGGCCACCTACTCCGAGTCTGTCGGACTACGACGTAGAGAGGGTGGCCAGAATCTGCATGCTGCAGTGTGGGGGCATGGTGAGTGCCCGCCTGGAGGCAATCGAGTCTCGACTGCCCCCGGCTGAGCGCCTCCGCCCCCCGCTTGCGGCAGACAGGCGGAGGATGGAAGAGCCCGCGAGGCCGAAGCCCGCGCAGCTCACGCTTAGGCCTGCAGGGGGGGTCAAAGAGCCCGCAGTGGAGCCCGGGACGCCGGTACAGGTTGCGTCCGCGCCCCTCATCCCGACGTCCCGGCCCCCGGTGACCGCTTCTCACACACAGGTGACGGTGGCTGGAGAAGGCCGCCGCAAAAAGAGAAAGAGGAGGAAGGCAGCGGGTGTGACCGCGCCGCCTACCTCCCAAGAGGCCACGATCCCGGCGTCCGCACCTCCCAACCAGGAGGCCTGGACGACGGTGGTGAAGAGGGGCCGCAAGAAGCGGACGCCGCAGCCGACGCCTCCCCAGGTACCGACTCGACCAGAGGGCACGAGGCCACCCAAGGTCACTACCCCACGCTCAGAGGCTGTGGTTATAACACTGCAGCCCGAAGCCGTAAGCAGGGGAGTGACCTACAAGTCGGTCCTGGCGGAAATGAAGCAGAAGCTTCAGTTCAGCGAGTTTGGCACCCCGGCTGGTTTCGTCTTCAGGACGGCAGCCACGGGTGCCAAGATGCTTCAGGTGTCGGGTGCGGCAAGGCAGGAGAGGGCGGACAAGTTGGCCGCCAAACTCCGGGAGGTCCTCAAACCAGAGGACGCCCGAGTGTCCAGGCCCATGACCACGGCTGAATTGCGGGTCGAGGGGCTGGACGACTCGGTGACCCCGGAGGAAGTAGTGGCGGCCATTGCCCAAAACGGTGGTTGCCCGCCAGACAATGTGGCGGCGGGTGAAATTCGCAGCAGCGCGGATGGGCTGGGCACTGTTTGGGTGCGGTGCCCGGTCGCGGCTGCGAACAAGGTAGCGGATGGCGGGCGACTGCTGGTGGGCTGGGTGTCTGCCAGGGTCAAACTCCTGCCAAGGCGGGCTGTGCAGTGCTTCCGGTGCCTGGAAAAGGGGCATGTCCGGGCACAATGCACTGCACAAATCGACCGCAGCGAGGTATGTTTCCGCTGCAGTCGACCCGGCCACAGGGCGGCCCAGTGCTCCGTAGCGCCATACTGCAGCCTTTGCGCAGCTGCAGGGAAACGCTCGGAGCACAGACTTGGCGGGAAGGCCTGCAAGGCACCCAAGTCCAAGAATAGGAGGACTCGAGCTGTCGGAGAACCTGCGCCTCTCCCACAGCCCGACTCCCGACCCAGGGAAGGAGGAGCCGAGGAAATGGAGTGTCATTAATGGCACAACTCCGTTTCCTCCAGGCGAACATCAACCACGCCGCTAGAGCTCAGGACCTATTGCTCCAGAGCATGGCGGAGTGGTTGATCAACGTGGCTGTGGTCGCCGAACCGTACTTTGTCCCCCCCCGCGATAACTGGGCAGGGGACCTAGACGGTTTGGTGGCCATCATTGGCGGGACTCTTGGCAGTCCGTCCCGAGGACACGGTTGGGTGGCCGTCCTCGTGGACGGCATAGTCACAATTGGGGCGTATTTCTCCCCCAACAAGAGTCTCGCTGACTTCGAGGAGTTTCTTGTCGAGCTAGGTGCCGTCGTGAGCCGGTTCCACCCTCGCCCGGTGCTGTTGCTCGGGGATCTCAATGCCAAGTCCGCGGCTTGGGGATCCCCGATCACCGATCCTAGGGGTGAGGTGTTGGAGGAGTGGGCAGTCGAGACCGGCTTGACCGTCCTGAATCGGGGCTCGGTGTACACGTGCGTGCGACAGCGGGGCGGATCCATAGTGGACGTCTCGTTAGCAAGCCCCGCTGTTGCGGGCCGTGTACGCGACTGGCGAGTTGCCGTGGAGGTGGAGACGCTGTCGGACCATCGGTATATTCGATTCGACGTCTCCACCCAGACTGCGGGCGGCGGTCGCCCGCCGACCCCGCGGATGGACGGTCCTCGCTGGTCGTACAAGCGTATCGACAGGGAACTTCTCGAGGAGGCCGCAATCTTCCAGGCCTGGGTCCGGGAGTCGACGACGAACGAACCCGTCGACGTCGAAGCGGAGGCGCAGTGGTTCCGCGGGGCGATGACGCAAATCTGCGATGCTTCAATGCCCCGTGTCACCCAAACCACAAGGCGCAAGCTGTACTGGTGGTCCGCCGTCATCGCGCAGCTGCGCGTGACGTGCGTGGAGGTGAGACGCCAGTACAGCCATTACCGCAGGAGACGTCGCCGGGTTCCGGAGGAAGAGGCCGCGCGGTATGAGGTGTACCGCGCGGCCAAGGAGGCTCTGTGGCTGGCCGTCGGCGAGGCTAAGACTCGAGCCAGGGAGGAGATGCTGTCGGCTCTCGACGTGAATCCGTGGGGGCGCCCTTACCGTGCGGTCCGAGGGAAACTTCGTGCCTGGGCGCCCCCACTCACCGAGAGCCTGCAGCCTGAGCTGTTGCAGGAAGTGGTCGCAACGCTCTTCCCTGCTAGAGAGGAACATGTTCCACCGCCGATGGCTTTGCCCACAGCCACAGAGCCAACGGATGACGAGGACGTCAGCGTCCCAGAGGTGACACAAACAGAGATGAGGGTGGCGATAACGCGGCTTCGGGCCAAGACCGTTGCCCCGGGGCCCGACGGAGTTCCCGGCGTTGCGCTCGCTCTCGCTCTGAAGGAGCTAGAGCCCCAGCTGAGAGGACTCTTCACCGCATGTCTTGAGCAGGGCCAATTCCCTAGTGAGTGGAAAAAGGGTCGTCTGGTCCTGCTCAGGAAGGCGGGGCGCCCAGCGGACTCGCCGTCTGCGTACCGGCCCTTAGTGCTGCTGGACGAGGTGGGTAAGCTTTTTGAGCGGATTATCGCTGCCCGCCTCGCCGGCCACTTGTACAGAGAGGGGCCGGATCTGGACGACAGCCAGTTCGGCTTCCGGCATGGGCGCTCCACTGTGGACGCCATATTGCGGGTAAGAGTCCTGGCGGAGGAAGCGGTGTCCCAGGGCGGGGTGATGTTGGCGGTGTCCTTGGACATCTCCAACGCTTTCAACACCCTGCCCTGGAGCTGTATTCGGGAGGCGCTGTGTTACCACAGGGTGCCCCCGTACCTCCGCCGCATCGTTGGGGCTTATTTGGCAGAAAGGTGTGTCGCCTACTCGGGACGCGACGGCGGAGGCCGGCGCGACATGTCGTGCGGTGTTCCACAGGGTTCGGTCGTTGGCCCACCCCTGTGGAACATCGGGTACGACTGGGTGCTGAGGGGCGAGCTCCAACCGGGAGTGGCCCTGGTGTGTTACGCGGACGACACGCTGGTCACGGCCCGGGGGGGCTCGTACAGGGAGGCAGCGTTGCTGGCGACCTGTGCGGTCTCACAGGTTGTGGGCCGCATACGGCGCCTGGGCCTGGAGGTGGCCCTCAACAAGTCGGAGGCTGTGGTCTTTCACGGCCGCCGGCGGGCGCCGCCGCCGGGATCACAAATTGTGGTAGGGGGGACCCCGATCGCTGTCGAGTCCACCATGAAGTATCTGGGATTGGTGCTCGACAGCCATTGGAACTTCGGCCCCCACTTCCGGCGACTGGCGCCCAAGTTGATGGGCACTGCGGGCGCGCTTGCAACGCTGCTTCCCAATCTAGGGGGGCCGAGCACCGCCTGTAGGAGACTGTACCTGGGGGTCCTGCGATCCATGGCCCTGTACGGGGCCCCGGTGTGGGCCTCTGACTTGACGGCCGGCAGCATCGCGATGCTGCGGAAACCGCAGAGGGCGATGGCCGTCAGGTCAATCAGGGGGTATCGCACAGTCTCCTACGAGGCGGCTTGTGCACTGGCCGGGTCGCCACCTTGGGACCTAGAGGCGAGAGTCCTCGCGTCCCTTTACCGGTGGCGCGAGGAGGTGCGGGCGCGGGGCGGTGGACCGATGCAGCGAGAGATCGATCTGCGTCGGTCTCAGCTCCGCGAGGTCCTGGTGGCGGAGTGGCGGGACAGGCTTCTACGCCCTACCGCCGGCCTCGCCACCATCGAGGCGATCCGACCGGTGCTCGAGGAATGGCTCGAGAGGAGGCACGGCTCCTTGTCGTTTCGGGCGACGCAGGTGCTCTCGGGGCATGGTTGCTTCGGGAAGTACCTGTGTCGCATAAACAGGGAGCCGGACGCTCGGTGTCATCACTGCGTCCACTGTCTGGAGGACACGGCTCGGCACACGCTGGCAGAGTGTGCCGCATGGGAGGAGCCGCGCCGTGCCCTCGTGACAGAAGTGGGAACCGATCTGTCGCTGCCGGCTGTCGCTCGCGCGATGGTCGGGAGCGCAGAGTCGTGGGATGCGGTGATCTCCTTCTGTGAAACGGTCATCTCACAGAAGGAGGCTGCGGAGAGGTTGAGGGAGGTCGAGACCACTCTCCCGACTCGCAGCAGACGAACCGGGCGTCGGCGGAGGGCGGACAACGCCCTCTTCCAGCCCCCCTAGACGGGTCCAGAGGGACGGTGGACTTGGGGAGGTCCGCCGCCCCGCCGAATAACTGGACCCGAGGCGGTGGCGCGTAGTGTTCCGCGCGCGCCCCTATAGGACGTCGCGGGAGGAGTACACCTCACTCCTCCCGCAGACCTGAGGAGGCCCGCAGTGGCGGGCCGGCACTAGCCGGGGATCGTGGAAGGCGCACTAGTTCCCATGATCCCCGGTGCAAGTGTGGGAAGGGAACACCGGGGTGGTTTTTAGTCAGTACGAGTCTGACAGACCCCTCCGCTCTCCCCAGAGCGGAGGACATCTATCGAGGATTTTCCACCCCGGCAACAAAAAAAAAAAAAAAAAAAAAAGGTTAGGTTAGGTTAGGTTAGGTTAGGTTGGGGGACCACCCCACAGTGCTTGCGTCCACGTCGCGTCCCCTGGAAACGGCCCAGTTCTGACCACCGTAACGGAGTGGCAGACTGGGTACGGCCAAAGTGCACTGTGCTCTCGTAGCTTCTATCTCTTTGCCTTGCGAACTACGATTGTCGATGTCCAAAATAACGCGGAGCGCCTCCGGGCGAAAATCAAAAGGCCCTTCTCAGGGCCAACCCAAAGGCCCTTCTCAGGGCCAGCCCAAAGGCCCTTCTCAGGGCCAACCCAAAGGCCCTTCTCAGGGCCAACCAAAAGGTCCTTCTCAGGGCCAACCCAAAGGCCCTTCTCAGGGCCACTCCGACGCTCCGGTGTCAGAAGCTAGCCGCGCGCCGTCTGCGGCAGGCTTTTTGGCGGATGAGTCGTCAGACAACGACTCACTATTCAGTGTGTCGGACGCGAACGACTCTCGCTCGCGGAAGCGGGTCCACCTAAGTGGTGGGTCCGGGGGTTCCCAAGCCTCGGGGTCAAAGGCAAAAAAGCCGACGACCGTGGCCGCGGATACCCATGTCGTTGGGCTCGCGGACGCCCAACACAAGTTGGACCTGGCCCGGCGGGCGCAGCTCCAGCAAGAGCTGGAGGAGCGGGTTGCGGCCAAAGAAAAACGGGCGCACGTCGCCCGAGCTAAGTCCGGGTACGGTGCGTCCCGCGTTCTGTACGCAGACCACTCTCTCGCCGAGCTGGAGAGGATGGCGGAAGAGGACGAAGAGGAGATCGTGGAGGTTGCCTCTAAGTCCTCCAACTTGAAAGGGACCTTTCAAAAGGCCCTGAAAAGCCGGGCCGCAAGCATGCGCGGTGTCGTCGCGGAGCTGATCCAGCGCACGAGCACCGACGAGACACGACAACTGCAGGCGAAAGTAGATCGGCTGCAGTTGGAGGTCAGCCAGCTTCATCAGAAGCTGGCTGAAGCCACGGCCCAGCCACAACAGGCCCGGACGAGCCCTGTGGCAGAAGGCCCATCCTCCAACCTTGAGGATATCATCCGCAAGGTTGTGATGGAGGAGAGGGCCTTCACAAGGGCCTGCTTAGCGGGCATTGAGGACCGGCTCTTGCCGGAGAAACGCCTCCGACCGCCGCTTGCGGCGACTAAGAGGCAGCCGAGCGAGCCGGGGCCGTCCTCCTCCCAGGTGGAAGACACCCTCCTCCCTGCCACCACCCCGTCCAACGAGTGGACGGAAGTGGTACGTAAGGGGAAGGGCAGGGGCAAGAAATCGGCGAAGGCCGTACCTGCCGTCCCCGCCACCACCGCTCCCAGTCGGTCGCAGACGACCGGCAAGGGAAAGGGGAAGGGTAAAGGGAGGGGAAAGGGCAAGCTAGTCCCCCCGAAAACCGCAGCCGTCGTGGTGACGCTCACCGCGGAGGCTGCGGAGCGAGGGGAGACTTATATGTCCATTTTGATGCGGGCGCGTGCCAATGCCGATCCCACCCAACTGGGGATCGGCAGCGTGTCTTGCCGGCGGACACAAGCCGGGGCTCGAATTTTCGAGTTCCCGGGGGCCGACGGGAGTGCCCATGCGGACCTCTTCGCAGCAAAGCTGCAAGAGGTCATCGCAGACTCGGCCAGGGTGGCCCGACCAGTCAAGTCGGTGGCCATTGAGGTGACGGAGCTCGACGACTCCGTCACCAAGGAGGAGGTGGTGGCGGCGGTCGCAGCGGTAGGGGGCTGTGGTGCCGCAGCGGTGCAAAGCCGGGACATAAGGCCCGGCCGCGGTGGCATGGGTACCATTCGCCTCGAGTGCCCAGTCGCCGCTGCCAAAGCCGTCCTTGCCAAGGGACGGCTGCTGGTCGGGTTTAGCTCGGGTGCAGTCCGGGCACTGGAGGACCAGCCTCTGCGGTGTTTCCGGTGCTTCGGCATCGGACACACCCGGCCCATGTGTCCGTCCACGGTAGACCGGACGGACACGTGCTACCGCTGCGGCAAGACCGGCCACAAAGCCATCTCTTGTGAGGCCGCCAAGCCACACTGCGCGGTGTGTGCCGCCAGTGGCCGCCCGGCAGGCCACGTCATGAAGGGGAGGAAATGTAATCCTCCCCCTAAGCGAGGCAAAGCGCACGCGCCGATTGGCCGCTCCGTCGCTCCTGCGGCGGCTGCGGAGGAGGGTGCGATGTCCGACTAATGGAAAGGGTCGAACATCGCATCCTTCAGGTGGTGCGGCCTTCCACTGACTCCCCTCCCCTCTCGCTCTCAGAGAGGGGACCGGGATACGTGGCCGCCGCGTGGGGAGACATGGCCCTGGTGGGGGTCTATTTCTCCCCAAACCACCCTGTCACGGAGCGCGAGCGGGAGGACGACCCTCTCGCTGCGCCGCTCCGCAGACGAAGAAGGGGTCGGAGAAGGCACCGTCCTCTCCCTCCTCTTGGTGGCGACGGGCGGGCGACAGGCACGGGGGTGCCTTCGCCCGCATTGCACCCATCACCACCTTCGTCGGTCATCCCCGGGCCCCCTGTCAGGGGCCCGCCATGAAGGGCAATCGTCGGCGGAGGACTGGACGTAAAGGCTATGCCGGTTTCCCAGTCCCCCGCCACTAGGACGAAGCGGGAATTTTCGCTGGGTCGTTTTAGTGGGTATACCGGGTCAAACCCGGGGAGTCCCACATACCCCTCTCATCCCCCGATGGGAGGGTATGCGTAATGCATTTTTTCCCAGCGTCAAAAAAAAAAAAAAAAAAAAAAAGGTTAGGTTAGGTTAGGTTAGGTTAGGTTAGGTTGGGGGACCACCCCACAGTGCTTGCGTCCACGTCGCGTCCCCTGGAAACGACCCAGTTCTGACCACCGTAACGGAGTGGCAGACTGGGTTGGCCAAAGTGCACTGTGATCTCGTTGCGATTTTATCTTGCCTTGTGTAAACGAACTGTCGGAGACTACCATGTCTAAACTCACGCGTAGCGCCTCCGGGCGATTTTTAAAGACCAAAGGCCCTTCTCAGGGCCAGCCTAAAGGCCCTTCTCAGGGCCAACCTCAGGGCCCTTCTCAGGGCCAACCAAAAGGCCCTTCTCAGGGCCAACTCCAAGGCCCTTCTCAGGGCCAACCTAAAGGCCCTTCTCAGGGCCAACCCAAAGGCCCTTCTCAGGGCCAACCCAAAGGCCCTTCTCAGGGCCAACCAAAAGGCCCTTCTCAGGGCCAACTTGACGCTCTGGCGTCAGAGGCTAGCCGCGCGCCGTCTGCGGCTGGCTTCTTGGCGGACGAGTCCGACAACGACTCACTGTTTAGTGTGTCGGACGCGAACGATTCTCGGTCGCGAAAGCGGGTCCACCTGAGCGGTGGGTCCGAAGGTTCCCAGGCCTCGGGGTCGAAGGCCAAAAAGCCGACGACCAAGGCCGCCGATACCCATAACGTTGGGCTTGCGGACGCCCAACGCCAGTTGGACCTGGCCCGGCGAGCGCAGCTCCAGCAGGACCTGGAGGAGAGGGTGGCCGCAAAGGAGAAGCGGGCGCACGTTGCCCGGGCCAAGTCCGGGTACGGTGCGTCTCGCGTCCTGTACGCGGACCACTCTCTTGAGGAGCTGGAGAAAATGGCGGAGGAGGACGAGGAGGAGATCGTGGAGGTCGCCTCTAAGTCCTCCAACCTAAAGGGGACCTTCCAGAAGGCCCTCAAGAGCCGGGCCGCGAGCATGCGCGGTGTCGTCGCGGAGCTGGTGCGTCGCAAGGCCACCGACGAGACGCGGCAACTGCAGGCGAAGGTCGATCGCCTACAGTTGGAGGTCAGCCAGCTTCATCAGAAGCTGGCTGAAGCCACGGCCCGGCCTCAAGAGGCCCGGACAAGCCCTGTGGCAGAAGGCCCATCCTCCAACCTTGAGGATATCATCCGCAAGGTTGTGATGGAGGAGAGGGCCTTCACAAGGGCCTGCTTAGCGGGCATAGAGGACCGGCTCTTGCCGGAAAAGCGCCTCCGACCGCCGCTTGCGGCGGATAAGAGGCAGCCAAGCGAGCCAGGGCCGTCCTCCTCCCAGGCGGAAGACACTCTTCTCCCTGCCACCACCCCGTCCAACGAGTGGACGGATGTGGTACGTAGGGGGAAGGGCAGGGGCAAGAAGTCGGCGAAGGCCGTACCTGCCGTCCCCGCCACTACCGCTCCCAGTCGGTCGCAGACGACCGGCAAGGGTGCAGGGAAGGGGAAAAGAAAGGGAAAGGGGAAACTAGTCCCCCCAAAAACCGCTGCCGTCGTGGTGACACTCACCGCGGAGGCGGCGGAGCGTGGGGAGACGTACGCGTCCGTCTTGGTGCGGGCGCGTGCCAATGCCGATCCTACCCAACTGGGGATCGGCAGCGTGTCTTGCCGGCGGACACAAGCCGGGGCTCGAATCTTCGAGTTCCCGGGGGCCGAGGGGAGTGCCCGCGCTGACCTATTTGCAGCCAAGCTGCAGGAGGTCATCGCGGACTCGGCGAAGGTGGCCCGACCGGTGAAGTCAGCGGCCATCGAGGTGACGGAGCTCGACGACTCCGTCACCAAGGAGGAGGTGGTTGCGGCGGTCGCAGCGGTAGGGGGCTGTGGCGCCGCGGCGGTCCAAGGCCGGGACATAAGACCCGGACGCGGCGGCATGGGCACCATCCGCCTCGAGTGCCCAATCGCCGCTGCCAAAGCCGTCCTTGCCAAGGGACGGCTCACAGTTGGCTTCAGCTCGGGTGCAGTCCGGGCACTCGAGGACCAGCCTCTGCGGTGTTTCCGGTGCTTCGGCATCGGACACACCCGGCCCATGTGTCCGTCCACGGTGGATAGGACGGACACGTGCTACCGCTGCGGCAAGAACGGCCACAAAGCCGTATCTTGTGAGGCCGCCACGCCACACTGTGCGGTGTGTGCCGCCAGTGGCCGCCTAGCAGGCCACGTAATGAAGGGGAGGAACTGCAATCCTCCCCCTAAGCGTGGCAAAGCGCTGGCGCCGACCAGGCCTGCTGCTGCTGCCGCTGACTCCGTCGTTCCTGCGGCGGCTGCGGAGGGGGGTGCGATGTCCGACTGATGGATAGGGTCGAACATCGCATCCTCCAGGCGAACACCAACCACTGCAGGGCAGCCCAGGATCTGCTGATGCAGACCATGGCTGAGTGGTTGGTGGACTTGGCGGTGGTCGCCGAACCCTACTCGGTCCCTGGCCGTTGGCTGGGCGACCGGGACGGCTTGGTGGCGTTGGTGGCGCGGTCTTCCACGGACTCCCCTCCCCTCTCGCTCTTAGAGAGGGGAACGGGATACGTGGCCGCCGCCTGGGGAGACATGGCCCTGGTGGGGGTCTATTTCTCCCCAAACCGCCCTCTCTCGGACTTTGAGGATTTCCTCGAGATCCTCACCGCAGTCAAAGGGAGGGCGGCGCCACGCCAAGTTCTGGTGTTGGGCGACCTGAACGCCAAGTCGGCGGCCTGGGGCAACCCGGCCACCGGTTGCAACGTCCGGGGACGCGCCGTCGAGTTTTGGGCGGCCTCAAGCGGTGTGTCCCTCCTCAACAGGGGGGCGGTCCACACGTGTGTGCGGCAACAGGGTGGGTCGGTGGTGGACGTCTCGTTTGCCACCCCCACGCTGGCCGCCCGCGTCGTCAACTGGCGGGTAGAGATGGTGGAGACGTTGTCGGACCACCGATATGTGCGGTTCGACATCTCCACCCAGCAGGGGGGGAGGGGGATGACCCGTGCTGGGCAATCTCCCTTCCCACGGTGGGCACTCACCCGCCTGGACCGGGAGGCAGCCAAGGAGGCGGCCTTCCTCCAGGACTGGCTGTCGCCCCCTGTCGAGGTCCTGGACGTTGACACTGCAGCGGTCCAGCTCAGGGGGTCCCTGACCGAGGTGTGCAACTCCAGTATGCCTCGGTCTCGCCGTCCGCCTCCCCGTCGTGCCGTCTATTGGTGGACGGAGGAGCTGGAGGGACTCCGGGCCACCTGCGTGGCGGCCAGAAGGGCCTACACGCGGAGCCGACGGCGCAGCGCCCAAAACCGAGTCCGGGCAGAAGAGGACCGCCTATACGCCTCTTACCGAGAGGCGACGACGGCCCTCAAGTCTGCAATGGGCGCTGCACAAGACTCGGCGAGGGCCGAGATGTTGGAGGGTCTCGACAGGGACCCCTATGGGAGACCATACAAGGCGGCGCGGAACCAGCTACGCCCCTATGGTCCCCCACTGTCGGAGACCCTTGAGCCAGTGTTGCTGGATGGGGTGGTCCGGTCCCTGTTTCCGCGCAGGACCGACTTCACCCCACCAACGATGGATCCCCCGCAAGGGGCGGCTTCGCCGGAGGAGGAGGAGGTCCCCCCGGTGACGGCGGCGGAGTTATACGCGGGGGTGCTCAGCCTCCGCGTGAAGAAGACGGCCCCCGGACCAGACGGTGTCCCCGCTCGGGTGCTGGCGATCGCCGCCTCCGGTATGGAGGACAGGTTTCGGGACCTCTTCAGCGCGTGCTTTACGGCTGGGAGGTTCCCGAAACTGTGGAAGGAGGGGCAGCTATGCCTCCTCCGAAAGGAGGGCCGCCCGGTGGACTCCCCCTCGGCATACCGGCCCGTCGTCCTGCTCGATGAGGTCGGTAAATTGTTCGAGGGGATTGTCGCCTCCCGGCTTGATAGCCATTTGCGGGGGGTAGGGCCGGATCTGTCAGACGCCCAATTCGGCTTCCGTCGAGGGCGTTCGACGATCGACGCACTGGCCCTACTCAAGGGCCAGGTGAAGGAGGCGGTGGAGGCGGGGGACGGAGTGCTGGCGGTGTCGTTCGACATTGCCAACGCCTTCAACTCCGTCCCCCACTCGACGATATTGGAGGCGCTCCGGTATCACGGAGTGCCCCAATACCTGCGGGACCTCCTGGCCAGCTACTTGGAGGACCGAGAGGTCCTCCTCGTGGACAAGACGGCCACCGTGAGGCGGTACGGCGCAGAGTCCGGTGTTCCACAGGGGTCGGTGCTTGGGCCCCCCTTGTGGAACATCGGGTTCAACTGGCTCTTGCGGGGAGCCCTCCTCCAGGGCACGAGTGTCATCTGCTACGCGGATGACACTCTCCTCACTGCCCGGGGGAGGAACTTTGCCGACGCGGCCTGTCTGGCCTCGGCTGGCGGATCCTTGGTTGCAGAGAGGATCCGCCGCCTGGGATTGAAGGTGGCGCTGCACAAGACCGAGGCCGTGTTCTTTCGCGGGCCTCGGCAGCGCTGCCCTCCCGACGCCCACATAATTGTGGAGGGCGTCAGGATAGGGGTCCAGCCCCAGATGAAGTATCTGGGGCTGGTGCTGGACGACAGGTGGCGCTTCGGCCCGCATTTCAGCGGGCTGTCGACGCGCCTATTGAAGGCCGCTGACGCCCTATCGTGGCTCCTCCCGAACCTGGGGGGGCCCAAGGCGAAATGCCGGCGCCTCTATGCCGGCATCCTGCGGAGTATGGCCCTATATGGGGCCCCAATCTGGGCGGACTCCCTCCACAGGAGGGAGAATGCGACCGCCATCCGCAGGCCCCAAAGGGCCATTGCACAGCGGGTGGCGAGGGCCTACCGCTCAGTGGGCTTTTCCGCGGCGTGCGCTCTGGCCGGCACCCCTCCTTGGGAGTTGGAGGCATGGGTGCTCGCCAGAGTGTACGACTGGACGGCGCGCCGGAAGGCGCTCGGGGAGCGCCCCGTCGCCGAAGAGCGGGAGGCCGTGCGGCGGGAGGCAAAGGATGCCATCGTCCTCCACTGGACGGAGGACCTCGCCGCCGCCGCCTTTGGCCGCCGGACGTTGGACGCGCTCGGTCCGGTTCTACGGAGCTGGCTCGAGCGGTCCCACGGTTTCCTCTCGTTCCGTCTGGTGCAGGTGTTGTCCGGCCATGGCTGTTTCGGAACGCACCTTCACCGGATCGGGAGGGAGGAGACCCCGGCGTGCCACGACTGCGGCGCGCCGGAGGACACGGCGCAGCACACCCTCGAGGTGTGCCCGGCTTGGTCCGAGCCGCGCCGCAGCCTGACCGCGGAAATTGGACCAGACCTCTCGCTTCCCGGCGTCGTCAACGCCATGCTTGGGAGCGAGGAGGCCTGGGCAGCGGTCGCCTCCTTTTGCGAGGACGTAATCTCGCAAAAGGAGGAGGCGGAGCGCGCGCGGGAGGACGACCCTCTCGCTGCGCCGCTCCGCAGACGAAGAAGGGGTCGGAGAGGGCGCCGTCCTCTCCCTCCTCCTGGTGGCGACGGGTGGGCGACAGGCACGGGGGTGCCTTCGCCCGCATTGCACCCGTTACCACCTTCGTCGGTCATTCCCGGGCCCCTGTGAGGGGCCCGCCATGAAGGGCAATCGTCGGCGGAGGACTGGACGTAAAGGCTATGCCGGTTTCCCAGTCCCCCGCCACTCGGACGAAGCGGGAATGTCGCTGGGTCGTTTTAGTGGGTATACCGGGTCTTATTAGACCCGGGGAGTCCCACATACCCCTCTCATCCCCCGATGGGAGGGTATGCGTAATGCATTTTTTCCCAGCGATAAAAAAAAAAAAAAAAAAAAAAAAAAAAAAAAGGTTAGGTTAGGTTAGGTTAGGTTCCCCGGTGTGGGCCTCTGACTTGACGGCCGGCAGCATCGCGATGCTGCGGAAACCGCAGAGGGCGATGGCCGTCAGGTCAATCAGGGGGTATCGCACAGTCTCCTACGAGGCGGCTTGTGCACTGGCCGGGTCGCCACCTTGGGACCTAGAGGCGAGAGTCCTCGCGTCGCTTTACCGGTGGCGCGAGGAGGTGCGGACGCGGGGCGGTGGACCGATGCAGCGAGAGATCGATCTGCGTCGGTCTCAGCTCCGCGAGGTCCTGGTGGCGGAGTGGCGGGACAGGCTTCTACGCCCTACCGCCGGCCTCGCCACCATCGAGGCGATCCGACCGGTGCTCGAGGAATGGCTCGAGAGCAGGCACGGCTCCTTGTCGTTTCGGGCGACGCAGGTGCTCTCGGGGCATGGTTGCTTCGGGAAGTACCTGTGTCGCATAAACAGGGAGCCGGACGCTCGGTGTCATCACTGCGTCCACTGTCTGGAGGACACGGCTCGGCACACGCTGGCAGAGTGTGCCGCATGGGAGGAGCCGCGCCGTGCCCTCGTGACAGAAGTGGGAACCGATCTGTCGCTGCCGGCCGTCGCTCGCGCGATGGTCGGGAGCGCAGAGTCGTGGGATGCGGTGATCTCCTTCTGTGAAATGGTCATCTCACGGAAGGAGGCTGCGGAGAGGTTGAGGGAGGTCGAGACCACTCTCCCGACCCGCAGCAGACGAACCGGGCGTCGGCGGAGGGCGGACAACGCCCTCTTCCAGCCCCCCTAGACGGGTCCAGAGGGACGGTGGACTTGGGGAGGTCCGCCGCCCCGCCGAATAACTGGACCCGAGGCGGTGGCGCGTAGTGTTCCGCGCGCGCCCCTATAGGACGTCGCGGGAGGAGTACACCTCACTCCTCCCGCAGACCTGAGGAGGCCCGCAGTGGCGGGCCGGCACTAGCCGGGGATCGTGGAAGGCGCACTAGTTCCCATGATCCCCGGTGCAAGTGTGGGAAGGGAACACCGGGGTGGTTTTTAGTCAGTACGAGTCTGACAGACCCCTCCGCTCTCCCCAGAGCGGAGGACATCCATCGAGGATTTTCCACCCCGGCAACAAAAAAAAAAAAAAAAAAGGTTAGGTTAGGTTAGGTTAGGTTAGGTTAGGTTTGTTTTTTTTTTTTTTTTTTTTTTTTTTTTTTTTTTTTTTTTTTGTGCTTTTCCCCGTCCATGGGAACAACGGGATCTTGTTGGTCTAGGTTACTCATTCATTCCAGTTCTCTCATGTATTCCTCTCGCACTTTCATGCTGCATACTGTTTCTTTCTTTCATACTTCTCTTTCATTCTTAGCCGGGTGGGACTCCCGCTATTCTAACTATTTTTACTTTTCTTTATTAGCTTTATTAAGGTATTTAAGTCTATAACTATGCTTTTATTTACAGTTTATGCTTAGGTTAGATTACATGTTTGTTTCTTATGTCTATTTCTTATTTGCTATCATTTATAATATACTAATTTTATTAATTACTCTTCTATTTTTATACATTTATTTCTAAGTTATATATCTAGGATGTTTTACAAAATTAGGTTTACATATCTATTTCCTTAATCTATGCTTTTATACACTGCATGTTTAATCCTTAATTTTAACAAAACTTACATTTCCAGACACAGTATAGTATAAGTTTTGGACCTATTTGGTTTTTTCGCAATATATTTGCCTTGGTTTCAGTTCTGAACTATTATAGGGGCTTATGTGGATTCTCTGCATTATGAACTCTTTTACATTCTTAAGGGTTGCGGCAATAATATATATATATGCTTACAATATACATATTTATTGTCATTTCTTATTCTGCCTTCTTATTTTCCTGATCTTTATTATGTGTTGTTTGTGGTGCGTGTTTGGTGTTGTGTGTGTTTTTGATATACTCGTATATATTACTATATATTATATATATCTGTGTGTGTTTGTGCGCGTTGGTTTCCATGTATATGTACTCCCAGTTTGTATTACTGTATCGGTGTGTTCGTGTGTGTGTTGTGTGTGTTGCGTTAGCCCTAAGTAGCAGTTTAGACATACGCCGTTGTCGTCCGAGCCAGATAGTCCCACTTTTTACGGACCGGGCAATCCACGCTGAAAGCGTTATGGTCGGTCCTTTGAAACTTCGAGTGCGAGCAGTTGCAGCACTGCGGTTCATTACCCGCGACAAACTCCACGCACTTCTCGCGTAAGTGCGGGCCTCCGCAGTGACTGCACCTGTCCGCACTCTCCGTACAAAACTTCCGGCCATGCCCAAAAGCTAAACATTTTGTACATTGGATGAGCGGCGACTGATCCTCCACCCTGACCCTTTGCAGGTCAAGGTAAAGAGCCCCAGCCTCCGTCATCCTCTGCCATACTATTGGTCTGACTTGGACGACAACGTGCGCCGTCTTTGGGTTCCTTGTTCTTTTCTTATACTTGATGGCTATTTCTATGTCCTCTTGGCCTAAGTCCCGAAAGATGTTAACGTTTTGGGAATAGAGCGCCTTCACCAGCTCGTCGTCATCGCTGTCCAAGTAGACGTCTTTTAGGACGACGAGCGGGTTTTTGTTTTTCATGGGTGCTACTATTAACCCTCCACCTCGGCTCTCAATCCTTTCTTTCACTTTTTTCAACTCCGCCTCTGTGTCACACCCCAGTATGACCGTCTGGTTCTTTGCCTTTCGGACTTTGTTTATTTTAAGGCCAGTACCCCTGGCATCGACCGCCACCTTCACCCTAGCGAGCACCTCGTCAGCAGTCTCCTGACTGCCTTCGAGGGTGACCGCCACCGAGTGAAGAGCCGGTCGACGCACGGGTTTGGCTGCAGTCACGTTGGCGTAGGACTGCGAGTCAAGTTTTGGCTCGCATGCTACTTCCCTTATGGCCTCCTTTAGTAAGTCGGTTCTGGTGGCGATCTCACCGGCAACGCCATCGATCCTGTCCTCGAGGGCAGCCGCGGCCCGACCAGTGACCTTGACCCATTCTGATGTATGGTCCAAGGCCACCTGGACAGCGTCGACCTTCTCACTGACCCCGAGAACCCTATCGACGACCTTGTCGATGAGGTCGGCACCGCAGTCGTCGTAGCGTTCGGTCATGTCCTGGAAACCTTTCGACAGTTTCCCCTCAAAGTCGTTCAGGCGCGTGTTCATATTGGTCTCCACCCTTTCAAGCCTCTCCAGGATGTTCTCCGGTAATCCGGGTGAAATAGGCGTGGTGTTGGTCTTGGTGGGTGGGACTGTTCTGGGCGCAGTTTCCAGGCCCTTTACCCGCCTACTTAGCTCAAACAAGATCCGTAGGCTTTTGTCCGACTGAGTCTCCAGGAAGTTCTTAATATCCTTCCTCATCTGAGGATAGTCCTTCACCCTGAATGGGATGTCCTCAAAGGTCTTCATGAGTTCCTGGAGAAGTTGGTCATTGGATTGAGCAGCGTAGCTGTTAGGCTGCTTTTTGTACGCCTCCATGTTGTCTACGGATCTTCGCTTTCGCTCCGGTCTGCGGATAAAGGTCCTGGCGGCGTCCAGCGCCTGTCCCGACGGGCCTGCGGGGCTGGGAGTGGTGGTAGGAGCGACAGCACCAGAGGTCCCTGCCGACGTCGACAGTGGCGTTTCTGCTGTTCCCGCTTGGGTTACTCTGACAGCGTCCTTTCTGCCGAACGTCAGGGATATCCCCTTTGGCACCTCGCGCGCCCCAGAGGGTCCCTCATTTCCCGGGTTGGTCGGCGACGTAGAACCCTGTGGCTGACTGGCGCTGGCTCCTGGCCCCTTTCCTTTTACTGGGGTGCGAATCCCGAGAACCATGTTTTGTGTGTGTTGTGTGTTGTGTTGTGTTGTGTTGCTTGTGTGTAAATGGCACAGCGAAGAGAACGGGGAAAGTTGTCACAATAAAATACAATTAAATAAATAAAAAATGTTATAGTGTATAACCAAAGATTTGTCAGTGAGTCCACCCTGTAAAGGGGGGTGGGTGTTGTGTAGTTCGAGCTGTCCTTCGCTCAAGAGAGCGTGTCACAAGAGAAAAATATAAGAAAAATAAAAAAAAATCGCAATGTAGAGACCCTTTTTTGTACAGACTCTATGTAGAGTCGATCTACTTGGTCCAGTGAATAGCTCTCACCGAGCCCTCTCAGATGAACCCAAACTCGATGCAGTTAGGCCAGGGGGTTCCGGAGATATCCCAACCTAAAGTTTTCGGTTTTTTAGCAAAATAAAAAACCGGAAGTGGTTATAGAGGATTTCTCCGGCACCACCGGTCCAAAAACCTCGGTGTTTGGGCTCTCCGAACTTGGCTTGGTGAGACCAATTCACTGGAAAAGCTTTCAGCCTGAAAAATTTTAACTTCAGGAAAACGCCTGAAAATGGTCTCACCTTGTGCTCTGTGGCCTGCCAATATGACCAGTGAAAATCCCGGCCCTCTACGACTCTCCGTTTGGAAGTTATGGCTGTTTAAAAATTTCCAAAATGGCCGCAGTTCTGTCAAAGCCCTACTTTGACAACGGATAACTTCCTTCGGGAGAGTCGCAGATCCCCCGAGTTTGGGCTCAAATAACTTGGCCTGATCTCCACTGCCCGCTGAAACCCTTTTCAGGATCCTGAAATTTTGTTGCTTCAAACCGCCTGAAAACGTGGGGTAAGTGAGATGATACGGCCCTGAGCCTTAAACCAAAAACCGCGATCTCCCACGACCTCTGGTTGAGGAGTTCTGGCGGTTTGAAGTTAAACAAAATGGCCGCCGAACTGTCAAACGTCTTATTAAATCGCCTGTAACTTTTGAACCCTTCGTCACAGAAGGACGGGGTTTTAGACGTACAGCTCGGCGTTACTTCAGGTGTGTCCTGAAAGTGGTTTCAGCGATAAAAAGTTTTTTGGCCTGAAATGGCCTGAAAAAGGTCCACACCTAAAATAGGCAGTATACCGTCAACCCCAAAAGAAATCCGAGAGTAATCGGACCAGCGGTTCCTGAGATATCGCGATATTAAATTTAAAACCTAAAAACCCAAATTTGCCAAATTTGCGAAAACAGCCAAATTGAAAGATTAGTGGCCCGTGTTTGGGCTTAAATGGGTCGCAACAGGTATATTAGACCCTGTCCCGGTGTCAAAATTATTAATTTACTATTTAATTTCGAATTAAGGCCGAAAAACACTAAAAAATCGATATCTCTGGTATCACTGGTCAGAAAATTCTGGAAAAAATGTTTAAAATAAGATAAAATAAGCCCCTACAATGTGCAAAAATAAAACATACAAAAAACTAAAAACTAAGTGAAAAAATTTTGAAAAACTGAAAATCTTATAAAATATGTTATTATTTAAAAACTACTGCAACTAAAAATCTAAAACTTAGTGTCTCAATAGGGCCAATGAGCGCGCCACGGTTTCCGGTTGCAAAACTTCGATGTGGTGATTGGGACCGGTGATATTGAGGTCCAAAGTTTGTACCTTGTAATCCTTATATCAAGTCTCCCAAGTGTCCGAAAATTCCAAAAGTAGATGCACTCGCCTCATGTTTTGAAGGTCCGGGTTGATGCCAAATTTCGTGCCGCTATCTCCACTCCTTCAGCCTTTTCAGGACACGTGCTTTTTTGAAAATCCTGAATAACTCGCCAGGGCGCGATGTCAGGACGATGGTGAAAGTTCCAAATGGTCCGGAGCCACGATGTCCACTGGATTCCGGCAAAAAAGGAGGGGGTCGTCGATCTTGTTTTCGCAGCGTTATCGTTTTTGTTGAAAACGGTTTCCACTTAACCTCCAAAAGGACGGTTTTCAGTGCTTTTCACAGCACACCACAGCAATCCAGTTTGAACTTTAACTTTGTAAGGTGGGGGCAACTTATCTGCACGATCTGACACTTGTTTCATCAAAATCGGAGCACTTTTGACCACTTTTTGGAATTTTTAACTGCGGAGCGGCTTAAAAAACGATCCGACCACCACGGAGGCTCGGGGGGAACTGGGGTTAGGTTAGGTTAGGTTAGGTTAGGTTAGGTTAGGTTAGGTTGCAGCACACCCTCGAGGTGTGCCCGGCTTGGTCCGAGCTGCGCCGCGGTCTGACCGCGGTAATCGGACCGGACCTCTCGCTTCCCGGCGTCGTCAACGCCATGCTGGAGAGCGAAGAGGCCTGGGCAGCGGTCGCCTCCTTTTGCGAGGACGTAATCTCGCAAAAGGAGGAGGCGGAGCGCCAGCGGGAGGACGACCCTCTCGCTGCGCCGCTCCGCAGACGAAGAAGGGGTCGGAGAGGGCGCCGTCCTCTCCCTCCTCATGGTGGCGACGGGCGGGCGACAGGCACGGGGGTGCCTTTGCCCGCGTTGCACCCGTCACCACCTTCGTCGAACATTCCCGGGCCCCTGTGAGGGGCCCGCCATGAAGGGCAATCGTCGGCGGAGGACTGGACGTAAAGGCTATGCCGGTTTCCCAGTCCCCCGCCACTCGGACGAAGCGGGAATGTCGCTGGGTCGTTTTAGTGGGTATACCGGGTCAGACCCGGGGAGTCCCACATACCCCTCTCATCCCCCGATGGGAGGGTATGCGTAATGCATTTTTTCCCAGCGATAAAAAAAAAAAAAAAAAAAAAAAAAAAAAAAAAAAAAAAAAAAAAAAAAAAAAAAAGGTTAGGTTAGGTTGGGGGTCAGCGGGCTGTCGACGCGCCTGCTTAAGGCCGCGGACTCCCTCTCGTGGCTCCTCCCGAACCTGGGGGGACCCAAGGCGAAATGCCGGCGCCTGTATGCCGGCATCTTGCGGAGCATGGCCCTATACGGGGCCCCCATCTGGGCGGACTCCCTCCACAGGAGGGAGAATGCGACCGCCATCCGCAGGCCCCAAAGGGCCATTGCACAGCGGGTGGCGAGGGCCTACCGCTCGGTGGGCTTCTCGGCGGCATGCGCTCTGGCTGGCACCCCTCCTTGGGAGTTGGAGGCTTGGGTGCTCGCCAGAGTGTATGAGTGGACGGCGCGCCGAAAGGCTCTCGGGGAGCGCCCCGTCGCCGAAGAGCGGGAGGCCGTGCGGCGGGAGGCGAAGGACGCCATCGTCCTCCACTGGACGGAGGACCTCGCCAACGCCGCCTTTGGCCGCCGTACGTTGGACGCGCTCGGACCGGTTTTGCGGAGCTGGCTCGAGCGGTCCCACGGTTTCCTCTCGTTCCGTCTGGTGCAGGTGTTGTCCGGCCATGGCTGTTTCGGATCGCACCTGCACCGGATCGGGAGGGAGGAAACCCCGGCGTGCCACGACTGCGGCGCGGCGGAGGACACGGCGCAGCACACCCTCGAGGTGTGCCCGGCTTGGTCCGAGCTGCGCCGCGGTCTGACCGCGGTAATCGGACCGGACCTCTCGCTTCCCGGCGTCGTCAACGCCATGCTGGAGAGCGAAGAGGCCTGGGCAGCGGTCGCCTCCTTTTGCGAGGACGTAATCTCGCAAAAGGAGGAGGCGGAGCGCCAGCGGGAGGACGACCCTCTCGCTGCGCCGCTCCGCAGACGAAGAAGGGGTCGGAGAGGGCGCCGTCCTCTCCCTCCTCATGGTGGCGACGGGCGGGCGACAGGCACGGGGGTGCCTTCGCCCGCATTGCACCCGTCACCACCTTCGTCGAACATTCCCGGGCCCCTGTGAGGGGCCCGCCATGAAGGGCAATCGTCGGCGGAGGACTGGACGTAAAGGCTATGCCGGTTTCCCAGTCCCCCGCCACTCGGACGAAGCGGGAACGTCGCTGGGTCGTTTTAGTGGGTATACCGGGTCAGACCCGGGGAGTCCCACATACCCCTCTCATCCCCCGATGGGAGGGTATGCGTAATGCATTTTTTCCCAGCGAAAACAAAAAAAAAAAAAAAAAAAAGGTTAGGTTGGGGGACCACCCCACAGTGCTTGCGTCCACGTCGCGTCCCCTGGAAACGGCCCAGTTCTGACCACCGTAACGGAGTGGCAGACTGGGTACGGCCAAAGTGCACTGTGCTCTCGTAGCGATTTTATGCCTTGTAGCTACGAACTGTCGGATATCGAATATGTCGAAACTAACGCGGAGCGCCTCCGGGCGAAAATCAAAAGGCCCTTCTCAGGGCCAACCCAAAGGCCCTTCTCAGGGCCAACCCAAAGGCCCTTCTCAGGGCCAACCCAAAGGTCCTTCTCAGGGCCAACCCAAAGGCCCTTCTCAGGGCCAACCCAAAGGTCCTTCTCAGGGCCAATCCAAAGGCCCTTCTCAGGGCCAACCCAAAGGCCCTTCTCAGGGCCACCTAAAAGGCCCTTATCAGGGCCACTCTGACGCTCCGGCGTCCGAAGCAAGCCGCGCGCCGTCTGCGGCAGGCTTCTTGGCGGACGAGTCGTCCGATAACGACTCACTTTTTAGTGGGTCGGACGCGTACGACATTCGGTCGCGGAAGCGGGTCCACCTGAGCGGTGGGTCCGAGGGCTCCCAAGCCTCGGGGTCGAAGGCGAAAAAGCTGACGCCCGTGGCCGCGGATACCCACAACGTTGGGCTCGCGGAAGCCCAACGCCAGTTGGACCTCGCCCGGCGAGCGCAGCTCCAGCTAGAGCTGGAGGAGAAGGTTGCCGCCAAGGAGAAGCGGGCGCACGCCACTCGGGCCAAGTCCGGGTACGGTGCGTCCCGCGTGCTGTACGCGGACCACTCTCTTGAGGAGCTCCA
The DNA here is from genome assembly GCA_950022955.1 of Xestia ashworthii. NCBI lineage: Eukaryota > Metazoa > Arthropoda > Insecta > Lepidoptera > Noctuidae > Xestia > Xestia ashworthii. Next base: position 59,123 of record OX465559.1, on the reverse strand, counting down.
GAGAATGGCAGAGGAGGACGAGGAGGAGATCGTGGAGGTCGCCTCTAAGTCCTCCAATTTGAAGGGGACCTTCCAGAAGGCCCTCAAGAGCCGGGCCGCTAGCCTGCGCGGTGTCGTCGCGGAGCTGGTCCGTCGCACGACCACTGACGAGACGCGGCAACTGCAGGCGAAGGTCGATCGCCTGCAGTCGGAGGTCAGCCAGCTTCATCAGAAGCTGGCTGATGCCACGGCCCGGCCACAAGAGGCCCGGACAAGCCCTGCGGCAGAGGGCCCATCCTCCAACCTTGAGGATATCATCCGCAAGGTTGTCATGGAGGAGAGGGCCTTCACAAGGGCCTGCTTAGCGGGCATTGAGGACCGGCTCTTGCCGGAGAAACGCTTCCGACCGCCGCTTGCGGCGGATAAGAGGCAGCCGAGCGAGCCGGGGCCATCCTCCTCCCAGGCGGAAGACACCCTCCTCCCTGCCACCACCCCGTCCAACGAGTGGACGGAAGTGGTACGTAAAGGGAAGGGCAAGGGAAAGGGGAAAAAGTCGGCGATGGCTGTCCCTGCCGTCCCAGCCGTCCCCGCCACCACTGTCCCCAGCCGGTCGCAGACGACCGGCAAGGGAAACGGGAAGGGGAAAGGGAGGGGAAAAGGGAAGCTTGTCCCCCCAAAAACCGCAGCCGTCGTGGTGACGCTCACCGCGGAGGCTGCGGAGCGAGGGGAAACGTATATGTCGGTTTTGGTGCGGGCACGTGCTAATGCCGATCCCACTCAACTCGGGATCGGCAGTGTAACTTGCCGGCGGACCCAAGCCGGGGCTCGAATATTCGAGTTCCCGGGGGCAGAGGGGGGTGCCCATGCGGACCTCTTCGCAGCAAAGCTGCAGGAGGTCATCGCCGATTCGGCGAAGGTGGCCCGACCGGTCAAGTCGGCGACCATTGAGGTGACGGAGCTCGACGACTCCGTCACCAAGGAGGAGGTGGTGGCGGCGGTCGCAGCGATAGGGGGCTGTGGCGCCGCGGCGGTACAAGGCCGGGACATAAGGCCCGGCCGCGGCGGCATGGGCACCATTCGCCTCGAGTGCCCGGTCGCCGCTGCTAAAGCTGTCCTTGCCAAGGGACGGCTGCCGGTCGGGTTTAGCTCGGGTGCAGTCCGGGCCCTCGAGGACCAGCCTCTGCGGTGTTTCCGGTGCTTCGGCATCGGACACACCCGGCCCATGTGTCCGTCCACGGTAGACAGGACGGACACGTGCTACCGCTGCGGCAAGAACGGCCACAAAGCCGTCTCTTGCGAGGTCGCCACGCCACACTGCGCGGTGTGTGCCGCCAGTGGTCGCCTGGCAGGCCACGTCATGAAGGGGAGGAAATGTAATCCTCCCCCTAAGCGTGGCAAAGCGCAAGCGCCGACTGGCCGCTCCGTCGTTCCTGCGGCGGCTGCGGAGGAGGGTGTGATGTCCGACTGATGGATAGTGTCGAACATCGCATCCTTCAGGTGGTGCGGCCTTCCACTGACTCCCCTCCCCTCTCGCTCTCAGAGAGGGGACCTGGATACGTGGCCGCCGCGTGGGGAGACATGGCCCTGGTGGGGGTCTATTTCTCCCCAAACCACCCTGTCACGGAGCGCGAGCGGGAGGACGACCCTCTCGCTGCGCCGCTCCGCAGACGAAGAAGGGGTCGGAGAAGGCACCGTCCTCTCCCTCCTCTTGGTGGCGACGGGCGGGCGACAGGCACGGGGGTGCCTTCGCCCGCATTGCACCCGTCACCACCTTCGTCGGTCATTCCCGGGCCCCCTGTGAGGGGCCCGCCATGAAGGGCAATCGTCGGCGGAGGACTGGAAGTAAAGGCTATGCCGGTTTCCCAGTCCCCCGCCACTCGGACGAAGCGGGAATGTCGCTGGGTCGTTTTAGTGGGTATACCGGGTCAGACCCGGGGAGTCCCACATACCCCTCTCATCCCCCGATGGGAGGGTATGCGTAATGCATTTTTTCCCAGCGTGAAAAAAAAAAAAAAAAAAAAAAAAAAAAAAAAAAAAAAAAAAGGTTAGGTTAGGTTAGGTTAGGTTGGGGGACCACCCCACAGTGCTTGCGTCCACGTCGCGTCCCCTGGAAACGACCCAGTTCTGACCACCGTAACGGAGTGGCAGACTGGGTTGGCCAAAGTGCACTGTGATCTCGTAGCGATTTTATGCCTTGTAGCTACGAACTGTCGGATATCGAATATGTCGAAACTAACGCGGAGCGCCTCCGGGCGAAAATCAAAAGGCCCTTCTCAGGGCCAGCCCAAAGGCCCTTCTCAGGGCCAACCCAAAGGCCCTTCTCAGGGCCAACCCAAAGGTCCTTCTCAGGGCCAACCCCAAGGCCCTTCTCAGGGCCAACCCAAAGGTCCTTCTCAGGGCCAACCCAAAGGCCCTTCTCAGGGCCAACCCAAAGGCCCTTCTCAGGGCCAACCCAAAGGCCCTTCTCAGGGCCAACCAAAAGGCCCTTCTCAGGGCTACCCCGACGCTCCGGCGTCAGTAGCTAGCCGCGCGCCGTCTGCGGCAGGCTTTTTAGCGGACGAGTCGTCCGATAACGACTCGCTTTTTGGTATGTCGGATGCGAGTGGCTGTCGGTCGCGGAAGCGGGTCCACCTGAGCGGTGGGTCGGAGGGTTCCCAGGCCTCGGGGTCTAAGGCTAAAAAGCCAACGACCGTGGCCGCGGATACCCATAACGTTGGGCTCGCGGACGCCCAACGCCAGTTGGACCTCGCCCGGCGAGCGCAGCTCCAGCTAGAGCTGGAGGAAAAGGTTGCCGCCAAGGAGAAGCGGGCGCACGCCGCTCGGGCCAAGTCCGGGTACGGTGCGTCCCGCGTCTTGTACGCGGACCACTCTCTTACGGAGCTGGAGAGGATGGCGGAGGAGGACGAGGAGGAGATCGTGGAGGTCGCCTCCAAGTCCTCCAACCTAAAGGGCACTTTCCAGAAGGCCCTCAAGAGCCGGGCCGCGAGCTTGCGCGGTGTTGTCGCGGAGCTGGTCCGTCGCAAGACCAACGACGAGACGCGGCAACTGCAGGCGAAGGTAGATCGCCTGCAGTTGGAGGTCAGCCAGCTTCATCAGAAGCTGGCTGAAGCCACGGCCAGGCCACAACAGGCCCGGACGAGCCCTGTGGCAGAAGGCCCATCCTCCAACCTTGAGGATATCATCCGCAAGGTTGTGATGGAGGAGAGGGCCTTCACAAGGGCCTGCTTAGCGGGCATCGAGGACCGGCTCTTGCCGGAGGAACGCCTCCGACCGCCACTTGCGGCGGATAAGAGGCAGCCGAGCAAGCCGGAGCCGTCCCCCTCCCAGGCGGAAGATGCCCTTCTCCCTGCCACCACCCCGTCCAACGAGTGGACGGACGTGGTCCGTAGGGGGAAGGGCAAGGGAAAAGGGAAAAAGTCAAGGACGGCTGTCCCTGCCGTCCCTGCCGTCCCCGCCACCACTGCCCCCAGCCGGTCGCAGACGACTGGCAAGGGAAACGGGAAGGGGAAAGGGAGGGGAAAGGGCAAGCTAGTCCCCCCGAAAACCGCAGCCGTCGTGGTGACGCTCACCGCGGAGGCTGCGGAGCGAGGGGAGACTTACATGTCCGTTCTGGTGCGGGCGCGTGCTAATGCCGATCCCACCCAACTCGGGATCGGCAGTGTAACTTGCCGGCGGACCCAAGCCGGGGCTCGAATATTCGAGTTTCCGGGGGCAGAGGGTAGTGCCCACGCTGACCTCTTTGCAGCCAAGCTGCAGGAGGTCATCGCGGACTCTGCGAAGGTGGCCCGACCGGTCAAGTCGGCGGCCATTGAGGTGACGGAGCTCGACGACTCCGTCACCAAGGAGGAGGTGGTGGCGGCTGTCGCAGCGGTAGGGGGCTGTGGCGCCGCAGCGGTGCAAGGCCGGGACATAAGGCCCGGCCGCGGCGGCATGGGTACCATTCGCCTCGAGTGCCCAGTCGCCGCTGCCAAAGCCGTCCTTGCCAAGGGACGGCTGCTGGTCGGGTTTAGCTCGGGTGCAGTCCGGGCACTGGAGGACCAGCCTCTGCGGTGTTTCCGGTGCTTCGGCATCGGACACACCCGGCCCATGTGTCCGTCCACGGTAGACCGGACGGACACGTGCTACCGCTGCGGCAAGACCGGCCACAAAGCCGTCTCTTGTGAGGCCGCCAAGCCACACTGCGCGGTGTGTGCCGCCAGTGGCCGCCCGGCAGGCCACGTGATGAAGGGGAGGAACTGTAATCCTCCCCATAAGCGGGGCAAAGCGCAGGTGCCGACCGGGCCTGCTGCTGCTGCTATTTGCTCCGTCGTTCCTGCGGCGGCTGCGGAGGAGGGTGCGATGTCCGACTGATGGATAGGGTCGAACATCGCATCCTTCAGGTGGTGCGGCCTTCCACTGACTCCCCTCCCCTCTCGCTCTTAGAGAGGGGACTGGGATACGTGGCCGCCGCGCGGGGAGATATGGCCCTGGTGGGGGTCTATTTCTCCCCAAACCACCCTGTCACGAAGCGCGAGCGGGAGGACGACCCTCTCGCTGCGCCGCTCCGTAGACGAAAAAGGGGTCGGAGAAGGCACCCTCCTCTCCCTCCTCATGGTGGCGACGGGCGGGCGACAGGCACGGGGGTGCCTTCGCCCGCATTGCACCCGTCACCACCTTCGTCTGTCATTCCCGGGCCCCTGTGAGGGGACGGCATGAAGGGCAATCGTCGGCGGAGGACTGGACGTAAAGGCTATGCCGGTTTCCCAGTCCCCCGCCACTCGGACGAAGCGGGAATTTCGCTGGGTCGTTTTAGTGGGTATACCGGGTCTTATTAGACCCGGGGAGTCCCACATACCCCTCTCATCCCCCGATGGGAGGGTATGCGTAATGCATTTTTTCCCAGCGTCAAAAAAAAAAAAAAAAAAAAAAAAAAAAGGTTAGGTTAGGTTGGGGGACCACCCCACAGTGCTTGCGTCCACGTCGCGTCCCCTGGAAACGGCCCAGTTCTGACCACCGTAACGGAGTGGCAGACTGGGTACGGCCAAAGTGCACTGTGCTCTCGTAGCTTCTATCTCTTTGCCTTGCGAACTACGATTGTCGATGTCCAAAATAACGCGGAGCGCCTCCGGGCGAAAATCAAAAGGCCCTTCTCAGGGCCAACCCAAAGGACCTTCTCAGGGCCAACCAAAAGGCCCTTCTCAGGGCCAACCCAAAGGCCTTTCTCAGGGCCAACCCAAAGGCCCTTCTCAGGGCCACTCCGACGCTCCGGTGTCAGAAGCTAGCCGCGCGCCGTCTGCGGCAGGCTTTTTGGCGGATGAGTCGTCCGACAACGACTCACTATTCAGTGTGTCGGACGCGAACGACTCTCGCTCGCGGAAGCGGGTCCACCTGAGTGGTGGGTCCGGGGGTTCCCAAGCCTCGGGGTCAAAGGCAAAAAAGCCGACGACCGTGGCCGCGGATACCCATGTCGTTGGGCTCGCGGACGCCCAACACAAGTTGGACCTGGCCCGGCGGGCGCAGCTCCAGCAAGAGCTGGAGGAGCGGGTTGCGGCCAAGGAAAAACGGGCGCACGTCGCCCGAGCTAAGTCCGGGTACGGTGCGTCCCGCGTTCTGTACGCAGACCACTCTCTCGCCGAGCTGGAGAGGATGGCGGAAGAGGACGAAGAGGAGATCGTGGAGGTCGCCTCTAAGTCCTCCAACTTGAAAGGAACCTTTCAAAAGGCCCTGAAAAGCCGGGCCGCAAGCATGCGCGGTGTCGTCGCGGAGCTGATCCAGCGCACGAGCACCGACGAGACACGGCAACTGCAGGCGAAAGTAGATCGGCTGCAGTTGGAGGTCAGCCAGCTTCATCAGAAGCTGGCTGAAGCCACGGCCCAGCCACAACAGGCCCGGACGAGCCCTGTGGCAGAAGGCCCATCCTCCAACCTTGAGGATATCATCCGCAAGGTTGTGATGGAGGAGAGGGCCTTCACAAGGGCCTGCTTAGCGGGCATCGAGGACCGGCTCTTGCCGGAGAAACGCCTCCGACCGCCGCTTGCGGCGACTAAGAGGCAGCCGAGCGAGCCGGGGCCGTCCTCCTCCCAGGCGGAAGACACCCTCCTCCCTGCCACCACCCCGTCCAACGAGTGGACGGAAGTGGTACGTAAGGGGAAGGGCAGGGGCAAGAAATCGGCGAAGGCCGTACCTGCCGTCCCCGCCACCACCGCCCCCAGTCGGTCGCAGACGACCGGCAAGGGAAAGGGGAAGGGTAAAGGGAGGGGAAAGGGCAAGCTAGTCCCCCCGAAAACCGCAGCCGTCGTGGTGACGCTCACCGCGGAGGCTGCGGAGCGAGGGGAGACTTATATGTCCATTTTGATGCGGGCGCGTGCCAATGCCGATCCCACCCAACTGGGGATCGGCAGCGTGTCTTGCCGGCGGACACAAGCCGGGGCTCGAATTTTCGAGTTCCCGGGGGCCGAGGGGAGTGCCCATGCGGACCTCTTCGCAGCAAAGCTGCAAGAGGTCATCGCAGACTCGGCCAAGGTGGCCCGACCAGTCAAGTCGGTGGCCATTGAGGTGATGGAGCTCGACGACTCCGTCACCAAGGAGGAGGTGGTGGCGGCAGTCGCAGCGGTAGGGGGCTGTGGTGCCGCAGCGGTGCAAAGCCGGGACATAAGGCCCGGCCGCGGTGGCATGGGTACCATTCGCCTCGAGTGCCCAGTCGCCGCTGCCAAAGCCGTCCTTGCCAAGGGACGGCTGCTGGTTGGGTTTAGCTCGGGTGCAGTCCGGGCACTCGAGGACCAGCCTCTGCGGTGTTTCCGGTGCTTCGGCATCGGACACACCCGGCCCATGTGTCCGTCCACGGTAGACAGGACGGACACGTGCTACCGCTGCGGCAAGAACGGCCACAAAGCCGTGTCTTGTGAGGCCGCCAAGCCACACTGCGCGGTGTGTGCCGCCAGTGGCCGCCCGGCAGGCCACGTAATGAAGGGGAGGAACTGTAATCCTCCCCATAAGCGGGGCAAAGCGCAGGTGCCGACCGGGCCTGCTGCTGCTGCTACTTGCTCCGTCGTTCCCGCGGCGGCTGCGGAGGATGGTGCGATGTCCGACTGATGGATAGGGTCGAACATCGCATCCTTCAGGTGGTGCGGTTTTCCACTGACTCCCCTCCCCTCTCGCTCTTAGAGAGGGGACCGGGATACGTGGCCGCCGCGTGGGGAGACATGGCCCTGGTGGGGGTCTTTTTCTCCCCAAACCGCCCTCTCACGAAGCGCGAGCGGGAGGTCGACCCTCTCGCTGTGCCGCTCCACAGACGAAGAAGGGGTCGGAGAAGGCATCGTCCTCTCCCTCCTCGTGGTGGCGACGGGCGGGCGACAGGCACGGGGGTGCCCTCGCCCGCATTGCACCCGTCACCACCTTCGTCAGTCATTCCCGGGCCCCTGTGAGGGGCCCGCCATGAAGGGCAGTCGTCGGCGGAGGACTGGACGTAAAGGCTATGCCGGTTTCCCAGTCCCCCGCCACTCGGACGAAGCGGGAATGTCGCTGGGTCGTTTTAGTGGGTATACCGGGTCAGACCCGGGGAGTCCCACATACCCCTCTCATCCCCCGATGGGAGGGTATGCGTAATGCATTTTTTCCCAGCGATTAAAAAAAAAAAAAAAAAAAAAAAAAAAGGTTAGGTTAGGTTAGGTTTTTTTTTTTTTTTTTTTTTTTTTTTTTTTTTTTTTTTTTTTTTTACAGCTTTTCCCCGTTCGTGGTAAAACAGGACCTTACTATTCTGATTTCACATTCATACTAGTTCTCGCATTTTTGCCTCTCGCACTTTCAAGCTTCATACTGGATCTTTCTTTCATTCATCTCTTTCATTCTTAGCCGGGTGGGACTCCCGCTATTGTAGTCTGAATTCTATTTTTGTGTTTTATATACTATAGGGACATTAAAGGTACACAGGCTTCTTTTAATAACATTGTTTTGGTTGACATTGCAGTCTTACATTTATGTTTCTTGTTTTAATACATATTTATTTCCCGGATATTTTAGCAAATTTTATCCAACTTCATTAATTTTAATTTCTATGTTTACATAACAGCATTGTTAATTTGGACATTGTATCTTATATCTCTATTTTCTTATTTTAGTACATATTTTCTATGTTTTGCAAAGTTTTCCATATATCATAATATCTAAGTTCTATGTAATTTTTTATACCTATGCTTCTTATATATTTATACATTTCTATTTCTAACTTAATTATCTACCATTTTCTTACTAACTTAGTTTTACATTTTTATTTCCTTATTCTATGTTAACACAATATGCATACTTATCCTTGTACTTAGCTTATCTTTATATCTAACACAATGTACTTATATGTTAGGGCTATCTTATTAAATGCTATATTCTTATTTTTCGGTTTAGGACATGGGGTTGGGGTTATGGTCTGAGGATTTAGGGTTGGACCTATTTAATTAGTCACAGTCTATTTCCGTCGTTAAATTTTTTATTTATTCTTGAACGGAAAAACAATAAATTATATATACATTTACTTTATATAATATGTTTATTGCTATTTCTTGTGCTACTTTTCTAAAGAGGTATTTTGGAAAGGTTGGGGATATATTTCTTTTGCATAAATGGGTTTATTTATATTCCTTAAGGTATTGACAATAATAAATTTATATAACATACTCAGATTATATATAATTATTATCCTTTCTTGTTCTAGATTTTTATTCTTTTCAACATTTATGTGGGTTGTTTGGGGTATGTAATTTGATGTTATATTGATATATACACATATATTTATTATACAATATATATATCTGGTGGGCGGTTTAGGCGTATGCCGTCGTCGTCCGGGCCAGATAATCCCACTTCTTGCGGACCGGACATTCCATGCTGAAGGCATTGTGGTCGGTCCTCTGGAGCTTTGAGTGCAGGCAGTTGCAGCACTGCGGTTCGTTCCCCGCAAGAAATTCTGAACATTTCTCACGGAGGTGCGGTCCTCCGCAGTGACTGCACCTGTCCGCACTCTCGGTACAAAATTTCCGGCCATGTCCGAAAGCCAGGCACTTTGTGCATTGGATGAGCGGTGACTGGTCCTCCACCCTGACCCTTTGCAGGTCAAGGTAAAGGGCACCAGCCTCCGTCATCCTCTGCCAAACCCTGGGTCTGACCTGGACGACGACGTGCGCCGTTTTGGGGTTTCGGGTCCTTTTCTTATATTTTATTTGAATTTCCATGTCGTCTTCGTCCATGTCCCTAAATATGTTCCTATTCTGGGAGTGGAGCGCCTTGACCATGTCGTCGTCGGTGCCGTCTAAGAAGACGTCTTTGAGGACGACCAACGGGTTTTTATTTTTCATGGGCGCTACCACTAGCCCTTCGCCACGGCTCTCGATCCTTTCTTGTACTCTTTTAAGTTCATCCTCTGTGTCGCATCCCAGTATAACCGTTTGGTTTTTGGCCTTCCTCACCTTGTTTATTTTTAAGCCAGTTTCCCTGGCGTCGACCGCCTTCTTCACTCTGGCTAACACCTCGTCTGCAGTCTCCTGGCTGCCCTCGAGGGTGACCGCCATCGAGTGAAGTGCCGGCCGATACCCGGGTCTGGTTGCCGTGACGCTGGCGTATGACGGCTCCACAGTTTTTGGCTCAGATTCCGCTCTTTTTATGGCCTCCTTGACGTCTCTAGCGGCTTCGTCAATCCTGAGCTCGAGGACTCCCTGCCCCACCTCAACCTTGCAGCTGAGTTCCTCGAGCTGTTCGCCGATCTTGTCTAGGAGGTCGGCACCGCTTTCGTTGATCTCCTCTTTGATGTTCAAGGTAACTTTTGAGACCTTCTCCTCGAGTTGGATGAGCCGCGTCTCCAAGTTCGATTCCACCTTTTGTAGCCTTCCCAAGATATCATCCGACAGTTCGGGTGGGGTAGGCTTGATGTTGGATGTGGGAGGAGCCGTTCCGGGCGCTGTCTCCAGGCTCTTAACACGCTTACTCAGCTCGAATAATGTCCGCATGCACTTATCTGACTGGGTCTCCAGGAAGATCTTGATGTCCTTACGCATCTGAGGATAACCTTGGACTCTGGTCGGAATGTCCTCGAATATCTTCATGACCTCCTGGAGAAGTTTGTCAGTGGACGATGTGGCATAGATGTTCGTCTGCTGTTTGTATGCGTCCATTATGTCTACGGACCTCCTTTTGCGCTCTGGCCTCCGGATAAAAGTCTTTGCGGCATCCAGCGCTTGTGCCGGCTGTCCTACCCGACTGGGAGTGGTGGTGGGAGCGACGGCACTGGAGTTTCCTGCCGATGCCGACGGTGGTGTTTTGGCTGTCGACGTAGCCACCTGTGCTCCGCCGGCGCCGGCCCCCGCCACTCTCCCTGTTACTGGGGTGCGGATTCCGGACATCATTTTTGGTGCTATAAGTTCCGCCTGTTTGATGCTGACTAGTGTGTAAAGGGCACTGCCAGGGAACGGGGAAAGAGTGGTGTCAAGTGATGGTCTGCACACAGTGTAAAGGGTGTGTGCAGTTCAAAATAAATAAATAAACAATAAAAACAGTCAAGAGAAAAGATACAAGAAAATTTAGAAAAAGGTGGTTGTAGATGCGCTTGGGATATCAATATCCACAAGGGTCCAGCCTTCGCTCAAAAGAGCGGGTCACGAAAATAGTCTAAACTACGCAACAGAAAATAATAGCCTAATAATATACAAAAAACTAAGAGTAAAATGGGAAGCAACTTATTATATCCCCCGTAAAATAGTCAATAATAAATATAAAATTTTAAAATAATCAATGAAGTAAATACAATGTGGGGTCAAAGTTGGACAATGCAAATCCGCGATCAAAATTTTTCTATCTCGTATAGACTCCGAGATACCGGTATTTTAATTTGGGAGGGGTGGGGGAAGGTCCAAACAGGAGGGGGAGGGTACCTCTTGTGCGACTTTAGCCGTGGTGTCTACGACACCACAGAGGCTGATTTTGAGGTCAGAAAGGTTCTATCTCTTCCCGTTCCGGAGATATGGCCCTTTAAATGTTGAGGGGGAGGATTTAGGAAAAAAGGGGGAGGATTTACGAAAAAAGGGGAGGGATGGATACCTCTGTAGTGGTTTTCACATCGTGGTGTCTACGACACCACTAAGGCTAAATCCGTGGTCGAAAAACGCCTATCTACACTGGTTTCAGAGATATTAGCTTTTTAGGAATTCCTGCCGTACCGTACCGCGCTGTGTCGCAGGCCTTGTCGGGTAGATGTTCCAGTTGACCTAGCTGGGTCTACCCTATTCTGATTTTGGCGTGAGTGGGCTCGTTTATTCGGTCTTTTTGAGCTCTTTTTGGTAGGTCAGGTTTTGAGGGGAGGGGGGTGTGTTATGAAAGGGGGGGGGGGATCCCGGGGATGTAGGCTGTGATGCCACAGTGCGGTTGAGGGCCACTTGTTGGAAAGTTATTGGGATTGGAAAAGGAAGTGTTTGGGAAGGGAGGAGAAGGGGTGGTTAGAAGGGGGTGGTATCCGGAGTCGTAACAAAGATGAAACTGTAGTATGGCTGAGGGCCGCTTGTTATTACAAATTAAAATTCTGTTCTAAAATTTTTTACTAAGTCCTAAGGGTGACTTAGCCCTAGGGGGTTGAAATTTTGTCCACAGGTGCGGGTGGTCCAGGATGGTTGGGTATCCAACCAGGGGGGGGGGTCAGGGGGGGGGCCTCGAAAATTTTGTTATTTTCTGGATTAGACGTACCGTTCCGGAGTTACAGGCCTTTTTCAGGTTTTGTGCTGTTAGCAAAATTACTTCCGGTTCTTAAAAATTTACTTTACTCAAGTACTATAAAACTTAAAAATATTGTGATTGCGAGTACTTGTAAGGGAGAATACCATTTGTGTTTGGCGTTCCTTAAAAATGGGGCGCACTCTATACGGTGTGAACTATTGCCTCCTGAAACTTTTGTCAGAGTACCAAAAACAGCATATGGCTGGTTTTGGCTCTCGCGAATCGTCTTACTTAGGGCTCTGTATCTCCGAAACGGGTTGCTTCCGGAATCTGGTTCTTAATCCTAATCTTAAACAATAAACTAACCTAAAACTTAACTAAACATCTATGTTCCACCACTGATCTTCGCTGCTCCAGCGACGTCTGAAGTCTTCCCGGGGGTGCCGCTTCCAGGGGGTGGTGTTGACTGGGCCGTGAGTTATGTCGGGTTGTAGGGCTGGAGCTTCTCCAACTGCTGGCACCGGTGAGGTTCCTGTGGCTTGTCCCGTTGAAAAGTTATTCCCCTGGGAAGGTAAAAATTTGACCCTGGCGAGCTGGTAGTAAAATGTCCAGGGTGCTCGTCGTTAATAAGTTATCTCGCAAGAGATCCGATTTTTCGTCGGTTTTTGGATCCGACGCACCGTTCCAGGGTTACAGGCCTGCCAATTTAAGATGGTAATGGCGTCCCGAGTCGACGTTTGGAGTAAAATTCGGCTGAAAACTCGTTTTCCGTCCGATCTTCCCGCGCTCTTCGGATTTTGGGTCCTGATGATGTTCCGCTTCGGTTCAGTCCTAGTGCCTATTTATATTCCGGCCTGCTTATTTTCAGCAGATGGTCAAAGTTTTTTAGAGGAAAACAAAAACCGCAAATAGGTCTTCCTGGCGGATCTAGACGTCCTAAAATTTATTTTTGTCCAGATTTTTAGTGTCCGTAGTCTTTATAGCTTTGTGGAATTTTTCCCGATTTTTGTCACTATTTATAAAGGTTTGTTTACTTTTTGTAAACAACCCGGGTTTCACTTGTGAAGTTTATATCTTTAAAACTACTAGTCCAAAAATTTTGAAACTTTACACTTGGGTTCTATAATCTATGCACTGTTTTTTAACGTCCAAAAATTTCTACGTTGTCGATCTAGATTTTGATTTATCAAAGGTTGAAATTTAGAAAAAATTTTGAATTTTAAAAAACCTTGTAACTTCCAGGAAAATTGTCTATTTTAGATGATCGAGGTGTCTGGTGAATGGGTATGGCTTCCTGCGCCTATCCCTATCTCTGTTTTCTCTCTCCGACTGCTGGATGATAACCTCGTAGCCACGTGGAATTTTGTTTTTCACCCCTAACTCGGCGAGTTTCCGCGGGAAAAATCCCGGACTCGGCCAAGGTGTGGGGCTGGTACAGGTGCTCCGACGGGCAGTCCAAAAACACAAGGTCACCGATCTAGTTTTTGCAGCGTTTCACTTTTTCATTTTTTCAAAGTCGATTTTAGGTTAAAATTTTTGTTTTTCGGCTCTAATTTCGCGAATTTTCCGCCGATTTGAAAAATTTTTTCACCTGAACACTTCACTCGTTAGCGCACAACTTTAAGCGAAAACACGGGTGTATTTGCTCACTTTAACTATTTTTCCGTATTTTTCAAGTGCGGAGCGACTCAAATTCGTGCCGCTCGGGGTGGCGGCTAGCGGGGAACCGGTTAGGTTAGGTTAGGTTAGGTTAGGTTTTTTTTTTTTTTTTTTTTTTTTTTTTTCTTTCCTACTCATCTATTCCTCTGACGACGCCAGAGACCTTACTATCTAATGCTTCTCTTTCATTCCAGTTCTATCAATTATTCCTCTCGCACTTTCATTCCTCATACTTTATCTTTCTATCGTTCTATCTTCTCTCTCTCTTTAAGGGTGGGACGCCCTTCTACTTTCCCTATTCTGTACTCTACTTTTTGTTATTTTTCTTTATTTCGGGTTTAACACGGACACAATGTTTTTATTTGTCGACAGGGATTCTTATTATTACTTTACATTGTTGACAAAATTTTTACAACCATCATATAGGACTATGTTACATTTTTCTTATTCTATAATTTTTATCCGTATTTACATATTTCTTATTACATAATATATTTCTTAATACTATTTCTAGATTACAACAATCTTATAATGTCCTTACTCCTAGTCACATATTTCTTAATGCTATTTCTATTTTCTACGCTTAATTCTAGTACATTTTTGAATAACATAATTTTGTCAGCCTTCTTATTTATATTTTGATTTTACAGTTTCTTACGACTACTTACGCTCTAACAAATTAATATGGGCAACATTAACATTAAATTACACTAATCTGTTTATTCTGGCTTTTAGCAACTTTGTAACTTCTGTTCTCAATGCTTGACTCTAATATTATTCACAATATTATGCAAACATTTTTGCTTATACCGTTTTGTTTCTTTTTATCACCTTTTCACATATTTTAACGCAAAACTCCAGAAACAACTCTCTCTTTTTGCTCTTCATTATCAGCCACATATCTACAGCGTCGAGCTTGGTGTCGAGTATTTGCTCGGCCACAAGTCTTTCTCTGCCGAACACGGGACAGCTGAACAATATATGTGGCACCGTTTCGTCCATTTCAGGGTCGCAGATGCACGATGGGCTCTCTTTGCACTTGAAGCGATTCAAGTATTCCGAGAACCCACCGTGCCCCGTCATAATTTGAGTTAAGACGCTGTTAATTTTTATTTTCCTGATAATCCTGTAGGCCGCCACCGCGTCCGGGAAAAACAATTTCGTGACAGAAGCTGTTTCTCCGGAGCTGTATCTTTGGTTCCATACGTCAAGAGACTCCGCACGTATGCATCGCTTGACATATGAAACCGGACACAAATCGTAGTCAGGTTTTCGTTTGGAACCCTCAGCGGCTCTTTTGGCTAGTTCATCGGCCCTCTCATTTCCTTCCAACCCCGCATGGGCTTTGATCCAAAACAAGGTAACGGCCTTGTTTTGGATCGACAGGGACCTAAGATTGGCCCTTGTCTCTACTGCCAGGGGGTGGTGTCGGTTGTAGTTCTGAATGGTTTGGAGGGCCGCCATGGAGTCGCTGAAGATTCCAAACGATTGCGCACTGTGCTTCAGTATCACCCTAGTAGCAACGCATATTGCCAGAAGCTCAGCCTGGTAAACGGTGCAGTAGTGTGGGAGAACAAGCTTGAGGGTTTTGGTTTCGGCGTTACCACGCCATACGGATAGTGCCGCTCCAACCTTGCCCCCAATCTTGCTCCCATCCGTGAAGATGCGAACTTCAAGTTCGCTCTGGGCATTGTCTAGTTGCTCTTGGTTTACCAGGCTAACGAGCTCTAGCTCAGCGCGCTCTGCGGGGTGTGGAGCCTCCATTGCCGAGGCGGCCTGCTCGACCTCCCTGTCGCCGAGTGCTGGCTGAGGTACCCCCCTTCTGGCCTCGTATAGCGATGCCGCTTCGCGGACTCGCAGGTCAAGAGGTAGTATACCAGCCAGCACTAGCGCGGAGTTCAAGGAGACCGTCCGGTACCCTTTACACAGCTTTTGCGCAATGCCGCGCTGTACTGCTCCCAACTGCTTTCTGACGCCCAGCTTGTCGACGGCCGGAGCCCATACGCTGGCGGCGTACAGGATGATTGGTTCAACGGTGGCCACATATATTACCCTTATGACCTCGGGGTTTAGACCCCAGCTGGTCTTTGCTGCCTTTGTCAGTTGCTTGTGGATGCCTATTGCCTTCCTGCACACATTTGCGACGTGTGTGTTAAAAGTAAGCTGTTTGTCGATGGTGACACCCAGGATTTTGATCTCATTAGACATGGCAATGTCGCTCCCGCCCATGCTCAGGCGCGGGGCGTCGTATTTTAATTTGCGCGTTATGACCATCGCGTTGGTTTTCTGCGGGGCAAATTTAAGCTTATTTTGAACGCCCCACGCCCGGACATGTTCGAGAGCGGCATTGGCACGTCTCTCGATCTCCAGCGCTGTGTCACCATCGAAAATCAGCACGACGTCGTCTGCAAATGCTTGGCAATAGTCATCCCTATCTTCCAAGCTTTTTAGAAGCGGGTCTAGCACTAGGTTCCAGAATATTGGTCCCGCAATGGAACCCTGAACACAGCCCTTGCTTGTGGCCTTGCAAAACTCTTCCCCTGCGTACCTGACCCTGACCTTTCGGTTTTCGAGATAGCTGTCTATGACCCTCCTCAAGCCGATAGGACACTGTTCCTCAGCCAGACGGACCCTTATGGCCGGCCACCATGCGCTGTCGAAGGCTCCCTCTATGTCCAATGATACTAGGACTACTATTTTCTTAAGATCTAGCTTACAGCGTATATGTTGCATTAGCGCATAGAGGGAGTCCTCGGTGCTCTTCTGGGGCACGAATCCATACTGGCGAGTACTCATCCTTGGGATCAGATGAAACTTGAGGCGGGCCACCAACATCTTCTCATAGATTTTGCCGAAAATAGGTAGTAGGCCAATGGGCCTGTACGCTTTTGGGGAGCTGTAATCTGACTTCCCAGGCTTTTTCAAAATTATGACTGTAGCCTCTTTCCAGATTTCGGGGAAGAGGTGGGTTCTCAAACAGCCATTCAGGAGAGCCAAGGCTACCTCCGGGGCTTCTCTGATGGCTTGGCAACAAATGTCGGCCGTGAATCCATCTGCTCCTGGCGCTTTTTTGGGGTTGAAGGACGTACACGCTGCCATCAGTTCAGCCATCGTGAATGGTGGCTCGCAAGGTTCACCTTGCCGTCGAGCATTCACGAGCTCGGCCTTCTCTCTAGTAAGACTGTGGCAGGTGCTATCAGTGTCTACGTGGTCCTCCGGATAAAAAGTTTTGGCCAAGAGTTCCACTGAGCCTTTTGCGTTCAAGACCTCCCCATCCTTTGCTAGTGGCTGATCCTCACCTCTTCCCTTGGTCCTGCCTATCACCCGGTAAATGCCTTCCCAAACCCCTTCTCTGTCCTGTCTGGAACAGAAGTCCTTCCAGCTCGCGGTTTCGTCCTTGGCTGCTTCCGTCTCATACTCAACTTTCTTTTTCAGGTACTCTTCGACGACCTTCGCTCTGCGGACTGGTGCAGCACACCTAACTCTGCGTTTGTAGGTAGTGTATTCTTTTTTCATCCTTTCGAGTTTCTCGGACCACCACGGCAAAGTAAACACTTCGTTTATCTTCTTAACCGGCATTGTCGAAGTGCATGCATCTTTAATTATATTTGTGTAAAGTTTTATTATTGAATTTAATTGTACGGCCGAATTTAATTTATCTACTTCAAATTTGTTAATTTTGTTTGCTTGTAGTAATTGTCCGAGTTTCTCACGAAACTCGGGCCAATTTGCTTTTTTCGTATTGTAAATCCTAGTTGTGCGATTAATTTGTATGCCTTTTGATCGTTTAAGTTTAATATTAAAAACAATGCCGTTGTGGTCCGAGCTCGTGAGGCCCTCGTCTACCTTCCAGTCGTCCACCAGGTCGAGGATATCTGTGGAGCATACTGAAATGTCGACATGACTGCAATATCTTATCCCCCCTCTGGTTGTGTCGAAGGTCGGAATTTCCCCTCTGTTCAGTATGTTTAGGTCCAGCTCATCGAGGACTCCGCAAACTTCTTCACCTCTGCGATCAATAGACAGGCTTCCCCACCAGGTACTCTTGGCGTTTGCATCTCCTCCAAGAATCAATCTCCCGGGACCTACCTCTTCCTCAACACGTTTTAGGTGCTCCAGGTATGGTCCGATTGGCTGGTCTGGCTCGAAGTAAAAGGAGACTAGTGTGATCCTCCAGGCACTGGTTCGGATCCCCACCACGGTGATGTTGTTCGTGGTGAGTTTCGGGTACTGTTCGACGATGAGGTCTTTGTCGAAGACCGCTATTGCGGCCTTAACAGTCCCATCTCCTATGTCAGTGCTCTGGAAGACCCGAACGCCTCTATGACTCCTCATTACTCTTACCCCGCCGACGTATGGTTCCTGGAGGAGAGCAATGGCGACCCCGCGCTTGTTCGCTTCGGTCAGAAGCTCGTTGGTCGCCAGTCTTTTTCGCTGGAGGTTGGCCTGTACTATTTTGTAGGGGTTTGGGTTGCTGTTGGTCTCCTGGGCGCCCTTAGCAATAAGCGACCGACATGCGAGCTATTGCGTCGCGCTTCCTCCGAATGGGGCATTCTTGACTGAAGGCATTATGGCTATTGGAGTCGAGCTTGGCCGCTGTGCAGTTTCTGCAAGTGGGTACACCTCCAGAAAGCCACTCTGTGCACTGCGCCCTAAGGTGCGGTCCTCCGCAGTGACTACATAGGTCTGCCGGTGCTGAGCAGAACCTTTTGCTATGCCCGTATCCTAGGCATCGCGAGCACTGGACCAGTGGTGACTGGTCCCACACCCGGATGCGCTGGAGGTCGATATAGACCGCTCCAGCGTCGGTCGCCCTTTTCCAGATGGCCGGAGAGACGCTCAGGATAATGTGACTAGTGTGCGGATTACGTGCCTTTCTTTTATACTTTATTTCGAGTCTGTCATCATTCTCCTTCAGATCGTGGAAGATGCCCCGGTTTTGGTTCCTGAAGGCCCTGATGACGTCCTCATCAGAGTTGACTGTTAGAACGTCGGCGAGCTTCAGGAGAGGGTCTCGGTTCTTGACTTCTTCCACGACCAAACTCTTTCCAGAACTTTCGAGTCTTTGTCTGACCTTCTGTCTGTCTTCGTCAGTGTGACAGCTCATAATAATCTTCCTATCTTTACCTTTGCGGGTCCTCTCCACCCTGACCCACCCTTCCTTAGCGTCCACTGCCTCTCTGATTTTTGTGAGAATATGGTCTCCGGTGTCGTTCTCATCCTGCGATGAGACAACTACCGAGTGCAGTGCACTCTGCGGAGGCGGGTGCACGGTGGATCGGGCCGCCGTTGTCTCAGCATACGATTTTGTCGTCAACAACTGTTGGTGCTGCTCCTCCATCTTTAATTTAAGGTCGTCCATTTTTCTGCCGTTTTCAATGAGCAGCCGGCTCTGCTCTTTTAATTGTGCGATTACCGGACTGTCGTAGGTCTGTTTTTGAGGCGTCTTAACGGTCGTTGTCTGAGAGTCGGCTGTTATACTCTCAGATGCAGACTTCTCTCCAGTTCTTTTTAGACGTTTTATTTCCATGTCCGCATCTTTTATAATCTGGAATAATTTGTCGATGGCTTCCAGGGCGTTTGTTTTAATGTCCGCTCTTAGGTTTCTGGAGTTGTTAATGTTTGTTTTGGCTTTAACGACGTTAGCTTTGGCTTCGGCCAAACGCGTTGTGAGAACCTGTCGAGGGAGTACCGGGATTTCCATTTTGCTGGTGGATGGAGTCAGGTTTTGCGACTCTGTTCCGAACTCGAACTTTTCGACGCTTCGTCTGACGCCAGACGTGGTCGCCTGCGACCTCTGCGGTGAGAATTGTTTCTCAACGCTACGTCTAACGCCAGACGAGAGCGTCTGTGTTTTTGGCGGGGACTTCGGATTTTCCCTTCCCTCTACAGACTTCTCTGGTGGTGTGGCGAACATTGTCAGAGGAATACAAGCTCAAAGTAAATGCAAAAAGTTGCCGTGGTCTGCACACAGTGTAAAGAGTGTGTGCAGTCAAAATAAAATTAAGAATAAAATAAAACAGAACAATCACATGAAAACTAGTGTAAAAATGCTAGTTGAGTCGCAAAGGAACAGAAGCTACAGTCAGACCCAATAGAGCCTTCGTGATACACAAAATAAAAATAAAATAAAATAAGGTAAAAGTTAAGAATAACTTTAGTCTCTATATAGAGTCACAAAATAGTGGGTCACAATGAACCGGTCGAGGAACAGTCAAAAATTTTCTTCCCGAGTCAAAAACCCCCAAAATTGGAGTGATTCTTGGAAGGACTCTATGTAGAGTCGCTCCGTCAATACCAGTGGATAGCTCTCACCGAGCCCACCCAGATGAACCCAAACTCGGCGCAGTTACACCAAGGGGTTCCGGAGATATCCCGACTTGAAAAATCGGGTTTTTCACAAAAATAAAAACCAAATGTGGTTACAAGAGGATATCTCCGGATCCGCCGGTCCAAAAACCCCGGTGTTTGGGCTCTCCGAAGCTGGCCCAGTGAGTCCAATCCACCGGACACGTTTTCAGGAAGAAAATTTTCGAGCTCCTGAAATCGCCTGAAAACTATTCAAGTTGTCCGTGTATACCCTGCTGATGTATTCAGAGGAAACCCCAGCCCTCTACGACTTTCCGTTGAGAAGTTATGATCGATTGAAAAATTTCAAAATGGCCGCGAACCTGTCAAAGTTAATTTTTGATCGCAGATAACTTCCCTCGGGAAAGTCGCAGACCCCTTGAGTTTGGGCTCTCCCTAATCGGCCTGAGCTCCTCTGTCCGCTGAAATTACTTTCAGGGTCCTGAAAATTTTCAGCTCCAAACCTCCTGAAAACTTGGGGTAAGTAGGGCAACGGGCTCCTGTCTGTAACGTCGAAATCCGCTACTTCCTACGGCCACCGGTTTAGAAGTTACAGTGGTTTGAAGCTGAACAAGATGGCCGCCGAACTGTCAAAAGCTGTATAAAAACGTCCGTAACTAAAGAACCCTACGTCACAGAGGGACGGGGTTTTGGACCTGCAGCTCGGCGTCACTTCAGGTATGACCTGAAAGCAGTTTCAGCGACAAATTTTCGGGAGGCCTGAAACAGGCTGAAAACTGAAAATTCTTAAAGGTAACTATAATCCACTGGCCGGAGTGAAAAAACGAGCTAAAACGGACCAGCGGTTCTCTACTTATCTAAATCTAAAAATTTAAACCTAAAAACCTATTTTGGTGTTTTTTATCAAAACAGCCAAATTTAAAGATATAGGGCCCGAGTTTGGGCTTAATCAAGTCCGTATAAGGTATAAAAACACAGTAATAACTTTAAAAACTAATTATTTCCTATTAATAATAAGTAATGACCAAAAAAGATGGAAAATTCAATAACTTTGAAACTAATCAGTAGAAAATTTTGAAAAAATATGTTAAAAATGTGTTAAATAAAGGGCTACAAGATTTAATAATAAAAATTTTAAAAAGACCAAAATAAAATAGAAATTTTTTTGAAAAAGTAATTTTACTGAAAATTTCCCTGTAACTTAAAAACTATTGAATCTAAAAATCTAGAACTTAGAGTCTCTACTATACTGATGAGCGCGCAACAGGCTGCAGTTGAAAAATTTTGAAAAGCTTCTTCTGGTCAAAGTTATTGGGGGTCAAAGTTGAGAGTTTGTAATAGTCATATATAAACGTGGATATGACTTAAAATTCTAAAAATTGTTGCACTCGCCTTGTGTCTTAGTGGTTCAAGTTGGTACCAATTTTCAGTTCGCTGGCTGCACTCCTTCAGTTTTTTCAGAGCACGTGGTTTTCACGAATTCCTGAATAACTCGTGAAGGCTCGATGTCAGGAAGGTGATGAGTGGTCCAGATGGTCGGGACCCACGATGTCCACACGATGCCGGTGAAAAAGCAGGTGGTCACCGCGATGGTTTCGGCAGCGTTTGCTATTTTCCAAAAAGCAAATTCCACTTAACCTCCAAAGTAGAGGTTTTTCAGCAGTAACTTGCACAGCACTGTGGAGCGGCACGAGTTGATTGCGGCACTTTGTGCGGCGCAATTTTCCGCATCCAACGACACTTCACTTGCTACTATCAGAGCAGAAAAACCAATTAATTTCTATTTTTAAGTGCGGAGCGCGTGGGTTTTCGCTGCTTACCGCTCGAGAGACCGAGTGCAACTGGGTTAGGTTAGGTTAGGTTAGGTTAGGTTAGGTTAGGTTCGGTGGGGGGACCACCCCACAGTGCTTGCGTCCACGTCGCGTCCCCTGGAAACGACCCAGTTCTGACCACCGTAACGGAGTGGCAGACTGGGTTGGCCAAAGTGCACTGTGATCTCGTTGCGATTTTATCTTGCCTTGTGTAAACGAACTGTCGGAGACTACCATGTCTAAACTCACGCGTAGCGCCTCCGGGCGATTTTTAAAGACCAAAGGCCCTTCTCAGGGCCAGCCTAAAGGCCCTTCTCAGGGCCAACCAAAAGGCCCTTCTCAGGGCCAACTCCAAGGCCCTTCTCAGGGCCAACCTAAAGGCCCTTCTCAGGGCCAACCCAAAGGCCCTTCTCAGGGCCAACCCAAAGGCCCTTCTCAGGGCCAACCAAAAGGCCCTTCTCAGGGCCAACTTGACGCTCTGGCGTCAGAGGCTAGCCGCGCGCCGTCTGCGGCTGGCTTCTTGGCGGACGAGTCCGACAACGACTCACTGTTTAGTGTGTCGGACGCGAACGATTCTCGGTCGCGAAAGCGGGTCCACCTGAGCGGTGGGTCCGAAGGTTCCCAGGCCTCGGGGTCGAAGGCCAAAAAGCCGACGACCAAGGCCGCCGATACCCATAACGTTGGGCTTGCGGACGCCCAACGCCAGTTGGACCTGGCCCGGCGAGCGCAGCTCCAGCAGGACCTGGAGGAGAGGGTGGCTGCAAAGGAGAAGCGGGCGCACGTTGCCCGGGCCAAGTCCGGGTACGGTGCGTCTCGCGTCCTGTACGCGGACCACTCTCTTGAGGAGCTGGAGAAAATGGCGGAGGAGGACGAGGAGGAGATCGTGGAGGTCGCCTCTAAGTCCTCCAACCTAAAGGGGACCTTCCAGAAGGCCCTCAAGAGCCGGGCCGCGAGCATGCGCGGTGTCGTCGCGGAGCTGGTGCGTCGCAAGGCCACCGACGAGACGCGGCAACTGCAGGCGAAGGTCGATCGCCTACAGTTGGAGGTCAGCCAGCTTCATCAGAAGCTGGCTGAAGCCACGGCCCGGCCTCAAGAGGCCCGGACAAGCCCTGCGGCAGAAGGCCCATCCTCCAACCTTGAGGATATCATCCGCAAGGTTGTGATGGAGGAGAGGGCCTTCACAAGGGCCTGCTTAGCGGGCATAGAGGACCGGCTCTTGCCGGAAAAGCGCCTCCGACCGCCGCTTGCGGCGGATAAGAGGCAGCCAAGCGAGCCAGGGCCGTCCTCCTCCCAGGCGGAAGACACTCTTCTCCCTGCCACCACCCCGTCCAACGAGTGGACGGATGTGGTACGTAGGGGGAAGGGCAGGGGCAAGAAGTCGGTGAAGGCCGTACCTGCCGTCCCCGCCACTACCGCTCCCAGTCGGTCGCAGACGACCGGCAAGGGTGCAGGGAAGGGGAAAAGAAAGGGAAAGGGGAAACTAGTCCCCCCGAAAACCGCTGCCGTCGTGGTGACACTCACCGCGGAGGCGGCGGAGCGTGGGGAGACGTACGCGTCCGTCTTGGTGCGGGCGCGTGCCAATGCCGATCCCACCCAACTGGGGATCGGCAGCGTGTCTTGCCGGCGGACACAAGCCGGGGCTCGAATCTTCGAGTTCCCGGGGGCCGAGGGGAGTGCCCACGCTGACCTATTTGCAGCCAAGCTGCAGGAGGTCATCGCGGACTCGGCGAAGGTGGCCCGACCGGTGAAGTCAGCGGCCATCGAGGTGACGGAGCTCGACGACTCCGTCACCAAGGAGGAGGTGGTTGCGGCGGTCGCAGCGGTAGGGGGCTGTGGCGCCGCGGCGGTCCAAGGCCGGGACATAAGACCCGGACGCGGCGGCATGGGCACCATCCGCCTCGAGTGCCCAATCGCCGCTGCCAAAGCCGTCCTTGCCAAGGGACGGCTCACAGTTGGCTTCAGCTCGGGTGCAGTCCGGGCACTCGAGGACCAGCCTCTGCGGTGTTTCCGGTGCTTCGGCATCGGGCACACCCGGCCCATGTGTCCGTCCACGGTGGATAGGACGGACACGTGCTACCGCTGCGGCAAGAACGGCCACAAAGCCGTATCTTGTGAGGCCGCCACGCCACACTGTGCGGTGTGTGCCGCCAGTGGCCGCCTAGCAGGCCACGTAATGAAGGGGAGGAACTGCAATCCTCCCCCTAAGCGTGGCAAAGCGCTGGCGCCGACCAGGCCTGCTGCTGCTGCCGCTGACCCCGTCGTTCCTGCGGCGGCTGCGGAGGGGGGTGCGATGTCCGACTGATGGATAGGGTCGAACATCGCATCCTCCAGGCGAACACCAACCACTGCAGGGCAGCCCAGGATCTGCTGATGCAGACCATGGCTGAGTGGTTGGTGGACTTGGCGGTGGTCGCCGAACCTTACTCGGTCCCTGGCCGTTGGCTGGGCGACCGGGACGGTTTGGTGGCGTTGGTGGCGCGGTCTTCCACGGACTCCCCTCCCCTCTCGCTCTTAGAGAGGGGACCGGGATACGTGGCCGCCGCCTGGGGAGACATGGCCCTGGTGGGGGTCTATTTCTCCCCAAACCGCCCTCTCTCGGACTTTGAGGATTTCCTCGAGATCCTCACCGCAGTCAAAGGGAGGGCGGCGCCACGCCAAGTTCTGGTGTTGGGCGACCTGAACGCCAAGTCGGCGGCCTGGGGCAACCCGGCCGCGGGTTGCAACGTCCGGGGACGCGCCGTCGAATTTTGGGCGGCCTCATGCGGTGTGTCCCTCCTCAACAGGGGGGCGGTCCACACGTGTGTGCGGCAACAGGGTGGGTCGGTGGTGGACGTCTCGTTTGCCACCCCCGCGCTAGCCGCCCGCGTCGTCAGCTGGCGGGTGGAGATGGTGGAGACGTTGTCGGACCACCGATATGTGCGGTTCGACATCTCCACCCAGCAGGGGGGGAGGGGGATGACCCGTGCTGGGCAATCTCCCTTTCCGCGGTGGGCACTCACCCGCCTGGACCGGGAGGCAGCCAAGGAGGCGGCCTTCCTCCAGGACTGGCTGTCGCCCCCTGTCGAGGGCCTGGACGTGGACGCCGCTGCGGTCCAGCTCAGGGGGTCCCTGACCGAGGTGTGCAATTCCAGCATGCCTCGGTCTCGCCGCCCGCCTCCCCGTCGTGCCGTCTATTGGTGGACGGAGGAGCTGGAGGGACTCCGGGCCACCTGCGTGGCGGCCAGAAGGGCCTACACGCGGAGCCGACGGCGCAGCGCCCAAAACCGAGACCGGGCAGAAGAGGACCGCCTATACGCCTCTTACCGAGAGGCGACGACGGCCCTCAAGTCTGCAATGGGCGCTGCACAAGACTCGGCGAGAGCCGAGATGTTGGAGGGTCTCGACAGGGACCCCTATGGGAGACCATACAAGGCGGCGCGGAACCAGCTACGCCCCTATGGTCCCCCACTGTCGGAGACCCTCGATCCACCGTTGCTGGATGGGGTGGTCCGGTCCCTGTTTCCGCGCAGGACCGACTTCACCCCACCAACGATGGATCCCCCGCAAGGGGCGGTTACGCCGGAGGAGGAGGACGTCCCCCCGGTGACGGTGGCGCAGTTATACGCGGGGGTGCTCAGCCTCCGAGCAAAAAAGACTGCCCCCGGACCAGACGGCGTCCCCGCACGGGTGCTGGCGATCGCCGCCTCCGGCATGGAGGACAGGTTTCGGGACCTCTTCAGCGCGTGCTTTACGGCTGGGAGGTTCCCGAAACTGTGGAAGGAGGGGCAGTTATGCCTTCTCCGAAAGGAGGGCCGCCCGCTGGACTCCCCCTCGGCATACCGGCCCGTCGTCCTGCTCGATGAGGTCGGTAAACTGTTCGAGGGGATTGTCGCCTCCCGGCTTGATAGCCATTTGCGGGGGGTGGGGCCGGATCTGTCGGACGCCCAATTCGGCTTCCGTCGAGGGCGTTCGACGATCGACGCACTGGCCCTACTCAAGGGCCAGGTGAAGGAGGCGGTGGAGGCGGGGGACGGAGTGCTGGCGGTGTCGTTCGACATTGCCAACGCCTTCAACTCCGTCCCCCACTCGACGATATTGGAGGCGCTCCGGTATCACGGAGTGCCCCAATACCTGCGGGACCTCCTGGCCAGCTACCTGGAGGACCGAGAAGTCCTCCTAGTGGACAAGACGGCCACGGTGAGGCGGTACGGCGCAGAGTCCGGTGTTCCGCAGGGGTCGGTGCTTGGCCCTCCCTTGTGGAACATCGGGTTCAACTGGCTCCTGCGCGGAGCCCTCCTCCAGGGCACGAGTGTCATCTGCTACGCGGATGACACTCTCCTCACTGCCCGGGGGAGGAACTTTGCCGACGCGGCCTGTCTGGCCTCGGCTGGCGGATCCTTGGTTGCAGAGAGGATCCGCCGCCTGGGATTGAAGTTGGCGCTGCACAAGACCGAGGCCGTGTTCTTTCGCGGACCTCGGCAGCGCTGCCCTCCCGACGCCCACATAATTGTGGAGGGCGTCAGGATAGGGGTCCAGCCCCAGATGAAGTATCTGGGGCTGGTACTAGACGACAGGTGGCGCTTCGGCCCGCATTTCAGCGGGCTGTCGACGCGCCTGCTGAAGGCCGCGGACGCCCTCTCGTGGCTCCTCCCGAACCTGGGGGGGCCCAAGGCGAAATGCCGGCGCCTGTATGCCGGCATCTTGCGGAGTATGGCCCTTTACGGGGCCCCCATCTGGGCGGACTCTCTCCACAGGAGAGAGAATGCGACCGCCATCCGAAGGCCCCAAAGGGCCATTGCACAGCGGGTGGCGAGGGCCTACCGATCGGTGGGCTTTTCCGCGGCGTGCGCTCTGGCCGGCACCCCTCCTTGGGAGTTGGAGGCATGGGTGCTCGCCAGAGTGTACGAGTGGACGGCGCGCCGGAAGGCGCTCGGGGAGCGCCCCGTCGCCGAAGAGCGGGAGGCCGTGCGGCGGGAGGCAAAAGATGCCATCGTCCTCCACTGGACGGAGGACCTCGCCGCCGCCGCCTTTGGCCGCCGGACGTTGGACGCGCTCGGTCCGGTTCTACGGAGCTGGCTCGAGCGGTCCCACGGTTTCCTCTCGTTCCGTCTGGTGCAGGTGTTATCCGGGCATGGCTGTTTCGGATCGCACCTTCACCGGATCGGGAGGGAGGAGACCCCGGCGTGCCACGACTGCGGCGCGCCGGAGGACACGGCGCAGCACACCCTCGAGGTGTGCCCGGCTTGGTCCGAGCCGCGCCGCAGCCTGACCGCGGAAATTGGACCAGACCTCTCGCTTCCCGGCGTCGTCAACGCCATGCTGGGGAGCGAGGAGGCCTGGGCAGCGGTCGCCTCCTTTTGCGAGGACGTAATCTCGCAAAAGGAGGAGGCGGAGCGCGAGCGGGAGGACGACCCTCTCGCTGCGCCGCTCCGCAGACGAAGAAGGGGTCGGAGAGGGCGCCGTCCACTCCCTCCTCCTAATGGCGACGGGCGGGCGACAGGCACGGGGGTGCCTTCGCCCGCTTTGCACCCGTCACCACCTTCGTCGAACATTCCCGGGCCCCCGTGAGGGGCCCGCCATGAAGGGCAATCGTCGGCGGAGGACTGGACGTAAAGGCTATGCCGGTTTCCCAGTCCCCCGCCACTCGGACGAAGCGGGAATGTCGCTGGGTCGTTTTAGTGGGTATACCGGGTCAGACCCGGGGAGTCCCACATACCCCTCTCATCCCCCGATGGGAGGGTATGCGTAATGCATTTTTTCCCAGCGATAAAAAAAAAAAAAAAAAAAAAAAAAAAAAGGTTAGGTTCGGTGGGTCCGAGGGTTCCCAGGCCTCGGGGTCCAAGGCAAAAAAGCCAACAACCGTGGCCGCGGACACCCACAACGTTGGGCTCGCAGACGCCCAACGCAAGTTGGACCTGGCCCGGCGAGCGCAACTCCAGCAAGAGCTGGAGGAGAAGGTTGCCGCCAGGGAGAAGCGGGCGCACGTCGCCCGGGCAAAGTCCGGGTACGGTGCGTCCCGCGTCGTATACGCGGACCACTCTCTTGTGGAGCTGGAGAGAATGGCGGAGGAGGACGAGGAGGAGATCGTAGAGGTCGCCTCCAAGTCCTCAAACCTAAAGGGCACCTTCCAGAAGGCCCTCAAGAGCCGGGCCGCGAGCATGCGCGGTGTCGTCGCGGAGTTGGTCCGTCGCAAGACAACTGACGAGACGCGGCAACTGCAGGCGAAGGTCGATCGCCTGCAGTCGGAGGTCAGCCAGCTTCATCAGAAGCTGGCTGAAGCCACGGCCCGGCCACAAGAGGCCCGGACAAGCCCTGTGGCAGAAGGCCCATCCTCCAACCTTGAGGATATCATCCGCAAGGTCGTGATGGAGGAGAGGGCCTTCACAAGGGCCTGCTTAGCGGGCATCGAGGACCGGCTCTTGCCGGAGAAGCGCCTCCGACCGCCGTTTGCGGCGGATAAGAGGAAGCCGAGCGAGCCGGGGCCGTCCTCCTCCCAGGCGGAAGACACCCTACTCCCTGCCACCACCCCGTCCAACGAGTGGACGGACGTGGTTCGTAAGGGTAAGGGCAGGGGGAAGAAGTCGGCTAAGGCCGTACCCGTCGTCCCCGCCACCACCGCTCCCAGTCGGTCGCAGACGACCGTCAAGGGAAAGGGGAAGGGGAAAGGGAAGGGAAAGCTGGTGCCCCCAAAAACCGCGGCCGTCGTGGTGACACTCACCGCGGAGGCTGCGGAGAGAGGGGAGACCTACGCGTCCGTATTGGTGCGGGCGCGTGCCAATGCCGATCCCACCCAACTGGGGATCGGCAGCGTGTCTTGCAGGCGGACACAAGCCGGGGCTCGAATTTTCGAGCTCCCGGGGGCCGAGGGGAGTGCCCATGCGGACCTCTTCGCAGCAAAGCTGCAAGAGGTCATCGCAGACTCGGCCAAGGTGGCCCGACCGGTCAAGACGGCAGCCTTTGAGGTGACGGAGCTCGACGACTCCGTCACCAAGGAGGAGGTGGTTGCGGCGGTCGCAGCGGTAGGGGGCTGTGGCGCCGCGGCGGTCCAAGGCCGGGACATAAGACCCGGACGCGGCGGCATGGGCACCATTCGCCTCGAGTGCCCAATCGCCGCTGCCAAAGCCGTCCTTGCCAAGGGACGGCTCACAGTTGGCTTCAGCTCGGGTGCAGTCCGGGCACTTGAGGGCCAGCCTCTGCGGTGTTTCCGGTGCTTCGGCATCGGACACACCCGGCCCATGTGTCCGTCCACAGTAGACAGGACGGACACATGCTACCGCTGCGGCAAGACCGGCCACAAAGCCGTGTCTTGCGAGGCCGCCACGCCGCACTGCGCGGTGTGTGCCGCCAGTGGCCGCCTGTCAGGCCACGTAATGAAGGGGAGGAACTGCAATCCTCCCCCTAAGCGTGGCAAAGCGCTGGCGCCGACCAGGCCTGCTGCTGATGCCGCTAACTCCGTCGTTCCTGCGGCGGCTGCGGAGGGGGGTGCGATGTCCGACTGATGGATAGGGTCGAACATCGCATCCTCCAGGCGAACACCAACCACTGCAGGGCAGCCCAGGATCTGCTGATGCAGACCATGGCTGAGTGGTTGGTGGACTTGGCGGTGGTCGCCGAACCCTACTCGGTCCCTGGCCGTTGGCTGGGCGACCGGGACGGCTTGGTGGCGTTGGTGGCGCGGTCTTCCACGGACTCCCCTCCCCTCTCGCTCTTAGAGAGGGGACCGGGATACGTGGCCGCCGCCTGGGGAGACATGGCCCTGGTGGGGGTCTATTTCTCCCCAAACCGCCCTCTCTCGGACTTTGAGGATTTCCTCGAGATCCTCACCGCAGTCAAAGGGAGGGCGGCGCCAGGCCAAGTTATGGTGTTGGGCGACCTGAACGCCAAGTCGGCGGCCTGGGGCAACCCGGCCACCGGTTGCAACGTCCGGGGACGCGCCGTCGAATTTTGGGCGGCCTCATGCGGTGTGTCCCTCCTCAACAGGGGGGCGGTCCACACGTGTGTGCGGCAACAGGGTGGGTCGGTGGTGGACGTCTCGTTTGCCACCCCCGCGCTGGCCGCCCGCGTCGTCAACTGGCGGGTAGAGATGGTGGAGACGTTGTCGGACCACCGATATGTGCGGTTCGACATCTCCACCCAGCAGGGGGGGAGGGGGATGACCCATGCTGGGCAATCTCCCTTCCCGCGGTGGGCACTCACCCGCCTGGACCGGGAGGCAGCCAAGGAGGCGGCCTTCCTCCAGGACTGGCTGTCGCCCCCTGTCGAGGTCCTGGACGTGGACGCAGCAGCGGTCCAGCTCAGGGGGTCCCTGACCGAGGTGTGCAACTCCAGCATGCCTCGGTCTCGCCGTCCGCCTCCCCGTCGTGCCGTCTATTGGTGGACGGAGGAGCTGGCGGGACTCCGGGCCACCTGCGTGGCGGCCAGGAGGGAATACACGCGGAGCCGACGGCGCAGCGCCCAAAACCGAGTCCGGGCAGAAGAGGACCGCCTATACGCCTCTTACCGAGAGGCGACGACGGCCCTCAAGTCTGCAATGGGCGCTGCTCAAGACTCGGCGAGGGCCGAGATGTTGGAGGGTCTCGACAGGGACCCCTATGGGAGACCATACAAGGCGGCGCGGAATCAGCTACGCCCCTATGGTCCCCCACTGTCGGAGACCCTCGAGCCAGTGTTGCTGGATGGGGTGGTCCGGTCCCTGTTTCCGCGCAGGACCGACTTCACCCCACCAACGATGGATCCCCCGCAAGGGGCGGCTTCGCCGGAGGAGGAGGAGGTCCCCCCGGTGACGGCGGCGGAGTTATACGCGGGGGTGCTCAGCCTCCGCGCGAAGAAGACGGCCCCTGGACCAGACGGCGTCCCCGCACGGGTGCTGGCGATTGCCGCCTCCGGTATGGAGGACAGGTTTCGGGACCTCTTCAGCGCGTGCTTTACGGCTGGGAGGTTCCCGAAACTGTGGAAGGAGGGGCAGTTATGCCTCCTCCGAAAGGAGGGCCGCCCGCTGGACTCCCCCTCGGCATACCGGCCCATCGTCCTGCTCGATGAGGTCGGTAAACTGTTCGAGGGGATTGTCGCCTCCCGGCTTGACAGCCACTTGCGGGGGCTAGGGCCGGATCTGTCGGACGCCCAATTCGGATTTCGTCGAGGGCGTTCGACGATCGACGCGCTGGCCCTACTCAAGGGCCAGGTGAAGGAGGCGGTGGAGGCGGGGGACGGAGTGCTGGCGGTGTCGTTCGACATTGCCAACGCCTTCAACTCCGTCCCCCACTCGACGATATTGGAGGCGCTCCGGTATCACGGAGTGCCCCAATACCTGCGGGACCTCCTGGCCAGCTACTTGGAGGACCGAGAGGTCCTCCTCGTGGACAAAACAGCCACCGTGAGGCGGTACGGCGCAGAGTCCGGTGTTCCACAGGGGTCGGTGCTTGGGCCCCCCTTGTGGAACATCGGGTTCAACTGGCTCTTGCGGGGAGCCCTCCTCCAGGGCACGAGTGTCATCTGCTACGCGGATGACACTCTCCTCACTGCCCGGGGGAGGAACTTTGCGGACGCGGCCTGTCTGGCCTCGGCTGGCGGATCCTTGGTTGCAGAGAGGATCCGCCGCCTCGGATTGAAGGTGGCGCTGCACAAGACCGAGGCCGTGTTCTTTCGCGGGCCTCGGCAGCGCTGCCCTCCCGACGCCCACATAATTGTGGAGGGCGTCAGGATAGGGGTCCAGCCCCAGATGAAGTATCTGGGGCTGGTGCTGGACGACAGGTGGCGCTTCGGCCCGCACTTCAGCGGGCTGTCGACGCGCCTATTGAAGGCCGCTGACGCCCTCTCGTGGCTCCTCCCGAACCTGGGGGGGCCCAAGGCGAAATGCCGGCGCCTCTATGCCGGCATCCTGCGGAGCATGGCCCTATATGGGGCCCCAATCTGGGCGGACTCCCTCCACAGGAGGGAGAATGCGACCGCCATCCGCAGGCCCCAAAGGGCCATTGCACAGCGGGTGGCGAGGGCCTACCGCTCGGTGGGCTTCTCGGCGGCATGCGCTCTGGCCGGCACCCCTCCTTGGGAGTTGGAGGCTTGGGTGCTCGCCAGAGTGTACGAGTGGACGGCGCGCCGAAAGGCTCTCGGGGAGCGCCCCGTCGCCGAAGAGCGGGAGGCCGTGCGGCGGGAGGCGAGGGACGCTATCGTCCTCCATTGGACGGAGGACCTCGCCGCCGCCGCCTTTGGCCGCCGGACGTTGGACGCGCTCGGTCCGGTTCTACGGAGCTGGCTCGAGCGGTCCCACGGTTTCCTCTCGTTCCGTCTGGTGCAGGTGTTGTCCGGCCATGGCTGTTTCGGAACGCACCTTCACCGGATCGGGAGGGAGGAGACCCCGGCGTGCCACGACTGCGGCGCGCCGGAGGACACGGCGCAGCACACCCTCGAGGTGTGCCCGGCTTGGTCCGAGCCGCGCCGCAGCCTGACCGCGGTAATTGGACCAGACCTCTCGCTTCCCGGCGTCGTCAACGCCATGCTGGGGAGCGAGGAGGCCTGGGCAGCGGTCGCCTCCTTTTGCGAGGACGTAATCTCGCAAAAGGAGGAGGCGGAGCGCGAGCGGGAGGACGACCCTCTCGCTGCGCCGCTCCGCAGACGAAGAAGGGGTCGGAGAGGGCGCCGTCCTCTCCCTCCTCCTGGTGGCGACGGGCGGGCGACAGGCACGGGGGTGCCTTCGCCCGCATTGCACCCGTCACCACCTTCGTCGGTCATTCCCGGGCCCCTGTGAGGGGCCCGCCATGAAGGGCAATCGTCGGCGGAGGACTGGACGTAAAGGCTACGCCGGTTTCCCAGTCCCCCGCCACTCGGACGAAGCGGGAATGTCGCTGGGTCGTTTTAGTGGGTATACCGGGTCAGACCCGGGGAGTCCCACATACCCCTCTCATCCCCCGATGGGAGGGTATGCGTAATGCATTTTTTCCCAGCGATAAAAAAAAAAAAAAAAAAAAAAAAAAAAAAAAAAAAAGGTTAGGTTAGGTTAGGTTTTCGCGGGCCTCGGCAGCGCTGCCCTCCCGACGCCCACATAATTGTGGAGGGCGTCAGGATAGGGGTCCAGCCCCAGATGAAGTATCTGGGGCTGGTGCTGGACGACAGGTGGCGCTTCGGCCCGCACTTCAGCGGGCTGTCGACGCGCCTATTGAAGGCCGCTGACGCCCTCTCGTGGCTCCTCCCGAACCTGGGGGGGCCCAAGGCGAAATGCCGGCGCCTCTATGCCGGCATCCTGCGGAGCATGGCCCTATATGGGGCCCCAATCTGGGCGGACTCCCTCCACAGGAGGGAGAATGCGACCGCCATCCGCAGGCCCCAAAGGGCCATTGCACAGCGGGTGGCGAGGGCCTACCGGTCGGTGGGCTTCTCGGCGGCATGCGCTCTGGCCGGCACCCCTCCTTGGGAGTTGGAGGCTTGGGTGCTCGCCAGAGTGTACGAGTGGACGGCGCGCCGAAAGGCTCTCGGGGAGCGCCCCGTCGCCGAAGAGCGGGAGGCCGTGCGGCGGGAGGCGAGGGACGCTATCGTCCTCCATTGGACGGAGGACCTCGCCGCCGCCGCCTTTGGCCGCCGGACGTTGGACGCGCTCGGTCCGGTTCTACGGAGCTGGCTCGAGCGGTCCCACGGTTTCCTCTCGTTCCGTCTGGTGCAGGTGTTGTCCGGCCATGGCTGTTTCGGAACGCACCTTCACCGGATCGGGAGGGAGGAGACCCCGGCGTGCCACGACTGCGGCGCGCCGGAGGACACGGCGCAGCACACCCTCGAGGTGTGCCCGGCTTGGTCCGAGCCGCGCCGCAGCCTGACCGCGGTAATTGGACCAGACCTCTCGCTTCCCGGCGTCGTCAACGCCATGCTGGGGAGCGAGGAGGCCTGGGCAGCGGTCGCCTCCTTTTGCGAGGACGTAATCTCGCAAAAGGAGGAGGCGGAGCGCGAGCGGGAGGACGACCCTCTCGCTGCGCCGCTCCGCAGACGAAGAAGGGGTCGGAGAGGGCGCCGTCCTCTCCCTCCTCCTGGTGGCGACGGGCGGGCGACAGGCACGGGGGTGCCTTCGCCCGCATTGCACCCGTCACCACCTTCGTCGGTCATTCCCGGGCCCCTGTGAGGGGCCCGCCATGAAGGGCAATCGTCGGCGGAGGACTGGACGTAAAGGCTACGCCGGTTTCCCAGTCCCCCGCCACTCGGACGAAGCGGGAATGTCGCTGGGTCGTTTTAGTGGGTATACCGGGTCAGACCCGGGGAGTCCCACATACCCCTCTCATCCCCCGATGGGAGGGTATGCGTAATGCATTTTTTCCCAGCGATAAAAAAAAAAAAAAAAAAGGTTAGGTTAGGTTAGGTTAGGTTTTTTTTTTTTTTTTTTTTTTTTTTTTTTTTTTGTTTTGGCAGGAGTGGGAAATCCCCGCGGACACCTCGACTACCTCACAGATTGTGAGACAGTCGAGGTAGTGCCGGTCTCGAACCGGCTAAAACCACACTCCTGCCCCACCAGTGTCCCTCTGACGTGGGAATCAGAGCCCTTGTGTACAAATTTTTAATTTAATTGGCGACTGAGTTTAAAAAGGCCGAAGAGACCACGCTTTATGCGTTAAATTTTAACTATTATTTTTAATACTGTTCAGAACTTTATATTATTTTATGTATTTACGTTTTTTTCGTCTTTATTTACTTCTAAATATTACTATCTACTATAATATATTACTTTTTAACTAAATTATTTCATTATTACGTGTTTAAATTTAAAATCTACTACTTTAATTTATTTAGCAATTCTTACATTTTACTTTCTATTTTACTAATTCGAGAATTTCTATCCCCATTATTTCTGTCCTCTTATTTCCCTTGTTTCGTTTTATTTGTCATAATTTTGTTTTTAGGTTTGCTTATTATCAATACTATATATTTACTATATAATACTATATAATAGTTTTCCACTCCAAACATTATGCGAACATGTACGAAACAGATTTGCAGCCAATCTGACACAACATGTCGATTCCACTAAAGTTGACCCACAAACTAGCATAATTGAAGCCACTTTCTGACGAAAGTGACTCCAATTACCCCCATCCATTAAGCCAACCTCAGTGGTTCGCTCAATGCGTCTGCCATCTGGTTGTGTCAGACTGGTCATCACTAAATACGCGGAAGTGGGCGCATTGGCAACTTTAGCAATAGGCTATGGTTGCTCGTGCGAATGCGTCCCACTTCCTGCGTATTGGGCATTCTTTGCTGAACGCATTGTGCGAGTGTTCCCCGAGCTTAGCTCTGGTGCAGTTCACGCACGCCGCTGCTTCGCCAAGATCTTTAACTGGGCAGTCCACCCTAAGGTGTGGACCGCCGCAGTGGCTGCATAGGTCAACAGGCTCTACGCACAAACGCTTGCCGTGACCGTATGCTAGGCAGCGCGTGCACTGCACCAGAGGCGTCTGGTCTTCGACGTGCACTCTCTGGAGGTCAATGCGCAGTTTGCCTCCTTCGAGTGCCCGCCTCCAGATAGCAGGGGAAACACTCATCACAATGCTGTTGACATGGGGGTTTCGCGATTTTTTCCGAAATTTAATCGAAACTTTCTGTTCCTCGTCGCCGAGGCCGTCAAATAGCTCCCGGTTCTGATTCCTAAGGGCTCGCAACACGTCTTCGTCACTGTGGATCAGCAACACGTCCCTAAGAATCAGAAGCGGGTCCCTGTTTTTCACGTCCTCGACGACGAGGTTCTCTCCGACCTCCTCTAATCGCGCCTTTAGCTTGCGCCTCTCCTCCTTCGTTTCGCACCCCATAACCACCTTCTGGTCTTTGGCCTTTCTTACTCTTTCTACTCGCACCCAGCCCTCCTTCGCGTCCACCGCTTTTCTCACTCTTTCGAGGACTTCGGCCCCCGTATCCGTCTCCTGTGTTGAGGTGACAACCACGGAGTGCAGCGTCGTTCGCTCCAGGGCTTGCGCCCCGGTGTGGCACTTACTAACGGCCGCTACGTTCGCGTAGGTTGTCTCCCCCACACTTTCTCTGCTGGCCAGACTGTCTCGGAGCCGGTCAAGTTTCTCGGAGTTGTCTTTTAGCTCCGAGATGTGCTCCTTCATGGTCTTCAGGAGCTCAGTCTGGCCAGCGAGAACCTCCATAGAAATGGGTTGGGGGCCGAAGTCAGCAGTAGGCGCGGGTTCCGGTACGGCAATGGGTGCGTCAGAGGCCTTGTCCCGCTCGGACTCTTTCACTAGCTCATAAAGCCTGTTTATGGCTTGGAGCACAGCAGTCTTAATTTCGGCCTTGAGGTTGCGAGAGTTGCCCAAGTTAACCTTAGCCTTGTTCAGGCAAGCTCTCGCCTCCTCAGTGCGACTACGGTGCCTCGCCTCAGGCTTCATGAGCGGCGTTGAAAGGTCAGCAGGGGGTCGGCGCGTCCCCGGAGTGGCAGGGCCCACCTGCGAGGCGGGGAGAGTGTCGTCTCCAAAGGAGATTCTCCGCCTCGCGTTGGCAGACGAAACTCCCGCTTTCTCCGGCGATCGCGTCGAGCCCCCGGAACCTAACGTCCTCAAGGTAGCGGATGGGGTGCGGAACATATTGCTCTCGAGCGGCATCTATCAAATAAAAATAAAAACGAACCCCTGTAAAGTGGGGGCCCGGTCAATAATATCCGCTCGGGAGGAGAGACGGGTAAATATTTTAGGGCTCACTGGACTAGACTCTGCTGTGTCCCTGTAAAGGGGGGTACACAGGAGATAATAAATAACAATCGGTTAAAATATAAATACAATCATTAATAATTAAATCGTCTAAAAAAAATAAATGAGCCTACAGACTCGGTCAAATAAACTTAAAATGTCGAAAAAATTCTAAGACAACACTTACAAACCCTAACAACAATAAATCCAGAGAAAATCACGACACAAAAAATTTTGCCAAAATCCCACGTCTACCTTCCTATAGACCAGAGGGCGGGTGGGTGGGCAAAATTTTTTCGAGCTAGGGGCGCGTGCGAGGTGTCCAGAGACGCGTCTCCGCGCGGGCTAGCGATATATGGAATAAAACGTGGTAGGTGCCGAACAAAAATTTTGACTTTTGGTCAAAAAACCAGTTTTCGAAAGAAAAAATTTGGAATTTCACCCCACAACCTGGAGACCGGGACACGGAACGTGGACCAGAATTCAGGAAAGAAGGGTGAGGACTATTGCAACTATAATCTAATTTAAAATGTGAAGGAAAATTTGGAAAAACAATTAATTTTGAGGATTTTCTCTGAAAATAAGGGATGAAGTCCAGACGCGGGTGTAAAGTGCGCGCGATATGGTCAGAACACAGGCGGACGCCTATTTTTGTCTAAAAAAGCCGAAAACAGCTTCAAAATCGCACGTCTAGAATAGAAGATATCAACGTTTTAGTTTTTGACTAGCTCCCCTAGGTAGATTTTGGTACTTACAGAGATGTATGAAAATAACTATTTTTTTAGAAAAATGTATGTTTTATTCGTGCTAGGGGCGCGGGCGAGGTGTCCAGAGACGCGTCTCCGCGCGGGCTAGCGATATATGGAATAAAACGTGGTAGGTGCCGAACAAAAATTTTGACTTTTGGTCAAAAAACCAGTTTTCGAAAGAAAAAATTTGGAATTTCACCCCACAACCTGGAGACCGGGACACGGAACGTGGACCAGAATTCAGGAAAGAAGGGTGAGGACTATTGCAACTATAATCTAATTTAAAATGTGAAGGAAAATTTGGAAAAACAATTAATTTTGAGGATTTTCTCTGAAAATAAGGGATGAAGTCCAGACGCGGGTGTAAAGTGCGCGCGATATGGTCAGAACACAGGCGGACGCCTATTTTTGTCTAAAAAAGCCGAAAACAGCTTCAAAATCGCACGTCTAGAATAGAAGATATCAACGTTTTAGTTTTTGACTAGCTCCCCTAGGTAGATTTTGGTACTTACAGAGATGTATGAAAATAACTATTTTTTTAGAAAAATGTATGTTTTATTCGTGCTAGGGGCGCGGGCGAGGTGTCCAGAGACGCGTCTCCGCGCGGGCTAGCGATATATGGAATAAAACGTGGTAGGTGCCGAACAAAAATTTTGACTTTTGGTCAAAAAACCAGTTTTCGAAAGAAAAAATTTGGAATTTCACCCCACAACCTGGAGACCGGGACACGGAACGTGGACCAGAATTCAGGAAAGAAGGGTGAGGACTATTGCAACTATAATCTAATTTAAAATGTGAAGGAAAATTTGGAAAAACAATTAATTTTGAGGATTTTCTCTGAAAATAAGGGATGAAGTCCAGACGCGGGTGTAAAGTGCGCGCGATATGGTCAGAACACAGGCGGACGCCTATTTTTGTCTAAAAAAGCCGAAAACAGCTTCAAAATCGCACGTCTAGAATAGAAGATATCAACGTTTTAGTTTTTGACTAGCTCCCCTAGGTAGATTTTGGTACTTACAGAGATGTATGAAAATAACTATTTTTTTAGAAAAATGTATGTTTTATTCGTGCTAGGGGCGCGGGCGAGGTGTCCAGAGACGCGTCTCCGCGCGGGCTAGCGATATATGGAATAAAACGTGGTAGGTGCCGAACAAAAATTTTGACTTTTGGTCAAAAAACCAGTTTTCGAAAGAAAAAATTTGGAATTTCACCCCACAACCTGGAGACCGGGACACGGAACGTGGACCAGAATTCAGGAAAGAAGGGTGAGGACTATTGCAACTATAATCTAATTTAAAATGTGAAGGAAAATTTGGAAAAACAATTAATTTTGAGGATTTTCTCTGAAAATAAGGGATGAAGTCCAGACGCGGGTGTAAAGTGCGCGCGATATGGTCAGAACACAGGCGGACGCCTATTTTTGTCTAAAAAAGCCGAAAACAGCTTCAAAATCGCACGTCTAGAATAGAAGATATCAACGTTTTAGTTTTTGACTAGCTCCCCTAGGTAGATTTTGGTACTTACAGAGATGTATGAAAATAACTATTTTTTTAGAAAAATGTATGTTTTATTCGTGCTAGGGGCGCGGGCGAGGTGTCCAGAGACGCGTCTCCGCGCGGGCTAGCGATATATGGAATAAAACGTGGTAGGTGCCGAACAAAAATTTTGACTTTTGGTCAAAAAACCAGTTTTCGAAAGAAAAAATTTGGAATTTCACCCCACAACCTGGAGACCGGGACACGGAACGTGGACCAGAATTCAGGAAAGAAGGGTGAGGACTATTGCAACTATAATCTAATTTAAAATGTGAAGGAAAATTTGGAAAAACAATTAATTTTGAGGATTTTCTCTGAAAATAAGGGATGAAGTCCAGACGCGGGTGTAAAGTGCGCGCGATATGGTCAGAACACAGGCGGACGCCTATTTTTGTCTAAAAAAGCCGAAAACAGCTTCAAAATCGCACGTCTAGAATAGAAGATATCAACGTTTTAGTTTTTGACTAGCTCCCCTAGGTAGATTTTGGTACTTACAGAGATGTATGAAAATAACTATTTTTTTAGAAAAATGTATGTTTTATTCGTGCTAGGGGCGCGGGCGAGGTGTCCAGAGACGCGTCTCCGCGCGGGCTAGCGATATATGGAATAAAACGTGGTAGGTGCCGAACAAAAATTTTGACTTTTGGTCAAAAAACCAGTTTTCGAAAGAAAAAATTTGGAATTTCACCCCACAACCTGGAGACCGGGACACGGAACGTGGACCAGAATTCAGGAAAGAAGGGTGAGGACTATTGCAACTATAATCTAATTTAAAATGTGAAGGAAAATTTGGAAAAACAATTAATTTTGAGGATTTTCTCTGAAAATAAGGGATGAAGTCCAGACGCGGGTGTAAAGTGCGCGCGATATGGTCAGAACACAGGCGGACGCCTATTTTTGTCTAAAAAAGCCGAAAACAGCT
Organism: Xestia ashworthii; assembly: GCA_950022955.1. Classification (NCBI taxonomy): domain Eukaryota; kingdom Metazoa; phylum Arthropoda; class Insecta; order Lepidoptera; family Noctuidae; genus Xestia; species Xestia ashworthii. The sequence goes on along the minus strand of OX465559.1, from coordinate 19,859 downwards.
TCAAAATCGCACGTCTAGAATAGAAGATATCAACGTTTTAGTTTTTGACTAGCTCCCCTAGGTAGATTTTGGTACTTACAGAGATGTATGAAAATAACTATTTTTTTAGAAAAATGTATGTTTTATTCGTGCTAGGGGCGCGGGCGAGGTGTCCAGAGACGCGTCTCCGCGCGGGCTAGCGATATATGGAATAAAACGTGGTAGGTGCCGAACAAAAATTTTGACTTTTGGTCAAAAAACCAGTTTTCGAAAGAAAAAATTTGGAATTTCACCCCACAACCTGGAGACCGGGACACGGAACGTGGACCAGAATTCAGGAAAGAAGGGTGAGGACTATTGCAACTATAATCTAATTTAAAATGTGAAGGAAAATTTGGAAAAACAATTAATTTTGAGGATTTTCTCTGAAAATAAGGGATGAAGTCCAGACGCGGGTGTAAAGTGCGCGCGATATGGTCAGAACACAGGCGGACGCCTATTTTTGTCTAAAAAAGCCGAAAACAGCTTCAAAATCGCACGTCTAGAATAGAAGATATCAACGTTTTAGTTTTTGACTAGCTCCCCTAGGTAGATTTTGGTACTTACAGAGATGTATGAAAATAACTATTTTTTTAGAAAAATGTATGTTTTATTCGTGCTAGGGGCGCGGGCGAGGTGTCCAGAGACGCGTCTCCGCGCGGGCTAGCGATATATGGAATAAAACGTGGTAGGTGCCGAACAAAAATTTTGACTTTTGGTCAAAAAACCAGTTTTCGAAAGAAAAAATTTGGAATTTCACCCCACAACCTGGAGACCGGGACACGGAACGTGGACCAGAATTCAGGAAAGAAGGGTGAGGACTATTGCAACTATAATCTAATTTAAAATGTGAAGGAAAATTTGGAAAAACAATTAATTTTGAGGATTTTCTCTGAAAATAAGGGATGAAGTCCAGACGCGGGTGTAAAGTGCGCGCGATATGGTCAGAACACAGGCGGACGCCTATTTTTGTCTAAAAAAGCCGAAAACAGCTTCAAAATCGCACGTCTAGAATAGAAGATATCAACGTTTTAGTTTTTGACTAGCTCCCCTAGGTAGATTTTGGTACTTACAGAGATGTATGAAAATAACTATTTTTTTAGAAAAATGTATGTTTTATTCGTGCTAGGGGCGCGGGCGAGGTGTCCAGAGACGCGTCTCCGCGCGGGCTAGCGATATATGGAATAAAACGTGGTAGGTGCCGAACAAAAATTTTGACTTTTGGTCAAAAAACCAGTTTTCGAAAGAAAAAATTTGGAATTTCACCCCACAACCTGGAGACCGGGACACGGAACGTGGACCAGAATTCAGGAAAGAAGGGTGAGGACTATTGCAACTATAATCTAATTTAAAATGTGAAGGAAAATTTGGAAAAACAATTAATTTTGAGGATTTTCTCTGAAAATAAGGGATGAAGTCCAGACGCGGGTGTAAAGTGCGCGCGATATGGTCAGAACACAGGCGGACGCCTATTTTTGTCTAAAAAAGCCGAAAACAGCTTCAAAATCGCACGTCTAGAATAGAAGATATCAACGTTTTAGTTTTTGACTAGCTCCCCTAGGTAGATTTTGGTACTTACAGAGATGTATGAAAATAACTATTTTTTTAGAAAAATGTATGTTTTATTCGTGCTAGGGGCGCGGGCGAGGTGTCCAGAGACGCGTCTCCGCGCGGGCTAGCGATATATGGAATAAAACGTGGTAGGTGCCGAACAAAAATTTTGACTTTTGGTCAAAAAACCAGTTTTCGAAAGAAAAAATTTGGAATTTCACCCCACAACCTGGAGACCGGGACACGGAACGTGGACCAGAATTCAGGAAAGAAGGGTGAGGACTATTGCAACTATAATCTAATTTAAAATGTGAAGGAAAATTTGGAAAAACAATTAATTTTGAGGATTTTCTCTGAAAATAAGGGATGAAGTCCAGACGCGGGTGTAAAGTGCGCGCGATATGGTCAGAACACAGGCGGACGCCTATTTTTGTCTAAAAAAGCCGAAAACAGCTTCAAAATCGCACGTCTAGAATAGAAGATATCAACGTTTTAGTTTTTGACTAGCTCCCCTAGGTAGATTTTGGTACTTACAGAGATGTATGAAAATAACTATTTTTTTAGAAAAATGTATGTTTTATTCGTGCTAGGGGCGCGGGCGAGGTGTCCAGAGACGCGTCTCCGCGCGGGCTAGCGATATATGGAATAAAACGTGGTAGGTGCCGAACAAAAATTTTGACTTTTGGTCAAAAAACCAGTTTTCGAAAGAAAAAATTTGGAATTTCACCCCACAACCTGGAGACCGGGACACGGAACGTGGACCAGAATTCAGGAAAGAAGGGTGAGGACTATTGCAACTATAATCTAATTTAAAATGTGAAGGAAAATTTGGAAAAACAATTAATTTTGAGGATTTTCTCTGAAAATAAGGGATGAAGTCCAGACGCGGGTGTAAAGTGCGCGCGATATGGTCAGAACACAGGCGGACGCCTATTTTTGTCTAAAAAAGCCGAAAACAGCTTCAAAATCGCACGTCTAGAATAGAAGATATCAACGTTTTAGTTTTTGACTAGCTCCCCTAGGTAGATTTTGGTACTTACAGAGATGTATGAAAATAACTATTTTTTTAGAAAAATGTATGTTTTATTCGTGCTAGGGGCGCGGGCGAGGTGTCCAGAGACGCGTCTCCGCGCGGGCTAGCGATATATGGAATAAAACGTGGTAGGTGCCGAACAAAAATTTTGACTTTTGGTCAAAAAACCAGTTTTCGAAAGAAAAAATTTGGAATTTCACCCCACAACCTGGAGACCGGGACACGGAACGTGGACCAGAATTCAGGAAAGAAGGGTGAGGACTATTGCAACTATAATCTAATTTAAAATGTGAAGGAAAATTTGGAAAAACAATTAATTTTGAGGATTTTCTCTGAAAATAAGGGATGAAGTCCAGACGCGGGTGTAAAGTGCGCGCGATATGGTCAGAACACAGGCGGACGCCTATTTTTGTCTAAAAAAGCCGAAAACAGCTTCAAAATCGCACGTCTAGAATAGAAGATATCAACGTTTTAGTTTTTGACTAGCTCCCCTAGGTAGATTTTGGTACTTACAGAGATGTATGAAAATAACTATTTTTTTAGAAAAATGTATGTTTTATTCGTGCTAGGGGCGCGGGCGAGGTGTCCAGAGACGCGTCTCCGCGCGGGCTAGCGATATATGGAATAAAACGTGGTAGGTGCCGAACAAAAATTTTGACTTTTGGTCAAAAAACCAGTTTTCGAAAGAAAAAATTTGGAATTTCACCCCACAACCTGGAGACCGGGACACGGAACGTGGACCAGAATTCAGGAAAGAAGGGTGAGGACTATTGCAACTATAATCTAATTTAAAATGTGAAGGAAAATTTGGAAAAACAATTAATTTTGAGGATTTTCTCTGAAAATAAGGGATGAAGTCCAGACGCGGGTGTAAAGTGCGCGCGATATGGTCAGAACACAGGCGGACGCCTATTTTTGTCTAAAAAAGCCGAAAACAGCTTCAAAATCGCACGTCTAGAATAGAAGATATCAACGTTTTAGTTTTTGACTAGCTCCCCTAGGTAGATTTTGGTACTTACAGAGATGTATGAAAATAACTATTTTTTTAGAAAAATGTATGTTTTATTCGTGCTAGGGGCGCGGGCGAGGTGTCCAGAGACGCGTCTCCGCGCGGGCTAGCGATATATGGAATAAAACGTGGTAGGTGCCGAACAAAAATTTTGACTTTTGGTCAAAAAACCAGTTTTCGAAAGAAAAAATTTGGAATTTCACCCCACAACCTGGAGACCGGGACACGGAACGTGGACCAGAATTCAGGAAAGAAGGGTGAGGACTATTGCAACTATAATCTAATTTAAAATGTGAAGGAAAATTTGGAAAAACAATTAATTTTGAGGATTTTCTCTGAAAATAAGGGATGAAGTCCAGACGCGGGTGTAAAGTGCGCGCGATATGGTCAGAACACAGGCGGACGCCTATTTTTGTCTAAAAAAGCCGAAAACAGCTTCAAAATCGCACGTCTAGAATAGAAGATATCAACGTTTTAGTTTTTGACTAGCTCCCCTAGGTAGATTTTGGTACTTACAGAGATGTATGAAAATAACTATTTTTTTAGAAAAATGTATGTTTTATTCGTGCTAGGGGCGCGGGCGAGGTGTCCAGAGACGCGTCTCCGCGCGGGCTAGCGATATATGGAATAAAACGTGGTAGGTGCCGAACAAAAATTTTGACTTTTGGTCAAAAAACCAGTTTTCGAAAGAAAAAATTTGGAATTTCACCCCACAACCTGGAGACCGGGACACGGAACGTGGACCAGAATTCAGGAAAGAAGGGTGAGGACTATTGCAACTATAATCTAATTTAAAATGTGAAGGAAAATTTGGAAAAACAATTAATTTTGAGGATTTTCTCTGAAAATAAGGGATGAAGTCCAGACGCGGGTGTAAAGTGCGCGCGATATGGTCAGAACACAGGCGGACGCCTATTTTTGTCTAAAAAAGCCGAAAACAGCTTCAAAATCGCACGTCTAGAATAGAAGATATCAACGTTTTAGTTTTTGACTAGCTCCCCTAGGTAGATTTTGGTACTTACAGAGATGTATGAAAATAACTATTTTTTTAGAAAAATGTATGTTTTATTCGTGCTAGGGGCGCGGGCGAGGTGTCCAGAGACGCGTCTCCGCGCGGGCTAGCGATATATGGAATAAAACGTGGTAGGTGCCGAACAAAAATTTTGACTTTTGGTCAAAAAACCAGTTTTCGAAAGAAAAAATTTGGAATTTCACCCCACAACCTGGAGACCGGGACACGGAACGTGGACCAGAATTCAGGAAAGAAGGGTGAGGACTATTGCAACTATAATCTAATTTAAAATGTGAAGGAAAATTTGGAAAAACAATTAATTTTGAGGATTTTCTCTGAAAATAAGGGATGAAGTCCAGACGCGGGTGTAAAGTGCGCGCGATATGGTCAGAACACAGGCGGACGCCTATTTTTGTCTAAAAAAGCCGAAAACAGCTTCAAAATCGCACGTCTAGAATAGAAGATATCAACGTTTTAGTTTTTGACTAGCTCCCCTAGGTAGATTTTGGTACTTACAGAGATGTATGAAAATAACTATTTTTTTAGAAAAATGTATGTTTTATTCGTGCTAGGGGCGCGGGCGAGGTGTCCAGAGACGCGTCTCCGCGCGGGCTAGCGATATATGGAATAAAACGTGGTAGGTGCCGAACAAAAATTTTGACTTTTGGTCAAAAAACCAGTTTTCGAAAGAAAAAATTTGGAATTTCACCCCACAACCTGGAGACCGGGACACGGAACGTGGACCAGAATTCAGGAAAGAAGGGTGAGGACTATTGCAACTATAATCTAATTTAAAATGTGAAGGAAAATTTGGAAAAACAATTAATTTTGAGGATTTTCTCTGAAAATAAGGGATGAAGTCCAGACGCGGGTGTAAAGTGCGCGCGATATGGTCAGAACACAGGCGGACGCCTATTTTTGTCTAAAAAAGCCGAAAACAGCTTCAAAATCGCACGTCTAGAATAGAAGATATCAACGTTTTAGTTTTTGACTAGCTCCCCTAGGTAGATTTTGGTACTTACAGAGATGTATGAAAATAACTATTTTTTTAGAAAAATGTATGTTTTATTCGTGCTAGGGGCGCGGGCGAGGTGTCCAGAGACGCGTCTCCGCGCGGGCTAGCGATATATGGAATAAAACGTGGTAGGTGCCGAACAAAAATTTTGACTTTTGGTCAAAAAACCAGTTTTCGAAAGAAAAAATTTGGAATTTCACCCCACAACCTGGAGACCGGGACACGGAACGTGGACCAGAATTCAGGGAAGAAGGGTGAGGACTATTGCAACTATAATCTAATTTAAAATGTAGAAGAAAATTCGGAAAAACAATTAATTTTAAGGGATTTCTCTGAAAATAAGGGATGAAGTCCAGACGCGGGTGTAAAGTGCGCGCGTTATGGTCAGAACACAGGCGGACGCCTATTTTTGTCTAAAAAAGCCGAAAACAGCTTCAAAATTGCACGTCTAGAATAGAAGATATCAACGGTTAGGTTAGGTTAGGTTAGGTTAGGTTAGGTTAGGTTAGGTTAGGTTAGGTTAGGTTAGGTTAGGTTCTTGGGCCCCCCTTGTGGAACATCGGGTTCAACTGGCTCTTGCGGGGAGCCCTCCTCCAGGGCACGAGTGTCATCTGCTACGCGGATGACACTCTCCTCACTGCCCGGGGGAGGAACTTTGCCGACGCGGCCTGTCTGGCCTCGGCTGGCGGATCCTTGGTTGCAGAGAGGATCCGCCGCCTGGGATTGAAGGTGGCGCTGCACAAGACCGAGGCCGTGTTCTTTCGCGGGCCTCGGCAGCGCTGCCCTCCCGACGCCCACATAATTGTGGAGGGCGTCAGGATAGGGGTCCAGCCCCAGATGAAGTATCTGGGGCTGGTGCTGGACGACAGGTGGCGCTTCGGCCCGCACTTCAGCGGGCTGTCGACGCGCCTATTGAAGGCCGCTGACGCCCTATCGTGGCTCCTCCCGAACCTGGGGGGGCCCAAGGCGAAATGCCGGCGCCTCTATGCCGGCATCCTGCGGAGTATGGCCCTATATGGGGCCCCAATCTGGGCGGACTCCCTCCACAGGAGGGAGAATGCGACCGCCATCCGCAGGCCCCAAAGGGCCATTGCACAGCGGGTGGCGAGGGCCTACCGCTCAGTGGGCTTTTCCGCGGCGTGCGCTCTGGCCGGCACCCCTCCTTGGGAGTTGGAGGCATGGGTGCTCGCCAGAGTGTACGACTGGACGGCGCGCCGGAAGGCGCTCGGGGAGCGCCCCGTCGCCGAAGAGCGGGAGGCCGTGCGGCGGGAGGCAAAGGATGCCATCGTCCTCCACTGGACGGAGGACCTCGCCGCCGCCGCCTTTGGCCGCCGGACGTTGGACGCGCTCGGTCCGGTTCTACGGAGCTGGCTCGAGCGGTCCCACGGTTTCCTCTCGTTCCGTCTGGTGCAGGTGTTGTCCGGCCATGGCTGTTTCGGAACGCACCTTCACCGGATCGGGAGGGAGGAGACCCCGGCGTGCCACGACTGCGGCGCGCCGGAGGACACGGCGCAGCACACCCTCGAGGTGTGCCCGGCTTGGTCCGAGCCGCGCCGCAGCCTGACCGCGGAAATTGGACCAGACCTCTCGCTTCCCGGCGTCGTCAACGCCATGCTGGGGAACGAGGAGGCCTGGGCAGCGGTCGCCTCCTTTTGCGAGGACGTGATCTCGCAAAAGGAGGAGGCGGAGCGCGCGCGGGAGGACGACCCTCTCGCTGCGCCGCTCCGCAGACGAAGAAGGGGTCGGAGAGGGCGCCGTCCTCTCCCTCCTCCTGGTGGCGACGGGCGGGCGACAGGCACGGGGGTGCCTTCGCCCGCATTGCACCCGTCACCACCTTCGTCGAACATTCCCGGGCCCCCTGTGAGGGGCCCGCCATGAAGGGCAATCGTCGGCGGAGGACTGGACGTAAAGGCTATGCCGGTTTCCCAGTCCCCCGCCACTCGGACGAAGCGGGAATGTCGCTGGGTCGTTTTAGTGGGTATACCGGGTCAGACCCGGGGAGTCCCACATACCCCTCTCATCCCCCGATGGGAGGGTATGCGTTATGCATTTTTTCCCAGCGATAAAAAAAAAAAAAAAAAAAAAAAGGTTAGGTTAGGTTAGGTTAGGTTGGGGGACCACCCCACAGTGCTTGCGTCCACGTCGCGTCCCCTGGAAACGGCCCAGTTCTGACCACCGTAACGGAGTGGCAGACTGGGTACGGCCAAAGTGCACTGTGCTCTCGTAGCGATTATCCTTGCCTTGAAACCTACGAGCTGTCTGAATGTCGAAAATAACGCGGAGCGCCTCCGGGCGAAAACCAAAAGGCCCTTCTGAGGGCCAACCCAAAGGCCCTTCTCAGGGCCAACCCAAAGGCCCTTCTCAGGGCCAACCCAAAGGCCCTTCTCAGGGCCAACCCAAAGGCCCTTCTCAGGGCCAACCCAAAGGCCCTTCTCAGGGCCAACCCAAAGGCCCTTCTCAGGGCTACCCCGACGCTCCGGCGTCAGTAGCTAGCCGCGCGCCGTCTGCGGCAGGCTTTTTGGCGGACGAGTCGTCCGATAACGACTCGCTTTTTGGTATGTCGGATGCGAGTGGCTGTCGGTCGCGGAAGCGGGTCCACCTGAGCGGTGGGTCGGAGGGTTCCCAGGCCTCGGGGTCTAAGGCTAAAAAGCCAACGACCGTGGCCGCGGATACCCATAACGTTGGGCTCGCGGACGCCCAACGCCAGTTGGACCTCGCCCGGCGAGCGCAGCTCCAGCTAGAGCTGGAGGAAAAGGTTGCCGCCAAGGAGAAGCGGGCGCACGCCGCTCGGGCCAAGTCCGGGTACGGTGCGTCCCGCGTCTTGTACGCGGACCACTCTCTTACGGAGCTGGAGAGGATGGCGGAGGAGGACGAGGAGGAGATCGTGGAGGTCGCCTCCAAGTCCTCCAACCTAAAGGGCACTTTCCAGAAGGCCCTCAAGAGCCGGGCCGCGAGCTTGCGCGGTGTTGTCGCGGAGCTGGTCCGTCGCAAGACCAACGACGAGACGCGGCAACTGCAGGCGAAGGTAGATCGCCTGCAGTTGGAGGTCAGCCAGCTTCATCAGAAGCTGGCTGAAGCCACGGCCCAGCCACAACAGGCCCGGACGAGCCCTGTGGCAGAAGGCCCATCCTCCAACCTTGAGGATATCATCCGCAAGGTTGTGATGGAGGAGAGGGCCTTCACAAGGGCCTGCTTAGCGGGCATCGAGGACCGGCTCTTGCCGGAGGAACACCTCCGACCGCCACTTGCGGCGGATAAGAGGCAGCCGAGCAAGCCGGAGCCGTCCCCCTCCCAGGCGAGAGATGCCCTTCTCCCTGCCACCACCCCGTCCAACGAGTGGACGGACGTGGCCCGTAGGGGGAAGGGCAAGGGAAAAGGGAAAAAGTCGGGGACGGCTGTCCCTGCCGTCCCTGCCGTCCCCGCCACCACTGCCCCCAGCCGGTCGCAGACGACCGGCAAGGGTAACGGGAAGGGGAAAGGGAGGGGAAAGGGCAAGCTAGTCCCCCCGAAAACCGCAGCCGTCGTGGTGACGCTCACCGCGGAGGCTGCGGAGCGAGGGGAGACTTACATGTCCGTTCTGGTGCGGGCGCGTGCCAATGCCGATCCCACCCAACTCGGGATCGGCAGTGTAACTTGCCGGCGGACCCAAGCCGGGGCTCGAATATTCGAGTTTCCGGGGGCAGAGGGTAGTGCCCACGCTGACCTCTTTGCAGCCAAGCTGCAGGAGGTCATCGCGGACTCTGCGAAGGTGGCCCGACCGGTCAAGTCGGCGGCCATTGAGGTGACGGAGCTCGACGACTCCGTCACCAAGGAGGAGGTGATGGCGGCTGTCGCAGCGGTAGGGGGCTGTAGCGCCGCAGCGGTGCAAGGCCGGGACATAAGGCCCGGCCGCGGCGGCATGGGTACGATTCGCCTCGAGTGCCCAGTCGCCGCTGCCAAAGCCGTCCTTGCCAAGGGACGGCTGCTGGTGGGGTTTAGCTCGGGTGCAGTCCGGGCACTGGAGGACCAGCCTCTGCGGTGTTTCCGGTGCTTCGGCATCGGACACACCCGGCCCATGTGTCCGTCCACGGTAGACCGGACGGACACATGCTACCGCTGCGGCAAGACCGGCCACAAAGCCGTCTCTTGTGAGGCCGCCAAGCCACACTGCGCGGTGTGTGCCGCCAGTGGCCGCCCGGCAGGCCACGTAATGAAGGGGAGGAACTGTAATCCTCCCCATAAGCGGGGCAAAGCGCAGGTGCCGACCGGGCCTGCTGCTGCTGCTACTTGCTCCGTCGTTCCCGCGGCGGCTGCGGAGGAGGGTGCGATGTCCGACTGATGGATCGAACATCGCATCCTTCAGGTGGTGCGGCCTTCCACTGACTCCCCTCCCCTCTCGCTCTCAGAGAGGGGACCGGGATACGTGGCCGCCGCGTGGGGAGACATGGCCCTGGTGGGGGTCTATTTCTCCCCAAACCACCCTGTCACGGAGCGCGAGCGGGAGGACGACCCTCTCGCTGCGCCGCTCCGCATACGAAGAAGGGGTCGGAGAGGGCACCGTCCTCTCCCTCCTCTTGGTGGCGACGGGCGGGCGACAGGCACGGGGGTGCCTTCGCCCGCATTGCACCCGTCACCACCTTCGTCGGTCATTCCCGGGCCCCCTGTGAGGGGCCCGCCATGAAGGGCAATCGTCGGCGGAGGACTGGACGTAAAGGCTATGCCGGTTTCCCAGTCCCCCGCCACTAGGACGAAGCGGGAATTTTCGCTGGGTCGTTTTAGTGGGTATACCGGGTCAGACCCGGGGAGTCCCACATACCCCTCTCATCCCCCGATGGGAGGGTATGCGTAATGCATTTTTTCCCAGCGTCAAAAAAAAAAAAAAAAAAAAAAAAAAAAAAAAAAAAAAAAAAAAAAAAAAAGGTTAGGTTAGGTTAGGTTAGGTTAGGTTAGGTTAGGTTAGGTTAGGTTAGGTTAGGTTAGGTTAGGTTAGGTTAGGTTAGGTTAGGTTGGGGGACCACCCCACAGTGCTTGCGTCCACGTCGCGTCCCCTGGAAACGACCCAGTTCTGACCACCGTAACGGAGTGGCAGACTGGGTTGGCCAAAGTGCACTGTGATCTCGTTGCGATTTTATCTTGCCTTGTGAAGTACGAACTGTCGGAGACTATGTCGAAACTTACGCGTAGCGCCTCCGGGCGATTGTTAAAGACCAAAGGCCCTTCTCAGGGCCAGCCTAAAGGCCCTTCTCAGGGCCAACCTCAGGGCCCTTCTCAGGGCCAACCAAAAGGCCCTTCTCAGGGCCAACTCCAAGGCCCTTCTCAGGGCCAACTCCAAGGCCCTTCTCAGGGCCATCCTAAAGGCCCTTCTCAGGGCCAACCCAAAGGCCCTTCTCAGGGCCAACCCAAAGGCCCTTCTCAGGGCCAACCAAAAGGCCCTTCTCAGGGCCAACTTGACGCTCCGGCGTCAGAGGCTAGCCGCGCGCCGTCTGCGGCTGGCTTCTTGGCGGACGAGTCCGACAACGACTCACTGTGTAGTGTGTCGGACACGAACGATTCTCGGTCGCGAAAGCGGGTCCACCTGAGCGGTGGGTCCGAAGGTTCCCAGGCCTCGGGGTCGAAGGCCAAAAAGCCGACGACCAAGGCCGCCGATACCCATAACGTTGGGCTTGCGGACGCCCAACGCAAGTTGGACCTGGCCCGGCGAGCGCAGCTCCAGCAGGACCTGGAGGAGAGGGTGGCCGCAAAGGAGAAGCGGGCGCACGTTGCCCGGGCCAAGTCCGGGTACGGTGCGTCTCGCGTCCTGTACGCGGACCACTCTCTTGAGGAGCTGGAGAAAATGGCGGAGGAGGACGAGGAGGAGATCGTGGAGGTCGCCTCTAAGTCCTCCAACCTAAAGGGGACCTTCCAGAAGGCCCTCAAGAGCCGGGCCGCGAGCATGCGCGGTGTCGTCGCGGAGCTGGTGCGTCGCAAGGCCACCGACGAGACGCGGCAACTGCAGGCGAAGGTCGATCGCCTACAGTTGGAGGTCAGCCAGCTTCATCAGAAGCTGGCTGAAGCCACGGCCCGGCCTCAAGAGGCCCGGACAAGCCCTGCGGCAGAAGGCCCATCCTCCAACCTTGAGGATATCATCCGCAAGGTTGTGATGGAGGAGAGGGCCTTCACAAGGGCCTGCTTAGCGGGCATAGAGGACCGGCTCTTGCCGGAAAAGCGCCTCCGACCGCCGCTTGCGGCGGATAAGAGGCAGCCAAGCGAGCCAGGGCCGTCCTCCTCCCAGGCGGAAGACACTCTTCTCCCTGCCACCACCCCGTCCAACGAGTGGACGGATGTGGTACGTAGGGGGAAGGGCAGGGGCAAAAAGTCGGCGAAGGCCGTACCTGCCGTCCCCGCCACTACCGCTCCCAGTCGGTCGCAGACGACCGGCAAGGGAACAGGGAAGGGGAAAACAAAGGGAAAGGGGAAACTAGTCCCCCCAAAAACCGCTGCCGTCGTGGTGACACTCACCGCGGAGGCGGCGGAGCGTGGGGAGACGTACGCGTCCGTCTTGGTGCGGGCGCGTGCCAATGCCGATCCCACCCAACTGGGGATCGGCAGCGTGTCTTGCCGGCGGACACAAGCCGGGGCTCGAATCTTCGAGTTCCCGGGGGCCGAGGGGAGTGCCCACGCTGACCTATTTGCAGCCAAGCTGCAGGAGGTCATCGCGGACTCGGCGAAGGTGGCCCGACCGGTGAAGTCAGCGGCCATCGAGGTGACGGAGCTCGACGACTCCGTCACCAAGGAGGAGGTGGTTGCGGCGGTCGCAGCGGTAGGGGGCTGTGGCGCCGCGGCGGTCCAAGGCCGGGACATAAGACCCGGACGCGGCGGCATGGGCACCATCCGCCTCGAGTGCCCAATCGCCGCTGCCAAAGCCGTCCTTGCCAAGGGACGGCTCACAGTTGGCTTCAGCTCGGGTGCAGTCCGGGCACTCGAGGACCAGCCTCTGCGGTGTTTCCGGTGCTTCGGCATCGGACACACCCGGCCCATGTGTCCGTCCACGGTGGATAGGACGGACACGTGCTACCGCTGCGGCAAGAACGGCCACAAAGCCGTATCTTGTGAGGCCGCCACGCCACACTGTGCGGTGTGTGCCGCCAGTGGCCGCCTAGCAGGCCACGTAATGAAGGGGAGGAACTGCAATCCTCCCCCTAAGCGTGGCAAAGCGCTGGCGCCGACCAGGCCTGCTGCTGCTGCCGCTAACTCCGCCGTTCCTGCGGCGGCTGCGGAGGGGGGTGCGATGTCCGACTGATGGATAGGGTCGAACATCGCATCCTCCAGGCGAACACCAACCACTGCAGGGCAGCCCAGGATCTGCTGATGCAGACCATGGCTGAGTGGTTGGTGGACTTGGCGGTGGTTGCCGAACCCTACTCGGTCCCTGGCCGTTGGCTGGGCGACCGGGACGGCTTGGTGGCGTTGGTGGCGCGGTCTTCCACGGACTCCCCTCCCCTCTCGCTCTTAGAGAGGGGACCGGGATACGTGGCCGCCGCCTGGGGGGACATGGCCCTGGTGGGGGTCTATTTCTCCCCAAACCGCCCTCTCTCGGACTTTGAGGATTTCCTCGAGATCCTCACCGCAGTCAAAGGGAGGGCGGCGCCACGCCAAGTTATGGTGTTGGGCGACCTGAACGCCAAGTCGGCGGCCTGGGGCAATCCGACCGCTGGTTGCAACGTCCGGGGACGCGCCGTCGAGTTTTGGGCGGCCTCATGCGGTGTGTCCCTCCTCAACAGGGGGGCGGTCCACACGTGTGTGCGGCAACAGGGTGGGTCGGTGGTGGACGTCTCGTTTGCCACCCCCGCGCTGGCCGCCCGCGTCGTCAACTGGCGGGTAGAGATGGTGGAGACGTTGTCGGACCACCGATATGTGCGGTTCGACATCTCCACCCAGCAGGGGGGGAGGGGGATGACCCGTGCTGGGCAATCTCCCTTCCCGCGGTGGGCACTCACCCGCCTGGACCGGGAGGCAGCCAAGGAGGCGGCCTTCCTCCAGGACTGGCTGTCGCCCCCTGTCGAGGTCCTGGACGTGGACTATGCAGCGGTCCATCTCAGGGGGTCTCTGACCGAAGTGTGCAACTCCAGCATGCCTCGGTCTCGCCGTCCGCCTCCCCGTCGTGCCGTCTATTGGTGGACGGAGGAGTTGGAGGGACTCCGGGCCACCTGCGTGGCGGCCAGAAGGGCCTACACGCGTAGCCGACGGCGCGGTGCCCGAAACCGGGACCGGGCAGAAGAGGACCGCCTATACGCCTCTTACCGAGAGGCGACGACGGTCCTTAAGTCTGCCATGGGCGCTGCTCAAGACTCGGCGAGGGCCGAGATGTTGGAGGGTCTCGATAGGGATCCCTATGGGAGACCATATAAGGCGGCGCGGAACCAGCTCCGCCCTTATGGTCCCCCACTGTCGGAAACTCTCGAGCCAGCGTTGCTGGATGGGGTGGTCCGGTCCCTGTTTCCGCGCAGGACCGACTTCACCCCACCAACGATGGATCCCCCGCAAGGGGCGGCTCCGCCGGAGGAGGAGATCCCCCCGGTGACATCAGCGGAGATTTACGCGGGGGTTCTTAGCCTCCGCGTAAAGAAGACGGCCCCCGGACCAGACGGTGTCCCCGCACGGGTGCTGGCGATCGCCGCCTCCGGCATGGAGGAAAGGTTTCGGGACCTCTTCAGCGCGTGCTTTACGGCTGGGAGGTTCCCGAAACTGTGGAAGGAGGGGCAGTTATGCCTCCTCCGAAAGGAGGGCCGCCCGGTGGACTCCCCCTCGGCATACCGGCCCATCGTCCTGCTCGATGAGGTCGGTAAGTTGTTCGAGGGGATTGTAGCCTCCCGGCTCGACAGCCATTTGCGGGGGGTAGGGCCGGATCTGTCGGACGCCCAATTCGGCTTCCGTCGAGGGCGTTCGACGATCGACGCGCTGGCCCTACTCAAGGGCCAGGTGAAGGAGGCGGTGGAGGCGGGGGACGGAGTGCTGGCGGTGTCGTTCGACATTGCCAACGCCTTCAACTCCGTCCCCCACTCGACGATATTGGAGGCGCTCCGGTATCACGGAGTGCCCCAATACCTGCGGGACCTCCTGGCCAGCTACTTGGAGGACCGAGAGGTCCTCCTCGTGGACAAGACGGCCACCGTGAGGCGGTACGGCGCAGAGTCCGGTGTTCCACAGGGGTCGGTGCTTGGGCCCCCCTTGTGGAACATCGGGTTCAACTGGCTCTTGCGGGGAGCCCTCCTCCAGGGCACGAGTGTCATCTGCTACGCGGATGACACTCTCCTCACTGCCCGGGGGAGGAACTTTGCGGACGCGGCCTGTCTGGCCTCGGCTGGCGGATCCTTGGTTGCAGAGAGGATCCGCCGCCTGGGATTGAAGGTGGCGCTGCACAAGACCGAGGCCGTGTTCTTTCGCGGGCCTCGGCAGCGCTGCCCTCCCGACGCCCACATTATTGTAGAGGGCGTCAGGATAGGGGTCCAGCCCCAGATGAAGTATCTGGGGCTGGTACTGGACGACAGGTGGCGCTTCGGCCCGCATTTCAGCGGGCTGTCGACGCGCCTGCTGAAGGCCGCGGACTCCCTCTCGTGGCTCCTCCCGAACCTGGGGGGGCCCAAGGCAAAATGCCGGCGCCTGTATGCCGGCATCTTGCGGAGCATGGCCCTATACGGGGCCCCCATCTGGGCGGACTCCCTCCACAGGAGGGAGAATGCGACCGCCATCCGCAGGCCCCAAAGGGCCATTGCACAGCGGGTGGCGAGGGCCTACCGCTCGGTGGGCTTTTCCGCGGCGTGCGCTCTGGCCGGCACCCCTCCTTGGGAGTTGGAGGCATGGGTGCTCGCCAGAGTGTACGGGTGGACGGCGCGCCGGAAGGCGCTCGGGGAGCGCCCCGTCGCCGAAGAGCGGGAGGCCGTGCGGCGGGAGGCAAAGGATGCCATCGTCCTCCACTGGACGGAGGACCTCGCCGCCGCCGCCTTTGGCCGCCGGACGTTGGACGCGCTCGGTCCGGTTCTACGGAGCTGGCTCGAGCGGTCCCACGGTTTCCTCTCGTTCCGTCTGGTGCAGGTGTTGTCCGGCCATGGCTGTTTCGGAACGCACCTTCACCGGATCGGGAGGGAGGAGACCCCGGCGTGCCACGACTGCGGCGCGCCGGAGGACACGGCGCAGCACACCCTCGAGGTGTGCCCGGCTTGGTCCGAGCCGCGCCGCAGCCTGACCGCGGTAATTGGACCAGACCTCTCGCTTCCCGGCGTCGTCAACGCCATGCTGGGGAGCGAGGAGGCCTGGGCAGCGGTCGCCTCCTTTTGCGAGGACGTAATCTCGCAAAAGGAGGAGGCGGAGCGCGAGCGGGAGGACGACCCTCTCGCTGCACCGCTCCGCAGACGAAGAAGGGGTCGGAGAGGGCGCCGTCCTCTCCCTCCTCCTGGTGGCGACTGGCGGGCGACAGGCACGGGGGTGCCTTCGCCCGCATTGCACCCGTCACCACCTTCGTCGAACATTCCCGGGCCCCTGTGAGGGGCCCGCCATGAAGGGCAATCGTCGGCGGTGGACTGGACGTAAAGGCTACGCCGGTTTCCCAGTCCCCCGCCACTCGGACGAAGCGGGAATGTCGCTGGGTCGTTTTAGTGGGTATACCGGGTCAGACCCGGGGAGTCCCACATACCCCTCTCATCCCCCGGTGGGAGGGTATGCGTAATGCATTTTTTCCCAGCGTCAAAAAAAAAAAAAAAAAAAAAAAGGTTAGGTTAGGTTAGGTTAGGTTAGGTTAGGTTTTTTTTTTTTTTTTTTTTTTTTTTTTGGGCAGGAGTGGGAAATCCCCGCGGACACCTCGACTATCTGACAGGAATTTCTCTTGTGAGGCAGTCGAGGTAGTGCCGGACTCGAACCGGCTAAAAACCACTCCTGCCTAGCCAGTGTCCCTCTGACGTGGGGATCAGAGCCCTTTATAACTGAATTTGTGGCTTATATACGCTTCTGAGTGGCCGGAAGTACCACTTTGTTAGCTTCAATTTACGTTTAATGTTTAGTTTTTACTATCCAAATAAGCTATAATTTACTTTTCATATTATGAGTTTACTACTTCTATATTAATTTCTTCTGTTCTTGTATAAGTCTTTTCTATATTTAAAATCTATTTCAAAACTATTTATGATGTTCTTTGACTATTTTGTGACTTTTATAAAAACCTCATATTCATACCCTTATCTACAATAATATTATTAACAACTTTTATCTTATTTTGTTCTTTCTTGATAATTATGTCTATGATACCCAAGCTATATATTTACATAATATACTTTCATATCATATACATATTTTAACAGCTATTTCTATGTTCTTATTTACTTCAGGGGTAGGTGATATGCTTTCTTTACTAATGATTGAAAAACTAGTTTTAATTTTGTTTAGTAGTTGCTCACTGTAGTTTTTTGGATCATGTTCGACACAACGTGACGATGCCACCAGGGCTGACCCCTGGACTAGCTTAACTTGAGCCAACTTCTCACGAAGCTGACTTCGGTTACCATTTATCTTGTAGCCAACCCTAGTGGTTCGATCAATACGTCTGCTATTTGGTTGTGTCGAACAAGTCCTCAGTCCGTACATCTTTGAAGTGGGCGCTCCGACAACCTTAGCAATAAGCTATAGATGCCCTAGCGAAGGCGTCCCACTTCCTGCGTACCGGGCATTCATTACTGAAGGCATTGTGCGAGTGTTCCCCCTGCTCTTTGGCTCTGGTGCAGTTAATGCACACCGCTGCTTCTCCGGTCTGTTTGACTGGGCAGTCCAACCTAAGGTGTGGACCGCCGCAGTGGCTACAGAGATCGGCTGGCTCCGTGCACAGGCGTTTGCCGTGTCCGTATGCCAGACAGCGGGTACACTGCACCAGAGGCGTCTGGTCTTCGACGCGCACTCTCTGGAGGTCAACACGAAGCTTTCCCCCTTGGAGTGCCCGCCTCCAGATCGTGGGGGACACACTCAACACAATGCTGTTCATGTGCGGGTTTCTATTCTTCTTGCGGTATTTTACTGTCATTCTTTGGTCCCCGTCGTCGAGGCCTTGGAAGATCTCCCGGTTCTGGTTCTTAAGGGCTTTAAGTACATCGTCATCACTGTGTACTGACAACACGTCCCTAAGAACCAGAAGCGGGTCCCGATTTGCCACTTCCTCGACAACGAGGTTCTCTCCGGCCGCCTTCAGTCGTTTTTTCAGTTTCGACCTCTCCTCCCTTGTTTCACACCCCATAATGATCTTCTGATCTTTTGCTTTTCGCACTTTTTCCACTCGCACCCAGCCCTCCTTCGCGTCGACTGCCTTCCTGACCCTCTCCAGAATCTCGTCCCCCGTGTCCATCTCCTGTGTTGAGGAGACAACTACAGAGTGCAGCGTGGTTCGCTCCAGGGCCGGCGCCCTGGTGTGGATCTTCGTCACAGCTGCAACATTAGCGTAAGTTGTCTCCCCAACACATTCCCTGTTAGCCAGACTGTCTCGCAATTTGCTCAGCTCGTCGGAGTTCTCTTTTATTAAGGAAATATGCTCTTTTATGGTCTTGACGAGCTCAGTCTGGCTAACAAGACTTTCAGGAACGGACTGGGGACCAGGGTCGGCAGTGGACGCGCGTTCCGGTACGGCGACGGGTGCGGTGGGGGCCCTATCACGCTCAGCCTCCTTCACCAGCTCGTAAAGCCTGTTTATGGCTTCGAGCACCGCAGTCTTGATTTCCGCCTTGAGGTTGCGAGAGTTGCCCAAATTCAGTTTCGCTTTATTTAGGCAAGCTCTCGCCTCCTCGGTGCGACTGCGGCACTTAGCCTCAGGCTTCACAAGCGGCGCTGAAAGGTCAGCAGGGGGTCGGCGCGTCACCGGAGTGGCAGGACACACCTGCGAGAGGGATAGAGTGTCGTCTCCAAACGAGATTCTTCTCCTCGCGTTGGCAGACGAATCTCCCGCTTTCTCCGGTGATCGCGCCGAGCCACTGGAGCCCATGGCCCTCACGGTGCTGGATGGGGTGCGGAACATTTTCAAGTGTAGGAGCAGGTGTTATCAGAACTGACTCCTGTAAAGAGCGAGTCAGAGCGATATCTACTCGGGAGGAGAGACGTATAAGGTTGGACACTGGACAACACTGTGTCCCTGTAAAGGGGGGTACACAGAAAATAACAATATAAAATCAGTTAAAAATTAATACAATATTGAATAATAATTATTAATATAATGTCAAAAACTTGTCAAAAATCCCTAAAAAACGATAAAAATCCCTTAATAGAGTAAATCCTAACGAAATGCCAAAAATAAAATTTTGCCGAAAATCCCACGTCTACCTTCCTATATACCAGAGGGCGGGTGGGTGGGCAAAATTTTTTCGTGCTAGGGGCGCGGGCGAGGGGTCCAGAGACGCGTCTCCGCGCGGGCTAGCGAACTGTGGAATAAAACTTGTTAGGTGCCGAACAAAAATTTTGAGTTTTGGTCAAAAAACCAGTTTTCGAAAGAAAAAATTTGGATTTTCACCCCACAACCTGGAGACCGGGACACGGAACGCGGACCAGAATTCAGGGAAGAAGGGTGAGCACTATTGCAACTATAATCTAATTTAAAATGTAAAAGAAAATTTGGAAAAACAATTAATTTTGAGGATTTTCTCTGAAAATAAGGGATGAAGTCCAGACGCGCGTGTAAAATGCGCACGTTATGGTCAATACGTAGGCGGAGGCCTAGTTTTGTCTAAAAACGCCGAAAACAGCTCGAAAATCGCACGTCTAGAATAGAAGATATCAACGATTCAGTTTTTTACTAGCTCCCTTAGGTGGATTTTGGTACTTACAGAGATTTATGAAAATAACTATTTTTTAGAAAAATGTATGTTTTATTCGTGCTAGGGGCGCGGGCGAGGGGTCCAGAGACGCGTCTCCGCGCGGGCTAGCGAACTGTGGAATAAAACTTGTTAGGTGCCGAACAAAAATTTTGAGTTTTGGTCAAAAAACCAGTTTTCGAAAGAAAAAATTTGGATTTTCACCCCACAACCTGGAGACCGGGACACGGAACGCGGACCAGAATTCAGGGAAGAAGGGTGAGCACTATTGCAACTATAATCTAAATTAAAATGTAAAAGAAAATTTGGAAAAACAATTAATTTTGAGGATTTTCTCTGAAAATAAGGGATGAAGTCCAGACGCGCGTGTAAAATGCGCACGTTATGGTCAATACGTAGGCGGAGGCCTAGTTTTGTCTAAAAACGCC